>JAECXW010000364.1:0-731869 GCA_018153365.1 Drosophila fuyamai | reverse complement strand
TTTGGTAGGTCGAATTGATTGGCTATATTAAAAAAACCCAACTTTACAAACACCAGAGTTATGGCATTTCCTATAAATCAGTTATATGGCAGCTATAGGATACAGTCGGCCGATCCCGGCCGTTCCGACTTATATACTGCGTGCAAAGGAAAGAAGGGTGTGTCCAAAGTTTCAATTCGATATCTTTAAAACTGAGAGACTAGTTTGCGTAGAAACAGACAGACGGACATGCTTATATCAACTCAGGAGGTGATCCTGATCAAGAATATATATACTTTAGGGTCGGAGATGTCTCCCTCACTGCGTTGCACACTTTTGACCAAAATTATAATACCCTCTGCCAGGGTATAACAATGGGGCTACAGGTATTTGAATCAACAGAGAATTGATTCAAATACCTGTACTCATGTCCCATAAATAAAACATTTTTACTAATTATTTCTAATAAGGAAATGATAAATTATGTTTTTTCAATAAGCAATGTAATAGATTTAGGGAAATATTCATGTGTGAGAGCAAAGAGTTGGGAATCGGCACTAAAAGAGAAGAAACCCTGCTCAAAACATTAAAGAACGAAGAGCCTACCTGCGATTCAATTGACATCAAGGAAATAGAAATGATTGTAGCACCGAAGGACCGCCACATATTTATCTTTAACGCAAAGAATAAGGCGATCTGTTGAACTAAATGAATTGTTCCGCGGAAATAGATGGAGCGAAATACAGCGACCGACTTGTGAACAGAAAGAAGAGAGGGTTAAATTAACAACAACCATTGAATATTGTTAATATTTTCTAAAAAATTGAGATCTATTGAGACCATTCACCTTGAAAATATAAGACACTTCAAGAATGTTATTGGTATTTGTTTGTAGTTTTGTTTATTATTTATAGGAATGGTTGCCACTAGAACATACTCTAGTGACGATAGGATGCGAAACCAACACTTAAATTGGTTTAACTCGTAGGGATCATGCGTATGAGTGCCAAACATGCTCACTTGTAGAACGCAGAGTAGTTAAATCCACAAGTATTGCTTGAGTACTGATTTTATTAGGGCAAAAGGTCGGGCTTATATACACGTATTCAGAGTCAAGGGACCACCGAAGCAAGAAGTGGTATGGGGTTGTTCTAGGATATACAAAAAAACAGAGTCATCATAATTGTCTCCCAGTAGCTCAGGGCTTAGGGATCCAAGTGGTACGCTAAAAAAACTTAAAAACAACTACGGGAAATACCGCAAACTTCAAGTTATAGTTGGCTCGCGCGACGCTCTGGTGGCAGGAATCGGTGCAAAGGTTGTAGGATCGCGACGAGGTGCCATAATATTCTAACACCTATGTGATTCATTTCTGTATACTGAATACTGGTCCTGGAAGATTGAATGGCCTGCAAACCAAAACTTAGATATTCTGTAAGATTCGGATCCTTAATCCTGATTTTAAGAATAATAAGTGTATAACAGAACCAACCTAACCATCTGTTTAACTACAATGCACCAGCTCCTGCTCTTTGAGTGACAAAAAAAACAATTACTTTAAGTAACCACATCAAATTAATCGAAATCTCAATCAATCAAAAAACAATATAGAAAACCGATGACGTTCACAAAGTATACATATGCAATGAAAAGACAAAGTCAATATGCAAACCGTAACAGAAGAATGGTGGAGTGTTCAACGCCGTGCAGAGACGCAGGGAAGTCGCACTCTTTTTGTATTTTTAGTTAATTTTTTATAATTTGTCATAAGATAATTATACCCGTTACTCGTAGAGTAAAAGGGTATATTATATTCGTGCAAATGTATGTAATAGGTAGAAGGAAGCGTTTCCGACCCTATAAAGTATATATATTCTTGTTCAGGATCACTAGCCGAGTCGATCTAGCCATGTCCGTCTGTCCGTCTGTCTGTCCGTATGAACGCTGAGAGCTCGGAAACTATAAAAGCTAGAAAATTGGGATTTTGCATGTAGATTTTAGGAGTTCCTACGCAGCGCAAGTTTGTTTCAAAATGTTGCCACGCCCCTTCTGACGCCCACAAGCCACAAGCTGTGGCCTCAGTTTTGATGCTATTATGAAAATTTGAATTGATATGTATTTGTTTCGTCAATACCTATCGATTGGCCTAATAAAAGTTTGCCACGCCTACTCTAACGCCCAAAAACCCGTTAAACGCTTAAGCCTGGCTAGCGCCTACATTTCCGCCTTTCATGGCACAATAGCGCTATCTAACGGATGACTTTGGAACAGCTGGCCAAGGTGCTTAAGAGAGTCAACGTTAATTCTCGATAAGGATTTCTATTAAAGGAAATTACGATGGTTTTCATTTGTCAATACCGAACTATATACCAAGAACTATGCAAATCAAATCAAGTTAGCCAAATTGGAGGTCTGAGTCACACAATGGCGTATGTGTGTATGTATGTAAGCATTGCACTCAAAAACATAAACATAAGCACAGCTGTTGGTGCGGGACAAAAGCTGCCTGCACTAAAGAAGCGCTCGTGCTGATGCTCGTGCTGTAAAGCTGCCAGCTCTAAGAGATCGCCGAATTCAAATTGATAATTTGAACTGAGTAACGGGTAACGAGGCACTCGACTATAGCGTTCTCACTTGTTTGCATAATAAATATAGGGGAAACAGCTATGCCAATCTTGTAGCAGTAACAATTATGAAACAAGAAGAACATTACAGAAAATGCTATGTTATTTATAGTTACCCTAAAGAGAGTTGCCGAAGCGCATCCGAAATATAACAAAAACATTAAACTAAAATGGGATAAAAAACAAGAAAGGAAAGCTAACTTCGGGCGAAGCCGATGTTGATATACCCTTGCAATTTGCTCTGAAAGGAGTTAATTTTAAGAGGACCCCCCCATTCTCGGTTTCAATAAATCGATTTTTTTATTTAATTCGAAAATATAACTAGTCCTTTAAAATTTCAAGTGAAAATTAAAAAAGCTGTTGAAGATTAGCCGATTTATTTTGGAAACCTCAGGCGACGTCCATAGCTTCTCAAAACTTTCAATGCGTTTTTCTCGAAACTGTATTTTTACGACACGCGTAGGATATTACTTAAAAACTATTAATTCAATCGGTTACAAATTTCAATACGTTTTTCTATTCATATATAGCTATAGCATGAACTAGGATAAGCCAAATCGGTGAAGATCTTCTTTACTTTTTACCTTGATTTGTGGCTGCCATTTTGTTAATTTTTGTCAAAATTTAAAAATCCTAATTCATGCAATAGCCATACATATACTCTTCCTAATCCCGTTGGAATTTTTGGTTTCAGATGTTCATGTTAAACCATTGAAAATCGTACAAATTTGAAATCGAGAATGGGGGGACCTCCCCCCATTTATTTAGTTGTTTCATTATACCCTTGCAGACGGTATAATAATTTTGGCCAAAAGTGTGCAACGCAGTAAAGGAGACATCTAATTTTTGGTGCTCTATATATACATATATTTTTAAAAATCTTTACCACAGAACTCTGTTGTCCAAATTCGATTTGTGATTCTGTTGGCATGGCAAACAATGTGGTGCCACTTCTTCATATATCACAAACCTAAAAGGTCGCTGTGACAAATGTATTACGGAAGAGGATGCATATGCACCGGCACAGAGCGGAAGAAGTCCAAGTTCCAAGTGAAATGTCACCGTTGCAAAAAATTTGGACATCAAATTGCCGAATGCCGTGGTTAACTGGAAAGGGGCAGAATGCAAAAGCGAAGCAATGAAAGAAGCAAGTGACGAGTTTAGAACACAGACGCAGGCATGTACCCATTGCCTCTAATTTTTGACAAGATTGTTAGGTGACGTGGGGAAAGCTATTTCTCTTGTCTCGATATTATATATACTACTAATTGGATGTAAAATACTCCATTTGATCAAATAAATTATTTTGGTATAAATTGTTGGGTATGTTGGGTAACTATTAGGCGGCTCACGAAAAGCAGTGTTTAGGGATTTAACCGGAACTGCCGTTAAAATACGGACCTGCTCGTGGCGCTTGAATCGCAGCTCACTAGTCGCATGCTAGCTGAGCCCGATTCCCCAAAGCGCAAAAAAGTCGCGGTCGGTGGGCATTATATAGCAGGTGCCGTGCAACCTACTGCCCGCGATTCGATTCCAGCTCAGCTGCCAATCTTAGGCGCCACTCAAATGGTACTAAGATCGGGGGCAAAAAGTGATTCGGTATCCGAAGTCGCCGGAATCGATGTGGCTCCGCTATGTACTTCCGCTCTGTCCGATCAAAATAAAGTAGTGGCCCCAACACCTCATGTAGACTTAACGTCCGGATTACCGGCCGATACTGGTAGTACAGATACAATTTCTGTAGTACCAAAAAGGGTTGCATGTGTTGTACCAAAAACGGTTACTTGTGTTCGGGTGACCCAGCTAAAACATGTATTTGTTTCACGGCTCGCCCCAGACCTCTCATCACTGGATATTACGGCTTATATCCGCAACAAAGTCCAAGTTGATGATTTGAAGGTCGAACAATTTAAATTTTCTTATGCTAGGAAAGTATCATCATTTAAGATTGGTATTCCTTGTGCTCTTTTTGCATCTGTGTGTTCCACCAGTTTCTGGCCCGAGGGCATATTTGTAAAAGAGTACGAAGCTAAGAGAAAAAAGAATAGTTCAGGGGAAATGGAAAATACCATTAAAGAACCATCCCCAGCCCCCTCCACATCCTCTTCTGTCCCAAAAAACTAGCCTCCTCTTCTTTGCTATCAGAATACAAGGGGCTTACTTAATAAGCTGACTAAATTGTATTCGGATAGTTTTTCTTTCCCATATAATATTATGGTATGTACAGAGACCTGGTTAAGGACGGATATTCTTAGCTCCGAAATTCTCCCGGGTAAGTACACTATTTATAGGCTTGATCGTCAGTCCAGACGGGGAGGTGGAGTCCTGATTGCTGTCGACTCCACCTTTTCCTCTGAATTACTAACTTTCGACGAATTTTATGACATCGAATTCCTAGGTATAAAATTATCGTTTCCCGGTAATTTTGTATACATTACTTGTTCATATATCCCACCATCATCTGAGTTCCCTATTTACGCAAATCACATTTCCTGTATTCAGTCAATTTTCAAAAAACTGTCAAATCAAGACCAGTTAATAGTATTGGGTGATTTTAATATACCTAGTGCGACATGGTCCCCTGACGAAAACTCTAACATGTTGCTTCCTTTAGCGCAGCATGACTTTATTGACGGCTGGCTTGACATTGCGCTATCCCAAGTGAACCATGTTAAGAACTCATTAGGGCGTTTACTGGACTTGTGTTTTGTTTCAAATTCAGAAGGCGTATCAAGAACGGGACCACTTACACAACCGGAAGATCCTTATCATCCAACTCTAGAACTGACTGTAGACGTAAGAACAGAGCTGAATAAAAAATCCGAAAAGTCGGTTAAACAAATCCGCTGCTTTCGTTAGGCAAACTTTCATCTTTTAAATACTTTTATATCCGGCTATGACTGGTCCAAATTTTATTCATGCACTGATGTGGCTAAGGCCGTTAATATCTTTTATAATGCATTGAATTCCTTCTTTTATCTGTGTGTTCCGTTATACTATCCGTCAATTTCAAATAAACCTCCGTGGTTTAATAAAGAGTTGTCACACCTAAAAAATATAAAGTCCAGACTTTTCAATAAATTTAAAATGTGCGGTTCACAATCTGCCTTCTCTCGGTACCTAAGGGCTCGGTCAAATTTTATCGTGCTTAACGCCCGGTGTTATAAAAGCTATTTGTCTCGTTGTAGGGTCCAATTTTCACAAGATCCAAAACAGTTTTATAATTTTGTTAACACTAAGCGTAAATCAGCCTGTTACCCTTCATCGCTATCATTTGAAAACTCTACGGCAAACTCTGATCAGGAAATTGCCGATCTATTTGCCCAGTTTTTCCAGACAACATATTCTGTTTCATCCCGTCCAAATCCGTCTTATTCAAATGCCATAGCCAAGTCGAACTTAATTTTTTGTCCGAGATTAAGCGAAAGCTCCCTTCTTTTGGATCTCCATAAAGTTAAGCCAGTCTATTCACCGGGTCCGGACGGAGTTCCAGGCTGCGTGCTTAAATACTGTGCTGAAACTCTGTGTAGACCTCTGTACAAATTGTTTACCTTGTTTTTAAAAACATCTCATTTCCCACTTATTTGGAAGGAGTCATTTGTCATTCCCCGTCATAAGAAAGGAAATAAATGCAATACAGAGGCATATCCAAATTATCCGCCATCCCAAAGCTTTTCGAAAATACTATTACACCCCATTTGCAACATCTTTGTAGATCGATTATATCTCCATGTCAACATGGATTTATAAGGCGAAGATCTACGATCTAACGTCTTTTGTAATAAATGGCTTTAGAAAGAACATGCAGACTGACGTAGTTTACACTGATTTTAGTAAAGCGTTTGATTCAGTAAATCACTCGCTTCTTGTATTAAAGCTAGACTTATTAGGGTTTCCATGTGATCTTCTAACATGGATCTCAAATTATCTGAGTGGTAGGACTCAACGAGTCCTCTTTAAAAACTCGATCTCGGATTTGATCCGAGTTACTTCAGGGGTCCCACAAGGAAGCCACCTTGGCCCACTTCTTTTTACTTTATTTATAAACGATCTCCCTCTAGTCTTGACAAAGTCGCGTGTCCTTATGTACGCAGATGACGTTAAGTTATGCCTGCAATATAACGAAATTTCTAGCAGTTCCGACTTACAATCTGACCTAAATGCTTTTCAAACATGGTGTTGTGAAAATCTTTCGGATTTAAATAGCGCTAAGTGCAAAGTAATGACATTTTTTCGGGTGAACCCACAATACGCCACGTATACGCTGGGTGGTTGCGCGTTGTCTAGAATTACGCAAGTTGATGACCTTGGCGTCCTCCTTGACTCAAAACATAAGTTTTGTGACCATATTACTTCTATGGTAAATAAAGCCAGGGGAGTACTTGGATTTATAAAAAAGTGGTTAAAGGAATTCGATGATCCCTATGTTACAAAGACTCTGTTCATTTCACTAGTCCGTCCAATCCTTGAGTACTGTTCAGCAGTTTGGAGTCCTCAGTATGGTGTACATATAGACCGGATATAGTCTGTGCAAAATAACTTTTTATTATTTGCTATACGGGGCCTTAAGTGGAATGCAAGCCTTATTTTACCATCCTACTCTAGTAGACTTCTCCGAATTAATCTACCGTCCTTAGTAAACCGTAGAACGATGCTTGGCACAACTTTTATCTATAAACTTATTCACGGGGATGTGGAGAGTCCCGAGTTACTGGGTCTCATAAGCTTCTCCGTGCCTAATAGAATTACCAGGAACTATGTTCCTCTTACATTAAATATTTGAAGATCTAACTTTGATATGCATGAACCGTTTAGAGTACTGTGTAACGACTATAATAGACTATACCACATTATTTCTACTACCGACTCTTTGCCAAGCTTAAAAGCATTAATTTTATCTTACTTAGCACAAAATTAGTATTAGTATTTAGTCTCGTACGTATTTCTAATCTTAGTCTGTCCGCTTCTACATTGTTCTTTTTAACTTCTCGCGATCTCGTTTTTACGCCTATAAGGCTCCGCGCGTAACAAGCACTGCTTGCTGTCGTAAGGGCCACTTGTTTGCGCTGATCTTAGTGCATCAACGTCCGAATATGGCTAAGAAGAAAGGGTAATTTAAAAAATGTATGGAATGATACCAAGAAACCAATTTGCTTATTTTTATCTAAATACCTAAAATTGTATGTGAAGAAAAGTTAAACAAAATTAATAACAACTGACGTGTGAGTTTATTTGGTTATTATAAAATATTATTTAACTTTCGAATTAACGCTCCGAATTTGTGTTGGCTTTTTTTTTTTAACACATAAAATTTTTAACCCATGATCAAATTTTGTACAAAATTGGCCACCTATTTAAATATACCTTTAAATTTTGTTCGCTTCGCGAGTAAACTCTTTATATAAAAAATTATAAACAATTTTCATATCACTCAAAGGTTGCTAAGATCAGCAGCTAAAAAAGATTCGGTATCCGAACAACCGGTAGCGAATTGTATGCACTCAGAACTTCTAGATTCCGATTTGTTCACACTGCCACAAGGGATAACTGATTCCGGAACACCGTCCCAGGTTGGTTCTATAGACATCCCTTTCAGGGCTTCCTCTGAAGAAAGGTGGAAAAGTTTAAGTTTTCTTACGCTAGGGACATTTCCTCTTTCAATTTCTCTATCCCAAACGAGCCTTTTAAAGACATATGCTCTGACGACTTGTGCCTCATAAATATGTTGGTAAAAGAGTTCGAAGCTAAAATAAAATTTATTTTAAAAAATTATTTTTATAATTATCAACCTTGTAAGACCTCTCGCCAGGTGCAACGATAGCTTGGTAAAGTACTTTTCCTTCTGTTCTGCAATCACTTCTTTGACTGGTGGAATGTTTAAGTCGCGATGAATGTTTTCGTTGCGAACGTACTACGGTGCCCCGGTGATTGTTCTCAAGATCTTCGACTGAGCTCGCTGGACTATGTCAATATTGCTATTGCTGGCATTCCCCCATAACTGAGAGTCGTACATCCATATAGGTTTTAGTACCGAGTTATACAGCAGGACAAATTTTATATTCAAGGCCACTGAAGGCTACTGGCTTTTAGCTTTAGGTGTGTTCCTTTGCCTTCAATGTGCCGGCGCCATTTGAGTCATCTGTCGAGGTGTACTCCTAGGTATGTGACTTCGTTTGCTTGCGAGAGTAGAGTGTGGTTTAACATGAGCGGCGGGCAGTTTTGCCGGTTCAGGGTAAACGTAACATGCTTGCATTTTTTTTCGTTCACTTTAATTCGCCAATCTGATAGCCACTTTTCAACATCGACCAGATGAAGAGCTAGCTGCGCAGTTGCTTGCAAACGTAGATGTTGTTGTTAGTCGTGTGCTTGTTTGTCCCGTGCTTTTTATGAAACCCGAATTGATGTGACGGAATTCCTTCTTGGATTCTTATGTATGTGTATATCCGAGTCAATACGCATTTTTCAAAGAATTTAGATAAGCAGGCTTATAGGTCTATACGACGTTTGGATTGTGTGGTCTTTTCCCGGCTTTGCTATTATTATTATTATCGACTTTTTCCATCTCACTGGAAAGTGGTCAAGTTTTTCGATGGCACTAAAAAGCTGGGTGATAGTGCAAACGGCGCAATATGAAAGCTCAATGATCATTTTGGGAGTTATGAGGTCGTGGCCCGGAGATTTTTTCGGATTTAACTGATTTTTGATGATGTTAACGATTTAATTTGGGCGAAACTCAATTGGCTCATGTTGAAGCTGAGGCTCATATGGTAAAGTCGGCAAAGTGAACGCAATAGTGACAGGATTTGGGTGGAAGACATTTTTTTAGGTGGTTGGCTAACGAACTGGCTCTGTCTGCATCGCTGCGCGCCCAGCCGCCCGTGGGATTTCTAATAGGCATCACAGTTGCTTTCGGTGAGCTTAGAGTTGGGGAGCTCTCCATAGTGAGTGTTTTGTCATAGATGTTGACAATTGCTCTATGTAGCGTCGGTGGACATATGCTTCTTCTTGCTGTAAAGCTTTTGTGAGTTGACGCGAGGCATGTTTTAAGCGTTGCCTAGCAGATGGCGAACTGTGGAATTGCCACTCTCGACTCGCTTTTCGAGGACGAGCTGTTCGATTTGTGTTCTTTTGGTTGCATTGTGTATATGTAGTTTGAGGTGTTGAATCTCGAAATGCGGAGACGATTACAGACTCCAGTGTATTAACAAAGCTGTTTACGTTGGCTTCATCGTTGAGATGAGGACTTAGCTGAATGTGTAAGCTAATATATTTACTGTACTTAACCCGATTGGTTTCCTGTGATGTCAATTTAAACGATTGCTCCAATGCTCCTGGATGTCAGAGTAGAGTAATCAGGACATGCGAGTGATCGGATGAAAGATGCGAAAGGCATTCGGCGCTTATCGAATTATTAGGATTATTTTTGGTAATTGCAACGTCTTTTAAATCGGGTAGTTTCTTTGGGACTGCCGGCCAGCTTGTTCTTGGCTTTTATAACTGCATTATAGAGCTGCTTTTCTTTCGAAGTCACGAGACGTGATCCCCAGTGTGTGTGCTTGGCATTGTAGTGCCCTGGTGCTATGAAGAGTCTCCTAGTGAGTTGAAAACTGCATAAACTTATCTTTAGCTATACTGAAGCGAGTGGGGAAGCACACGGCGGCTAGTGTAAGTTGGTTGTCAGTATTGTAACGACCCTGTTTTGGGATTACCTCCCTTTGCCCAATAATGACACAGATGGGTAAAACTAGAGACGTGTATTTCAAAGTAATCGTATAATCGTGTAGTTTTGTGTAGATGCGTCGGGACTGCTTGCTCTGTCGATTCGGCGCTTCGGAAGAGCCGAGGGATGGACTGCTTGCTGTCGTGATCCTGTGTGCGAGCTTCGGCGCTGCGAAAGGGCCGAGTGATGAACTGCTTGCCGCGAGTGTCGGCGCTGCGGATGGGCCGAGTGATGAATTGCTTGCTGCGAGTGTCGGCGCAGCGGATGAGCCGAGTGACGAACTGCTTGCTGTGGGTGTCGGCGCTGCGGGTGAGCCGAGTGATGAACTGCTTCGTCGTGCGTACGTCGGGTCGAAGTGTTCTGGGTCGTTGGGGGAGATCTACTTGGTTTCTAGTGGGATTCGGGAATGTAGGGCATCGTTAATTTCGGTCTGCCGGGCATCGCTAGGTTCGAACTGCCGTTTCTACATCCGATTCGCTTCCGGGTCGGGAGCCGGAAACGTGACTTCTGGGGGAACTCACTGAGGTGGGCCTGTATTACGAAAACCGGGCCGCCTCAGTGATCACGACTGGGTCTGGGCTGATTTCTAGGAAACCACACCGGGACGCCAGTGATCCTGTCCAGGTCGTAGAACCGATTTATAAACCGCGTTCTTACGGATCCGTTTATGTAGGCTCTGTGCGTCTTCCCGGTCACCGTGTGTTTTATTGTTGCAATCACCGCTGATATGAAGCCTGTTACTTTGAATGGACCTTCGTATTTTGGTGCTAGCTTGGCCGCGAATCCGGTTGCTGCTTTTGACAAGGGGTGTTGTCTTTCCCATACTAGCTCTCCTATTTTGGGTCTCCAGTCCCTTTTCCGGAGGTTGTATGATCTAGCTTGATCCTGTGCTGCCTTTCCCATGTTTAGGTGTGCTAGTTTCCTTGTATCCATTATCCTTTCCCATCGTGCCTCCACGGTCTCCTCTATGATTCCGGATCCTTGAGTGTTTTCGGCAAACAGGCTTCCTGGTAGTCTAATTTCCCGTCCGTATAGTAGATATGCCGGGCTATATCCTGTTGATTCCGATCTGCTACTGTTGATTGCTAGCGAGATTTCAGGTAGCCAGTCGTCCCATCTTGTGTGCTCTGTTCCTGAGAATTGGGCTATCATTGTTTTTATCGTGCGGTTTGACCTTTCTTCTGGGTTCTCCTGAGGGGTGTATGGGGCTGTTAGTTGGTGTGCAATCCCCCATTTCTGTAGTTGTGCCTTGAACTTGTTGCTTGTGAATTGTACTCCATTGTCTGAGATTAGGTTTGCTGGAGTTCCAAACCGTGATATGATTTGTTCCCTGAGGACCTTTAATACGATTTCCGTGGTCGCTTTCCGGACGGCTGCTATCTCCACCCACTTCGTGAATTTATCGAACATTACTAATAACATGTTATTACCGTGGCTAGACCGTGGTAGTGGCCCCACAAAGTCTATGCACAAGGTTTAACAGGGTGTTTTCGCGATCTGTGACAACATTTTCCCAGCTGCTTGTTGTTGTGATGTCTTAAACCGTTGACATGTTTCGCAGCTTCGTACGTGCTGCTGTATGTCTCTGTGCATCCCTTGCCAGTAGTATGTTGCCATAATCCGGTGTTTTGTTTTTCTGACGCCTAGGTGTCCTGCTGTTGCCTCGCTGTGGTTTTCTCGTAGTACTCGTGCTCTTTGACTCCTCGCTATGCATAGTTTCCATGGCTGTGTGTCCTCGTCTGCAGCCCATGACGGTAGATGTCTGTATAGTTTTCCGTTGATTATCGCGTAATCTGGCCATGTTTCGGGATTTCTTTCCAAGTCTAGGAGTTTCTGTTTAATCCAGAGGTCTTCTTCGAGCTCGGCTCCGTGAGCTTCTTCTTCTGGCATTCTGGATAGTGCATCTGCAACGACATTGAGCTTTCCTTTGCGATAGCGTATTTCGAACGAGTATGGCTGCATAGCCAACGCCCATCTGGCAATCCGTCCTGACGGGCTCTCTATCGAGTTTAGCCATTTTAGCGCCTGATGATCAGTGATGACTATAGAATGATACCCTTCCATGTACATCCTCATTTTCTGGATGCCCCAGTGGATTGCCAGGCATTCTTTTCCGGTCGCTGAGTAATTTTGCTCTGTCTTTGTGAGCTTCCGACTGGCGTATGATATTACGTGCTCGCCGTTTTTCTTCTCTTGGGTCAGGACCGCTCCTAATCCGCAGTTGCTGGCGTCCGTCTGAAGTATAAACGTTTTCCCAAAATCCGGGCAAGTCAGTACCGGAGCTTCCGTTAGTGCTTTTTTTAGGTTTTGCATTGCTTTTTCTGTCTCTTCGCTCCACTTAAACTTTGTGTCTTTTTTGACTAAGTTGTACAATGGTTGTGCCAGTTCCGTGAAGTTCGGGACGAACCTTCTGTACCATGACGCTACTCCCAGAAAGCTGTGTACTTGCTTTGTTGTTTGTGGGTTTGGCATGTCTAGGATTGCGGCTATCTTTCCCGGGTCAGTGTGTATCCCCCTCGCGCTCACCACATGGCCTAGGTAGTTTAGTTCTTCCTTGAAGAAGTGGCATTTTTCTGTGTTTATCCTCAAGTTTGCCTTTCGTAGTCTGCTCATTACTTCCTGTAGTTTTTCTAGGTGTTCCCTTTTGGTGCGCCCGATGACCACTATATCATCAAGGTATGCGAATGCAAAGGGTTCCATCTCCGGTCATATGACTGAGTCCAGGGCTCTTTGAAACGTGGCTGGTGCTGTGTGTAGGCCGAAAGGCATTACCTTCCACTGAAACAGTCCGCGACCTGGCACGGTGAAAGCGGTGTACTGTTTTCTCCCTTTATCCATTGGTATTTGCCAGTAGCCACTTTTTAAGTCGAGTGTACTTATATACTTGGCCTCCCGTAGTTGGTTGAGTATGTGATCCATTCGGGGTTCAGCTGCCTGTAGTCTATGCAAAGTCTCCATTCTTTGTTTTTCTTTTCTACGATTACTACTGGCGAGCTGTAAGCGGAATGTGAGGGTTCGATGAGATCCTGAGCTAGGAGGTCGTCCACTTGTTTGTTTATTATTGCTTGCATGGCCGGGTTTCGAGAGTAATACCTCTGTTTAATTTGGCGATCGTGCTTCATAAAGATCTTATGCGTGGCAATGTGGCTAACTCCCTTGATTTGACTCATCATATCCAATTCCTTTTTGAGGGTTTCTTGGATCTCTGCGTCTGTTAAATCGCCTGTCGCTAGTGATCCGATGCCGTGACTCTTCCGTTTTCTGTTTTTGTTTCTTGTGTCCCATGTGTCCCTCTTCTTTGCACCTTGAACATCTATTATTCATGCTGAATGATCTTGTGATTCCTCGGTTCAGTGTTTGTGGTGGTTCCTGGGGTCTCCATTGGTTTCTTGATTGTCTCCCGAAATTTCCGGATGTTTGCTGTTGTGTCCAGTGATTTTCCGGTGATTGTTGTGTTGTGCGTTCCTGTGGCTGGAGGGCCTCGAATTCCTCTGCTAACTGCAGGTATTCTGCTGGGGTTCGGCATTCTCCCCGTTTAGCATACTTTTAAATTCCACGCGACTATTCCGGTAGACTCACTCTATTTTTTTTCTTCCGTTAGTGTGGTAAATCTCATAATCTTCCGGAGTTCCCGCGTGTAGTCCTTTGCTGGCTCGTTTGTACCCTGGTGCCTGCGTGTTACGTTTTCCATCGCTCTCTCTTCGTGGTCCGTTGGTCTGTAGTCTCCAAGGAATTCCTTTTTGAAGTTTTCCCACGATGGCATTGGGGTAGGATGGGTGTGCCACCAGTCCAGGGCACAGTCTCTGAGCAAAATTACCATAGCTCCTGCTGCGTGGTCGAGCTCTATCCCATAGGCCTTTGCCAGCTCTTCCATCCTAGAAATGAATTCTGTCGGGTCGCCCGTGCCGTCGTAAAATTCTCCCCAGCTTCGTATTACCCCCATTGTGGCCACTTTGTCGGTCTTTCTGGGCTCGAGTACGGGTTTTCTGCTGCTTGTCTCTTGTTTGTCTGGTATCTGTAGCAAGTTCTGGTTTTTCTCCATTCCGTCGGGTGCTGGTGATGGTGTTCTCGCGTGCTTCTGTGCTAGGTCTTGGAGACGTTTGGTGGTTTCTTCGCTGTGGGCTCCGCTCTTGATTAACTCCGACATTTGTTTCCGCATGTCCTCGCACCGCGTTTCTGGCTTGATGTCGAATTCCCTCAGATAGATTTCCAGTTGGGTCTTGTTGCAATTGTTGATCCAGCTTCGAGTCAGTTTGTCTTCCATTTTTAATCCGTGCTGTGTTGAGGAAGAGGGTAAACGATCTTTGCTGGTATTTTGAGGTTTCTATCTGTTTGTTTTTAACCTGTTCGGGCGCCACTGTAACGACCCTGTTTTGGGAGGCGGTATAGCTCGTCGTGGTCAGGGTTCGTGACAGATATTTATATTTATTCCTCTATCGGTTTACCTCCTTTTTCCCCAATAATGACACAGATGGGTAAAACTAGAGACCTGTATTTCAAAGTAATCGTATAATCGTGTAGTTTTGTGTAGATGCGTCGGGACTGCTTGCTCTGTCGATTCGGCGCTTCGGAAGAGCCGAGGGATGGACTGCTTGCTGTTGTGATCCGGTGTGCGAGCTTCGGCGCTGCGAAAGGGCCGAGTGATGAACTGCTTGCCGCGAGTGTCGGCGCTGCGGATGGGCCGAGTGATGAATTGCTTGCTGCGAGTGTCGGCGCTGCGGATGAGCCGAGTGACGAACTGCTTGCTGTGGGTGTCGGCGCTGCGGGTGAGCCGAGTGATGAACTGCTTCGTCGTG
The DNA here is from genome assembly GCA_018153365.1 of Drosophila fuyamai. Lineage (NCBI taxonomy): Eukaryota > Metazoa > Arthropoda > Insecta > Diptera > Drosophilidae > Drosophila > Drosophila fuyamai. Next base: position 716,750 of record JAECXW010000364.1, on the reverse strand, counting down.
CGTACGTCGGGTCGAAGTGTTCTGGGTCGTTGGGGGAGATCTACTTGCTTTCTAGTGGGATTCGGGAATGTAGGGCATCGTTAATTTCGGTCTGCCGGGCATCGCTAGGTTCGAACTGCCGTTTCTACATCCGATTCGCTTCCGGGACGGGAGCCGGAAACGTGACTTCTGGGGGAACTCACTGAGGTGGGCCTGTATTACGAAAACCGGGCCGCCTCAGTGATCACGACTGGGTCTGGGCTGATTTCTAGGAAACTACACCGGGACGCCAGTGATCCTGTCCAGGTCGTAGAACCGATTTATAAACCGCGTTCTTACGGATCCACTACTACTACCAAGACTATCTACCAGAACACTTACCTTGTTGCTGATGTTTCCTCGAAGATCGTCGGAACGCAAGTGACTCATCTGGGGTCTTGCCTCTGCTTATATAGGCCCCGTTGAGTGTGCCCAGAGTGGTCGATGACGAGAATCCCGATCTCGATAACTCGTTATCGGGTCACGAAATATAGCGATGGTAGTCGACTATCGGTATATTAGTGTGACCGGTTTAATGTTTTGGGCGCGCGTTTTGAAAGTGCGCGATTTTGGCGCGTGTTTTGAATGTGGTGTAGCGTAGGGAGAATAAAAGATCATTGTGTGTTGTTTTTGGAATGTTCTTTTATTATTTGTGACGCTGGGTCGTCACAGTATTTATTTGTATATTTATAGATGTGACGTACGTAGTTTTTAGCATTTGTTATGATAGTGGTGCTTAATACGGCTTCTGATTAGAATTCCAGTCCCACTATGTGCTTTACCATCTGGATGATTTGTTCCGTAAAATAAATAGCTTAGTAGTTTAAAATTGTATTTGTTTGTAAGGTGTGTTTCTGAAGGCAGCATTAAGTCGATATGATTGTCGAGTATCAATTGAGCTAAGTCAAGTTTATGCTGTGAAACGCCGTTTTCGTTCCACGTAGATATCCTTAGGGAAGTCCTTATTTGAATTGTTGTGAAACCAGCATTTGAACCAATAGATTTTGGTTTCGCATTAAATCTTGCATAGTTGTGCGCATTAACGACATCAACTCTGTAAGGCTTTTTTGCAGGCTGCATAACATAGCTTCAAAATTGCTTTTTGGATGCTCCGCCGATTGTTGTTGCTGAGCCGTGTTCGGTTCTTGGTATGCTGATTGCAGAAATGAACTTTTTGAGATTGGGTTAGCCAGTCCTGATTTTAAAGCGCTTGCGTAAGTCACATTTTTATCAGAGTTTATGGGTCCTAGTGAGGATCTGGCTGCAGTCGAGAAGAAGACTTCAGGGTTTGAACTGGAAGCTGTCATCTGTTTATTTTGGGTGCGGGCGGCAGTTCCTCTCTGGTGGATGCGACTTTTCAGCTCCTTATAAACTGGGCAGCCTCTGTAGTTAGCAGTGTGATTGCCCCCGTTGGCCGCACTTTTTCGAGTTGCAGTCATCTTTGCTCACTGGGCAGTGTGCGGAGTCATAAAGCTCTTCACAAACTTCACACACCGGGCGCAGTTTACAGTATGACCTTGTATGGCCATATTCTTGGCGGTTCGCACATTGTACCGGGCCATTGCGTTTGTGCGGTTCCTCAACTGTAATTCTGCGGTGCAGCAGGAACTGAAGATTGTATATATACATATATTCGTATGTCTTTAGGGGCTTATTTTCTGGTTCGAGCTCAACGTATCCCTGTTAAGGATATTGAAGACTGTCTTAGCGCTGAATCCCTTCTCTTGTAGCGCTTTATATAACAATCTCTACAGGCGATACGTCGTATTCTATGATCTTAAGTACGACTTGCAGGCCATTGCTACTTTGCAGCTGATACGTGTAAAAGTTATTTTTTATTTTCGGTAAGATATTTCGATAATACTCTGTAATTGTCTTCAGACTTCATTTGAACCTTTGTCTCTTGGATGTTGCCCTTTACTATAGGTATTATGTGGAAGTTATCCTTTTCAATAAGCTCGATAATTTTGTTGACAAGAACATTGGATCTTTTACTCGAATACAAATAAATGGAGGCTTTGACTTCCTTTTTCCCAGAGCACAATAAATACACGTCTGCATGCGACGACGATTAATTCTTTGTGATACATTAAATCAGAACAAAAACAAGAAAGGGCGGAGCCGAAGTTGATATACCCTTGCAGAATATTCTGTAAATAATATTCTCCAAAATTATTCATATGTCGCATTCTTAGTACTCATAAAAATCCGAACTTCCTAACTTTAAAAACACCAAAGTTATGGCATTTCCAATCGTTCAGCTATATGGCAGCTATAGGATATAGTCGGCCGATCCCGGCCGCTCCGACTTATATACTGCGTGCAAAGGAAAGAAGGGTGTGTGCAAAGTTTAAATTCGATATCTTTAAAACTAAGAGACTAAGAGACGGACAGGCAGACGGACAGACGTACATGCTTATATCAACACAGAAGGTGATCCTGATCAAGAATATATATACTTTATAGGGTCGGAGATGTCTCCTTCACTGCGTTGCACACTTATGACCAAAATTATAATACCCTCTGCACGGGTATAAAAACTTTTTCTTTAATGCCCCTAAACTAGGATGCAAATCTTATCTTTTCTTATCTTACCTGATTATTATAGTAGACTACTGTTAATTTATGTACCCTCCATAGCCAACCGTAGATCCTATTCGTGGTGAGATCAAGCAAAGGGAAAAATTGTTTCCCAACAAGAATAAGGCCTTATAAATCAATGTAAAAGCGCGATCGGTGAGTAAACCAGAAAAAAATTTGTTTATGTCAATATACAATATATATAACAATACAAATTTTAAATGCAATAATGTTATTCAGGTTTTGAAGAACCTGAACTACGGATTAAGTGCATTGCACAACAGTGCAAAGCAACAGCTTTGTCTTCCCGAATTAGTTTTGCACGCAGAATACAAATACCAACTACAATAATTGAGGATATTAAACCAGTCGAAAAAAAAGAAGTCGATAAAAGTAGTTGTCACTAAAAGTCGATTATCAAAACGATTTTTAATTTGGCAGGACAAATTATGGCAATACCGATGTTTGGACCTTTAGTGATTTAGGATTTTTAGGATATTAGTCCTTTCATTTAGGACTATCTGCTAAATAATAGACGACAAGTATTCTTGGATTCTAATAACTAATGAGGAATTGAATAGTACAGGAGATTAAGAGACTAAAAAAGATGAAGATAATCTTTGTGAAAGGTTATGGGATATACAGCTGAACCATAAACAATCTGTGAAACATCATAATAGTTTTAAAATAAATTATATATTACAATTTGTATTTATTTTCTTGAATAGTCCTGCTTTTGTAATGAAAAAACGTGTGGAAAAATCTCTAAAAATTTTTAAAATTATTTTACCATTACACCCATTATAAAAAACTAATAGTAAGTCGGTTAAAAGTTTAAAAGTATTGACAGTCTGTGGAAATGTACCTTATAGTATACAAATTTGTTATATTTATTTTAATTTTTTAATAATTTTTATTAAGTATTGGAAACTTACTGCGTCACCATTTTCTTGAATGCACATGCTTACAACGTCTTCCCTTAGGAGTCTAACAGCAGCATGGAGGGGATACTTTGTCTTGGTCCGAAGCATTTCAAACAATAAAGGCCCGGACATGTGCTCAAAGTCTAGCGTTGTAAGGTCATCCCAATGTGTTGATATAATGCCTGCACAGTATTCTAACAACGTTGATGCATCTACTTCTTTAGCAACACAATAAAATCGTATGCAAGACCTTACTCCCACCGAAGCAACTAATGCTCGCTCACACAGTCCTAAAAGAGATGGTAAACCAAATCGATGTGCGGCTCTAAGAAGATCCAAAGCTAGGCCGTCATGTTGCAAATCAATAAGATCAGTGTATATCCAACGCAAAAGTGCCAGCACAACATCTTCATTTAAATCGCTCCAGTCTAGTTCTTGTATGCTGCCTAGGTCATTATCTCCCCATTTTTCAGAGCGTGCATGAAGAACGATTTTGTGTGCCGGAAATACTTTGACTTGTGTTTTAATGAAAATATCAGCATAAGTATGACTACCAAATAATGAAGCAACCGTTAATGACAGACGTGAGACAAAATTGTTAAGTCCACTTGAGAAGTCTTCATTTGCTGATGTAGCAACAATTTCGTTGTATTTTCTCTCCAATTCTCCATAATTGCGCTGCTGATTTTTATATTCATCCTTTAACAACGCCAAATGTTTCTCCAGTTGTTGAACGGAAGCACTGTCATTTGTCCCTTTAAATATACAAATATATTTAACGGTAAATTAACGTCATATTGGTAAATGATTATAAAATATGTTTAGCTTTATATTTGAACATGTTTTTATATTTTGGTCCGATGTTTGTAACGTTGACATTAAGTTATACAGTGGTTTGATAAGCAATTACTCACAATTATCCTTTCCCACAATATTTCAATAGAATTAAAAATCCTCAAACAGCGTACTTAAAGGAAATACATAAACTCAATTGCAAAAACCCTCACATCTAAAAATACTAACTTACCGGTTACCAAACGACTAAGACCATCGAACAGTGAGCAAACTAAAATGTCTATTAAGGAATTGAGATTTTAAGACGCACATGAATACGAAGAATTACAACTTAATTATTATGAACAACAATATTATGACCACAATTATGACCAACCCATGGTTGATTAATGTAGGGCAATAGCAGGTACAATTCATCGAAAATATAAATCAACAAAATCAAAATAGCTCAGAACCAAACAAAAACACCAATACATAGAAATAGCATACAATGGTTGCACATACAAATGCCTTATAGACACAGAATCAACAATAAATATGATTAATAAAAATATATTTTGTATTCCCATTCAAAATTGACATCTGTTGAAGCGCAGAACGCTAATCATGAAGTTTAAATTATGTTAAGATAGAAATAAGTAACAGCTTAAGAGAGCTCAACAGCGTTATGTTCACCGCTTACTCCAGAACTATTATGTTGGATCTATGCTAAGATCGGATTCAGCGGGCCTGCTGGGCACAATAAACCAGTTGAATTTTGAATGTCGAATCAGCCAGTCTTGTATTCTCTCTTCCCCCAAATTTTGCAGCAGCTAAGCCAAAGTCTTTTCACTTTTCGGCGTTCTCAATTATCAATAATTTAATTTTGGATTCGATTTTCTACATGGCGCCAGAACAGGGACTTAAAAAAGTTTTGTTCGAATTTAAAATCATTTCAAAGACCGCTTAGCTGCTTGCGAATTTCGAGGCCAAGACTTGGCATTTATTTTGGACTCGCAAATTTCGGCGCCAAAAATTGGCATTTTTCGGACATTGCGACTTGGAATTTCGACTTTGGACTTTCTTTCGGAAGTTCTTTAACTGGAGCTAACATCTATGGACCTCAACGTCAACTTGATGGAAGTGGATTCATCAGATGACCAGGTAAATCAATAGTTGGATCACTGCAGAAATAATAGTTGCAACTATTGACTTGGCATTGGTCAAAATAATAATAATAATTGGAAGAAAAACAATTTTCGTGCAATGGGGTTGATGCAATGGGGTTGATTCAGTCCAGTAAAATTATTTTCATTTCAAGTTAACGTAGAGTTTATTTCAAAGAAAAACTAGTTCACTTCACTTCTTTCTTTATACACTGGTAGATTAGAACTAACTTAATGCTACGGGGTGGATGTTTGAAGAGGCCGCTTTGAGAGCGGAGTGGAGACACTTAACAGTGCGAGAGAACGAGATGCGAAGATCTGGAAAAAACTGTTCTCTCGACTGTTAGGACTCCAGGGTTCCGGTTCACCCGAAACTGGAAGCGCCGCTTGGCGCGAACATTCTCCCCCCCCTGCGGGAGAGTTCCTTGAAGCAGGACATCAGGACTGAAGGCAGGCTCCCGACACGATCCATCCAAACGCCGTGCTCTGAGCGACGGGCAGCCCATCTTGAAGATTTAGAAACCCGGGTTGGATCACTTTCGGGTACACGTCGGATCCCAACACCAGGGAGATGGTGGCTGGACGATGGAACTGGTCATCGGCTAGTCGGATGGTATCGAATTTAGCCCGAACCTCATCGCTCAGCGCACGAATCGGTGTTCGCATTCGCAGGCTGTTGTCGATCTTCATGACCATATCCATGTTGAAATCGCCCGACCTCGACCGGATGGTCGTTGAGCACACTCGTTCGTCTCCAACTTGAGTGGTCGGCAGCCGAAAAGATTCTGCCAACGAGCTATCGATACTGCTCACGGGGGTACACGGGTCGATGAGCGCGCCCGTCTCATAGCTGTTGGCCCCTGTGTCGATGACCACAATGGCCGTCGGCAGAATATGTATATTCCTGTGCTGCAGGAGCGAGGTCACGGATGGGGCCACAATAGACGGTGGGGCAGACGATCGATACTGCGATTCCGATGCCTGCTGCTGTGGTGACTGCTGAGGAATCGGGGACGGAGAATGGCGACGTTGCGGGACTGGTGGCGTTGCGGGGAAGGCGACTGTCGACGTTGCTGAAAGGGCGATCGGCGAGTTATCGCGGGCATCTCGTGCATGTGGAGCAAGGTGTGATGCTCGGAGGCGCTTCTCTGAACTGAGCCTCAGGAATCGGTTGCATTTCCGTAGCGGATGTATACCCTGGCAGACTCGGCAGCGGTAGGATTTTATACTTCGAGAACATCTGCTGACAAGGGTCTGGGAAGTGCGTGGGCGAGGACGAGGAGCCATTCTGAACCTTTACTTGGAAAAGAAAGCAAAACAACAAACAAATCAGAAAAGAAGTCGCTTTAGTGATGTTTACGGGGTGGGCAGCGGGAACAGAAGGCATTATTGTGGAGATTTGGAGGTTGCCTTAGCCTCCATAGGAAGGAAAACTACTTTGTAGACCGGACGTCGGATAGTTCCACGAGAAGTAAGAATATCTACGAAGCGTACTATAGTATCAGCTCCTGGGATAGCAGCTACGATTCTGCCGAGCCGCCAGTCATTTGATGGCAAGTTATCGTCCTTAACGACTACCATATCGTCGACTTGCAGATTTCTGGATGGCCTTAGCCACTTGTTGCGCTTGTGGAGTTCCTTTAGATACTCTTCTTTCCATCGTGAACTAAATTGTTGATGCTGGGCCTTGAGATGTTGCCATCGATTTATAATCGACTTGGCTTCGCCTTTGATTTCAGGCTCCGCCGTGGAAAGCAACGGACCCCCGATCAGAAAATGGCCTGGCGTCAGTGCCAGCAAGTCTGTCGGGTCCTCTGACATTGGAGAAAGCGGTCTGGAATTAAGGTAGGCTTCAATCTTGGCAAGAAGCGTGGAAAGCTCTTCGGAGGTATACTTGCGAGCGGACGTGGATTTGTAAAACAGAGTTTTAAAACTCTTTACTCCTGCCCCTCACAGGCCTCCCATATGAGGAGCTCCGGGGGGTATGAAACGCCACACGAGTACCTGATGGCTATACGCATCAGTCACCGACTCCTTTAGCGCTTGCGCAAAGTCACGGGAAAGAAGACTTGAGGCGCCCACAAAGGTTTTGCCGTTGTCGGAATGGACCCGCTGAGGACAACCTCGTCTAGCTACAAAACGTGCAAACGTTGCTAGAAACTTCTCAGTTGTAAGGTCGGAGGTGGGTTCCAAATGGATGGCCTTCGTAGAAAAACACACAAAAACACAAACATATCCCTTAGTGATGAGACATGCTCTCCCTGTGTAGTTTTTAACTTCAAAGGGGCCGGCATAATCGACGCCGGTGTAAGTAAATGGCCTGGAAAAAGAGGCTCGATCAGTCGGAAAATCGCCCATCAATTGGGTTTGCAGTCTTTTTTTATAAATGGTGCACACCTTGCATGAATTCACCACTCCCTTTACCAGATTCTTGACTTTAGGATCCAATATTTGGATCGCACAAAGCGCACTATCAATTGGTTGCCGCCATGAAGTGTAATCTGGTGCGTGAATTGGACAAGCAGACGAGATAGCCGACAGCTGTACGGGAGTATAACAGGATGGCGCTCGTCATACTGCAGGACCTTGGAGGCAGTTAAGCGACCACATGCTCTCAAGAGGCCATGTTGGTCTATAAATGGAAATAAATTCGCAATTTGGCTTGATGCGGGTATGGAGCTTTTACTTCGCAACAATCGAAGCTCGAGCGCGTACTATTCACGCTGGGCAACTATTATGTAGGTTTTCTCAGCTTCCCGGATTTCCCGATTACTGAGCTGCCTATCCGGACTTACCGGAGCCTTCCGACAGCGATTTAGGAACCTTTGGACGTAAGCTAGGACTCGTAATGCCTTGTCTAGTCTGGAGAAACGTTCAAGGAAATCATCAGCGGGGAGCTTTACGAAGTGAACCTTCACCGCGCGCTGCTCTAACTCAGTGACTGGGTGTGGATCCGAAGTTTCTGGCCATTGAAGTTTGGGCAGTTGTAACCATTGGGGCCACCAGAGGGTGCTATCACCCAACTCTTGCAGGGACACGCCGCGACTAGCTAGGTCGGCAGAATTGTGTTCTGATCGCACATGTGACCAATTCTCAATCTTTGTAGCTTGAGCTATTTTGGTTACACGGTTGGCTACGAATGTGGTCCAGGAGCAGGCTGGTTTTTTTTAACCATGCCAGGACAATGGTGGAATCTGTCCAGCAGAAAATCTCAGAGCTGTCTGACAACATATTTGGAAGGATAGTGGATGCCATATCTGCCAGCAATAGGGCACCACATAGCTCGAGTCGGGGGAGGGATACGGTTTTCACAGGGGCCACCCGGGTCTTTGCCGTAAGCAGATTAGTCAATATCTGCTGACCGACTTCAACCCTGACATAAAGCGCAGCCCCATAGGCCTTTTGGGAAGCGTCACAGAAACCGTGAAGCTCGATTTTCACCTGGGGCTGGTAACCGACCCATCTCGGAATACGGATTTGATCGAGATCGGAATAACTTTGCAGGAACATTTGCCATCTATGGCTCATTTCGGCGGGAAGGTTGTCATCCCAGCCTAACTCTTGCAGCCAGATCTCCTGCATAAAAATTTTGGCCCGGACGATGAACGGGGCAAGCCATCCAGCGGGATCGAATATCTTTGCGATCTGGGAGAGAACTTCTCTTTTTGTATAGGAGGATTTGACGGATATTTCTGGGGGCACAAAGTAGAACTCGTCGGTGGTTGCTCTCCAGCGAACGCCGAGAGTTTTGGCTGTGCTTTCGGCATCAATATTCAGGAACTCAGCATGGAGAAGATGCTCATTTGGAATGTCCTTTAAAACCCCCTTGTGGTTGGAAGTCCACTTTCTAAGCGGAAAACCGGCAGAATTCAAAGCGGTTATTAACTCATGGATGGTAAGTTGAGCTTCTTGTTGAGAATTTGATCCTGCTAAAACGTCATCAACATACATGAAGTTGCGGATTATGTGACTGGCTTTCGGAAACTGCTGATCTACGTCATCAGCCAGCTGATGCAGCACTCGGACGGCGAGATAGGGAGCGCAATTGACACCGAATATTACGGTTTTCAGCTCGTAATCTCAAATGTCACCTTCCTTGTTTCGGAATAGAATCCTTTGAAAGGGCGTGTGCTTTGGATCGACCCAGATCTGCCTATACATTTTAGTGATGTCCGCACTAAAGACATACTTGAAATAGCGCCACTTTAAAATCTGGATCGTTAAGTCAGATTGGAGGACTGGACCGGCATGAAGCAAATCGTTCAAGCTAGTCCCATTTGCTGAAGGGCTAGAAGCGTTGAATACCACCCGCAGTTTCGTGGTGGTGCTTTCGGGTTTTATTACCGCATGATGTGGGAGGTAGTAGTTTGGAGAATTGTGAGTGGGCGAAACCTCTCTCATATGGCCTAAATTCAAATGTTCTTGGATCACGGAGTTGTACTGCTCATTTAATGGAGTGTCTCTTCGTAAACGATTCTCGTTTCTCAGAAACTGAGCAAGTGCTATAGACCTTGAGTATCCCAACTCAGATCCACAATGATCGGGGTCGCAGAACGGTAACGTCACTACGTACTTCCCGCTCGCGTCTCTCGTTGTGGTTCGTAGAAAATTACTTTCACAGACACATTTTTTATGGTAGATTTTCCACCTCCCAAAACTTCGTAAGAAGTTTGTCTAAGGACGCCTCAGTTGGCTTCGTAACTTGAGTCGTAAAGGCTGAGACTCGGTTGCTTGTGGACATGGAGACTGGACCAGTGAGCACCCACCCGAAGATAGTCTCTTGCCCAAAAAGAGATCCGCAGATGTTGGTCTTTGTGCCGCTCAGCAGCACGGATGGAAGGATATCAGCTCCGATAAGATCGTCTATCTGGGAACTCTGGAGAAATGTGGGATCTGCCCATTGAAGGTTTGGCAAATCTCTCAGGACATCTTGTGGAATATAATGTGAGGGTAATCTGCCTGCTAATTCTGGCAGAACGTACGCTGCGGTGTCTAACTGCAGGCCCGGCTTAGTAGGAGACCGAATGGAGAAATGGCAAAGCCGTGTTGACTGGGCAGAAACTGCCTGATTTAAACCAGACACTTGAGCTTGAATGGGGCGGAACGGCAGATTGACCAACTTGAAAAGGCGCTCCGTAATAAACGTAGCCCCGTCGATCCCGAGTCAATCAGAGCGCGTGCTCGGAAGTGGGTACCGAGGTGGCAGATATCAATCATTTCCGTGCCCAAAAGAACTGCCTTTGAGCCTGAGGCAAAACAGACTTGTACATTTGAATGTTCATCTGGAATGTCTGAGCCTCCCGCCGGAGGATAGGCTCTCGGTCTCGCATTCCCAATGGGAATTGGATTGTTGGAAAAAGGGGTGCCTCGATGCAAAAGCGTGTGATGTCTCCCTCGGCACACGAAACAGCTGTGCGTACTGAAACCATCCCGGAGCTGATGGCCTCTCGCGAAGCAATTCAAACATAACTGCTTCTTTTTATGTAATTTTTCCGCGCCTCGATTGCCATCTGAATGAAGCGAGGGCACAACCGCACTGGGTGACTCTCTTTAGAGCACAAATCACAGCTCTTTGGTTTGACACTCACTTTGGCTTCAAAGGAGTGAAGCTTTTTCGTAACCTGGGGATTTTTGGAAGTTGACGGACCACCAAGACTTTTCTTCATATCCTCAATGGCTTCTAAGGTTCTATACCTATCGCTAAGGAACGCGTTCATCTCATCCCATGTAGGAATATCGGACTTTGATGTAAGGGATTGTTCCCACAGGGACAGGGTCAACCTGGGCAACTTACTGGCGCACAGGTATACCAGCAAGCAATCCCAATGTTCCGTTGATATTTTGGAATGGGCTAATGCTGTCAGGCACCCTTGGATGGTGCTCTGAAGCTCTTTTATGGAGTGGCCAGTTTCGGAATTAACGGAACTCAAGTTAAATAGGAGCTTGAGCTGGCTGTTCACTAAAAGCCGTTTGTTTTCGAATCGGTCTCGAAGCGCCTCCCAAGCGGAAGCGAAACTATCATTAGTGAGCGGGGACTTGGCAACAATTGCCTTTGCCTCACCGCTCGTCTTCGCGTTGAGATGGAATAACTTCTCGACCGGCGTCAACCGTGTGTTGTTGACGTAGACGGCAGTGAAAAGGTCTCTGAATGTTGGCCATTTGAGATAGTCTCCCTCGAATACCTCTGTATCACATGGAGGCAACCGGCACCCGGACGGAATGTGCGCGGACTGATTGTCGGTGCTCGACATCGGTTGCTGTGAACTGGCTCGGTCAATTAGCTCGCTGAGCTGAACCGCCAGCTCTTCGTACACCGAATAGCAGTATTCGTATTTGCGGTGCAGAGTTGCCAAAATCTCCTCCGCCCCTTCAGTCGTAATACTGGAGATCGTGTCTAAACACGCTTCGAATTCTTTTTCGGCTTTGTCCCATAGCGAGCGGACTTGCTCCTTACGGATTTTGCAGGTGTGGACAGACGGAGGTGACGGCCCTGGAGTTTCAATCGTCGCTCTGAAATGGCTCATACGGTCGGACACCGTGATGAACCGCGCGAGGGCTGCAATTGCAATTTCGTTGCTCATTTTTGCCTGAGAACGAGTTGGTAGCGACTTTATGGACTTGGTCTGGATTTGTGACCTAACTTTAGGCGTGAGCGGACTCAGAGACAATTGTTTCTGATTGCTCGTAGGAATAGACAACTTCTTGTCGCCTTCTTGGGTGGCTGATGAAGTTTCGCTCTTTACCTTCGTTATTGATTTTGGGGCTAGTGGGCTTGAGGTGAGCGCGCGAGATGATGCGGTGGAGCGATCGCGTTTTATTTGCAGACGGAACTGTTAACTTCGTTATGTCTCCTGGCATTCCAGAAATCAGATCAACTGGGCAAACCTATCTGGTTTTGTAAAAATTAGACCCGCCCGGTAAAGTCTGTCCTGGAATGTCCTTGTTTAAAAAACAAAACAAAAAAATTAATATATCGCCGTGGTAAATATCCTTGGTATAGATTGCAAGCGGCTCCGGTCTATTTTTGGAATATGTGGAAACGGAACACTAGTACAAATTTCAAAGATTTCGAGGAAAATAACGATGATTTGGAAATAATATTCTACAAGATATTTGCAGTTGGATGCTGTGCTGCGAAAATGAGCTGTATAAATTTGAAAAAAATATATATTGCGCACCGTCACGGCTTGCACAAAAAAAATCTATTTATTTATTTTTATTTAATGGATGTGAGCCGACGGTGTGTGTGAATTAGCGCTGCTGAAATAAATATCATGCAAATTCTGGAAAGGCGTGTTGTGGTTATGGGTTCGGTGGAATCGAGTTATTTTTGGTAATATGTATAATATATAATATATATATTAATATATGTATCTTAATCAGCATGCATCAGGATTATATGTGTGTATTTATATTTGGAAATTATAAATTATGTGGACTGTATTGTAAATGTCGACTTCGAAATGTTTGTAGGGTGTACCGCGAAAGAACGTATGTGGGTTATCGTGCTTACGTTGACTTACGTTACGTTACGACTTTTTTCCTTATATGCATATGTTGAAATGGATAAGTAGGTATGTACTTACATTAATAAGCATGCATTAGGGTTATATGTGTGTATGTATGGGCGTATGGATATGTGTGTTTGTGGGAACTCGGTGATGTATGTGTATAAATTGTAATTTAAAATTATAATTTGTGATACATTTGCAAATTGAAGATAATGTGGACTGTATGGTAAATGTCGCTGTAGAAATTTTTGTAGGGTGTACCGCGAATGAAGGTACGTGTATGTTTCCTTACGTACATATGTTGAGATGGTCAGGCATATGTACGTACATTAAAGAGTGTGCATCTGGATTATATGTCCGTATAAACAAGAATATGGAAATGAAAAAATATGAAGAAAGAAGCCGGAAAATGGCGACCGTATGAAGATGGAAATAGCAATACGAAAAGAAGCCGGAATATGGCGATCGTATGAACAATGGAATGGCCGATCAGACAGACAGATATAAAAAATTGGATTTAATTTAAATTGGAAATATCTGGCTGGTCGGCAGAAATGAGTATAAATAAGAACGGTCGTACTTATCTTGAATGATGAAAGAGAAATTCGGGAAAATCCGCCGGTTGAACGCTGGTGCTTGGAACTTCTTCTGCTCTTCTGGAATTATCCGGCTCGAAGGACCATGAAAATGTAGCGGGGCGGTTCTCCAATGGGGTTGAATCAGTCCAGTAAAATTATTTTCGTTTCGATTTAACGTAGAGTTTATTTCAAAGAAAAACTAGTTCACTTCACTTCCTTCTTTATACACTGGTAAATTAGAACTAACTTAATGCTACGGGGTGGATGTTTGAAGAGGCCGCTTGGAGAGCGGAGTGGAGACACTTAACAGTGCGAGAGAACGAGATGCGAAGATCTGGAAAAAACTGTTCTCTCGACTGGTAGGCCTCCCGGGTTCCGGTTCACCCGAAACTGGAAGCGCCGCTTGGCGCGAACAAAATTAAAGTGAACAACCACATAGTTTTGGTGCCGCCCTCGCGAAAGAGATTAACAAGCTTAACAGCGTCAGTGCTGGTGGAAAGTAACAGTTAGTTCTCGCTATGTCTGCCTTTTCGTTTCAATTTTGTTTTTGATGTTTTAACTTCGATTTTTTTGCAGACCGCTAAGCGCCAGTGCAACGAACTGCAATTGCTTGTGTTTCTTTTTCGGGTGTTGGTGCACTCTCTTAATTACGTCCTCGTCTCTCATTTCTTTTGTTACGCCAAATGCTCAACACTTAAACAAACATAAATACACAAAAAATAAAAAAAAACTATTGGCTATATTGTAAATAAATTAAATAATTTTTAATTAAAATGGCACCTACAAAAACCAAAAAGAATGTTAGCGCCAGAAGGGGATGGAAGAAAGCAGCTCCTCGGTGCAGTTAACGAAATTATTTTCGCAGGTAGATAAGGTTGCTGAAGATATTACAAGAATGAGGAAAGCTTTCGAGAAGAATACAATTTCGTTTAATCCGCCAAATCTGCCAAAAATTAAGTTACCAAAATTTAGCGGCAAACATTCAGAGTATAAGCCATTTATTGGAATTTTTGAGCAACATGTTGACTCTGGTAATTCGTTATCTAACATCGAAAAATGTAACCATTTCTTAGCCTGCCTTTCTGAAGAGGCATTGGGAACAATAAAAGCTCTTCAAGTGTCAGATGCAATTTATAAAAAATCGAGTTTAAAGAGAGTCTATGACAACAAGTGTTTAATTTTCTTTGAAACTCTAGCGCAGCTGTTTGAAATCCCTTCAATAACAAAACCTTCGCGTCTGCCTTGAGGTTAAAATTTGAAACAGTAAGTGCAATTTTCGATTCGCTTATGTCCCCGAGGGGGGATTGTACATATAGTTCTTTCAAATGTAGATCCGTACACCAAATACAAGTATGAGGAACAGCTTAATTATGATGAACTGCCGAAATGGTCTAGTTGCGTAAAGGTTTTAGATCGACGAAATCAACATGTGTCAGCCGAGGAATCGTTGAGGATAAAGGGAAAAAGTTTTTCGGAAATCCCCTCTGGAAGCAAGAGAAATACTAGGAATTCATATACTTGTACAAGTGATCCAAAATGTTTATATTGCAGTTCTAATAATTTTATAGGTAATTGCCAGGGATTTAGCGGAATGCCAGTTTTAGATTGTTTTAACTTTGCCAAAATGAGGATATTATGTATTAATTGTCTATATGAGGGACATTGAGTATTTAAATTCACAACATCCAAATGTCGAGTATGCTCACACTCACATCATACTCTACTACATCGATACCAAAACTTGAGTAAGCCACATCAAGGTAGAAGCTGGCACGATCAGCAAGGGCAAGGTACTTCTACTTCTCAGGGTTCTACAAATTCGGCTCAGGTTCTTCAAGACCCTTCGGAAATTAACCAAGTAATTCTAGCAACAGCCGTTGTTAATGTTTGCGATTGATTTGGTCAGCTCTATCAGAAAGCCTTGCTCAGCTTTTAAGATTGTCAAGAACAAATAAATGTCTTACGATCACATCTGTGGGAGAATCAAATTCCATTGCCAGAAGCGAAGTCACATCTACGTTATATTCGCGGCTCAATGGACAAAAAACACTATTGGGATGGGTTGTTTCTGGGCGGTGTAAGCAACAACAAAAAGAACCTACTTCTTTTATCGCCTTGTCGAAGGAAGACATGGTTTGAGGAGGACTTGTTGAAAGGCTTTTTGGAGTTAGATACCGTCCCAGAAAATAAAGCACTTGAAAAATTTTCACCAGAACAAATTGCCTGCGAGGATCACTTCGTGATAAACGTAGCCAATTCTAATTGAGGTCGTTTTTTAGTCCGTTTACCTTTTAAATCTGATCCGCTCGTGCTTGGATCGTTCGATGTCGCTAAACGTAGATTTTTATCGTTAGAGCATAGACGCCTAAAAGACAGCTCACTTCGAGAAATGTACATCGCTTTTATGAAAGAATATTTGGAGCTGGGTAATATGTCTGCACTTCATACCACATCAATGCGTTCTGAGGTACAGTACCTCAACCAAACTTCGAGTTGTGTTTGATGCGTCTGCAAAGACAACTTCAACGCAGTCATTAAATGACATTTTAATGGTGGGGCCCACTATTCAGAGGGAACTGTTATTATTGTTCGCGCACTTTGCGTGTTTTAAAATTTGTTGAATAGTGTAAGGCGGGAGCGGGAGCGCAATAAAGATCTAATCGCTCTCGCGAATTCGCCCCGTCTCTCGCCCCCGTCGTTAAGTTAGGCTTAAGCATTTTTATATTGAAATTAAAAGCCAGTGTTATATCGAACTCGATCCAAACCGCACTCCTTTTCGTCATTCTCTTCGTCGTTATTAAAATCGTCCGAGATCCACCAATTCACTTATTTGTTAATACAAAAGAGTATTAAGATTTTTCATGGTGACCCCGACGTGATTTTTGGAGTTTTCGCGATTTTAATTTTAACAAAAAATAAAAAACAAAAACTCGCGTCGGTACGGCAACAAAGTTTTCGTTTTCTTTGGAACTGCGTTGGAAGTCTGCTGAACCCTCCCTCTTGCTGCTGTGAAAATGGAAAAAAAGGAAGTCTCAAGCCCAAAATTGGCCAAGCAGGTATAGAGTGCGAAAAGTTGAAAGCTAATCTGTGGCGTTTTAATTGTGTTTTGGCCCATCTTTCAACTTTTTGCATTCGTGTGAAAAATTCGGTAGATAGCGAGCATTCTAACCAAGAAATAAATAAAACTTGCATGTACTAACAATTATAATTCTGATATATACATCCATACATATTTACATATTTCGAATTATTCATACATAAGTAAGTGAATCGCTTTGGACCAAAATAAAATAAATATTTGTCGGCATCCTGGTTTTTTTATTTCCCTCGCTTTTCGCCATTTCCCGCGCTTTTAAGCATCAAGTTTATATATTCGTTGCCCCTAGTTATCGGTCAGTGCATCATCCTCCGTTAGCATTGCGTTGAGCACCGCCAGCCGGACACACATACACACACACACAGACAACGCAGACCGTTCTTTCGAGTTCTCTTTCGTCGTTTTCGTTTTCGATCGCTGGAACGGTGCAGCGTTGCCGCTGCCTAAACGTTTGTTCGTTTTTTGGTGTTTGAGTTTGGCGTGTGCTTCCCTACACTACGTGCGCTCGGCATATTATATTGAATTATTAAATAATTTAGGATTCCTTAAATTAATTTCTTAATTAATTTTAAATAACTCCCCTACACTGCTTGCGTTCAGCTTATTCCTCTCGTTGGTTATTATTATTTAAATTTAATAAATTTAAAAACAAAATTTTTTTTGTACACACTTACATATAATTAAAAAAAAAAATTGCGATAATAGCAAAATCGTAAGAGCGTTGACAATTCCGCTCCGCCGGCAACGCGCACACCCCAATGCCGTTTGCCGAGCGTCGCTCTTCCAACCTTCAGCGGAAAGCATTCCGAATTTAAAAATTTTATAAGCCTTTTCGAAACTTTTGTTGACAAAGATGACACTCTGCACGATATCGAAAAATTCAACCATCTAATATCGTGTTTGGCTGGAGACGCGCTAGGAACAGTCAGGGCATTCCAAGTTACCGCGCATAATTATCCAAAAGCTCTGGCTAGCCTAAGGAGGGTGTACGATAATGATTGTTTAATTTTCTTTGACAATAGATCGACACTGTTTAATCTGCCAAAGATTGCCCAGCCATCAGCTACCGCCTTGAGAAACCTGATCGACACAGTCACAGCGCTGTACGATTCTCTTTTGCCCATTGGGGATGACAAACGTATTACGAATGCCATCCTCATCCATCTAGTAATGGGCAAAGTCGATGCAGGAACTAAAAGAAAATGGGAAGAACAATTAGATTATACCTCGCTTCCTCTTTGGAGCGAGTGTGAGTCGGCCCTGAACAAGCGCTATCAGCATATGGTTGCCGAAGAAGCGTGTAAGCCAAAAATTGTTCAGCAGAGCCAGGCTTATCCAAAGAAGAATGGAAACAGGAGTTTTTCGTTTGTTGCTGCCATGGACGACCGCGAAGTATGTGTGTTTTGCAACTCAGCAGAACATCAAGTAGGAAATTGCACTGCTTTTGCTGCCCTAACAGTTCAGCAAAGATTCGATTTCGCAAAAAAGACTCCCTTGTGCATTAACTGCCTCCGTAAGGGCCACACGGTAAAAAGATGCAAATCGAAGACATGCAGGGTGTGTAAGTCCTCACACCACACATTGCTGCACATTTATTCGCCATCAAATCTCGCGTTGCCACCTCCTCCTCAGCCCACGCTCTTGCAGAATACTCCATCCACTTCGCATGTTTTGCATGCGACTGCATCGGATAGAGTTATTCTTGCCAAAGCCATCGTGAGCGTCCAAACAAAAAGTGGCGAATTAGTTTTGGCTCGAGCGTTGCTCGATTCTGGTTCACAAGTAAATTTTGTGACCGACGAGCTCGCTCAGAGACTTCAGATTAAGAGAGAGGACGTGTGTTTGAGCTTGCGGGGCATTGGTGGAACTAATGCTCAAGCAACCAAGAATATACACACGATAGTCAAGTCGCGAGTGGATAGCAGTCAATTGTCGTCCGAATTTTACATATTAAAAAATATTTCTGGTTATCATCCGGATCAAACGGTGAACACCAGCGGCTGGAGGGTGCCTAAAAATATTCAATTGGCAGATCCATTCTTCTTCAAGCCCCAAAAAATAGACATGCTTATAGGCGCAGACTCGTTCTTTGAACTATTGTCAGTCGGCCAGATAAAGCAAGGGCCTAGGTTTCCCATTTTGCAGAAAACAATTCTCGGCTGGATAGTGTCAGGGAGATGTGCCTCAGAAAAAATAAGAAATGCGGAAAAGTTGGTACATCTCAGCTGGAGGACTTGCCGCCCAAGGCCAAGGTCCATACTCCTGAGCAGCAACTTTATGAGCAACACTTTGAGAAAAATACTCAAAGATTGTCGTCCGGAAGATTTTTGGTTCGTTTGCCGTTCAAATCTGACCCAAACACTCTTGGTTCATCATATGAAGTTGCGAAACGTAGATTTTTGTCGCTTGAAAGAAGATTATCCAAAGATCCTTCTTTAAAAAAGATGTATCTGGAATTCATGGAAGAATATGAAGGCCACATGTCTTCCACTAACAATAAAATTCCAGACAGTTCGCACTATTTCATTACGCACCAATGCGTGCTGCGACCTCAAAGCACCACGACAAAGTTGAGAGTGGTATTCGACGCCTCGAGCCGTACATCGACGCAGGTCGCGTTGAATGACATCTTGATGGTTGGCCCCACCATTCAAGAGGAGCTGTATTCGACCCTTCTTCGGTTCAGACTGCATAAGTTTGCGCTTGCAGCAGACGTAAAAAAGATGTATCGTCAAGTAATGGTTGACGAAGCTGACCGAAACTTTCAGCTTATAGTGTGGAGACGAGATACATCTGAGTCTCTAAAAATCTTCAAGCTGAACACCGTGACTTATGGAACTTCGCCAGCACCCTATCTGGCGATTCGGTGTTTAATGCAGCTTGGAGAGATCGCGCAGGATTCGTGTCCAAAAGCCGCTAAGGTCATTCAGAATGACTTTTATGTTGACGATTTGTTGACTGGCGCTAGATGCGTTGAGGACCTGCTAAGCCTTCGAGACGAAGTTTCCCAGGTATTGCAAGAGGCAGGATTTGAATTGGCAAAGTGGTTTTCTAACTGCCCAGAGTTGTCCGCATTTGAAAGCGCTGTCATGCCGCTAACGGAAGACTCAGACGTAACTAAAACACTTGCCGTGGTTTGGTTGCCGGGTAAAGATTACTTTCAATTTCGGTTGGATGAGACTCTTTGCTGGATCTTCGTGCGACAAAACGAAACATACTGTCGGTGACTGCCCGACTTTTCGATCCGTTTGGCCTATTGTGTCCTCCAGTGATTAGGGCAAAAATGTTGTTGCAGAAACTGTGGCTTCGAAAGTTAGACTGGGACGAGTCGCTGCCGATGCAACTGCAGACATCTTGGGAAGCTTTTAAGGGAACGCTGTTGCAGCTGCCCAAGATCTAGGTATCGCAATTCGTTCATACAGACGCCAAAGTCCCAGCAGAAATACATGGTTTCGCTGACGCTTCCATGCGAGCATATGGAGCGTGCATCTACGTTCGCACTAGTACCGCTGAAGGTTTAAAAGTATCTTTATTGACAGCAAAATCCAAAGTAGCTCCCCTCAAGACGAAAACTTTGCCTCGCCTTGAGTTGTGCGCAGCTCACCTTCTTGCGGATCTCTATAATCGTGTAAGACCATTGCTTAATTTTCCGATTACAAAAGTGTTCCTCTGGACGGATTCAGAGATCACTTTGCATTGGATCAAAACGCATCCTTCGTCGTTGTCAGTTTTTGTCTCAAACCGAGTTGCGGAGATTAAAGAGTGGTCGGAAAAAGCAATCTGGAGACATGTCCCCACGAAAGTAAACCCAGCGGACATCGTGTCACTGAAATGTAACGTTGAGGAACTTACAGCTTCCATTTGGTTCGCTGGGCCGTCGATTTTGCTCGATGCAGAAAAAGATTGGCCTGTAAATCGACACTTCGAAGTACCTGCTGATGTTGTGTTGGCGCTTGTGGTAATCCCAGAGCCCAATTATGTGCTTCAGAAAATAGAATCCCTTTCGTCGCACATAAGGCTTCTAAGGGTTTTCGTGTGGGTCTTACGGTTTATTCAAAGGTGTAAAAAAGCGTCGCAGCCTTTTGAAAAAAGTATAACACCAAGAGAACTGAATTTCGCGTTCGAGAAAATAGTGGAAGTGATCAAATCTCACGAGTTCAGTGAAGACATAGGTAAAATTCGGAAAAATAAACCGGTAGCAACGTTCGTTGCTTTCGGTGCAAGCCGCAACTCTTGACGCAAATAATGGGGAACTTGCCATCAGACAGACTTCGAGCTCTCCGCCCTTTTAATATCTGTGGTGTTGATTTTTGTGGCCCATTTAACACAACGTATCGTATCCGTGGTAAGCCACCGTACTAATCATACGTGGCATTGTTTGTATGTTTTGCGTCCAAAGCGGTTTACTTAGAGTTAGTGTCTGACCTCACCACTGATGCGTTCTTGTTGGCATTCCAAAGGTTCGTGAGTCGGCGCGGGATTCCGGAGAAGGTGTGGTGCGACAACGCGACGAACTTCGTCGGAGCCGATCGCCACATGAGAGAGTTCCGGGCCCGTCTGGAGGAGCAGGGGGGTGGTATCGCAACATTCGCATTAAAAAAAGGATGCGAGTTTGCGTTCATACCGCCCAGAGCACCTCACTTCGGCGGACTTTGGGAGGCAGGTGTGAAGTCTGCAAGGCACCTGTTCCTTCGGACTGTCGGCGAAGACATCCTGACGGCGGAGGAGCTCGGAACTCTCCTCACCAGCGTGGAGGCGGTGCTCAACTCCAGGCCCCTCGGAGCGATCAGCACGGATCCCAACGACGGCGAAGCCCTAAGCCCAGGCCATCTCCTGATCGGCGGGCCCCTCCTAGCTCCACCCTCAGCAGCGCTCCCGGACCAAGTCAGCCCAACCTGCTTACAACGATGGCGCAGTGTCTCGTCTCTCAGGCACAGGTTTTGGCAGCGTTGGTCCCGGGAGTACGTCTCGAGCCTCCAGGCAAAAAACAAGTGGCACCAGGAGGTCCAAAACGTCGACGTGGGAGCTCTCGTCGTCGTCGCCGAGGACAACCTTCCGCCGCAGCAGTGGATGACCGGGCGGATCGTGGCGGTGCACGTCGGCGCTGACGGCAAGGTCCGAGTGGCGGACGTGAAGACGAAGGATGGGACGTATCGGCGAGCGGTGCATAGGCTGGCGGTGCTTCCTGTGGCATGCTGAAGACGACGGTCCTTCAGAGGGGGCGGTGATCGCGCACTTTGCGTGTTTTAAAATTTGTTGAATAGTGTAAGGCGGGAGCGGGAGCGCAATAAAGATCTAATCGCTCTCGCGAATTCGCCCCGTCTCTCGCCCCCGTCGTTAAGTTAGGCTTAAGCATTTTTATATTGAAATTAAAAGCCAGTGTTATATCGAACTCGATCCAAACCGCACTCCTTTTCGTCATTCTCTTCGTCGTTATTAAAATCGTCCGAGATCCACCAATTCACGTATTTGTTAATACAAAAGAGTATTAAGTTTTTCAATTATCACTTGTTAGATTTCGTTTAAATCGATTCGCTTTAACAGCAGATATATCGAAAATGTATAGGCAAGTAAGTCTCGCTGAAGAAGATCGTAACTATCAACTGATAGTATGGCGCGAGAATCCATCTGATGAGCTACAAATATTTCGTCTTAATACAGTCACTTACGGAACGTCTTCCGTAGCTTACAAGAACTTGGAGTGCGTAATAGGGATAAGCATGAAATTGGTTCATACATAATTTGCAACGACTTTTATGTGTATGACATGCTTACTGGAGCCGATGATATTGACACC
Source organism: Drosophila fuyamai (assembly GCA_018153365.1). Classification (NCBI taxonomy): domain Eukaryota; kingdom Metazoa; phylum Arthropoda; class Insecta; order Diptera; family Drosophilidae; genus Drosophila; species Drosophila fuyamai. Next base: position 694,306 of record JAECXW010000364.1, on the reverse strand, counting down.
TTGAACGTGATGTGTAACCAAGTGTCAGAAATTCTCAATAGTGGCGGTTTCCAGCTGTCTAAATGGTTTTCAAACCATCCACAACTAGAAAAAGGGAACAACACTGAAAAATTTCTAATGATACGGAATCGACCAAAGCCTTGGGTATGCGGTGGATGCCACACACAGACACATTTCGATTCAATTTAGATGAGAGCTTTACAAAATTGACTCCCACAAAACGTACAATTCTTTCAGAAAGCGCGCGCCTTTTTGATCCCTTGGGATTGCTGTGCCCGATTGGCCTTACATCTAAAATTCTTCTTCAAAGCCTTTGGCAACTTCAACTGGAATGGGATTAATCCATTCCGATGTCGTTACATACGAGTTGGAAAGGGTTAAAGAAGAATCTACTTAATCTTCACGCAATCACCATTCCTAGGTACACGTTTGCCAGTGGGTGCTCAGCCGTTCAAGTTCACGGTTTCGCAGATGCATCCAGCCAAGCTTACGGATGTTGCATTTACATTCGAGCAATCGAAAACGGTCAGGTTCATTGTCGATTGCTAGCAGCAAAATCGAGAGTGGCTCCACTAAAAACGAAAATCATTCCAAGGCTTGAATTATGCGCCGTCACACTTTTGGTGCTACGTCAAACATGTTCTTGACAAATGTGAAATCGAGAGTGTTTATTTCTGGAAAGACTCAGAAATAACCTTACATTGGATAAAGTCTCAAACTTCGTCACTTGCTGTTTTTGTTTCAAACAGGGTAGCCACAATTCAAGAGCTATAAGAAAATATATCCTGGCGACATGTCCCTTCGCAGTTTAATCCAGCAGACATTGCGTCCCGTGGCTGCGATGTAGGTGAATTGACTGAGTCCATCTGGTTCGAAGGTCCAAAATTTCTGTATGAAAATGAGTCATCATGGCCAGAAAACTATACCTTCCGAATTAAAAAACTCAGAGTTAAAAAGAGCTGCCCAAGTGTGTACAGCCGTCGAGCTACCAACTACGTTTGAATTCATTACTCGTATCTCATCGTTTCCCAAACTCACTAGAATTCTTGTAATTCAGTAAGTCTGACTGCTAGAGAGTTACAACTATCATTTTTTAAACTGATGGAAATCATCCAAAAAATGTCTTTATAGAAGAGTACAAGAAAATTAAAAAAGGACATGTTTTACAACCAAGTTTGCAGATCATGACGCCCTTCATACAAAAGTTTTCTGAAGCTGGTAGAAGATTTTCGCTAATTCGGGTGGGAGGTAGACTCTTGCATGCACCTATTTCAGAAAATGCTAAATTTCCGATATTACTCCCTGATAAGAACCAAATTGTTGATTTGTGCAGTTGAGAAATTGTCACGCAAATGCAAAAACGATGATCGGTCTTCTTCGGCAAGAAATCTGGTTAATAAATGCTCGCAGAGAATGCACTCGGGTGGTTCGAAAATGCATCCATTGTTTTAGATATAAGCTTGTTCTGATGAACCAAATTATGGGAAATAAGCCTGCGGTTAGGTTCGAATCCGTAAGGCCATTTCATATTTGTGGCGTAGATTTGTTTGGTCCTATCAATGTATCGTTGCGTATTGGAGGACGGACCCCATTAAGATGTATATTGCTGTATTTGTCTGTTTTGCTTCCAAGGCTGTTCACCTGGAACTCGTTACAAATTTGTCGACTGACTCTTTTCTTTTGGCCTTTAAAAGCTTCATCGCAGGACGTGTCGTACCGCATCGAGTTCATTCCGACAACGCGACGAACTTCGTGGGAGCGAGGAACGAGCTGAAAAGTCTCCACTGGAAAAGGTTCACTCGATGACCTTCTCCACGAGCACCACACTTCGGCGGTTTGTGGGAGGCGGTCAGGGCTTATCTGGCGGACACCGAGGCCTTGCTCAATTCTCGGCCTCTAACTCCAACCAGCACCGATCCCAACGAGGTCACTCCAGGGCTCCTGCTGATTGGCCAGGCCCTTCGTTCGCTGCCGCAAGGATTAGAGCCAGACGTACCGACCAGAGATTTGAGATACTCAAAGAGGTGGCAACTGCTATCCACGCTCAGACAGCGGTTCTGGCAGGCGTGGTCCAAGGAATACGTCCACAGCCTTCAGCGCAAAACGAAATGGCAGCCTACATCGCCCAATCTGGAGGTCGGAGCCTTGGTGATCATCCACGAGAACAACACTCCACCCCAGCGGTCGATTACCGGCGGGGTCATCAGCGTGGTGGCAGGGGCTGATGGCAAAATTCGAGTGGCCGAAATCAACACAACGCAACAGGCGTATTTAAGCGTCCTATTCAAAAGCTGGCTGTACTCCCAATATATTGAAGGCAGGTCCTTAAGGTGACCGTAATGTTGAAGCGCAGAACGCTAATCATGAAGTTTAAATTATGTTAGGGTACAAATAAGTAACAGACAGTATTCTAGTCTAGAAATTTTAGATAATCGAAATTTTTTTTTCATAATTCGATAGTTTGGATATTCAAAAATATCTCCCCAAAAGGATTTTTCAAAACTCAAAATATTTTCAAAGTTATAGCCGTTTTAGTGACTTGGCAACTAGACCGCTTGAGCGAACGACTGGAAAAATAGGTGGCTGAAAGCCCGGGCTACCTTAGTATGAATAACTTTCTCTTCTTCTTTCTACAACAATATTCTTATTTCCAATATACTACACAAATCGTTTGAAGGTCATTGTATGAAGCTGGGATAGCTGATTAAGAGAACGTAAGTTATACATAATATTCTATCAGTTACGCTGCCCGAAACTTAACATAAAACTTTAAACGCGTTTTTCTCGAAACTACTTTTTACTAGTTACCACCAAACCAGTGGCCGACAAATTCCTCCGTACCACTCACTTACCCGGCTTATGCGTCGTCGAAATCAATTACCACGAGTCCCTTAACTTTGTGAAAGGAACAATATTTGCACCATGCCTAAACAACATACCAGAAGAAGAAATTGTGAAAGAGCTACGATCCCAAAACGTGCATTCGGTATTCAAGTTTACCAAAACAATCGACAACGCCACCAAACCCTCGGGAGTGATTCTGGTCACTTTTGATCTCTATAATCTTCCCAGCAAACTGGACATCTCTTGGTACAATGTCAAAGTAAGGGAATACACACCCAATCCAATGCGGTGCAAAAATTGGCAGAAGATCGGTCATACGACTAAACACTGCGATGATCCAACCATGTGCTCCACATGCAATCTACCCCCTCACCCACCCGCGCCATGCTCACGCACTGAATGCGCGAACTGCTCAGGCCAACACCCCGCCTCCTTACCCGCTTGCCCAGCGTATCAACAGCAAAGAGACCTTCTAAAAATCAAAACAACAAAAAAATGCAGCATGCGAGAAGCGAGAATTATCCAAAAACAACAACAACAACAAACATCATCGACAATCAATCATTCGGCAACCTTCGCGAAGGTCGCTTCTTCTAAACCGACTTCAGAAACGGCTTCGAAACCGGAGCACGACTCTCTGCAAGCAGAAACAACACACCATCAACCAGCAAGCAAAGCGCAATCAATGTAACACAAAAACAAATGTAACCCCCTCCCCCAGCTCCCCCACCATCCTCGCCGGCCTCCCCCCATTTCCCCCTTCCCCCACTACCCCAAATCACCAACGTCACCACAAACGCAAGATAAGAATCCCACGATCAAAGAGCGACTTAAAAAACCTCGCGCTCTCATTAGTGAAGAGCAACGGTTTCTTAAAAGTTTAGATCCAGACCACAGTAATTCTACTATAGAAAATATGTCCACAGACTCCGAACTTAGAAAAGGAAAAAACCATTCAGATTCAGAATCTTCAATGGAATAAGATCTCTAAAAGCGCCCCCTGTACGCCTCCCCTTTTTCTTATATAAATAAATGCCTTTAAAAATCACCCAATGGAATATCAATGGAATTATAAACAATTACAACCAACTATCTCTACTCATTAAAGACAATTCCCCAGACATCATATGCCTACAGGAAACCCATCTGAACAACGACTCAAATAGCTTTATTTGCCCGAAGGCCTATTTAGCTTATTTCTGCAACCTCCCCAAAACACGTCAGCTAAACAAGGTATTAGAGTGCTCATTAAACGACACATCCCCCATACCCACAATCGGATTACTTCTAACATATTATGCTCAGCTCTCCAGCTTGATCTGGACCGGCCAATTACCATCCCACCTTGCCATAGTTTCAGTAGTACCGACATCACTGACATCTTAAACCATATTCCCGGCCCCTTCATGGTGTTGGGCGACTTCAATTGGGACAGCTTTAAAACAAAATGCTCTAGTATCTCATCGACTTGGAAAGCTGGCTGCCTTAACAGCCAAATTGCCCAAATCACAAAATGTATAAGGGCGGCGGCAAACTGTAGCATCCCACAAACAAAAAGCATTCCACACAAAGCCAAAGTCCCCTGGTGGAACAACTCTCTCCAGGAGCTTAGGGATGAAAAACAAGATTTATTTCACAGGTACAAATCGACCTAACAATTCCAAATCTCTTACGCTACAAAAGAGCCAATGCTGGCTTCAGAAAGGCTGTACTAGCTGCCAAACGCACCTGCTTTCAAAACTTCACGTCCCGAATCTCGCCTCTCACTACATCCAAAAAGATATGGTCCGACGTCAAGCGCCTAGCTGGGGTACCCCCCTCCCCCATAAAATATTTAAAAACGGAAGCTGGTCTTCTTACCTGTCCGATGAAAATGGCACAGGAATTTGGAGATAGTTGGTCAGAGTACTCGGCCGACCACAACTTCTCCCAGCATTACTTTCAATCAAAGCAAACCTATTTAAACCACACATACCAACCCAATTCCATATCTTTCTCTGCAAAGCAGCTCGACTTAAATTTTACACAACTGGAACTAGAAATAGCAATCCAGACGACAAAGGGAAAAAGTCCCGGTTTTGACAGAATATCGTATCCCATGCTTAAAACCTACCATCAGTTGTTAAAGACAAACTGTTAGAGGTATTTAACACAATGGTTCAAACAGGTTCCTACCCACACAACTGGAAGACAGCCACGGTAATCCCTATACCTAAACCTAATAAAAAAAACCAAGAAATTAATAGCTTCCGTCCCATTTCACTTCTCTCTTTCCTAGGGAAAACAGTCGAGAAAATGATCGCCCGCAGACTTATGTGGTTTACCACCCAAAAAAACCGTATCTCGCACTACCACGTTGCTTTCAAAAAGAGCCACAGTACTATGGATGCTCTGTTGAGATTTCAACACTTCGCGTCGAAGGCCCTTTCAACAAAAAATCACGTATCCATTCTGGCTACGGATTTTGAAAGGTCTTTCGATTGCGTAGGGTTACATTCAGTGTTATACCAACTTTGACTCTGGGGCGTTGGTCCAAGGCTTTATAACATTATCAAAGCCTTTATGATCAACAGAACTTTCAGAGTCCGAGTAAATAACTCAACCTCTAATCTACACAAGCTCCACAATGGCATTCCGCAGGGTTCCCCTCTATCGGTGGTACTCTTTATGATTGCTTTTGAGCAAATATCCTTAATTTTTAACAGACACAAAGACATTTCCTTTTCCCTATATGCTGATGACGCATTTATTTTCACCAAAAAAGAAAGATCTCAATTCAGTTAAAGATACCTTCTCAAACGGTCTGAACGAGCTGGAACAGTGGGGCGCTTCATCTGGGGCATCTCTTTCCATTGAAAAATGCCAGGTTTTACATATTTGCCGAAAACAAAGTTGCAACTTTCCTGAAATTGTATTTAACAACAAAATCATTCGACAAACCGATAATTTAAAAATCCTAGGAATTACCTTCGACTCTAGGCTTACATTTAAAGAACACTGTCTTAAACTACGAAAGCAGTTAGAATCTCTGCTAAATATCATTAAATTTCTAAGCTCAAAATACTCACATGTACATATTAATACTTTAATTAACATAACGAGGGCATTAATACTCTCTAAAAAAGATTACGGGCTCCCGATATTTGGCTGGACTGCAGCCTCAAATATCAAGAAAATTCAACCACCATACCATGCAGCTACACGCAGATCCATCTACACTTTTCCGACCTCTCCGACCAAGTGCATTCTAGCGGAGTCCGGACTACCCAGCATTATTAATAGAATAAAGAAAACGACAACCCGACTCATATCCAAATTATACACCACTCCAAATCGGTTATTAGCGGATGACTTCAAAAAGACATTCCAAGAAAGAAGGAGATACAAATGTTCTTCTACTCTCCGGATAAGCGCCAACTTGAGCAAAGAATTGGACCTACCTCCGCCTAACCGATTCAGATCGACAGGGCCATCTCCACCCTGGTCTCGGAATAAACCCAACATCAACACCAAACTACGAATTTCAACAAAGAATCATACTCTCAGTTCAGTACATCGCACCCGATTTCAAAACGAAAAAGAACTCCTCGGTGATAAGCATTGGCTTTTTACCGACTGATCCAAGACTTAGAAATCAACCACATTCGCAGTTATCGACGCTAACCACACAATCATAGCGGGAGGGGCACTTTCCTTTACAACTCTATATTCGTGGCAGAAGCTACGGCTATATTACTACCATGCCGCTTTGCCACCAGCAACCACGGCGAGTTTGATGTCTGCACTGACAGCCTGTCGTCACTCCTGGCAATAAACAATCCCGAGTATCGCGATCCCACCATAAGAGAGATACAAAGTCTTACAAAAGAACATCCAAATAAAATCACACTCTTTTGGGTCCCTAGCCACCAAGGCCTAAAGGGAAACGAAGACGCGGATCAGGCAGCCCACAGCATTGGCCTCTCACCAACAATTCTTTTCACCCCAATCAATAGCAAGGACAGACACAAGCAAATAGATCGCAACTTGAAAAACCAAAAGATGGAGGAATGGTCCACATTCTCCCATAAATATAGCCAATTCAACGCGACATGTTCAAAAATCCCTCTCCCAGCGGCAATCGGGAGACAGGAATGCAGTACTTTTATCCGGCTCCGAATTGGACACACAAAACAAACCCACGAACACCTATTAAAAGGCACCGTCAATCCAATCTGCAGTCTCTGCGGAGGACCCTCAAACATCGACCACTTGTTGGACAACTTCCCTGGACTGGGCACTATTAGGGCCAACATGTTCGGTACACAGCCTCCTTCCCAAATCCTCTACTGCCCATCCGTAGAAAACATTACAAAAATGTACGAGTTTATAAAATAATCAAAGCTAGCAATATGTATAACCAAGCCCTATAAAACACATGTACATATATTAACACAGTAAAATTAATCACAGCCACAAGCCTCCGCAGCCAGTGCTCGGTAATATAGCATTAAGTTTAACATTGTATGCTAAGCTTAATTTGTTAAATAAATCAATAGGTCGAAATTCGAGCCTCTAGACTAGAAGACTCCCTTAAGAGAGCCCAACAGTGTTATGTTCACCGCTTACAGGTCCAGAACTATTATGTTAGATCTAGCGGGCCAATAAACCAGTTGAATTTTGAATATCGAATCAGCCAGTCTTGTTTCTTTCTTCCCCCAAATTTTGCATCAGCCAAGCCAAAGACTTTTCACTTTTCGGCGTTCTCAATTATCAATAATTTAATTTTGGCTTCGATTTGCTACAACATCAAATGGTCCTATTACATTGAACAAATTAATTTTGTTACCCAACAATAGTATTTTTAAAACAACTGAACCATTTTATATACACAGTTTTTCTAATAATTACGATATTCTAATTGTCAAGAAATTGTTGAAAAATGCACAATCAATTATAAATTACAAAAATAGCAAAGTTACCCTTTTTAATAAAACATAAAAATTAATTACTTCAAAATCATGGTTTTGTTTTTTACCAAAATTGTTACATCCAAAAGCCACCAGAAACAATTAAATATGCAGCTCAGAAATCAATCAAAAATATAGATTTTGAATTGTCTCTATGGCTAAAAGTTTTATTAAATAAATTCAAAAATCTTCAATATCATGAAGGATACAATCTAACATTTACAAATACTATTAAGCACGTACTAAATACAACACATATCTGTATCTAAAACAGCATTTTCCACCAAAAGCGGTCAATACGAATACTTTCGAATGCCATTTGGCCTAAAAAATGCACCCGCTACTTTTCAAAGGTGCATGAATAATATCCTTCGATCGTTGCTTAACAAACACTGTTTAGTGTATTTATATGATATTAAATTTTTTTTCCACATCCCTTACCGAACATATCAATTCATTACAACTATTTTTCTCCAAACTTGCAGAAGCTAATTTAAAATTGCAGTTAGACAAATGTGAATTAAAAAAAAAAAAAGCTAGCTTTCTTGGCCACATCGTAACCCCTAATAGCATAAAACCAAACCCCTTTAATGTTAAAGCCATAGTTTCATATCAAATTCCAACAAACGTAAAAGAGATCAGAGCTTTTCTTGGATTAACCGGTCATTATCGCAATGACCAAATGTTTTAAAAAAGGAGTAAGAATAGATACACAAAATCTCGACTACATAGAAGCATTCAAACAAGTGAGAACGCTATAGTCGAGTGCCTCGACTATTAGATAACCGTTACTCAGTTCAAATTATCAATTTGAATTCGGCGATCTTTTAGTGCTGGCAACTTTACAGCACGAGCAACAGCACCAGCGTTTCTTTAGCGCAGGCAGATTTTGTCCTGCACCAAGCTGTGTTTATGTTTATGTTTTTGAGTGCAATGCTTACATACATACACACATACGCCATTGTTTGACTCAGACCTCCAATTTGGCTAACTTGATTTGATTTGCATAGTTCTTGGGTTATAGTTCGGTATTGACAAATGAAAACCATCGCAATTTCCTTTAATAGAAATCCTTATCGAGAATTGACGTTGACTCTGTTGAGCATCTTGGCCAGCTGTTCCAAAGTCATCCGTTAGATGGCTCTATGAAAGGCGGAAATGTAGGCGCTAGCCAGGCTTAAGCGTTTAATGGGTTTTTGGGCGTTAGAGTGGGCGTGGGAAACTTTTATTGGGCCAATCGATAGGTATTGACAAAGCAAATACATATCAATTAATATTTTCATAATAGCATCAAAACTGTGGCCACAGTTTGTGTCTTGTGGGCGTCAGAGGGGGCGTGGCACCATTTTGAAACAAACTTGCGCTGCGTAGGTACTCCTAAAATCTACATGCAAAATGCCAATTTTCTAGCTTTTATAGTTTCCGAGATCTCAGCGTTCATACGGACAGACAGACGGACATGGCTAGATCGACTCGGCTAGTGATCCTGAACAAGAATATATATACTTTATAGGGTCGGAAACGCTTCCTTCTACCTGTTACATACTTTTGCACGAATACGTTACTCTACGAGTAACGGGTATAAAGACTTAAAGCTTTATTAATTAGATTTTAGATTTTTAATAATTTAGAGAAATTCACTTTAACCACAGATGCCAGTAATTTAGCCCTTGGTGCCGTACTTACTCAAAACTGTCATCCGATATCCTTTATTAGCAGAATACTTAATAAACACGAATTTAATTACAGTGCTATCGAAAAGGAATTACACGCAATAGTTTGGACCACTAAAACTTTTCGACATTACTTACTAGGACGACACTCTCATCGCTAATGATCATCAACCTCTTATATTGCTGCATACTTTAAAAGAACCGAATGCCAAGTTACAAAGATGGAGAGCCATTTTAAATGAATACCAATTTAAAATCGATTATATTAAAGGAAAGGAAAATTCAGTTTCCGATGCATTATCAAAAATTAAAATTTAAGACAATCATCATAGTGATAGTGCAGAAAAACCAATAAACTATTTCAAAAACAAATAATGTTCATTAAATTCGATAAAAATAAAGTAGAGCATTCAACAATATTCGGTAACTCCATTACCACAATTCAATTCAATTAATGAACAACACTTGAAAAGGCCAGATAAATTTTACTTGATCATTATACCCGTTACTCGTAGAGTAAAAGGGTATATTGTATTCGTGCAAAAGTATGTAACAGGTAGAAGGAAGCGTTTCCGACCCTATAAAGTATATATTCTTGTTCAGGATCACTAGCCGAGTCGATCAAGCCATGTCCGTCTGTCCGTCTGTCTGTCCGTCCGTATGAACGCTGAGATCTCGGAAACTATAAAACCTAGAAGATTGGCATTTTGCATGTAGATTTTAGCAGTTCCTACGCAGCGCAAGTTTGTTTCACAATGGTGCCACGACCCCTCTGACGCCCACAAGCCACAAGCTGTGGCCACAGTTTTGATGCTATTATGAAAATTTTTTTTGATATGTATTTGTTTCGTCAATACCTATCGATTGGCCAAAAAAAAGTTTGCCACGCCCACTCTAACGCCCAAAAACCCATTAAACGCTTAAGCCTGGCTAGCGCCTACATTTCCGCCTTTCATGGCGTATACAATAGCGCCATCTAACGGATGACTTCGGAACAGCTGGTCAAGGTGCTCAACAGAGTCAACGTTAATTCTCGATAAGGATTTCTATTGAAGGAAATTGCGATGGCTTTCATTTGACAATACCGAAATATATCCAAAGAACTATGCAAATCAAATCAAGTTAGCCAAATTGGAGGTGTTCCCTGGGTACCGATTTTGACATAAAAATCGGGAGCTAATTCGAGCGGAGAAAAACATACCAGAAGGCATATTTATATTAAGTTGTTTAGCTGAGTAACGGGTATCTAATAGTCGAGGCACTCGACTATAGCGTTCTCTCTTGTTTTATTCATAGAAACATTACCCTTTATATTGAGAGCGATGTAGATTTTGAAATTATTCACAGAGCATACAAGGAAATTATTAATACCACCTACACTAAAGTAATTCGCAGCTTGTACCTATTGAAGAATGTTTGTTCATACATCGAATTTAACAAAATAATTCTTCAATCACATGAAAAACTTGTACATCCAGGTATACAGAAAATGAACAAATTATTCAAAGAAAATCACTTCTTTCCAAATAATTAACTATTAATTCAGAATATAATAAATGAATGCAACATATGCAATTTAGCTAAAACAGAATACAGAAACATTAAAATGCCTTTTAAAATCACACCCAACCCTTAACATTGTCGAGACAAATTTGTACTAGATATTTATTCACCGAAGGGAAAACATTACATCAGTTGCATTAACATTTATTCTAAATTCGCTACCCTTGAGCAAATTAAAACTAAGGACTGGATAGATCGCAGGAACGCACTAATGCGCATTTTTAATCAGTTAGGGAAACCCAAATTACATATTAAAAGCAGACATAGACGGTGCTTTCTCCAGTTTGGCTCAAAAACGTTGGCTTGAAGCAGAAGGAATTGAAATACAACTCAATACAGCAAACGGTGTAGCAGACGTCAAACGACTACATAAAACAATAAATGAAAAAATCCGTAAAATGATGAAGAAGTAAAATTAAGCAAAATAGGAACAATCCGTTACACATACAATCATAAAATTAAACATGACACCACTGCACTATGGGGAATTTGCCCGATTTTTTTTGGAATAAATTAATAACTTACGAGTTCCAACCATGTAACATATTTCAGTGAGGTTTTTTTTATAGGGTTCTTCATACCTATACACACCTGTTGGAAAAGTGAAAGTATACCTCAACCCCCCCCCACAATTTTTGTTTTTTTTTTTTAATTTTGGCTCTATATGCTCTTCATTTTTAATTTCCATATTTTACAAAAAACTATAGTCGATTTCTTCTTCATAATCATCAACATCTAAAGACTCGTCTCATATAGGTTCATATTCGCATAATAACAATTGAATGACTTCTGGTGGAAGAGAAAGGCGACTATGTTTTCGAACGCGCTTCTTCAAATTTATTAATGAAATGATGGGGTCCAAAGTATCCATGGCTCTTCGGAAAACATCTGTAAAGTTGGAGATTTAACTGTGGGATCAACTAGCTTGCTAACAAAAGTGAATACGTCATTTTTTTTTCTCAAAGACCCTTTTGCTTATGTCACACTTCCAGCAGGGCTGCGTTTTTGATCAAGAAATTGGTTCCTAAGAAATGAAATTACTCGAAAAGTCGCACGAAGCGCACGATGAGACAATATTTTCTGAATTGGCAATTAATGACTCTACAAAATGGATATAGACACTCCCTTAACAAAGTTAAACATTTTTAGAAAACTCTATTGAAAGTTCAACTTTCTTTCCAAAACCCAAACGAAAACATCACCTGCTACATTTAAAAACTGTTAGAATTGGACGCACATATTAAGCAACATATAAGTATTTACACAAAGTAAATATCTGGAGAATTAGAAATCATTTCAAATTTGACTGTTTTACGTCAGTTTTTTGCAGAGATAATGATTTGAAAGTAAGCATCAAAGTTAAGCAAAATGTAAACAAACCATGTGCGGTTGCAACAGCTGACTTTAACAGTTTGTATTTAAAAACTAAACTTTTAAGTTAACATTTGCGGTATGTTACCAAACAGCTTGATGTTTTCTTATTACATTAAAAAAATTAAATCGGCATACTTTTAAAAAATACATTTATTCCAAAAATTCGAGGAAATTTCACATAATGCACTGGGCAAAGATCAAATATTCTTATACGATGGACATCCAATATTTGAAACTCAAAATATTAAAGAAAAGAAAATAGATAAAATAAATGAACATCGACAGAAATTTAACAAAAAAAAACAAAGAAAAGGTCCACTTCAAAAGGGATAATTAGAAAATCCATTTAAAGCTAATATTCGGACGTTGATGCACTAAGATCAGTGCAAACCTAGATTCCAACCTTGGCTATTTACTCTTCTCAATCATTCCAATTAAAATACCGGTAGTGTATGAACATCACTGTATAAAAATTAATTTAACGGAAATAAACATCAACACTCAATCCTTGGTAACAAAATCACAGACACGCCCAGAATGAAATATTTGTACAATAAGCTACTGAAAGAATTAAATGGTAAAACTGTTCATCAGCAAAATAGGCAACGTGGGCTATTTGACATAATAGGTTTATCTTTTAAATTTCTTTTTGGCACACTTGATGAAAATGATAGGCTATGAGTTAACAAAAAAAAAAGATCAACAATCATATTTTGAAGACGAGAATAAAATTTATAATCAAGACAATAAAGAAGTTAATAATGAATGCATCAAAAATATAATAAAGCATAAGAATCCAATTTGTAATTTTATACCACCTCTATCAAAAGAAATAATTCAATGCGTTGAACCAAATATTATATTCATATGGAATTTAACTGAAACTGCAATCGAACAAAATTGTCAAGAATTAAATGGCGATATAAAAATAAATGGAAGCAAAATTATTAGAATCAAACAATGTAAATTTAAAATAGGAAATGTTTAGAAAATTCGTTAAATCCAGAATTTAATTTAACACCATTGTATTCACCCAATAATGTAACTAAGATAAAGATAGTAGAAAATAATGACGTTTTAAAATTAATTTCAGAAAATAATACTACACTTTTTGTAATTATAATAATTGTAATTGTAATTATTGTTGTTTTTATTTTTCTGGTCCTATAAAATTTTTTTACATTTATTTATTTATTTATTTATTATTAAAGATAGAAAAGTTTACAAAACTAGACTAACTTAGTTGGCAAAGCGCTGGCAACAAGTCCTTCGGCTTTTAGGATAATGATATGATATCTATTTATTAGTGTAGGGTCATTTTGCTTGTGGATTTTGCGGTATGGTCGGCTAGCTCGTTGCCTGCTATGCCTACATGACCAGGGATCCATAATATTTTGATTTTTGGGGCTAGTTTTGTTAGAAATGATCTGATTTTGTTTGCATACAAGTTGTTGTTGTTAGTGTTTGCTATGGCGTCAATTGCTGAGAGAGAGTCAGAGCAGATCATGAACTTTCCCCTTGCGCTTTTGACTTGGTCGATCGCTATTAAGATGGCTATGGGGGTAGTATGCCATATTTAATAATATTAGTATCTGTTGTAACTGCGTAAGATATAGTGGAGTTAATTTTTGAACCGTCCGTAAATATGAGTTTGTGTGTTTTATGCCTGTCTTTGGTATGTTCGAATAGGTTCCTGTATGCCTCTGGTGGTGTGTTTTGTTTATTGTGCGCTCTAAATGTTGTATCTATGAGATTCGGGAGATCCCACGGTGGTTTGTATTTGTGTAGTTTTACTGGTTTGTAGGGTAGATTTAATGATTGACAAAGATTTATTGTGCGGTCTATGATTGATAGGTGTTTTTTGGGTTTTCTATGTTTGACAAGTTTGTGTATTGGTGTATCTTTGGAAAGTATAAGGTTTTTTTGTGAGTTTTGCTGTTTGGAAGTCTCGTTTATGTTCTAGTGGGAGGATATTGACTTCGTATAGCAGGTTATTTATGGGCGTGGTTCGGTAGGCGCCAAGGGCTAGCCGGATTGCAGTGTTAAAAGGTGTTTTAAGTTTGTTTAGCACGCTTTTGGGAGTGTGTCCGTATAGAAACAATCCATACTCCATTTTTGATATGACTGTTGCTTTCTCAACGTGAAGTAGTGTTTGTATATTGCAGTTGAATTTAGCGTTGGAAAGGCATTTAATGATATTCAATTTTTGGTGCAGTTATGGAAGTAGTGATTTTATGTGTCTGTCCCATTTATATTTACTGTTTAGGGTTATCCATAAGATTCTAAGTGAAGTGACTTTCTGAATTTGCATATTGCTACAGCTTATGGAGCTACTGCAGCCGTGGTTTTGACATATATGGAGGTTTTGGCATTTAGCTAAGGATAGAGATGCCCCTGAGTACGAGCACCAGCTGTTTATGTTGTGTAGTAAGTTGTCTAGGTTGAAGTTTAGGTTTTTGTTTTTGTTAAAGTTTATTATGAGGAAAAAATCATCGGCGTACGCATTAAATTTAATTTCCCTGTGTAAAGATATTATTTTTGAGAGCTTATTGTATGCTCTGAGAAAAAGCATTACGGAAATGGGAGATCCTTGTGGGATACCATTGGATAATGGAAGGGAGTTGGACGTATGTGGTCCGACTCGGACAATTATTTTCCTTTTAAGCATACAATTTTTGACATAATTTATTATTTTTGGGCCAGTTTTCCATTCTTGGAGTTGGTCAATTATCGTGTGCATGTTATCCAACCCATAAATATTCATGGCTTATGAGTTTCATAAACAAATTTCCAATCGTAGCAACCGCTGAAAAATCTAAGCTTCGCTAGCAAAATCTCCCCTCACTCAAACCGGCCACATTCGGGCTATTATAAACAAATGACCCTTTCCAATCTTAGCAACCGCTGGAAATTCTAGCTTCGTTAACAGAATCTCCCCTCACTCAAACCGAGCCCTGTGAGAACCACATCCGGCCTACTGTAAACAAATGACCCCAGTCATAAACAAAGCTTCCAAATTTTCCACTTAGGGTCCGATCTAGTCCGAGCCAGTTGCTAACCAAATTTTTGTCAAATAATCAATTTATTGAGTTTCAATTACTTCTCAATTATTTCATCAGCCAATTGTCCTACTCTCTTAACTTTGCCTAATCTCTTTCATGATTAATATTTTATCAAACTAAGGGCAGTTTTTTTTTGGAGACGACTCGATCGGTCGTGAAAATCAAATTGAAAATATAAGAATATGTTAAGTGACTTGTGAAAGTGAATTTAATAAAATAAAAGGTGAACATCGAAATAAAAATAAAAAATTAATTTTTTATAAAAAATTATCAACTAATAAATTTAATTGGCGCCCAACGTGGGGCCGCGTCTTCAAAAGTTCATAAAAATTTTTTAATGAAAACAAATTAAAAATACAAAAAAAAAACGGAACTCGCGCGGTCAAACAACTCAAAAATTTTGTGGAAAAACAAACCGTCCGCAACCGACACAAACTCTAAGTGATTGTGATCGTTAAAACATTTAAGTGGAAAATAATAAATAAAAAATAATCCATTTAAAAAAAAAAAAATTAAATAAAAGTTGATAAAAAGGTGTACCGAAATTTGAATTCACTAAAAAGCAAGAACACAATAAATAAAATAAAGAACTCAAAAAAGGAAAAACACAAGTAATAAAAAACACATAAAATTAAAATATATATAAAAATAAATAAACCAACACACAAAAAAACCCGCAAAAGAAGGAAGGAAGGGCTGAGGGCATTCCCTCGCCACAGAGCTACACTAAAAAAAATCTATTCAGTGACAGGAAGGAAGGGCTGAAGGGCAATCCCTCGCCACAAGCTACACCAGAAAAATTTTAATTGTTTTACCTCAGGAGAAAACAACAATTAACCACGACCAACGGATCAAATCTTGACGACGATAAACAGGAAGCAGCAAATCGTGAGAAATTGAAAATTAATTATTTTTTTTATTACATATATAACTATATCATATAAAGTTAGCCGATAGTTGATACTTATTGAACCTCTGTAAATCGAAAAACAATCTGGAAAATGTATTAAAAAACTTTGGAAATTTAAATTTGAATATGGCAACCGGTGGGACAGGTCAAAATCCTACCAGCAGTGGTCTGGGATCAAATCTAACAATGGAATTAATAAACCGAGTGGTAAATTTACAGTTAACAGGTTTAAATGCAAAAATTAATGAGCTTAGTAATAAGTTAAACTCGAATGCAAATGTAGTGGAAGACTATAAGCTTCAAGTAATTGACCCCACAGTTAAATGCGATACAACCCTAGAAGTAGTAAAAGCTGTGCCAAAATTTTATGGAGAACAATCCCAGTATGTCGGATGGAGGGAGGCCGCAGAAACATCTATGAGCCTATACAAAATTAAAAGTGAACAGTATTTTATTGCCCTAACTATTTTACGGAACAAAATCATGGGAGCGGCGCACGACGCCTTAACTAAGGCCATACTTTCGAGACTGGATTTTATCTACAATGATAGAAGACCAATCCACGTCCTCGAGTCAGAATTAAGCATTTTATGACAGGGTAAAATGACAATTACGGACTTTTATAACGAGGTAAACAAGAAAATGACAATGCTTATCAACAAAACCATAATGACCTATGGAAAAGAAAACGAAATTACCAGGGAGACTACAAGAACAATAAGAGGCAACGCCTTAAGAGTTTTCATTTCTGGACTGAATGGTTCAATCTCCGAAACCCTATTCTCTCTAAACCCACCAGACTTACCGAACGCTTTAGCGAAGGTACAAGAACTAGAATCGAATAACTTCCGAGCTCAGTTCGCAAATAAATACTATGGATTTCAGCACGAGACCAAGAAACAGGGAAACAATTATCCTAGATTCAACCAGGTGCAGCCCAATCAAAATTTCAACCCTAAAACGGGAAATAATTGGTATCAAAATAGAAATTATGATCAAAACAATTTTCACCAAAAACAAGCAGTAGAACGTAACATAGAACCAATGGAAGTTGATCCATCAAATCAAATTAAACCCTTTAAAAAATGGCAGGGACATAATGAAAGACAGGGGAATTACAATTATTATAATTCCAACAAAACATACAACCGACCGTATTCAAGCCGTCCGGACTATTACCAACAAAATAGTAACGAGCCAAAACAAACAAAATCCCTAACTAAAAAAACATTACCACAAAACATTTTTAATACAAAACAAATATTCTACGAAATTGAAGGGTTAGACGCCGATTTGTTAGTAGGATTTAACCTACTCAAAAAAATAGGTGTCATAATCGACACAAAAATAGGCGTCATGAAATATCACGGAAAGGAAGAAAAATTAGTTTTTCATAATAAAGTGAACGGAAATAAAGTATCCCCAACTGAGGAAACAATTAATCTTCCCCTAAGTGAATTCATCATAAAAAATACTTCAATGAATTAGTATTAAATAAAACCTATTCACTTTACGCTGAAAAAAGTAATTGCAGCTCGAAAACCGAGCGTTCCGACGTTGAATTATCCTTCAATAGTGAATTAAATAATATTCAGTTGGAATTTTCAAACCAAGTGGAAAGAATGAACGAAAATATAATAAATCAAATCGAAACAAAACATTCTACGATCAATATCCAAATTCCATTTCGAACGGATATAAGAGGAAAAATTACTACAATTCATGACAGACCAGTTTACAGCAAACAGTATCCCTGCGCTCCGTCAGTCTCAGATTTTGTTAATAGGGAAATAAGCCGAATGCTATCGGAACTAATAATAAGGCCAAATGGAAGCCCATACAACTCACCCGACTTAATGGTCCCGAAAAAGGGACAAAATGAAGACGGAAGACCTAAGTTAAGATTAGTAATTGACTATAAAAAACTTAACGAGAATAACGTTCTAGATGGATATCCGATGCAGGATCCATCAGTGATCTTAGCAAATTTAGGGAAGGCAAAAGTATTTTCAACAATCGACTTAGAGTCCGGTTTTCATCAAATCTTGATGAAAGACTCCGACATTGAAAAAACGTCATTTTCCATAAATAATGGGAAGTACGAGTTTTTAAGAATGCCATTTGGTCTAACGAACGCTCCTCGAATTTTTCAGAGAGCTATGGACGACATATTAAGGGAACAAGTCGGGAAAATTTGTCACGTCTATATGGACGATATAATTATATTCTCCGACTCAATTCAACAGCATTACCAAGACTTGCTGAAAATAATAAATATTTTATTCAAAGCAAACATGAAAGTTTCTCTAGAAAAATCCAAATTCTTCATGAAAGAAACCAGTTTCTTAAGGTACGTAGTATCCTACAATATCATTAAAACAGACCCCGAAAAATTTCAACAATACTTAAATATCCGCAACCCAAAAATATTAAAGAACTCAGAAGCTTCCTTGGATTAACAGGTTATTATAGAAAGTTTGTAAAGAACTACGCACTAATAGCGAAACCTCTTACCAAATATTTAGGAGGGGAAAATGGTAAAATATCTAAAACAATGTCTAAAAAAACTTCCATACAGCTGGATGAACCTGCTGTAAAAGCTTTTAACGAGCTAAAACAAAATCTAGTAGCTCAAATAGAATTAACTCAACCCGATTATAACAAGAAATTCACATTGACTACAGACGCTTCAGATTTTGCTATTGGCGCAGTCCTTTCACAAGAAGGCAAACCAATAACCTTTATTTCAAAAACTTTATCGAAAACAGAGCAGGTTTACGCAACAAACAAGAAGGAATTATTAGCCATAGTCTGGGCATTAAAAAACCTTCGAAATTATCTCTACGGGGTAGTTGGAATAGAAATCCAAACTGACCATCAGTCATTATCCTTCACGGTCTCAGACAAAAACCCTAACATAGAAATGAAGCGATGGTACTCATTTATTGAAAGTTACTGTCCAAAAATTATTTACAAACCAGGAACTACTAATGTAGTCGCTGATGCATTGTCAAGGATCCAAATTAACACCCTCTCCGATGAAAATCCAAGTTTAGACAATTCAGAATCAACAGATTCAGAACAAAATACCATCCACTCGGCAGAAAGCAGTTTCGAGAATATTATCGATGAAACAAACAAACCTTTGAATCAGTTTAAAATTCAACTACTAATTACAACGGGCAGGGTCACCATTCATGAGTCACTGAAAATATTCGACAATACCAGACACATAATCCAGTACGATACACCCGAGAATTTAGTATCAATTCTTAGAGAATATATTCAACCAAACATAACCGTTGGACTTCACTGTACCCTTGAAGACCTTTACGTAATTCAAAAACCTCTTAGGGAAAATTTTATAAATAAGTTTTTATTTACAAGAACATTCGTTCTAGACATAGAAAAAGATGAAGATAAAGCAATCATTATTGAGGAAATTCATTGCCGTGCCCATAGAGGACTGGACGAAAACTATAAACAAATAACGAGACTTTACTACTGGCCGAAATTATTTTTAAAACTCAAAGAATATATTAAGAACTGTACAATTTGCAACGAAAACAAATACTGTAGACACCCTGTAGAAATTCCGATTGGGGAAGCCCCTATACCATCAAAAGAGGGAGAAAATCTACACTTAGACATTTTTAACGCTGATAAAAAATTATTTTTAACTTGTATTGACGCATATTCCAAATTTTTAGTAGTAAAAGAAATTGAGAATAAATTAAATATTGAAAACAAGGTCTTAGAAATTTTACAACAATACCCACTGGCCAAAACACTTATGACGGACAACGAGCCAAGTTTCACTTCGGCACAATTTAGAGCATTTATAAATAGATGCGGACTTACCATACATTACGCTGACCCTAGACATAGTTCTTCGAACGGACAAATCGAAAGAGCACATTCCACACTGACAGAAATTGCTAGATGTATTAAAGACGAATTTAATCTCAGAAATAATTATTAGATCTGCCCAAAGGTATAACCAAAGCATTCATTCTGTAACAAATGAAAAACCAATAGACATTCTATACAATAAAATAAAACATAAAAAAAGTCCCTGAAATACTTAAGGTAGCTCAATTAAAAATGCTTAAATCACATAACCAAAACAAAAAAGCAAAAGAATATCATGTAGGACAAGTAGTATATGAAAAAAAGTACGGGGAACGAAATAAATTAAAACCAAGATACAAAAAACAGGTAGTTAAAGAAAACAAAGCTAATAAAGTAATAATAAATAATAGAAATAGAATTATCCATAAAGATAATATTAAATATTAAAATATTTTTAACTTACAGATAATGAATACCATAATATATATAGTTTTGATACTCGCAACCACTAATTCTGAGATAATCGACTATTCAAACCACGACTTTTTCATCTACAAAGACAACAAGGACATCCTGACTTATGATTCATACGCAGAACTTTTTCATATCACTAATATAAGATTTTACAAAGAAATTATTAAGGAAGAATCAGAAAGCTTAGAAGAATTCAGAAATGATCAGTTCCATTGGGAGTTGACTTACAACCTAAAAACCATCGACTTAACTTTATCACAATTAACTCCATCTAGAAATAAAAGAAGCATTAACGAATTAGGCACCATTTTAAAATGGATAACTGGAACACCGGATCATGATGATTTTACAACAATTCAAGAAAAAATTAACGACTTAATTGAAAATAATAATAAACAACACATAATAAATTCCAAATTGTTTGACGAAGTTAAGAAATTATCTAACACATTAGATTCAGTTTTCACCCACCAAGAAATACCTTTAATAAAATACCTTACGCCTAATTTTTTTTTTTTTTTTTTTTTTTTTTTTTTTTTTTTTTTTTTTTTTTTTTTTTTTTTTTTTTTTTTTTTTTTTTTTTTTTGGTTTATATTTTTATTTGGTTGTTTTTTTTTTTTTTTTTTTTTTTTTTTTTTTTTTTTTTTTTTTATAGTTTTTTTTTTTTGGGTGTTTTTTTTTTTTTTGTTTTTTTTTTTTTGTTTTGTTGGTTGGGGTTTGGGGGGGGGGTGGTTTTTGTTTTGGTGGGGGGGGGGGTTTTTTGGGGGGGTGTTTTTGGGGTTGTGGTTGGTTTTGTTGGTTTTGTTTTTGGGGGAGGGGTTTTTTGGTTTTTTTGGTTTTTTTTTTTGTTTTTTTTTTGTGGTGTTTTTTTTTTGGTTTGGGTTTTTGTGGTGGGTGGTTGGTTTTTGTGGTTGGGGTTTGGGGGTTGGTGGTTGGGGGGGTGGGGGGGGTTTTGGTGGGGGGGTTGGGGTTTGGGTTTGTGGTTTTTGGGTGTTGGGGTGTGTGGGGGTGGTTGGTGTGGGTGTTTTTTTGGGGGGGGGGGGGTGTGTGTGTGTGGTGTTTTGTGGGGTTTGTGGTGGGGGGTGGGGGGGGGTGTGTTGGGTTTTGTTGGGGGGGTGGTTGGGGGTGGGGGGGGTTGGGGTGGGGGTGGGGGGGGGGGGGGTGGGGGTTTTTTTGTTTTTTGGGGGGGGGGGGGGGGGGGTGGGGGGGGGGGGGGGGGGGGGGGTGGGGGGGGGGGGGGGGGGGGGGGGGGGGGGGGGTGGGGGTGTGGGGGGGGGGGTGGGGGGGGGGGGGGGGGGGGGGGGGGGGGGGGGTTTTTTTTTTGTTTTTTTTTGTTTTTTTTTTTTTTGTTTGGTTTTTTTTTTTTTTT
Source organism: Drosophila fuyamai (assembly GCA_018153365.1). Classification (NCBI taxonomy): domain Eukaryota; kingdom Metazoa; phylum Arthropoda; class Insecta; order Diptera; family Drosophilidae; genus Drosophila; species Drosophila fuyamai. The sequence goes on along the minus strand of JAECXW010000364.1, from coordinate 672,236 downwards.
TTTTTTTTTTTTTTTTTTTTTTTTTTTTTTTTTTTTTTTTGTTTTTTTTTTTTTTTTTTTTTTTTTTTTTTTTTTTTTTTTTTTTTTTTTTTTTTTTTTTTTCTTTTTTTTTTTTTTTTTTTTTGGTGGGGGGGGGGGGGGGGGGGGTCTGGGGGTGGGGGGGGGTTGTTTTTGTGGGGGGCCCCCTCCGCTTGGGCGGGCGGGTTTGTGTTGGGTTTGGGTTAAGGCCCCCCAAACCAACCCCCCCCCCCACTCCTCCTATTTAGTTCATAATTATAATTAAACCCCTCCCTCACAACCCTCCAACAAATATATTATTTACCTTTAAATTTTTTTTTTTTTTTTTTTTTTTTTTTTTTTTTTTTTTGGTGGAATGTGTGTTTTTTTTTTTTTTTTTTTTTGTTTTTTTTTTTTTTTTTTTTTTTTTGTGGTTGGTGGGGGTTGTTTTTTTATTTTTTTTTTTTTATTTTTTTTTTTTTTTTTTTTTTTTTTTTAAATTTTTTTTTGTTTTTTATTTTTGTTTAGGATTATTTTTGTGAGTGTTTTTTTTTTTTTTTTTTTTTTTTATTTTTTTGTTTTTTATTTTTTTTTTTTGGGGGGGTTTTTTGGAGTTTTTGGTTTTTTGGGGTTTTTTTTAGTTGGGGGGGGGTGGTGGGGAAAAAAAGAAGTTAGGTTTTTTTTTGGATTTTTTTTTTTTTTTTTTTGGTTGTCGGGTCGTCACACCCCCCGCTTAAGACACTGGCGTCTCGTTGGTGTTGGTGTGTGTGTCCGTCTCTGCCGATGCGGTGCGGGTTGTGTGGTTGTCCCGCCCAGACGCACGACCGCTTCCTCCACGCGTTTCAGGTGCTCCTCGCGGCCCCGTGGTTTTGGCTCCCATTCCTCCTCGCTTTCCTCCGATAAGTTGATCGGCTTCACTCCGGGAAAGTCTAGAGCCGAGAGCCGCCGCGGGGTTACCCATTTTTGACCTGATGATTGGTGCCTTTTGTGCCGGTCGTTGTCCTGGGCATGGGGGTCGTTCTTCGTTGTCCGTTGCTTGCCGTTTTCCTTTGTCGTTGATGTTGCCAATGTTTGCCGTGTTGATAATGGTCCTATTCGTGGTCGTAGGGGTCGCCAGCTGTTCCGTGTCGTTGCCGTGGTTGTATTGGTGGTGGGGGGGTTGCCAGCGTGTTCCGTGTCGTTGGGGTGGGTGTTGTTCCGTGTGGGTTCCGATGGGGGCTTGTCTGCCCATCGGGGCAGCCCTGGTTGGCCAACCAGCTTCCACGTCCACGGCTTATAACCTCTCGTCGCCGCTGCTGGTTGATCCTTTGCAGGTTCTCCTGTATTTTCCCAGCGAGTTTTGAAATTTTTTTGTTCATTCTGAAACACGACGAATGGTTTTTCTTAGTTGGTTTTTGTGGAGTTGTGCGTGCTTGTTAGTTGAGGGTTTCTACATGGGGTTTCAGTTCGTTTATAAGTTCTGTGCGTCTTTCCGGTCACCGTGTGTTTTATTGTTGCAATAACCGCGGATATGAAACCTGTAACTTTGAATGGGCCTTCGTATTTCGGAGCTAACTTTGCCGCGAATCCAGTTGCTGCTTTTGACAATGGGTGCTGTCTTTCCCATACTAAGTCTCCTATTTTGGGTCTCCAGTCCCTTTTCCGGAGGTTGTATGATCTAGCTTGGTCCTGTGCCGCTTTTCCCATGTTTAGGTGTGCAAGTTTCCTCGTTTCCATGATACGCTCCCATCGTGCATGTATTGTCTCCTCCACAATTCCCGATCCTTGTGTGTTTTCGGCAAACAGGCTTCCTGGTAATCTAATTTCCCGTCCGTAGAGCAGATATGCTGGGCTATATTCAGTTGACTCTGATCTGCTACTGTTGATTGCCAACGATATTTCAGGTAGCCAGTCGTCCCATCTTGTGTGCTCTGTTCCCGAGAATTGTGCGATCATTGTTTTAATCGTCGGTTGGCCCTTTCTGCCGGGTTTTCTTGAGGGGTGTATGGGGCTGTCAGCTGGTGAGCAATTCCCCATTTCTGTAGCTGTGCCTTGAACTTGTTGCTAGTGAATTGCACCCCATTGTCCGAGATTATTTTTTTGGTGTTCCGAACCGGATATGACTGTTCCCTTAGTACCTTTAGTACGATATCTGTCGTTGCTTTCGGACGGCTGCAATTTCTACCCATTTAGTGAACTTGTCAAACATCACTAGCAACATGTTTTACGTGCTGGATCTCGGTAGTGGGCCCACGAAATCTATGCATAGGGTTTCCCAGGGTACTTTTCTATTTCTACAACATTTTTTTTTTTTTTTTTTTTTTTTTTTTTTTTTTTTTTTTTTTTTTTTTTTTTTTTTTTTTTTTTTTTTTTTTTTTTTTTTTTTTTTTTTTTTTTTTTTTTTTTTTTTTTTTTTTTTTTTTTTTTTTTTTTTTTTTTTTTTGGGGGTATTTGGGGGGGTTTTTTTTTTTTTTTTTTTTTTTTGGTTGGGGTTGTGGGGTTTTTTTTTTTTTTTTTTTTTGTTTTTTTTTTTGGTTTGTTTTTTTTTTTTTTTTTTTTTGGGTTTTTTTTTTTTTTTTTTTTTTTTTTTTGGGGGGGGGGGGGGGTTAAGAAAAAAAAAGAATTTTTTTTTTTTTTTTTTCACACCAAAACTTTTGATTTAAAAACTTAATTGACACCATTACTTTAGCGAAAATTGATGTTTTTAACACAAAAATACTAAACCATGACGATCTTCAAGAAATTTATAAACATGAAGAAAAACCTGTCATGATCACAGATCTAATGGATATTTCCGAATTTAAAATTGCACTTCACAAAGAAATATTTGTAATTTATATTCGGTATCCAGTCATTCAAAATCGATGCGATACTTATTTCGCCAGGGCTATCTCTCAAAATGATGGCAAATTAATTTTAAGCAACCAAGTTGCAAAATGCAACAACACATTTTACGAAATTTATAATTTTAAGAAAGAATTATTCAACAACTATTGTACTCTAAATAAAAACCAATCATGTTTTACTCGTTTATTGAATGGAGAAAAATCGTACTGCATTAAAATAAAAGAAAAAAATAAACAAATAGATGTTATACAAGACGGTGCAGTGCTGATAAGCGGAAATAATATTGTAAACGATACCTATTTAAAAGGAACATATTTAATTATATTTAATGGCACTACCGTAATAAACAATATATCCTACACAAACATAGATAATAAGATGCTCGAATTTATTACAGCCCACAATTACATTAATTTTGAAATATCCGAATATATATTATCCAATAATTCGGAACTATCCTTTGACAATATCAAAATTCTAAACCCATTTGTTCAAATCAGAAAAACAAAAATACCCCTAACACTTATTGTAATATCAATAGTTTTAGTATATATAATTTTATTGTCAATCTTTAAAATCAAAAAATATCTGTTAATCATCAAACCACGGCTAAAAAATATTATAAAAAATAACAATATTCAAAATAATTCCCACGAAGAAAATGTTGTAGCAGATTTAGCAGCTCAACTAAACGCCATCTCACCAACGCCATTTGAATCGGGACGCTTCAATTTAGGAGGGGGAGTGTTATCCAACCCATAAATATTCATGGCTTATGAGTTTCATAAACAAATTTCCAATCGTAGCAACCGCTGAAAAATCTAAGCTTCGCTAGCAAAATCTCCCCTCACTCAAACCGGCCACATTCGGGCTATTATAAACAAATGACCCTTTCCAATCTTAGCAACCGCTGGAAATTCTAGCTTCGTTAACAGAATCTCCCCTCACTCAAACCGAGCCCTGTGAGAACCACATCCGGCCTACTGTAAACAAATGACCCCAGTCATAAACAAAGCTTCCAAATTTTCCACTTAGGGTCCGATCTAGTCCGAGCCAGTTGCTAACCAAATTTTTGTCAAATAATCAATTTATTGAGTTTCAATTACTTCTCAATTATTTCACCAGCCAATTGTCCTACTCTCTTAACTTTGCCTAATCTCTTTTAATCTCTTCTGAGCAAGATTCTCTTAAGCCGAGGTTTCATGATTAATATTTTATCAAACTAAGGGCAGTTCTTTTTTGGAGACGACTCGATCGGTCGTGAAAATCAAATTGAAAATATAAGAATATGTTAAGTGACTTGTGAAAGTGAATTTAATAAAATAAAAGGTGAACATCGAAATAAAAATAAAAAATTAATTTTTTATAAAAAATTATCAACTAATAAATTTAATTTGCACACCTACTCGATCAAAGGCTCTTGAGAAGTCAAGAGTGACGAGAGATGTGTGCCTCTTTGACTTTGTTATAAGATGGTCTACGTAGAGTACTATCCGAAGTCGATTTGCCTTTTTTAAAGCCAAATTGGTTTTCATTTAGGAGTTTGTTGTGGGTTACAAACCACAATAGTCTTTTTGCTATGATTTTGTCTAGCGTTTTTGCTAGACAGCAGTTAAGTGAAATTGGTATGTATAAGGTGATATTTGTTTTGTCGGTTTTTGGTTTGAGAATCGGTATGATTAGGCTTATTTTGTAGGCTTGAGGTATGTGGCTGTCAAAAATTTGGTTAAAGAGATTTTTAATTCTTTTTTTTGTGGTAAAGGAGCTTCAATTTTATTTATTTCAATTTCAAACCTGTACTTGGCGTTTAAACGTCTATAGTTTATTACATTTGTTATTATTATTATTTATTATTTTGTTTGGGGCAATGTATGCTGTCTTAATGTGTATGTTTTGCTTGGATTTTATGTGTATTGCTAGGGCTTCAATGTCTTTTGGGATGTTAACTATAGAATATTGAATTGACTTGTGTATTAAGAGCGCTACGCCGCTAAATCTGTTGGTGGCTATGTTTGTTAGTAGTGTGTAATTTATTGGAGTTGGTGTATTGTATGTGAGTTTCATGAAGTGCGACGATATGAGAAGAGTATTTCATTATCAGGATTAGGAGTTGGTTATAATTATTTGTAAGTCCTTTAATATTCCATTGAATTAAAATTAGTGACATGTAGAAAATATAAAGTTTTTAAGGATATTTCTTAAAATAAGGGAAATCTTAACCGATTCGTTGTCGCTGTTATTGGTAGGTTTGTTTTTGTTAGTAGATTTCCTTTTTGATTTGGTTAGTTTGAAGTTAGTGCAGAGAGTGTTTGACTTATCTTTAGGGAAAATTTTGAGTTTAAGGTCCTTTGTGAGTTGTGATCCGTATGCTGTTGTTATTCTGGTGGGGTTGGCGTTGTCAGTTTCCATGGCTTCGGTGTCATCTTGGTAGTGTTGGTTGTGGTTTTGGAGAATTTCTTTCGGTGGCAGTGTTGTTTTGATTGATGATGAGGTTGTAGGTGTGTTTGAGTGGCTGTGACCACATGATGTGGATGTAGTTTGAGGATTTGAGGATGGTTTCTTTGTTGATGTATGAGTGTTCGGAGATTGAGTTCTTGTTGTACCATGTGTTGTGGAGTTTATGAGTGTGTTAGCATATGAATTTCTTGTTTTGGGTCCGTGTCGCTCAAAGTACATATATACCTAGATCTTTATGGCAGTGAGTTCCTTTTGTTTACTAAATGTGGGGCATTTGCGGTCCAGAGGGCTGTGTTTCGAGTCGAGTTCAGGATTGTTTTCGCAGTTTAGGCATTTTTTTCGTTTTCGCAGTGTTCTCCATCGTTGGTGTGTTTGTCTTCCGAACAGTTTAAACATTTCTCTGTGTTCTTGCATATGGGTGCAGGGTGTCCGTAGCGGAGGCACTTTCTGCAGCGCAGTGGGCGAGGAATGTAGTTGCGTACTCGAACAGTTTCATAGCCAACTCGCAGTTTTTCAAAGAGCTGAAGTGTTTCAAAAGTAATTATTATAAGTCCGGTTTCAGTTAAAGAATTGCAGTTGTTGGTGTTTATTCTCTTCATGATTTTTTTGACTTCAGTTACATTCTGTGGTTTTAATTCTTTTAGGATTGCTTCTTCGTCTATATATCTAAGGTCAGTACAGTATATAAAACCCTTTGAAAAATGTAATCTTTTGTGTTCGGTTGCTGTTATTTCAATATCTGCGATTCTGGTAAGTTTGAGAAGTTTAGCGGCTTGTGTGTTGTTTTTTGTTTTAATCAAAAGTGCGCCGTCTCTAGTTTTATTCACTGTCTCAACTCTTCCTCCGCAGGCAAAGTCCGCGGATTTTTCAATGATGGAAGGGGAAACAGTTTTGAATGAAATTCCATTATTGCTCTTCATTACAATAAATTTGGGTTCTCCTTGTTGGTATGATCTCGTTTGGTATTTTGCTAAGTCCGCTGGCTCGTGCATGGTTGCGCGAGTTGTAAGAGTTGGTGTGTTTTTGTTGTTGTCTTTTTTGTTACGTTTTGTGGTTGATATTTGTTTGTCAAAATTTTGCTATAAGCTTTTTTGGTTTTTTGCAAACGCGGGATAGGTGCTGTTGAAATACTACTTGTCCCTTCGGAGGTTGAAGTTGTACTGATTTTTTGACATATTACTTACATTTTTATATACAACATTTTGAAAACAAGCAAAAAATAATCAAGAACCACAACAACAAATAGAACCGGCACAAAACCAGTTGCCTGCATTGTACCCTGAAATGCCTGCCTAAGCATAGGCAACCCTTTTAGGGGGAGGGAAGTGATATATTCACATATTCATGCCAAGAAATAAGAATATTCAATGTTAGCATTCCAGATCCGGAGCTGGCGATGCCGCTCTACAATAACATAAACAATTATTGCAATGACTAAGTGTCGCGCCCTAAGAGGCACTTTCACTTTCAAATTATTGAATACAATCAATACCTAAGCGGGCAATCTCGCTCACAAATTTATGTAAACAAAGGGCAACACAAAAATGATTTTTGTCACAAAAATTTAGTCATAAACCAATCTTTAATTAATAAAGTCTCAGAACCGCATTTAATTGAGTTTTTAATTCAAAGTTCGGCGTTGGTCTTAACCCAAAGGGTGGATCATTTATTCGACTCAAACAAAAAAATTTCACTATATACCTGAAGTGATATGTCTTTGGAAAGTGATATGTCTTTTGTAGTGTGTGTGCTGAAAGGCAAAAACTAAGGCGATCTAAGGTTGTCTAATTATCAAAAATTACCAAGAGACAGCAAATCAATTTGTTTTGGCAGTAAATGGACATTAACATAATATTGACATCAAGAAAATATCAAAAGCCCCTTTTATTAACACCTTTCTGTAATTTCATTTGCAACATTTTCCAGCTCTAATCAAGACGATTGATAACATACAGTGGCTCAGAGCTTAAAGTATGCACTTCAAACCCCTAACATCAAACTTCCATAGTGTTAAAACTATTAGGCGTACTGCAACAAATGTGGTGTCAAATTAATGATGGTATTGTTTAGATTAAATTAGTGACTTCATTTATTGTCTACCTTTTCATTTTATGACCAAAACATAACAAAATAATAAAATACTGCTTATTTCTACCTCACAGCTTATTTTATGCAGCACCAAAAATATAAAAATATTTGGAAAGTATTTATTTTTTTTGTTTTTTTAGTATTTAGTATGGTAGCTTTTATCGTCTATTACCGCTTGAAGCCTTTTTGGCATAGAATCCACTAATTTTTTCGTCAGATCGGCTGATATAATACTCCACTCTTTGAAAAGAGCATCCTTCAGCGGGTTTTTGTTCGAAATGGAGTATTTTCCAATGTTATTCTCCAAAATTGCTCATAAATTTTCGATCACGCTTAGATCTGGAGATTGAGACGGCGGAATCATCACATGGGGACAATTGTAGCTCAGCCAAGACTGCACAATACCCGCCTTGTGCTTTGGATCATTGTAATGATAAAAACGGAAATTTGACCTTATTCCCAGATCCTCCGCACTTTGCAACAAATTGTCCTTGAGAATATTGAGATATTTCATTTTGTCCATTGTAGACTCAAAAAAGACCAGTTTTCCCGGACCAGCAGCGGACATTTCGAACAAAAACCCGCTGAAGGATGCTCTTTTCAAAGAGTGGAGTATTATATCAGCCGATCTGACGAAAAAATTAGTGGATTCTATGCCAAAAAGGCTTCAAGCGGTAATAGACGATAAAAGCTACCATACTAAATACTAAAAAAACAAAAAAAATAAATACTTTCCAAATATTTTTATATTTTTGGTGCTGCATAAAATAAGCTGTGAGGTAGAAATAAGCAGTATTTTATTATTTTGTTATGTTTTGGTCATAAAATGAAAAAGTAGACAATAAATGAAGTCACTAATTTAATCTAAATAATACCATCATTAATTTGACACCACATTTGTTGCAGTACGCCTAATAGTTTTAACACTATGGAAGTTTGATGTTAGGGGTTTGAAGTGCATACTTTAAGCTGTGAGCCACTGCAGTTATGTTATTAAATAGGTGTCTAGTCCTTTTGTTCCCTCAAAAACCTCATTGTCTTTCAGAAAGCTTACTGATGTAAATATACGAGATTGTTCCTTTCTTTTTAAACATTATAATTAAGGACAGAATTTATCAAATCATATTTAACTCAAATGAGAAATGCATTTAAATTTTAAAAGAAAGGAAGATCACCAATTTATACAATTAAAATAGATATCTTTAACATAAGCATTAAAATACTACTGGAAACAATTATTTAAAAATAGTACAAAGACCTTAAAATAGATATAACATATGTTTAGTAAAATCAATAAATAGATAAATATCACAATATATTTTAGCTGAAGTTGTTGCTTCTGATTTATTATTTAATTATCATTAATAGAAAAATACATCAAGAATATTTAAGTTTAAAAATTTGAATGTTAAAAAATTTGCGATAAAAAATACATGTATAAAATTACATAGAACCGCAACTATATCTAGTTATTTTTTAGACTCCAATAAGTTTATAATAACTGGTGACTTTGATGCCAGAGATGCTACATTCGGTGGTATAATAAATAGCTAAAAAGGGTCAATAAAAGAAAGTAAAATGTTCAATGCAGGGCGGCTTATAACGGCAGCAGTACTTTTAGAAGATATGTATATTAATTCTGAAGGTTCCGAACCTTGTTTCGATCTTACATTTATCAAAAGAATGCAAGACATTACATAGAATTGGAAAGACTTTTTTTTACCATTCCAAAAAGGTTTTTGGATAAACATAGGCTTATCAAAAATTTCAACAAAATTGAAACAAGTGACTAGTTTAACCAATAATATAAGCATCGAGATATAAAGTATTCGGAAGTAAGTTTTAAGCTGTGGTGAACTGAAATAACAAATCGCTCAATGATTGTTTGAAAATCAAAATAAAGTTAATAAAGTCTTTTGAGAATTATGTTGACGCTATAAACTTCTCAAAGGAAAAAACTTTAAGAATTAAAAAAAAAGTGTTACACAAAAAATTGCAGAAATAAAAGTTTGAGACAATACAATAGTTTTATTTGGTTAAGGTTTAAAAAAAACTGAAAAACTTTCATGCTGAAGCTAGCTCTAATCTAAAATTTCTAAGTTCACAAATCCGAATGAAAATATTGATTTAATGAGAAACTATTTGTCGGACTTTGATGCACTATGATCACCACAAAGTAGACCTTACGACGCCAAGTAGTGCTTGTTACGCGCGAAGCCCTTTCCCCAAGAGTCCGTAAAAAACGAGCCCGCGAGATGTAAAATAGATCAATATAGAAACGGACAGACTAAGTTAAAATACAAGTGAGAATGAAGCCCAAAGGTGTTGCAAGACCGGATGCATTTCCTAATTCAGCAGACTACAAAAAAATAAATAAACGCTGAGTGGTTGGCGAATGCACCGGGCACGAAGCTCTAAGGTAGGGGTCCCACGCTAGTCCCGCTTACCAAGGCGACCGAGTTATACACCGGGCTATGCAGCGGATGTGAAGTACAAGGTTGGCACTCCGACCATAGCGCTGCCGCTTAATTTATTTAAGTCAGAAGTAATTAGTTCTTAACAGACTCGAAGTGAATCAAAACGGATTCCGCATTATTTCTAACCAATAAAAGGGAGTAATAGCAATAAATAAAGATTAATTATGAGACGGGAGCATAATCCTCTGTTTACTTACATACGAACCAAATTCGAATAACAATTTTGTGCTGAACGATATACAATTAATTCTTTTAAGATTTTCAAAAAGTCGGTAATAGAAATAATATGGTTTAGTCTATTATAGTCAGAGACTTAAGACCTTAAGACCTTTATAGTCTAAAAGGTTTATGCACATCATAGTTAGATCTCCAATGGTTTTAAGTAAGAGCCTTGCATACCAGTTAAGGCCCCGTACAGCAAATAGTAAACATTTTTTTGGACAGACTCTATACGGTCTATTTTTACACCATACTGGGGACTTCAAACTGGTGGGCCTCAGGTGAAATAACTAAAGTCTTTGTGACATAGGGATTATCGAATTCCTTTGACCACCTTTTGATAAATCCTTGCACTTCCCTGGCTATAGTCACCATGCAAGTAATATGGTCAGAAAACTTAAATTTTGGTTCCAGAAGGACGCCAAGGTCCAAGGTCATCAACATGCAAGATTCTAGTCAACGCACAATCTCCTCGCGTATACGTGACATTTTTTGGGTTGACATGCGTACATAAGAACGCGCGACTATTCTATTTGAAGTCTAGAGGGTGATCGATAAATAATAAAATAATGTCAGTTACTTAGATAACTTAAGATCCGTGTTTGCAGAGTACGTAGAAGCCGTAATAAGTCTAGCTTTAATACAAGAAACGAGTCATTTACAAAATCAAACGCGTTACTAAAGTTAGTAAAACTACGTCAGTATGAATGTTATTTCTAAAGCCATTTATTACAAAATACGTTAATTCTAAGAGGTTTGTCGTCATGGTTTTTGGAAGTAAAAATGTCTTTGAAAAGCTTTCACCTCGTAATAATGTGTAATTTCTTTTATTCTATTTATTTCCTTTCTTATGAAGGGGACATGTTAATGACTTGTTCCAAATAAGTTGGAAGTGAGAAGTTTACAAAGATAATTTGTGGAGAGGTCTACACAGGATTTCCGCGCAATATCTAAGCACGCTTCCTGGAACTTCGTCGCGATCGGTGGTTTAATTTTATGCTAAAAACAAGAAAGGAAAGCTAACTTCGTGCGGATCCGAAGTTGATATACCCTTACAGAATATTCTGTACATTATGTTGGTTGGCCAAAAATAAAACCAACAGAAAATACCAACTTCCCAACTTAAAAAACACCAAAGTTATGACATTCCCAATCGTTCAGTTATATGGCAGCTATATGATATAGTCAGCCGATCTTTATGAAATTTGGTAGGACGTATTGATTGGCCACAAATAAAACCCAATTTCGTAACTTTACAAACACCATTTCCGATCCTTTAGTTATTTGGCAGCTATAGGATATAGTCAGCCGACCCTTATGAAATTTGGTAGATCGGGTTGATTGTCTAAAAATAAACCCATAGAAAATCTCAACTTCCTAACTTTACAAACACCAAAGTTATGCATTTGCGAACAATAATTTATAAAGCAGCTATAGGATATAGTGGGCCGATCTTTATGAAAATTGGTAGATCTGATTGATTGTCAAAAAATAAAACCCATAGAAAATACAAACCATTTCGCCAAGAATTCTACGCATATCGTTCCGCAACCACCGTATTCTCCTAATTTGGCTCCGCATGACTTCCCAAATCTCGAGAGACCACTCCAGGAAACGCGTTTCGAGTCGATTGAACAGATAAAAGCTGAATCGAAGAAGGCGCTCATGGCTTTTTTTTTTGCTATACTTTATTCTTAATTATTGGATCTTCTCTATTACTTAAGAGACCAACAATAAGTTTTCAAATCTTAATCTATGTTACTTTAATATATGTTATTGAAAAGGGATGGGAAATCGTTCCGCTGTAGACGTGAATGATAGCGCAGCCGGTTGAGTTGTCCGGCTAGCAGGTTTGGGTGATTTGATAGTCTGGCTTCATATTTAATTTTTCTGGAAACAATTTCTTCTTTTACGGGATTTATATCCAGGTCTCTCTGAATGTTTTCGTTGCGGATGTACCAGGGGGCTCCAGTTATGGTTCGTAAGGTCTTTGATTGTACTCTTTGAATAATTTCTATATTGCTGCTGCTTGCGTTTCCCCAGAGCTCGGAGCCGTAGGTCCAGATCGGCTTTAAGCACGAGTTATACAGTAGTACTTTATATTCGAATGGAAGCTCATGAGCCAGTGAAGGCTGCTGGCCTTCAGTTTTAAATGGGTCTTCTTTGCTTCTATATGCTTTCTCCAGGTAAGCCTCCTGTCTAAGTGTATGCCGAAATAGGTGACTTCGTCTGCTTGTGGAACCGGCTTGTTGCGCCAGTGGTGGGCATTTCGACAAGTTTAGTGTACGCCAGTCTGCCAGCCACTTTTCTACAGCTACCAGGTGTTCTTTTAAATGGGCTTTTGCTGTTTTTGGGCATTTCGAGCGGCTGATAATGGCAGTGTCGTCAGCGAAGGTTGAGATGAGGGTCTGGCGGCTTGTTGGGATGTCTGCCGTGTAAAGGATGTACAAGATTGGTCCAAGCACACTTCCTTGAGGTACTCCAGATTCGATGTTACGGATTGTTGAAGTAAAGGTTTTACATCTCAAGGTAAAAACTCTTTTTCTGAGGTATGACTCAAGCAACTTGTGGGTGATTTCCGGTAGGAGGGTTTTAATTTTGTATACCAGACCGTCGATCCAGACGCGATCAAATGCTTGTGATACGTCCAGAAATAAGGCACTGCAATATTGCTTGTGTTCGAAAGCCGTGCGAATTTCAGATGTTAAGCGGTTTACCTGTTCGATAGTTCCATGCTTTTCCCTAAATCCGAATTGGTGCAGAGGGATCGTTCCGTTGTTTTAAAGATGTGTTACTAGATGAACAAAAAACAGTTTTTCAAATAGCTTTGATAGACATGGGAGCAGAATGATGGGCCGGTAAGAGGAAGGCTGGGATTTGTCTTTTCCTGGCTTCGGGATCATTGTAATGAAGAGTAGCCCCGTTTCAATATTGAGTTAAATATAAATGCGATGCATCTGACTGCGCATGCAGGTAGTTCAATTATCATTTTTGGAGAAATAAAATCGTGACCAGGAGCTTTTTTTGGGTTTATGTGTTCTTGAATGGCCTTTAGTATTGTGCTGGTTTCAAGGGCAACTGGGGAGGACGGCGACGCTAGCGAGACATTCGGCAGAGTGAATTGGTTGGATGTCGGGTGAGGCTTGATGACGTTTTCCAAGTGATGGGCAAAGGTGTTAGCTCTTTCTTCGTCACTGCGCGCCCAGTCACCTGTTTGTGATCGAATTGGCCATTCGGGATTTAGTGGTGGTTGCATGTTTGGGTGAGCTCTCCATAGTGGGAATTTGTTACCCGTCGGGGATAGTTTCGCAATGTAGGCCCGTTGGGCCTGGTTCTTTTCGATAGAGAGGGCCTTTGACCATTTTCGAGATGCTTCATTAAGTCTTTTCTTAGTAGCTGGGGACCGATGAGTCTGCCAGTCTCTGCGAAGTCTACGTTTTTCAAGTAGGAGAGACTCGATCTGGATACTTGAGCGTCCAGTTCTTAGCGGAATTGTGGCTGAGGGTTCTGGCGTAGAATGTTTGGCGGCAGAGGACATTTTGTCCGTGAGGTGTTTAAGCGACTTATCAATGTCAGATTCAGAGGAAATTTCAGGATCAAGTTCGATGTGTGCACTTACATATTTTTTGTACTTCAGTCAGTTTGTTTTGTTTGATGTTAGATGTTGGGGGCGTTCCTGAAGCTGCTTCTGTTCAGATAGACAGAGGAGAACTGGTGAATGGTCCGATGTAAGCTCTTCTAAGGTTTTTACGTTTATCAGCCTGTGCGAAACTCTTCTAATAACAGCGAAATCGATAATGTCAGGTTGTTTATTTGGATCTGTAGGCCAGTATGTAGGCCTAGCTGGTGAGACAAAGTCAAGCTTATTACCAGGATTGGCGGCTTTTATGGTTGGTAAGACGAGATCCCCAGTGGAAATGCTTTGCGTTATAATCACCGGCAGCTATAAAGCAGCGTCCTAGTGAATTGTAGAAATTCATAAACTCATTTTCTGCAATACTGAAGCGTGGGGGGCAATATATGGCGGATAGGGTAAGTGGGCCGCCAATTAGGTAGCCTGTGGCCTGCAGGTAGTTAGTGGCTAATGTCTCCAAAGGATGATGTTTTATGCGTGGTTTTATGAGTATACCGGTACCTCCGTGTGCTTTGCCGTCCGGGTGGTTGATCGCGTGAAATATATAGCCGATGATATGGAAGTAGTTTTTATTAGTTAGGTTTCAGAAAGTAGCATGATATCGATATTGTATCTGTTTAGGAACTTTAGGAGTTCGTTTTTGTGCCGGGAAACGCAATTTGCGTTCCAGAAGCATATTCTTAAGGAGTCCATTTATACAGACTTTTGTTTGATCAGCAGTTCCATTAGAAGGCTCTGGTTTCGCAGTAGTTCTTTGAATCGTCATCATGACGTTTGCAAGAGTAGCTAGTGTAGATTCTAGACCGCTAAGTGTTTGTGGGGGAAGATTTTGGTTTTGCTGCGTAAAAGGTTGAGTTGTTGTTTGGCCATTTTGGCTTAAGAGCGGAAAATCATTTAGGTTTGGGATGGGTGGCTGTGGACGCAATGCTGCAGGCTGGGCGGTAGATGTTTGTGAGATTCCAGGGTAGCGGAGTGCGTTGGCAAAGGAGACACCAGGAGTGGTTGTTGATGGGGTGATGCCTCGGTAGTTGGCAGTATGATTTCCCCCACAGTTACTGCATTTCCTCAGAGTAGGGTCTTCTTTGTTTCCCAGGCATGCCTCAATGCAATGCAAATCTCCACAGGCGACACAAACTGGTCGCAGGGTGCAGTAGGTTCTTGTATGCCCGAACTCCTGGCAGTTTGTACACTGTACGGGGCCGTTCTGCTTATGCGGTTGCTCTACGGTGATTCTTCGGTGAAGGAGATATTGCAGATTGTAAATAGGATGCACTGCATTTTTCTTTAGAGGTTTCGTCTCTGGGGCCAGCTCAATCTTTAACAGTGGTTGAGGAATTTTATCCCTGTTTATTATGTTCACGATGTGCTTAACGTCGAAGCCTTTTTCCGTGAGGCCTTCAGTTATTTCTGCTACCGCAACAGTCGATTCTATACCTTTAAGTACAACTTGTAGGCCTTTCTTACTTTTTAGTTGGTAAGTGTAGTAATTTATAAGCTCATTGTCAAGATATCTTGTTATAGAACGGAAGTTGTCTTCATTGTTAACCTGGAGTTTTGCTTCTAATATGTTTCCTCTTTTTAGGGTGTTGATATAGAGATGGTTATATATGGTATATATGGTATCTGAGTATATTATATTATGGTATATGAGTATATGAATTCCTACATAGAACCCCCAACTTAATATGGAATCAAAGATCGATGGCACTTGTGAAGCCCTGAAAGACGTAATCGTTGCCGCAGCCAAAATTTTCACACCACAATGAAAGGATATACAAACAAACAAATACTATAAATCCTATCAGCAAATCGAACGGATGGTGCAGGAAAAGAGGCGTATGCGAGGTGCTTAGCAAAGTAGCAGATTGCCATCTTCAAAACAACGCCTTAAGGAAGCAACCCGCTTTCACAACCTTGCTGTCCAGCAACAGGCAGAAAATGCACAGCTGTGGTACATCGAGAAACTCTCGCCAACCAGTAAAAAGAACCCCTATGACTCCTCACTCAAATTTAAGCGCTCCGATCAAAATGATTACCTCGATAAGAAACTCTTCAGGATACTGATACCGAAGCGACGGAGACAGAACTTAAACATTTGCTTCTCATCTTTAAACTGTTTTCCACCCAAATCCTCCTACCAATTCAGCCCGAAACTGCATTCTTCCCAAACTCATTTCGACCGAACGAATCAAAAAAGTCATTAGCGAACCAAAATCAAAAAAGACTTTCGGTGGTGACTTACTTACCCCAAAAATCCTATTCCAACTTCCAACCTGTGATATGGACTATTTCCCAAAAAGCCTTTGACCAAGCCTAGCTTAATGGTCTCATGCATAAAATCAAAATGCATTTGCCAATCTACACCCAGCCAGCTCTTCGAATCATATCTCTACAATAGCGTATTTTCAGTGAGATGCAAAGCAGCGGCATCGGACGAATACATGATTGAAACTGGAGTTCCACAAGGAAGCCCACTACCCTATTTCTCTTGTATACTGCGGATATCCCTACAAACGATATTACGATCCTGAGTTGCTTCAAGCCGACTCGCTGATCATTTTGGTGAGAGGAGTCTGTCTGACTAGCGTATCAAACTAAACGATCTATAGTGAAAACATGTACCGTTTACTTTTAAAAGTCAAACCTGCCATCCGCTTTTTTTGAACGTACCTCGCCATCCACCTCGACAGACGTTTAACCTGCTGTAGACACATCGAATGCAAGAAGCTGCACTTAAAATTAAAAGCCAGCGGACTCAACCAGATTATAAAAATCCTGAGAACTATCACTGGGGTACCATGGCGAAATTGAGAAACAAAAAGTGTCTCACAAAGCAAAGCTTTGGGATTTCTCGGGTTGGGCATGAACTCCTATCCCACCAATAGTGTTCAAGGCCGCCTAATTCTGTATCAGTCAATATGAAATTTTGCATTTTGCTGTTTTTCTATTTATTAGTATTTTCATTTGAGATATAGTAATTATTTACTATATCAGAATTAGGCTTTTAGTTTTGTCAGCAATATCATATTGCTTCCATAGAAACGCAAAATCGATATAGTTTCATTTTTATACCCTTGCAGAGGGTATTATAATTTTGGTCAAAAATGTGCAACGCATCAAGGAGACATCTCTGACCCCATAAAGTATATATATTCTTGATCAGGATCACCTCCTGAGTTGATATAAGCATGTCCGTCTGTCCGTATGTCTGTCCAACTGTCTGTTTCTACGCGAACTAGTCTCTCAGTTTTAAAGATATCGAATTGAAACTTTGCACACACCCTTCTTTCCTTTGCACGCAGTATATAGTTTGTTAAGTTAGGAAGTTGGGATTTTCTATGGGTTTATATTTGGCCAATCAATCCGACCTACCAAATTTCATAAGGATCGGCCGACTATATCTTATAGCTGCCATATAACTGATTGATCAGAAATGCCATAACTTTGGTGTTTAGAAAGTTAGGAAGTTGGGATTTTCTATGGGTTTTATATTTGGCCAATTAATCCGACCTACTAAAATTTCATAAGGATCGGCTAACTATATTCTATAGCGGCCATATAACTGAACGATTGGAAATGCCATAACTTTGGTGTGTTTAAAGTTAGGAAGTTGGGATTTTTTATGAGTGTTAAAAATGCATCATATGAATAATTTTGGAGAATATAATTTACAGAATATTCTGCAAGGGTATTTCAACTTCGGCTCCGCCCGAAGTTAGCTTTCCTTTCTTGTTTTTAATAATATAGGCATAGAAATCGAAATATAATAGATTTGTAACAACTGCAGGGGTACATAAACTTCGCCTTGTTTGTTTCCTTTCTTGTTTTTTTAAAGATTTTCATAGCGTACTTCAATATTTTGTTCGGGTTGGCTAGATTTTGAGGTAACATAGATAAGTGTCCCATATAGCGGATCGGAGTCTTGGTGGAGAGATTGATAGCGAAAGACGATTCTGGGAATGAAAAATGGGAGAGCGAATGGTGACAACTGTGCGAGCAAGCAATCTACGAAAAAGAATCGGGTGCAACATGTGATGCCGTCTAAGAGAAATGAAAGAGTTTTCAGTCCGCTTATGCAAAACGATTTGAAGCATAACAGTTCCTCTTAATCCGATCATTAAAAGAAAGCGTATACATGCAAATACCTCACTGTTTCCCCTAGAGTACAAATCATAACTTTTGGAATCCGGAATTATGTATTTTAATAATTTAATGTAAGATTTGAAGCTTTAGATTTGCACTACAAATAAAATACATTAAAAAGGGCGTATGCTTTGGAATCTTTAATTATCCTTTATAGACCTGGTCCTATGAGTTTATCGTTGGCCATTACTTTTGGATTTTAAAACGTATATATTAATTGACAGTGCACAAAACAGAGTTGGTAAAAAGTCAAAACGCTGAAGTGAAGTGAAAACTGTAACATGTACATTTTGTAATCTATTTGGAAATCTTGATTTATGGTGTGTATATTGCAAACAGGATATAGTTTGAGAAAATGGGAATTGCAAAGCCTTTTCTTGCCAGAAATTACATGTTTATTATTTTCTTCGAAATTGCAATAAAATTATTCCATTGACACATGTTTTTATACCCTTGCAGTTATTAAAAAACGACTACAATACGCTTATGCCTATATTACTAAAATCAATAAGCTATGTCGATTTTGCGCTGCATTAAAACAAAACTAAAAACGTAATTCTGATAGAGTAAATAGAAACCAGTATTATTAATTTTTAAAAAATTTTTCATTTTCATATGGGAGCTTATGATATGGATGTCCGATTTTAGTTTAAATAAAACCGTCAATTCATAATATTTAAATATTTGCAAATCCTCAAACAACAACAAAAAATTAAAGGCAACAAAGTTATTTTTATACCCTTGCAGAGCGTATTATAATTTTGGTCAAAAGAGTGCCACACAGTGAAGGAGACATCTCCTACCCTATAAAGTATATATATTCTTGATATACTTGTATATACTCCTGAGTTGATATAAGCATGTCGGTCTGTCCGTCTGTCTGTTTCTACGCAAACTAGTCTCTCAGTTTTAAAGCTATCGAATTGAAACTTATATTTGGCCAATCAATCCGACCTACCAAATTTTATAGGGATCGGCCGACTATATCCTATAGCTGCCATATAATTGAACGATTGAAATTGGCATAACTTTGGTGTTTTTAAAGTTAGGAAGTTGGGATTTTTATTAGTATTAAGAATGCATCATATGAATAATTTTGGAGAATATTATTTACAGAATATTCTGCAAGGGTATATCAACTTCGGCTCCGCCCGAAGTTAGCTTTCCTTTCTTGTTTAATTATTCGATTGTTCCAATGGAAGCTTTATGATAAAGTCGCCCGATCCGGCTCATTCAGACTTATCGATTGGCCTAATAAAAGTTTGCCCCGCCCACTCTAACGCCCAAAAACCCATTAATCGCTTAAGCCTGGCTAGCGCCTACATTTCCGTCTTTCATGGCCCGTTGTACCTATAGCGCCATCTAACGGATGACTTTGGAACAGCTGGCCAAGGTGCTCAACAGAGTCAACGTTAATTCTCGATAAGGATTTCTATTAAAGGAAATTGCGATGGTTTTCATTTGTCAATACCGAACTATATCCCAAGAACTATGCAAATCAAATCAAGTTAGCCAAATTGGAGGTCTGAGTCAAACAATGGCGTATGTGTGTATGTATGTAAGCATATACATATGTATGTATTTACATTGTACACAGTTGCAATTGCCCGGCAAAGAAGGCATATTTATATTAAGTTGTTTAGCTGAGTAACGGGTATCTAATAGTCGAGGCACTCGACTATAGCGTTCTCTCTTGTTTTAAAGTTAGGAAGTTGCGATTTTTAAGAGTGTTAAGAATGCATCATATGAATAATTTTGGAGAATATAATTTACAGATATTCTGCAAGGGTATTTCAATTTCGACTCCTCCCGAAGTTAGATTTCCTTTCTTGTTAATTCATATTTTTATCTCAAAACAAAGCCGGAAAAAATTTGATATTTTTTTTGGAGTATAATAACTATGTTTTTTTTGTCGTATCACTATATATTTGATTTGTATCCGTGTGAATTATCAAAGTAGGCCAAGAGCTCCCAGATCCAAACGTGGCCATTTATGCTGCTCAACATTGTACGAACTATTCGGTATGACAATTTATTAGATGCTCTACGAAAAAATGCTGCATGCAGGCAGAATAATAACTTAATAATAACTTTCGTGCAAAAAACAAAGAAGAATAAGATATAAAGTGGTGCATATACTTATATTTTCAACAGAAACATTATGGTAAAACTATTGGTTCAAAGATTATTTTTTGAGCGGACTCAACAAAAAGTTTTAATTTTCATGACGGCGGAGAGTGAAGTATTAATTAATTGGTCTCTATCAAATTGCGATGAATTTATAATTTTTTCTGTTGCGCTTTGCCTTATATTTATTTAAAGAAAACTTATGAACTAACACTTACTTAATTTTTCCTTGAATAAGTTTCAAATAAATTCAAAAAGTCGCATATTTTCTTCTTTCGCAAGTAAAATCTTTTTTTTGTATAAAAAAAAGAAGCTAGCTTTGGAGAAATTAGGAAAAAATAGCTTTTGCAAAGGTTTAAAAATAACAAATTACATCTTAAAACAAGGACAATAAAGTCAGTGTTAGGGCGAAGGTTCCTTCCTAGGGTGCTCCCTCTAACCGTCGTATCGTATCTATGTCAGCTATTTTAAATAGATGAAATTGAATTTGAAAATTGAAATTTAAAATCCATAACTAATATTTACCATATATGTATGCAAATACGTTGAAAGACAACGAAACTATGGGGATTTTAGTATTTTTTGCTACGGAAGCTGCATGATATTGTCGTCTGAGTTATATATAATTTAAACTGTAGCGACCTTTCTGTAAATTATTTTAATGTTTTACCAGATCGCGGTCAGGGGTTAATTGTAAAATATGAAAATAAAATGTTTTAAATTTCGTTCCAATATATTTCGGCTGCGCTTCGGTAATCATCTTTAGGGAAACTATAAATAACATAAAACATTTGAAATAACATTAATTTAGACAAAAGGTTCTACAAATTACTTTACATATTTTTATACATTAAAAACAATTTTTAGTAGACCTACATAATTTAACTTTTTTTTAATTTTCTTTTTTATAACATTTTGAGTTTTTAAGAAGTCCACTGACGAAGTAAAAGTTAATGATTAGATGCTGTTGGTTTTTATTACAGTTTAGTTTTTATTTCTATAAACCATTCACTCAAAATATCCCAGCCTTCCATCGTCTTTTTCGTCAGAAGTATTCTGAAATAAAAAACCAATAGCATCAGGACGAATCATTAACTTTAATTCTAAATACCCTAAAATAATGTTTACTAATACTGCAGTAGGTCGTACACAACGGATGTTAACCATTTCCTACCAAATATTTGATAAAGAAAACAAAGAAGAAAAAAGCCTGATTTTAAAAGATAACGACTTCCCAAACCATTTAATTAAAACAATTATAAAAAGGCACCCAAACATTGAACAAAAAATAAAAGGTCCAGAACCTACAGTGGCTCACAGCTTAAAGTATGCACTTCAAACACCTAACTTCAAACTTCCATAGTGTTAAAACTATTAGGCGTACTGCAACAAATCTAGTGTCAAATTAAAGATGATATTGTTTAGATTAAATTAGTGACTTCATTTATTGTCTACTTTTTCATTTTATGACCAAAACATAACAAAATAATAAAATACTGCTTATTTCTACCTCACAGCTTATTTTATGCAGCACCAAAAATATAAAAATATTTGGAAAGTATTTATTTTTTTTTTGTTTTTTTAGTATTTAGTATGGTAGCCTTTATTGTCTATTACCGCTTGAAGCCTTTTTGGCATCGAATCCACTAATTTTTTCGTCAGATCGGCTGATATAATGCTCCACTCTTTGAAAAGAGCATCCTTCAGCGGGTTTTTGTTCGAAATGTCCGCTGCTGGTCCGGGAAAACTGGACTTTTTTGAGTCTACAATGGACAAAATGAAATATCTCAATATTCTCAAGGACAATTTGTTGCAAAGTGCGGAGGATCTGGGAATAAGGTCAAATTTCCGTTTTTATCATTACAATGATCCAAAGCACAAGGCGGGTATTGTGCAGTCTTGGCTGAGCTACAATTGTCCCCATGTGATGATTCCGCCGTCTCAATCTCCAGATCTAAACGTGATCGAAAATTTATGAGCAATTTTGGAGAATGACATTCGAAAATACTCCATTTCGAACAAAAACCCGCTGAAGGATGCTCTTTTCAAAGAGTGGAGCATTATATCAGCCGATCTGACGAAAAAATTAGTGGATTCGATGCCAAAAAGGCTTCAAGCGGTAATAGACGATAAAGGCTACCATACTAAATACTAAAAAAACAAAAAAAAAAATAAATACTTTCCAAATATTTTTATATTTTTGGTGCTGCATAAAATAAGCTGTGAGGTAGAAATAAGCAGTATTTTATTATTTTGTTATGTTTTGGTCATAAAATGAAAAAGTAGACAATAAATGGAGTTACTAATTTAATCTAAACAATACCATCTTTAATTTGACACCACATTTGTTGCAGTACGCCTAATAGTTTTAACACTATGGAAGTCTGATGTTAGGGATTTGAAGTGCATACTTTAAGCTGTGAGCCACTGTATATATTTCATGTCCGTAACATATGTACCTCATTCTGAGACTTAAAAATTTAGAATTTAAAAAATAGTACATAAACCCAAAACCACCCTACCACCAATATTAAAAAAAAACCAAGTCCAAAATACAAATGTCTGACAAAAATAACTTTTTAAATAGCAAGAAAGGAAGAAAACTTTGGCAAACCGAAGTTCATATTCCCTAGCAGTTGTACTAAAAACAATGATGCTATTTTAATTTGCGGTGTATTTTGCCATCTTTTCTATGGCAGCTATATGATATGTTTTCCGATTTTGATAAAACTATACTCGAAATTCTAATATAGTTAATAATTGCTGCATCTCTAAGGAATTTAATGTTTAGAAGAACAGCAAAATAAATTATTTTTAATTTTTTTAAATTTTTTGAGTTTTTCCGGCTCGAGGTCAACAATTGAAAAATTTTTTTAAATAAAAGTTTTTAATTTTTATTTTTTTTTTATTATTTCCAATATATTTCGGTTGCACTTCGGCAACCGTCTTCAGGGCACTATAATCAACATAAAAACATAAAATAACATAAATTTAGTCAATAAAAAACAAAGCTTTAAAAATTATTACACCTACATAATTTTACACGTCTGCACCGTCGGACTTAGAGATTAATACTAGTTGTTATTAAGTAAGTGTCTGTAAATGTGAGCGCAATTTTCAACGTCTGTTTTGTAGTTCAGTCTTATGCTTGTGGGTGTGTTTGTTATATGTAACATTTCTATGGTGAAGCGTTTTTTGTAATGTTGTTCTTGTTCCAAAATAGTCGTTGCTTTAAAATTTGGTGAGTGACCGCTGGTTTTACAGTGTTCTGTTTTTTGTATATTAGCTTGGTGTCTTAATTTAAAGTCTGATCTGTGTTGTGATATTCGAGTTTTTAGTTTGGATTTTGTTGTTCCTACATATATACTGTCACATTTCTCATTTATATCTCCATTGCATGGTATTTTATATACCACATTGTTTTTGTCAAACATTTGTATTTTGGACTTGGTCTTGTTGAATATTGGTCGTAGGGTATTGTTGGGCTTGTGTGCTATTGTTATTTTTTGTTTATTGTAAAATTCTGACTTTTTAAGGCGTTCTGATAGTCTTGGTATATATGTTACGGACATGTATTGTGTAGGTTCTCTACATTTTGTTTTTTGTTCTATGTTTTCGTGTCTTTTAATTAAAGTTCTAATTAAATGGTTTGGGAAGTCGTTGTCCTTTAAAATTTGTCTTATTTAATTTTTGGTTTCTTCATGAAAAATGTTGTCCGAAATGGCTAGCATCCGTTGTATACAACCTACCGCTGTACTGATTATCATTGTTTTAGGGTGTTTTGAGTTAAAGTTAATGATTCGTCCTGATGCTGTTGGTTTTTAATACCACTTAAGTTTTAGAATGTTCCCCTGTCTATGAACCATTGAGTCTAAATATTTTTTTTATGAAAAATGATTTGGTTTCCCGTTTTTATTTTATTTAAAACCGTAATTCCATAGTCCTTAAAGCCTAGTATCCAGATCGACGAAAACCGTACGCCAGTCATGAGAGAGAGCGAGAGGCAAACAGCTGGCGTTCACTTTTCGTCGGGCCTTTTTTTCACGTCAGTCTCCTGATCGACGAAAAAAATACCAGAAAATTCCACAGCGTTGCCAGTCTGCGGAAACGAACTTTGGGTGAACCCTAGCGAAAAGATGAAAAAATTAAAGTCTAGTGTCCAGATCGACAAACGATTACGCTAGCGTAAAAACTTTAATCTTTGCAGTGTGACCAAAAGTTTGAGAGTTCATAAGATTTAAGCGTGCTACGGACGTACTGTCAATCAGCTGGGTTTGTTGACAAGAAGTTAAAATTCAAATATCGTATTTGCGGGAAAGAGCCTTTAAAAAATATTATCAAATACTTTGGCAAGACAAGTCTGCCGCTATACAAAGAAATTAAAAAACAATTCAATTTAAATTTAACAGTTGCTTATTTAAATTTACTGATAATTATTTGTTAATTTAAAGTTCATAGCTGCACTTTTATTGTGTTTTTTGTTATGGAACTGCATTTTCTCCCGGGACGGCGCCGGCTAGCTCCCGAATCCTCAGGGCGGAGTATCCCCAATATCCCTACAGTATCCACAACATAAAAATCGATATACGCGCGTCTCACTTCAGAAAAACTATCGCTTATCACTAACAAACAAAACAAACCAAAATGTAAACAACGCAAATAATTAGAAGTGACTGGAAATATATGGTGTTTTGGTGGCTATTGGTGACCTAGCCCAACCAAGGATGCCCCGGAGGATTCTGCGGAGGCATCACCCATATTCAGTTTGTTGGAGTCGCTCCTCGCGACTAAGACAGCTCCATCTCCCCCACAGCGACAACTCACTCGCACATTTCGGTCTCTATATACATTTAATTATCCACAGTAAGTACTAAAGTTAACATAATTTGCTCTCCTAGTAATTAATTCATCTTTTCTTAGCCTTTACGACCAAACTTGGCCACCGTCTACAAATTTACGCGGTCAAAGCGGTAGATTACCACCTTCCTTTGGCAAAGGCTACAGGCGCCGCGGAAAATATGTTCCACCAGACACGTATTGGTGGAACTCACAGTGGAACGAGGCGCAACAAAAGGGCATACACTAGGTATATGTCGGGTCACCTAATCCTGATTAGCTCCTAGGGAAAAGAAGGGACAGGCCAAACGGTAAGTAGTACGCGCAGTAAACAATCCCGCCGAAAACTAATAATCGCGACCCTTTTTCACAGGCAACAACGAGGACAAATTGAGGTTTTCGGGTCTAAGTCCGGATAAATATACAGGTCAACAGTTAAGTACATAAGTTTAGTAATGTGCACATTTAAATTAACATTAATGATTTCAGCCACTTCTGGGCTAGGCGCCGGGCCAACTATGCCCCGACTACAGCGTACTCTGCCGGAGGCCAGCAGCAGTAAGGGCCTGGAACACCACGAGGAACGGTGGCGAAGGCGAGACTGATGGCGGTGCCTCTCGACGCGGCGCGAATTGGCAGCCAGATAACCCCCGACTTATCAGCTCGGAACGGACTCACCGGCGAATGTCGGATGGCGCTGGCTGCGTCCGAGGAAGGCGAGTTATGCTGGTCCGCTTCGTATCGCTGGGTCGAACGAAGGTGCGTATGGATATGGATGCCAATCTCCGAATTAAATCCTCCAATTTGAAATCCCGATTTACTTCCAATTTGATTTTCCAGATTTAATTTCCTCCAATTTAAATATCCAATTTGAACTTCCAATTTAATTAGTCCAATTAAGTCTTCCAATTTAAACTTTCAATTTAATTTTCCAATTTGCGATTTCCAATTTAAATAGTCCAATTCAATTATTCCAATTTGAAATCCCGATTTAAACTTCCAATTTAATATCCCAGGGCCCTTTGTGTTGGGACCCCGGTTGCCCTACGAATAATTATTTATAAATAAAATAAACCTAACCTAAAATAAATTAAACCTAACACAATTTTTTCTAACACTCACTTTTTTTTAAATATTTCGGCACAAACACTACTTAACTACTTTCTGTTCCATCTACTCGGACAATATGGCTGCGACTATATAAAAATTTGCCTATCATGCCTATATCTCGCCATATTCCCTTCGCCTCTCTCGAAATTGGGTCATTGGACATATCAAGGCCATCCTAGCCATACCCAGAGCGAACCGGGCTAGTTTAAATGCCGGTAAGTACTGCCTTTGTTTTTTTTGTGTTGTGCTCCTTTAATTTATGCTGCATCTTTTCAGGTTATACCCGGATGTCCTTGGCGTGATACACCCCTATCCGACGTCCTTGAAGATCCTCCAGCTCGTAAGCATTGTTGCCGACTGCTTTCACCACCCGAGCTTTGAGGAACTTCCGAGCAAACTTCGCGTTAAAGGCACTTTTAAAGTCGCTGAGGACGAAGTTACGACGATACACTTCCTGGCCTGGCTTCGTAAGGAACGTTAGAGCTCTCTGGTCGTAATGCTGGCGACTTCGCTCGTACGACTTTTCGAGATTCGTCTGCACCTTGGCCTGGATCACTTTGAGCTTGTCGACTGTTCCCATCCCAGCAATCTCATGGTCGCACAGGGATTTCAACTTTCTCGTCAACTTGTAGCTGGCCCCGTTCAAGAACATGTGATGACCGAAAACCGTGAAGAAGGGCGTTTTGCCAGTTGCTGCGTGTATCGCGTTGCGAAGAGCCACCTCGATCTCCGTTAGAAATGCATCCCATTCCCGATGGTCTTCCTCCAAATAACTCCGGATTGCCGCCAGCACGCTTCGATTAACTCCTTCTGCAGCGTTGCTTTGCGGAGAGTAGACTGGAGTCTTGATGTGGGAAATGCCGAAACTCTCCATTGCCTCCACGAAGATCTTTGACGTCGACCGTTGTCCGAGTGAATGATTTCCGGCACCCCGAACTTGTAGAATACCTCGTGGATGAGGAAATCTACCACGCTGGCGGCCGAGGCTTCCTTCATGGCTTTCAGAAACGTGTACTTTGAAAAATGGTCGACCACAATGAAGATCCATGCGTGGCCCTTCTTCGACCTCGGATATTTTCCTAGAAAATCGATGTACAGTTTATGAAATGGCTGCTCAGTCTGTACTCTTTCCCCAATACCAACTTGCATCCGGAAATTCGGCGCCTTGGACTCCTTACAGACATCACATCCACGTACGAACGCTCAGACTTGCAGGACCATGCCTGGCCAGTAGAACTGTCGCCGTAGGATTTCCAGAGTCTTCCCCATTCCGCCATGAGCTGCTATTGGGTCCGAATGGGCACGCTCGATTAGGCTGTGGGTCAGACTCTGTGGGATCCACAGTTTCCATTCGGAACCTTCCATCTCATCGTCCAGATTTGCCGAAGAGACTCTCTTGAAGATGAGGCCATCCTCGATCTTCAAGTCCGGTAAGCTTTCCAAGTTACTTCCCACATCCTTCACTAAATCGAGGTAATCTTCTCCAGCGAACTCGGTGGTTTCGGTCCCCAACAAATCCGTCGGATTAACTACAAGCTCCTCCACACACCGTGAAAGGGTGTCTGCCACGACGTTCTCACTTCCTTTTCGGTGCTCGATGTTGAAGTGGAACCCTTGAAGCTGCAGCGACCACCTCGCCAAACGTCCCGACAGATCCTTCATGGACAGGAGCCACTTCAAGCTGGCATGATCCGTGATGCAGGTGAATGGCATCCCTTCGACATATGGCCGGAATTTCCGGATGGCCATGAGCGCCGCGAGACACTCTTTTTCGGTCACGGTGCAATTTACATGATGTTTATTCATCTTGGCCGAGAAAAATGCAATTGGTTGCTCTTGTCCGTCGTCGTCTCGCTGGAAAAGCACCGCCCCGACTCCGACGTGTGACGCATCGCACTGGATAAAGAACCGTCTCTTGAAGTCCGCATGCACCAGGACTGGTGCAGTCGTTAAAGCCATCTTCAATGACTCTACAGCTAGCTGGGCCTCTGGACTCAATGAAAACTTCGAGTTTCCAGTTTTCTTCAGCGATTCAGTGAGCGGGGCGGCCAACGTCGCGAAGCAGTCCCAAGGAACGCTCTCACCTCCTTCATCGTCCTAGGCTCTGGCATCCTCCTGATCGCTGCTACTCGTCCCGGATCCATACGTAGACGACCTCCACCAACGATAAAACCCAGGTAGGTCAATGATTTGAAGCAAAACTTTGATTTACTCATACCAATCGTTAACCCCGCTGCTTTCAGGCATTCTGCGACTCGCCGAAGGTATCTGAAATGGGTCTGGATATCTGGAGCCAGTATCAGCAGATCATCTAGGTAGACGAATACGTTGGACCGGATCTCAGCTGGGATCACTCGGTCCATGAGTCTCACCAACCGCTGCGCCGCGTTGCAAAGTCCGAAGGGCATCACCCGGAACTGATAGAGAGGCCGACCGGGAACTGCAAAGGCCGTCAGTTCCTTGCTTTTCGGGTCCAACTCGATCTGCCAGAATGCGAACTTCAAATCCACGCTGGAAATGTAAAAAGTTTGGTCGATTCTGGACAGGATTCGTCGATACTCGGCAGCGGGTAAGCGTCTTTAATGGTCAAATCGTTCAATTTGCGCGCGTCTAAGCAGAACCGATCTTTCCCAGGCCTCGACATTACCGTCGTCCGGTTGCTCCACGGGCTCATGCTCTCCTCGATGACTCCGAGCGCTAGCATCTTGTCCACCTCATCCTCGACAACCTTCTGCTTCGCTGGAGACATGGGATATGGCCGATCCTTGAAGACCTTGGCTCCCTCGATCAGCTCGATCGTGTGCTTCTCCAAATTAGTCGTACCCAGACCATCCTTCTCAAATGTGAGAAACACCTCCTGGATCTCAGCGAGCTGTCGTGCGTCGGCTCCGGATAAGGTCCAGGATTCGGGATCCGGCTTTTCCTCGTCATCTTCCTGTTCGGCGTAGTGCTCTATATCCCTAGCGTGGATTTCGTCTGCCTTGACGCTTTCCGGGTCGTTGTGGCTATCACCGCCGGAGCCAAGTCAAACGCCTGCCAGAAGTCCACTCCAAAATAGGCTTCCTGCTCCAGGTAAGTACATACATAAAACAGGATTCGTTTTATCTGTCCTCTGTACTCCACAGGTAGCTCGACGCGTCCTATAATCGAGCGGTCTTCTCCAGACGCCGTGCGGACCACGGATAGGTACTTCTGGATTGGCACATCCAACGCCTCGACGAGCTCTCTTCCACCTTTGCCCAGCAGGCTGACACTCGCTCCCGTGTCCAGTAATCCAGTCAGCTGTTGGGTCAGGATCCGGACTTCAGCGAATGGTCGAGGGTCTCCCGTTCCACTGCGCTTCACAGCGGCAACCACTTCTCGCCTCCTCGCTCGTCTCTTCCGGAATCGATCCCTGGCCTTCTGGACTTTCCGAGACACCAATCTCATCCCGCTCAATTAATGGTTGGAGAAGATCCGATTCCTGGCCTCCAAGTACCTGCGCATCCTTTCCTCGTACGGTAAGTATTTTAAATCGTTCTTATTGCTATGCGTACATACTAAACCTTTTTTTATTTCTTGAACATTTACTGCTTCGCGGGACTCTTGTCTGGACGCATCCTTCCCGCCCTTGGATCGCCCAGCCGACCGTTTTCCGCGCAATCCTGACATCTAGGAGACACGGTGTCTGGCCTTCCACATCGGTAGCAGAACAGGCGCCGTTCTGTTGCCGCACAGTCCCGGAACTTGTGGTCTACGGCTCCGCAATTCCAGCAGCCCGTGGAGGCAACGCCTCCACCTGCCACTGGGAATCCTCTGCAGTATCTGGACCAGTTGCCGACCGATGCTCCTTGGGTACCGCTCCTCGAAGATCTTGTACAGGAAGTCGTCCATCCAGCCGTCCAGCCGTCGTCTCCATCCGCTGCTGACCCCGATCCGAAGAGTCTCCCTGTTGAAGCTGGGGCCGTTGACCAACGGGCCGTAACACCTCGTTCATCAGCTTCATCATTTCCAAGAATCCCTCCCGAATCTCGTCGCGCAAGGCCTGACTAATGCCAGATTCCTGAGCCCTACGGTGGGTCTCCGCTGCCTGGGCCAAAGCAACGTTAACGGCCGACTGGGCAGCCGAGTCTACGATTGGTGCGCGATCTTTCATATCCGGCAGTTGGTCCGCCGCCGAGCCAATCCCTTGGAAGCCCATCTCCGGGGGAGGTTCCTGGTCCCTTCTGAACTCCGTTCTCAGCGTCTCTCGCAGATGGCCTTGTGGAGTCCTCGGCAACCCCATCGAAATTCGGGGTAGACCACCTCCGGCGGCGCCCTCGTCCTCCAAGGACCATGTTGCCTCGTCATCCCCGGCTAAAGAAACTTTCGATCGGAGATCGTAATTGGAAGGCATCGTATAGCACCCAAAAAGAAATATATGTATTTTTCCCTAAAAATTCTAAATAACCCCCGCAACAAATCACCAAAAGAAATACATACGTAAGAAGAAGAATAAATATAATAACGACAAGTAAATAATAAAAAACAGATAAATATATATACATATTAGAACATATAATAATTATAGAAACAAAATTTTAAATAAATAAATAAATGTATAATTTTAGGAAAGATATTTATAATTTTTTTTTTGTAAATAAATAAATACTTGGGAAAATGAATAAATAATATAAATAAATAAATGGAATAAATAAATGAAATAAATAAATAGAATAAATAAATAGATAAATAAATAATATATTATATTTATGATATTTCCTTTTTGTTTTGCTTCTTTTGAGATTTTTTTTTAACATGGGGAGATGGAACTGACCCTCGCCGGTGGACTTCCGACCTAATTCGTCCTGTGCTTTCTCCAAAACCCAATTCTTTCCGTCACATCCCAGCCATTCGTCAACTGAACTGGCTATCACTCTTGGTGATAGCCGCCAGTTAAGGACTTTGGCTGGTGGTTGAGTCCTGTTGGCTTTGATTTCCTGTTTGTGGTTTGATCCTTAAATCGAGGTGTTCGTGCAGCGCGTTTAAGTCACGGGTCACGAACACACATTTAAGCATCCAACCGACAGAAGGTATCAAACACATCCGAGAAACAAAAGCCTCAGGATCAACAAAAAAAACAACTATGGAATTATTACAACTGAATTTACCCCACAAACACAATATATAAATACAAAAATAAATAAATTAATAAAAAAACTACGCCCTAACATATTTTATCACAGTTATTATCACAGTTTTAATCACAAATTTAGCTATCTGCGGATGCAAATCTTTTCCCTTCTGGGCCAAGATACCACCCGCAGGTCGCCTAGTCTGTGCTGTGACCAGGAGCCATTGTCTCCCTTCGGAGCCAAGCCTCCTGCCTGCTCAAATAAAATAACTTCCCCTAAACCTTTTTACTTTGGGCGCCACTATGTTATGGAACTGCATTTTCTCCTGGGACGGCGCCGGCTAGCTCCCGAATCCCCAGGGCGGAGTATCCCCAATATCCCTACAGTATCCACAACATAAACATCGATATACGCGCGTCTCACTTCACAAAAACTATCGCTCATCACTAACAAACAAAACAAACCAAAATGTAAACAACGCAAATAATTAGAAGTGACTGGAAATATATGGTGTTTTGGTGGCTATTGGTGACCTAGCCCAACCAAGGATGCCCCGGAGGATTCTGCGGAGGCATCACCCATATTCAGTTTGTCGGAGTCGCTCCTCGCGACTAAGACAGTCGATTCTGGACAGGATTCGTCGATACTCGGCAGCGGGTAAGCGTCTTTAATGGTCAAATCGTTCAATTTGCGCGCGTCTAAGCAGAACCGATCTTTCCCAGGCCTCGACACTACCGTCGTCCGGTTGCTCCACGGGCTCATGCTCTCCTCGATGACTCCGAGCGCTAGCATCTTGTCCACCTCATCCTCGACAACCTTCTGCTTCGCTGGAGACATGGGATATGGCCGATCCTTGAAGACCTTGGCTCCCTCGATCAGCTCGATCGTGTGCTTCTCCAAATTAGTCGTACCCAGACCATCCTTCTCAAATGTGAGAAACACCTCCTGGATCTCAGCGAGCTGTCGTGCGTCGGCTCCGGATAAGGTCCAGGATTCGGGATCCGGCTTTTCCTCGTCATCTTCCTGTTCGGCGTAGTGCTCCATATCCCTAGCGTGGATTTCGTCTGCCTTGACGCTTTCCGGGTCGTTGTGGCTATCACCGCCGGAGCCAAGTCAAACGCCTGCCAGAAGTCCACACCAAAATAGGCTTCCTGCTCCAGGTAAGTACATACATAAAACAGGATTCGTTTTATCTGTCCTCTGTACTCCACAGGTAGCTCGACGCGTCCTATAATCGAGCGGTCTTCTCCAGACGCCGTGCGGACCACGGATAGGTACTTCTGGATTGGCACATCCAACGCCTCGACGAGCTCTCTTCCACCTTTGCCCAGCAGGCTGACACTCGCTCCCGTGTCCAGTAATCCAGTCAGCTGTTGGGTCAGGATCCGGACTTCAGCGAATGGTCGAGGGTCTCCCGTTCCACTGCGCTTCACAGCGGAAACCACTTCTCGCCTCCTCGCTCGTCTCTTCCGGAATCGATCCCTGGCCTTCTGGACTTTCCGAGACACCAATCTCATCCCGCTCAATTAATGGTTGGAGAAGATCCGATTCCTGGCCTCCAAGTACCTGCGCATCCTTTCCTCGTACGGTAAGTATTTTAAATCGTTCTTATTGCTATGCGTACATACTAAACCTTTTTTTATTTCTTGAACATTTACTGCTTCGCGGGACTCTTGTCTGGACGCATCCTTCCCGCCCTTGGATCGCCCAGCCGACCGTTTTCCGCGCAATCCTGACATCTAGGAGACACGGTGTCTGGCCTTCCACATCGGTAGCAGAACAGGCGCCGTTCTGTTGCCGCACAGTCCCGGAACTTGTGGTCTACGGCTCCGCAATTCCAGCAGCCCGTGGAGGCAACGCCTCCACCTGCCACTGGGAATCCTCTGCAGTATCTGGACCAGTTGCCGAATGATGCTCCTTGGGTACCGCTCCTCGAAGATCTTGTACAGGAAGTCGTCCATCCAGCCGTCGTCTCCATCCGCTGCTGACCCCGATCCGAAGAGTCTCCCTGTTGAAGCTGGGGCCGTTGACCAACGGGCCGTAACACCTCGTTCATCAGCTTCATCATTTCCAAGAATCCCTCCCGAATCTCGTCGCGCAAGGCCTGACTAATGCCAGATTCCTGAGCCCTGCGGTGGGTCTCCGCTGCCTGGGCCAAAGCAACGTTAACGGCCGACTGGGCAGCCGAGTCTACGATTGGTGCGCGATCTTTCATATCCGGCAGTTGGTCCGCCGCCGAGCCAATCCCTTGGAAGCCCATCTCCGGGGGAGGTTCCTGGTCCCTTCTGAACTCCATTCTCAGCGTCTCTCGCAGATGGCCTTGTGGAGTCCTCGGCAACCCATCGAAATTCGCGGTAGACCACCTCCGGCGGCGCCCTCGTCCTCCAAGGACCATGTTGCCTCGTCATCCCCGGCTAAAGAAACTTTCGATCGGAGATCGTAATTGGAAGGCATCGTATAGCACCCAAAAAGAAATATATGTATTTTTCCCTAAAAATTCTAAATAACCCCCGCAACAAATCACCAAAAGAAATACATACGTAAGAAGAAGAATAAATATAATAACGACAAGTAAATAATAAAAAACAGATAAATATATATACATATTAGAACATATAATAATTATAGAAACAAAATTTTAAATAAATAAATAAATGTATAATTTTAGGAAAGATATTTATAATTTTTTTTTTTGAAATAAATAAATACTTGGGAAAATGAATAAATAATATAAATAAATAAATGGAATAAATAAATGAAATAAGTAAATAGAATAAATAAATAGATAAATAAATAATATATTATATTTATGATATTTCCTTTTTGTTTTGCTTCTTTTGAGATTTTTTTTTAACATGGGGAGATGGAACTGACCCTCGCCGGTGGACTTCCGACCTAATTCGTCCTGTGCTTTCTCTAAAACCCAATTCTTTCCGTCACATCCCAGCCATTCGTCAACTGAACTGGCTATCACTCTTGGTGATAGCCGCCAGTTAAGGACTTTGGCTGGTGGTTGAGTCCTGTTGGCTTTGATTTCCCGTTTGTGGTTTGATCCTTAAATCGAGGTGTTCGTGCAGCGCGTTTAAGTCACGGGTCACGAACACACATTTAAGCATCCAACCGACAGAAGGTATCAAACACATCCGAGAAACAAAAGCCTCAGGATCAACAAAAAAAACAACTATGGAATTATTACAACTGAATTTACCCCACAAACACAATATATAAATACAAAAATAAATAAATTAATAAAAAAACTACGCCCTAACATATTTTATCACAGTTATTATCACAGTTTTAATCACAAATTTAGCTATCTGCGGATGCAAATCTTTTCCCTTCTGGGCCAAGATACCACCCGCAGGTCGCCTAGTCTGTGCTGTGACCAGGAGCCATTGTCTCCCTTCGGAGCCAAGCCTCCTGCCTGCTCAAATAAAATAACTTCCCCTAAACCTTTTTACTTTGGGCGCCACTATGTTATGGAACTGCATTTTCTCCTGGGACGGCGCCGGCTAGCTCCCGAATCCCCAGGGCGGAGTATCCCCAATATCCCTACAGTATCCACAACATAAACATCGATATACGCGCGTCTCACTTCACAAAAACTATCGCTCATCACTAACAAACAAAACAAACCAAAATGTAAACAACGCAAATAATTAGAAGTGACTGGAAATATATGGTGTTTTGGTGGCTATTGGTGACCTAGCCCAACCAAGGATGCCCCGGAGGATTCTGCGGAGGCATCACCCATATTCAGTTTGTCGGAGTCGCTCCTCGCGACTAAGACAGTCGATTCTGGACAGGATTCGTCGATACTCGGCAGCGGGTAAGCGTCTTTAATGGTCAAATCGTTCAATTTGCGCGCGTCTAAGCAGAACCGATCTTTCCCAGGCCTCGACACTACCGTCGTCCGGTTGCTCCACGGGCTCATGCTCTCCTCGATGACTCCGAGCGCTAGCATCTTGTCCACCTCATCCTCGACAACCTTCTGCTTCGCTGGAGACATGGGATATGGCCGATCCTTGAAGACCTTGGCTCCCTCGATCAGCTCGATCGTGTGCTTCTCCAAATTAGTCGTACCCAGACCATCCTTCTCAAATGTGAGAAACACCTCCTGGATCTCAGCGAGCTGTCGTGCGTCGGCTCCGGATAAGGTCCAGGATTCGGGATCCGGCTTTTCCTCGTCATCTTCCTGTTCGGCGTAGTGCTCCATATCCCTAGCGTGGATTTCGTCTGCCTTGACGCTTTCCGGGTCGTTGTGGCTATCACCGCCGGAGCCAAGTCAAACGCCTGCCAGAAGTCCACTCCAAAATAGGCTTCCTGCTTCAGGTAAGTACATACATAAAACAGGATTCGTTTTATCTGTCCTCTGTACTCCACAGGTAGCTCGACGCGTCCTATAATCGAGCGGTCTTCTCCAGACGCCGTGCGGACCACGGATAGGTACTTCTGGATTGGCACATCCAACGCCTCGACGAGCTCTCTTCCACCTTTGCCCAGCAGGCTGACACTCGCTCCCGTGTCCAGTAATCCAGTCAGCTGTTGGGTCAGGATCCGGACTTCAGCGAATGGTCGAGGGTCTCCCGTTCCACTGCGCTTCACAGCGGCAACCACTTCTCGCCTCCTCGCTCGTCTCTTCCGGAATCGATCCCTGGCCTTCTGGACTTTCCGAGACACCAATCTCATCCCGCTCAATTGATGGTTGGAGAAGATCCGATTCCTGGCCTCCAAGTACCTGCGCATCCTTTCCTCGTACGGTAAGTATTTTAAATCGTTCTTATTGCTATGCGTACATACTAAACCTTTTTTTATTTCTTGAACATTTACTGCTTCGCGGGACTCTTGTCTGGACGCATCCTTCCCGCCCTTGGATCGCCCAGCCGACCGTTTTCCGCGCAATCCTGACATCTAGGAGACACGGTGTCTGGCCTTCCACATCGGTAGCAGAACAGGCGCCGTTCTGTTGCCGCACAGTCCCGGAACTTGTGGTCTACGGCTCCGCAATTCCAGCAGCCCGTGGAGGCAACGCATCCACCTGCCACTGGGAATCCTCTGCAGTATCTGGACCAGTTGCCGACTGATGCTCCTTGGGTACCGCTCCTCGAAGATCTTGTACAGGAAGTCGTCCATCCAGCCGTCCAGCCGTCGTCTCCATCCGCTGCTGACCCCGATCCGAAGAGTCTCCCTGTTGAAGCTGGGGCCGTTGACCAACGGGCCGTAACACCTCGTTCATCAGCTTCATCATTTCCAAGAATCCCTCCCGAATCTCGTCGCGCAAGGCCTGACTAATGCCAGATTCCTGAGCCCTGCGGTGGATCTCCGCTGCCTGGGCCAAAGCAACGTTAACGGCCGACTGGGCAGCCGAGTCTACGATTGGTGCGCGATCTTTCATATCCGGCAGTTGGTCCGCCGCCGAGCCAATCCCTTGGAAGCCCATCTCCGGGGGAGGTTCCTGGTCCCTTCTGAACTCCGTTCTCAGCGTCTCTCGCAGATGGCCTTGTGGAGTCCTCGGCAACCCCATCGAAATTCGCGGTAGACCACCTCCGGCGGCGCCCTCGTCCTCCAAGGACCATGTTGCCTCGTCATCCCCGGCTAAAGAAACTTTCGATCGGAGATCGTAATTGGAAGGCATCGTATAGCACCCAAAAAGAAATATATGTATTTTTCCCTAAAAATTCTAAATAACCCCCGCAACAAATCACCAAAAGAAATACATACGTAAGAAGAAGAATAAATATAATAACGACAAGTAAATAATAAAAAACAGATAAATATATATACATATTAGAACATATAATAATTATAGAAACAAAATTTTAAATAAATAAATAAATGTATAATTTTAGGAAAGATATTTATAATTTTTTTTTTGTAAATAAATAAATACTTGGGAAAATGAATAAATAATATAAATAAATAAATGGAATAAATAAATGAAATAAGTAAATAGAATAAATAAATAGATAAATAAATAATATATTATATTTATGATATTTCCTTTTTATTTTGCTTCTTTTGAGATTTTTTTTAACATGGGGAGATGGAACTGACCCTCGCCGGTGGACTTCCGACCTAATTCGTCCTGTGCTTTCTCCAAAACCCAATTCTTTCCGTCACATCCCAGCCATTCGTCAACTGAACTGGCTATCACTCTTGGTGATAGCCGCCAGTTAAGGACTTTGGCTGGTGGTTGAGTCCTGTTGGCTTTGATTTCCCGTTTGTGGATTGATCCTTAAATCGAGGTGTTCGTGCAGCGCGTTTAAGTCACGGGTCACGAACACACATTTAAGCATCCAACCGACAGAAGGTATCAAACACATCCGAGAAACAAAAGCCTCAGGATCAACAAAAAAAAACAACTATGGAATTATTACAACTGAATTTACCCCACAAACACAATATATAAATACAAAAATAAATAAATAAATAAAAAAACTACGCCCTAACATATTTTATCACAGTTATTATCACAGTTTTAATCACAAATTTAGCTATCTGCGGATGCAAATCTTTTCCCTTCTGGGCCAAGATACCACCCGCAGGTCGCCTAGTCTGTGCTGTGACCAGGAGCCATTGTCTCCCTTCGGAGCCAAGCCTCCTGCCTGCTCAAATAAAATAACTTCCCCTAAACCATTTTACTTTGGGCGCCACTATGTTATGGAACTGCATTTTCTCCTGGGACGGCGCCGGCTAGCTCCCGAATCCCCAGGGCGGAGTATCCCCAATATCCCTACAGTATCCACAACATAAACATCGATATACGCGCGTCTCACTTCACAAAAACTATCGCTCATCACTAACAAACAAAACAAACCAAAATGTAAACAACGCAAATAATTAGAAGTGACTGGAAATATATGGTGTTTTGGTGGCTATTGGTGACCTAGCCCAACCAAGGATGCCCCGGAGGATTCTGCGGAGGCATCACCCATATTCAGTTTGTCGGAGTCGCTCCTCGCGACTAAGACAGCTCCATCTCCCCCACAGCGACAACTCACTTGCACATTTCGGTCTCTATATACATTTAATTATCCACAGTAAGTACTAAAGTTAACATAATTTGCTCTCCTAGTAATTAATTCATCTTTTCTTAGCCTTTACGACCAAACTTGGCCACCGTCTACAAATTTACGCGGTCAAAGCGGTAGATTACCACCTTCCTTTGGCAAAGGCTACAGGCGCCGCGGAAAATATGTTCCACCAGACACGTATTGGTGGAACTCACAGTGGAACGAGGCGCAACAAAAGGGCATACACTAGGTATATGTCGGGTCACCTAATCCTGATTAGCTCCTAGGGAAAAGAAGGGACAGGCCAAACGGTAAGTAGTACGCGCAGTAAACAATCCCGCCGAAAACTAATAATCGCGACCCTTTTTCACAGGCAACAACGAGGACAAATTGAGGTTTTCGGGTCTAAGTCCGGATAAATATACAGGTCAACAGTTAAGTACATAAGTTTAGTAATGTGCACATTTAAATTAACATTAATGATTTCAGCCACTTCTGGGCTAGGCGCCGGGCCAACTATGCCCCGACTACAGCGTACTCTGCCGGAGGCCAGCAGCAGTAAGGGCCTGGAACACCACGAGGAACGGTGGCGAAGGCGAGACTGATGGCGGTGCCTCTCGACGCGGCGCGAATTGGCAGCCAGATAACCCCCGACTTATCAGCTCGGAACGGACTCACCGGCGAATGTCGGATGGCGCTGGCTGCGTCCGAGGAAGGCGAGTTATGCTGGTCCGCTTCGTATCGCTGGGTCGAACGAAGGTGCGTATGGATATGGATGCCAATCTCCGAATTAAATCCTCCAATTTGAAATCCCGATTTACTTCCAATTTGATTTTCCAGATTTAATTTCCTCCAATTTAAATATCCAATTTGAACTTCCAATTTAATTAGTCCAATTAAGTCTTCCAATTTAAACTTTCAATTTAATTTTCCAATTTGCGATTTCCAATTTAAATAGTCCAATTCAATTATTCCAATTTGAAATCCCGATTTAAACTTCCAATTTAATATCCCAGGGCCCTTTGTGTTGGGACCCCGGTTGCCCTACGAATAATTATTTATAAATAAAATAAACCTAACCTAAAATAAATTAAACCTAACACAAATTTTTCTAACACTCACTTTTTTTTATATTTCGGCACAAACACTACTTAACTACTTTCTGTTCCATCTACTCGGACAATATGGCTGCGACTATATAAAAATTTGCCTATCATGCCTATATCTCGCCATATTCCCTTCACCTCTCTCGAAATTGGGTCATTGGACATATCAAGGCCATCCTAGCCATACCCAGAGCGAACCGGGCTAGTTTAAATAGCTAGATAGCCAAGACATCAGCAGAAGGGGGCGCCACTCTAGTAGGGGTTGCCACTCTCCAACTTTATCGATAGCCCTACCAAAAACGAATACCTCCTTCTTAATTCTTCCAGCCGATTCCAACTCGAAATGGATTTACTTCCAAGGATTTAGAGAGACGCCTCCGAACCATGGCCACTCGACGAAATCATTGGGAGCATTGGAGATCGGTGCCTGGCGAAATCCGCATGCAGTTCCAAACGGTGCCCTACGCGGGGCCCACGCATGCCGGTAAGTACTGCCTTTGTTTTTTTTGTGTTGTGCTCCTTTAATTTATGCTGCATCTTTTCAGGTTATACCCGGATGTCCTTGGCGTGATACACCCCTATCCGACGTCCTTGAAGATCCTCCAGCTCGTAAGCATTGTTGCCGACTGCTTTCACCACCCGAGCTTTGAGGAACTTCCGAGCAAACTTCGCGTTAAAGGCACTTTTAAAGTCGCTGAGGACGAAGTTACGACGATACACTTCCTGGCCTGGCTTCGTAAGGAACGTTAGAGCTCTCTGGTCGTAATGCTGGCGACTTCGCTCGTACGACTTTTCGAGATTCGTCTGCACCTTGGCCTGGATCACTTTGAGCTTGTCGACTGTTCCCATCCCAGCAATCTCATGGTCGCACAGGGATTTCAACTTTCTCGTCAACTTGTAGCTGGCCCCGTTCAAGAACATGTGATGACCGAAAACCGTGAAGAAGGGCGTTTTGCCAGTTGCTGCGTGTATCGCGTTGCGAAGAGCCACCTCGATCTCCGTTAGAAATGCATCCCATTCCCGATGGTCTTCCTCCAAATAACTCCGGATTGCCGCCAGCACGCTTCGATTAACTCCTTCTGCAGCGTTGCTTTGCGGAGAGTAGACTGGAGTCTTGATGTGGGAAATGCCGAAACTCTCCATTGCCTCCACGAAGATCTTTGACGTCGACCGTTGTCCGAGTGAATGATTTCCGGCACCCCGAACTTGTAGAATACCTCGTGGATGAGGAAATCTACCACGCTGGCGGCCGAGGCTTCCTTCATGGCTTTCAGAAACGTGTACTTTGAAAAATGGTCGACCACAATGAAGATCCATGCGTGGCCCTTCTTCGACCTCGGATATTTTCCTAGAAAATCGATGTACAGTTTATGAAATGGCTGCTCAGTCTGTACTCTTTCCCCAATACCAACTTGCATCCGGAAATTCGGCGCCTTGGACTCCTTACAGACATCACATCCACGTACGAACGCTCAGACTTGCAGGACCATGCCTGGCCAGTAGAACTGTCGCCGTAGGATTTCCAGAGTCTTCCCCATTCCGCCATGAGCTGCTATTGGGTCCGAATGGGCACGCTCGATTAGGCTGTGGGTCAGACTCTGTGGGATCCACAGTTTCCATTCGGAACCTTCCATCTCATCGTCCAGATTTGCCGAAGAGACTCTCTTGAAGATGAGGCCATCCTCGATCTTCAAGTCCGGTAAGCTTTCCAAGTTACTTCCCACATCCTTCACTAAATCGAGGTAATCTTCTCCAGCGAACTCGGTGGTTTCGGTCCCCAACAAATCCGTCGGATTAACTACAAGCTCCTCCACACACCGTGAAAGGGTGTCTGCCACGACGTTCTCACTTCCTTTTCGGTGCTCGATGTTGAAGTGGAACCCTTGAAGCTGCAGCGACCACCTCGCCAAACGTCCCGACAGATCCTTCATGGACAGGAGCCACTTCAAGCTGGCATGATCCGTGATGCAGGTGAATGGCATCCCTTCGACATATGGCCGGAATTTCCGGATGGCCATGAGCGCCGCGAGACACTCTTTTTCGGTCACGGTGCAATTTACATGATGTTTATTCATCTTGGCCGAGAAAAATGCAATTGGTTGCTCTTGTCCGTCGTCGTCTCGCTGGAAAAGCACCGCCCCGACTCCGACGTGTGACGCATCGCACTGGATAAAGAACCGTCTCTTGAAGTCCGCATGCACCAGGACTGGTGCAGTCGTTAAAGCCATCTTCAATGACTCTACAGCTAGCTGGACCTCTGGACTCAATGAAAACTTCGAGTTTCCAGTTTTCTTCAGCGATTCAGTGAGCGGGGCGGCCAACGTCGCGAAGCAGTCCCAAGGAACGCTCTCACCTCCTTCATCGTCCTAGGCTCTGGCATCCTCCTGATCGCTGCTACTCGTCCCGGATCCATACGTAGACGACCTCCACCAACGATAAAACCCAGGTAGGTCAATGATTTGAAGCAAAACTTTGATTTACTCATACCAATCGTTAACCCCGCTGCTTTCAGGCATTCTGCGACTCGCCGAAGGTATCTGAAATGGGTCTGGATATCTGGAGCCAGTATCAGCAGATCATCTAGGTAGACGAATACGTTGGACCGGATCTCAGCTGGGATCACTCGGTCCATGAGTCTCACCAACCGCTGCGCCGCGTTGCAAAGTCCGGAAGGGCATCACCCGGAACTGATAGAGAGGCCGACCGGGAACTGCAAAGGCCGTCAGTTCCTTGCTTTTCGGGTCCAACTCGATCTGCCAGAATGCGAACTTCAAATCCACGCTGGAAATGTAAAAAGTTTGGTCGATTCTGGACAGGATTCGTCGATACTCGGCAGCGGGTAAGCGTCTTTAATGGTCAAATCGTTCAATTTGCGCGCGTCTAAGCAGAACCGATCTTTCCCAGGCCTCGACATTACCGTCGTCCGGTTGCTCCACGGGCTCATGCTCTCCTCGATGACTCCGAGCGCTAGCATCTTGTCCACCTCATCCTCGACAACCTTCTGCTTCGCTGGAGACATGGGATATGGCCGATCCTTGAAGACCTTGGCTCCCTCGATCAGCTCGATCGTGTGCTTCTCCAAATTAGTCGTACCCAGACCATCCTTCTCAAATGTGAGAAACACCTCCTGGATCTCAGCGAGCTGTCGTGCGTCGGCTCCGGATAAGGTCCAGGATTCGGGATCCGGCTTTTCCTCGTCATCTTCCTGTTCGGCGTAGTGCTCCATATCCCTAGAACGCTCGACGCGTCCTATAATCGAGCGGTCTTCTCCAGACGCCGTGCGGACCACGAATAGGTACTTCTGGATTGGCACATCCAACGCCTCGACGAGCTCTCTTCCACCTTTGCCCAGCATGCTGACACTCGCTCCCGTGTCCAGTAATCCAGTCAGCTGTTGGGTCAG
The DNA here is from genome assembly GCA_018153365.1 of Drosophila fuyamai. NCBI lineage: Eukaryota > Metazoa > Arthropoda > Insecta > Diptera > Drosophilidae > Drosophila > Drosophila fuyamai. The sequence goes on along the minus strand of JAECXW010000364.1, from coordinate 629,707 downwards.
GATCCGGACTTCAGCGAATGGTCGAGGGTCTCCCGTTCCACTGCGCTTCACAGCGGCAACCACTTCTCGCCTCCTCGCTCGTCTCTTCCGGAATCGATCCCTGGCCTTCTGGACTTTCCGAGACACCAATCTCATCCCGCTCAATTGATGGTTGGAGAAGATCCGATTCCTGGCCTCCAAGTACCTGCGCATCCTTTCCTCGTACGGTAAGTTTTTTAAATCGTTCTTATTGCTATGCGTACATACTAAACCTTTTTTTATTTCTTGAACATTTACTGCTTCGCGGGACTCTTGTCTGGACGCATCCTTCCCGCCCTTGGATCGCCCAGCCGACCGTTTTCCGCGCAATCCTGACATCTAGGAGACACGGTGTCTGGCCTTCCACATCGGTAGCAGAACAGGCGCCGTTCTGTTGCCGCACAGTCCCGGAACTTGTGGTCTACGGCTCCGCAATTCCAGCAGCCCGTGGAGGCAACGCCTCCACCTGCCACTGGGAATCCTCTGCAGTATCTGGACCAGTTGCCGACCGATGCTCCTTGGGTACCGCTCCTCGAAGATCTTGTACAGGAAGTCGTCCATCCAGCCGTCGTCTCCATCCGCTGCTGACCCCGATCCGAAGAGTCTCCCTGTTGAAGCTGGGGCCGTTGACCAACGGGCCGTAACACCTCGTTCATCAGCTTCATCATTTCCAAGAATCCCTCCCGAATCTCGTCGCGCAAGGCCTGACTAATGCCAGATTCCTGAGCCCTGCGGGGGGTCTCCGCTGCCTGGGCCAAAGCAACGTTAACGGCCGACTGGGCAGCCGAGTCTACGATTGGTGCGCGATCTTTCATATCCGGCAGTTGGTCCGCCGCCGAGCCAATCCCTTGGAAGCCCATCTCCGGGGGAGGTTCCTGGTCCCTTCTGAACTCCGTTCTCAGCGTCTCTCGCAGATGGCCTTGTGGAGTCCTCAGCAACCCCATCGAAATTCGCGGTAGACCACCTCCGGCGGCGCCCTCGTCCTCCAAGGACCATGTTGCCTCGTCATCCCCGGCTAAAGAAACTTTCGATCGGAGATCGTAATTGGAAGGCATCGTATAGCACCCAAAAAGAAATATATGTATTTTTCCCTAAAAATTCTAAATAACCCCCGCAAATCACCAAAAGAAATACATACGTAAGAAGAAGAATAAATATAATAACGACAAGTAAAAAATAAAAAACAGATAAATATATATACATGTAAGAACATATAATAATTATAGAAACAAAATTTTAAATAAATAAATAAATGTATAATTTTAGGAAATATATTTATAATTTTTTTTTTTGTAAATAAATAAATACTTGGGAAAATGAATAAATAATATAAATAAATAAATGGAATAAATAAATGAAATAAGTAAATAGAATAAATAAATAGATAAATAAATAATATATTATATTTATGATATTTCCTTTTTATTTTGCTTCTTTTGAGATTTTTTTTTAACATGGGGAGATGGAACTGACCCTCGCCGGTGGACTTCCGACCTAATTCGTCCTGTGCTTTCTCCAAAACCCAATTCTTTCCGTCACATCCCAGCCATTCGTCAACTGAACTGGCTATCACTCTTGGTGATAGCCGCCAGTTAAGGACTTTGGCTGGTGGTTGAGTCCTGTTGGCTTTGATTTCCCGTTTGTGGTTTGATCCTTAAATCGAGGTGTTCGTGCAGCGCGTTTAAGTCACGGGTCACGAACACATATTTAAGCATCCAACCGACAGAAGGTATCAAACACATCCGAGAAACAAAAGCCTCAGGATCAACAAAAAAAAACAACTTTGGAATTATTACAACTGAATTTACCCCACAAACACAATATATAAATACAAAAATAAATAAATAAATAAAAAAACTACGCCCTAACATATTTTATCACAGTTATTATCACAGTTTTAATCACAAATTTAGCTATCTGCGGATGCAAATCTTTTCCCTTCTGGGCCAAGATACCACCTGCAGGTCGCCTAGTCTGTGCTGTGACCAGGAGCCATTGTCTCCCTTCGGAGCCAAGCCTCCTGCCTGCTCAAATAAAATAACTTCCCCTAAACCTTTTTACTTTGGGCGCCACTATGTTATGGAACTGCATTTTCTCCTGGGACGGCGCCGGCTAGCTCCCGAATCCCCAGGGCGGAGTATCCCCAATATCCCTACAGTATCCACAACATAAACATCGATATACGCGCGTCTCACTTCACAAAAACTATCGCTCATCACTAACAAACAAAACAAACCAAAATGTAAACAACGCAAATAATTAGAAGTGACTGGAAATATATGGTGTTTTGGTGGCTATTGGTGACCTAGCCCAACCAAGGATGCCCCGGAGGATTCTGCGGAGGCATCACCCATATTCAGTTTGTCGGAGTCGCTCCTCGCGACTAAGACAGCTCCATCTCCCCCACAGCGACAACTCACTCGCACATTTCGGTCTCTATATACATTTAATTATCCACAGTAAGTACTAAAGTTAACATAATTTGCTCTCCTAGTAATTAATTCATCTTTTCTTAGCCTTTACGACCAAACTTGGCCACCGTCTACAAATTTACGCGGTCAAAGCGGTAGATTACCACCTTCCTTTGGCAAAGGCTACAGGCGCCGCGGAAAATATGTTCCACCAGACACGTATTGGTGGAACTCACAGTGGAACGAGGCGCAACAAAAGGGCATACACTAGGTATATGTCGGGTCACCTAATCCTGATTAGCTCCTAGGGAAAAGAAGGGACAGGCCAAACGGTAAGTAGTACGCGCAGTAAACAATCCCGCCGAAAACTAATAATCGCGACCCTTTTTCACAGGCAACAACGAGGACAAATTGAGGTTTTCGGGTCTAAGTCCGGATAAATATACAGGTCAACAGTTAAGTACATAAGTTTAGTAATGTGCACATTTAAATTAACATTAATGATTTCAGCCACTTCTGGGCTAGGCGCCGGGCCAACTATGCCCCGACTACAGCGTACTCTGCCGGAGGCCAGCAGCAGTAAGGGCCTGGAACACCACGAGGAACGGTGGCGAAGGCGAGACTGATGGCGGTGCCTCTCGACGCGGCGCGAATTGGCAGCCAGATAACCCCCGACTTATCAGCTCGGAACGGACTCACCGGCGAATGTCGGATGGCGCTGGCTGCGTCCGAGGAAGGCGAGTTATGCTGGTCCGCTTCGTATCGCTGGGTCGAACGAAGGTGCGTATGGATATGGATGCCAATCTCCGAATGAAATCCTCCAATTTGAAATCCCGATTTACTTCCAATTTGATTTTCCAGATTTAATTTCCTCCAATTTAAATATCCAATTTGAACTTCCAATTTAATTAGTCCAATTAAGTCTTCCAATTTAAACTTTCAATTTAATTTTCCAATTTGCGATTTCCAATTTAAATAGTCCAATTCAATTATTCCAATTTGAAATCCCGATTTAAACTTCCAATTTAATATCCCAGGGCCCTTTGTGTTGGGACCCCGGTTGCCCTACGAATAATTATTTATAAATAAAATAAACCTAACCTAAAATAAATTAAACCTAACACAAATTTTTCTAACACTCACTTTTTTTTTATATTTCGGCACAAACACTACTTAACTACTTTCTGTTCCATCTACTCGGACAATATGGCTGCGACTATATAAAAATTTGCCTATCATGCCTATATCTCGCCATATTCCCTTCACCTCTCTCGAAATTGGGTCATTGGACATATCAAGGCCATCCTAGCCATACCCAGAGCGAACCGGGCTAGTTTAAATAGCTAGATAGCCAAGACATCAGCAGAAGGGGGCGCCACTCTAGTAGGGGTTGCCACTCTCCAACTTTATCGATAGCCCTACCAAAAACGAATACCTCCTTCTTAATTCTTCCAGCCGATTCCAAGTCGAAATGGAACACCACCCAAGGATTTAGAGAGACGCCTCCGAACCATGGCCACTCGACGAAATCATTGGGAGCATTGGAGATCGGTGCCTGGCGAAATCCGCATGCAGTTCCAAACGGTGCCCTACGCGGGGCCCACGCATGCCGGTAAGTACTGCCTTTGTTTTTTTTTGTGTTGTGCTCCTTTAATTTATGCTGCATCTTTTCAGGTTATACCCGGATGTCCTTGGCGTGATACACCCCTATCCGACGTCCTTGAAGATCCTCCAGCTCGTAAGCATTGTTGCCGACTGCTTTCACCACCCGAGCTTTGAGGAACTTCCGAGCAAACTTCGCGTTAAAGGCACTTTTAAAGTCGCTGAGGACGAAGTTACGACGATACACTTCCTGGCCTGGCTTCGTAAGGAACGTTAGAGCTCTCTGGTCGTAATGCTGGCGACTTCGCTCGTACGACTTTTCGAGATTCGTCTGCACCTTGGCCTGGATCACTTTGAGCTTGTCGACTGTTCCCATCCCAGCAATCTCATGGTCGCACAGGGATTTCAACTTTCTCGTCAACTTGTAGCTGGCCCCGTTCAAGAACATGTGATGACCGAAAACCGTGAAGAAGGGCGTTTTGCCAGTTGCTGCGTGTATCGCGTTGCGAAGAGCCACCTCGATCTCCGTTAGAAATGCATCCCATTCCCGATGGTCTTCCTCCAAATAACTCCGGATTGCCGCCAGCACGCTTCGATTAACTCCTTCTGCAGCGTTGCTTTGCGGAGAGTAGACTGGAGTCTTGATGTGGGAAATGCCGAAACTCTCCATTGCCTCCACGAAGATCTTTGACGTCGACCGTTGTCCGAGTGAATGATTTCCGGCACCCCGAACTTGTAGAATACCTCGTGGATGAGGAAATCTACCACGCTGGCGGCCGAGGCTTCCTTCATGGCTTTCAGAAACGTGTACTTCGAAAAATGGTCGACCACAATGAAGATCCATGCGTGGCCCTTCTTCGACCTCGGATATTTTCCTAGAAAATCGATGTACAGTTTATGAAATGGCTGCTCAGTCTGTACTCTTTCCCCAATACCAACTTGCATCCGGAAATTCGGCGCCTTGGACTCCTTACAGACATCACATCCACGTACGAACGCTCGGACTTGCAGGACCATGCCTGGCCAGTAGAACTGTCGCCGTAGGATTTCCAGAGTCTTCCCCATTCCGCCATGAGCTGCTATTGGGTCCGAATGGGCACGCTCGATTAGGCTGTGGGTCAGACTCTGTGGGATCCACAGTTTCCATTCGGAACCTTCCATATAATCGTCCAGATTTGCCGAAGAGACTCTCTTGAAGATGAGGCCATCCTCGATCTTCAAGTCCGGTAAGCTTTCCAAGTTACTTCCCACATCCTTCACTAAATCGAGGTAATCTTCTCCAGCGAACTCGGTGGTTTCGGTCCCCAACAAATCCGTCGGATTAACTACAAGCTCCTCCATACACCGTGAAAGGGTGTCTGCCACGACGTTCTCACTTCCTTTTCGGTGCTCGATGTTGAAGTGGAACCCTTGAAGCTGCAGCGACCACCTCGCCAAACGTCCCGACAGATCCTTCATGGACATGAGCCACTTCAAGCTGGCATGATCCGTGATGCAGGTGAATGGCATCCCTTCGACATATGGCCGGAATTTCCGGATGGCCATGAGCGCCGCGAGACACTCTTTCTCGGTCACGGTGCAATTTACATCATGTTTATTCATCTTGGCCGAGAAAAATGCAATTGGTTGCTCTTGTCCGTCGTCGTCTCGCTGGAAAAGCACCGCCCCGACTCCGACGTGTGACGCATCGCACTGGATAAAGAACCGTCTCTTGAAGTCCGCATGCACCAGGACTGGTGCAGTCGTTAAAGCCATCTTCAATGACTCTACAGCTAGCTGGACCTCTGGACTCAATGAAAACTTCGAGTTTCCAGTTTTCTTCAGCGATTCAGTGAGCGGGGCGGCCAACGTCGCGAAGCAGTCCCAAGGAACGCTCTCACCTCCTTCATCGTCCTAGGCTCTGGCATCCTCCTGATCGCTGCTACTCGTCCCGGATCCATACGTAGACGACCTCCACCAACGATAAAACCCAGGTAGGTCAATGATTTGAAGCAAAACTTTGATTTACTCATACCAATCGTTAACCCCGCTGCTTTCAGGCATTCTGCGACTCGCCGAAGGTATCTGAAATGGGTCTGGATATCTGGAGCCAGTATCAGCAGATCATCTAGGTAGACGAATACGTTGGACCGGATCTCAGCTGGGATCACTCGGTCCATGAGTCTCACCAACCGCTGCGCTGCGTTGCAAAGTCCGAAGGGCATCACCCGGAACTGATAGAGAGGCCGACCGGGAACTGCAAAGGCCGTCAGTTCCTTGCTTTTCGGGTCCAACTCGATCTGCCAGAATGCGAACTTCAAATCCACGCTGGAAATGTAAAAAGTTTGGTCGATTCTGGACAGGATTCGTCGATACTCGGCAGCGGGTAAGCGTCTTTAATGGTCAAATCGTTCAATTTGCGCGCGTCTAAGCAGAACCGATCTTTCCCAGGCCTCGACATTACCGTCGTCCGGTTGCTCCACGGGCTCATGCTCTCCTCGATGACTCCGAGCGCTAGCATCTTGTCCACCTCATCCTCGACAACCTTCTGCTTCGCTGGAGACATGGGATATGGCCGATCCTTGAAGACCTTGGCTCCCTCGATCAGCTCGATCGTGTGCTTCTCCAAATTAGTCGTACCCAGACCATCCTTCTCAAATGTGAGAAACACCTCCTGGATCTCAGCGAGCTGTCGTGCGTCGGCTCCGGATAAGGTCCAGGATTCGGGATCCGGCTTTTCCTCGTCATCTTCCTGTTCGGCGTAGTGCTCCATATCCCTAGAACGCTCGACGCGTCCTATAATCGAGCGGTGTTCTCCAGACGCCGTGCGGACCACGGATAGGTACTTCTGGATTGGCACATCCAACGCCTCGACGAGCTCTCTTCCACCTTTGCCCAGCAGGCTGACACTCGCTCCCGTGTCCAGTAATCCAGTCAGCTGTTGGGTCAGGATCCGGACTTCAGCGAATGGTCGAGGGTGTCCCGTTCCACTGCGCTTCACAGCGGCAACCACTTCTCGCCTCCTCGCTCGTCTCTTCCGGAATCGATCCCTGACCTTCTGGACTTTCCGAGACACCAATCTCATCCCGCTCAATTGATGGTTGGAGAAGATCCGATTCCTGGCCTCCAAGTACCTGCGCATCCTTTCCTCGTACGGTAAGTATTTTAAATCGTTCTTATTGCTATGCGTACATACTAAACCTTTTTTTATTTCTTGAACATTTACTGCTTCGCGGGACTCTTGTCTGGACGCATCCTTCCCGCCCTTGGATCGCCCAGCCGACCGTTTTCCGCGCAATCCTGACATCTAGGAGACACGGTGTCTGGCTTTCCACATCGGTAGCAGAACAGGCGCCGTTCTGTTGCCGCACAGTCCCGGAACTTGTGGTCTACGGCTCCGCAATTCCAGCAGCCCGTGGAGGCAACGCCTCCACCTGCCACTGGGAATCCTCTGCAGTATCTGGACCAGTTGCCGACCGATGCTCCTTGGGTACCGCTCCTCGAAGATCTTGTACAGGAAGTCGTCCATCCAGCCGTCCAGCCGTCGTCTCCATCCGCTGCTGACCCCGATCCGAAGAGTCTCCCTGTTGAAGCTGGGGCCGTTGACCAACGGGCCGTAACACCTCGTTCATCAGCTTCATCATTTCCAAGAATCCCTCCCGAATCTCGTCGCGCAAGGCCTGACTAATGCCAGATTCCTGAGCCCTGCGGTGGGTCTCCGCTGCCTGGGCCAAAGCAACGTTAACGGCCGACTGTGCAGCCGAGTCTACGATTGGTGCGCGATCTTTCATATCCGGCAGTTGGTCCGCCGCCGAGCCAATCCCTTGGAAGCCCATCTCCGGGGGAGGTTCCTGGTCCCTTCTGAACTCCGTTCTCAGCGTCTCTCGCAGATGGCCTTGTGGAGTCCTCAGCAACCCCATCGAAATTCGCGGTAGACCACCTCCGGCGTCGCCCTCGTCCTCCAAGGACCATGTTGCCTCGTCATCGCCGGCTAAAGAAACTTTCGATCGGAGATCGTAACTGGAAGGCATCGTATAGCACCCAAAAAGAAATATATGTATTTTTCCCTAAAAATTCTAAATAACCCCCGCAACAAATCACCAAAAGAAATACATACGTAAGAAGAAGAATACATATAATAACGACAAGTAAATAATAAAAAACAGATAAATATATATACATGTAAGAACATATAATAATTATAGAAACAAAATTTTAAATAAATAAATAAATGTATAATTTTAGGAAATATATTTATAATTTTTTTTTTTTGTAAATAAATAAATACTTGGGAAAATGAATAAATAATATAAATAAATAAATGGAATAAATAAATGAAATAAGTAAATAGAATAAATAAATAGATAAATAAATAATATATTATATTTATGATATTTCCTTTTTATTTTGCTTCTTTTGAGATTTTTTTTTAACATGGGGAGATGGAACTGACCCTCGCCGGTGGACTTCCGACCTAATTCGTCCTGTGCTTTCTCCAAAACCCAATTCTTTCCGTCACATCCCAGCCATTCGTCAACTGAACTGGCTATCACTCTTGGTGATAGCCGCCAGTTAAGGACTTTGGCTGGTGGTTGAGTCCTGTTGGCTTTGATTTCCCGTTTGTGGTTTGATCCTTAAATCGAGGTGTTCGTGCAGCGCGTTTAAGTCACGGGTCACGAACACACATTTAAGCATCCAACCGACAGAAGGTATCAAACACATCCGAGAAACAAAAGCCTCAGGATCAACAAAAAAAACAACTATGGAATTATTACAACTGAATTTACCCCACAAACACAATATATAAATACAAAAATAAATAAATTAATAAAAAAACTACGCCCTAACATATTTTATCACAGTTATTATCACAGTTTTAATCACAAATTTAGCTATCTGCGGATGCAAATCTTTTCCCTTCTGGGCCAAGATACCACCCGCAGGTCGCCTAGTCTGTGCTGTGACCAGGAGCCATTGTCTCCCTTCGGAGCCAAGCCTCCTGCCTGCTCAAATAAAATAACTTCCCCTAAACCTTTTTACTTTGGGCGCCACTATGTTATGGAACTGCATTTTCTCCTGGGACGGCGCCGGCTAGCTCCCGAATCCCCAGGGCGGAGTATCCCCAATATCCCTACAGTATCCACAACATAAACATCGATATACGCGCGTCTCACTTCACAAAAACTATCGCTCATCACTAACAAACAAAACAAACCAAAATGTAAACAACGCAAATAATTAGAAGTGACTGGAAATATATGGTGTTTTGGTGGCTATTGGTGACCTAGCCCAACCAAGGATGCCCCGGAGGATTCTGCGGAGGCATCACTCATATTCAGTTTGTCGGAGTCGCTCCTCGCGACTAAGACAGCTCCATCTCCCCCACAGCGACAACTCACTTGCACATTTCGGTCCCTATATACATTTAATTATCCACAGTAAGTACTAAAGTTAACATAATTTGCTCTCCTAGTAATTAATTCATCTTTTCTTAGCCTTTACGACCAAACTTGGCCACCGTCTACAAATTTACGCGGTCAAAGCGGTAGATTACCACCTTCCTTTGGCAAAGGCTACAGGCGCCGCGGAAAATATGTTCCACCAGACACGTATTGGTGGAACTCACAGTGGAACGAGGCGCAACAAAAGGGCATACACTAGGTATATGTCGGGTCACCTAATCCTGATTAGCTCCTAGGGAAAAGAAGGGACAGGCCAAACGGTAAGTAGTACGCGCAGTAAACAATCCCGCCGAAAACTAATAATCGCGACCCTTTTTCACAGGCAACAACGAGGACAAATTGAGGTTTTCGGGTCTAAGTCCGGATAAATATACAGGTCAACAGTTAAGTACATAAGTTTAGTAATGTGCACATTTAAATTAACATTAATGATTTCAGCCACTTCTGGGCTAGGCGCCGGGCCAACTATGCCCCGACTACAGCGTACTCTGCCGGAGGCCAGCAGCAGTAAGGGCCTGGAACACCACGAGGAACGGTGGCGAAGGCGAGACTGATGGCGGTGCCTCTCGACGCGGCGCGAATTGGCAGCCAGATAACCCCCGACTTATCAGCTCGGAACGGACTCACCGGCGAATGTCGGATGGCGCTGGCTGCGTCCGAGGAAGGCGAGTTATGCTGGTCCGCTTCGTATCGCTGGGTCGAACGAAGGTGCGTATGGATATGGATGCCAATCTCCGAATGAAATCCTCCAATTTGAAATCCCGATTTACTTCCAATTTGATTTTCCAGATTTAATTTCCTCCAATTTAAATATCCAATTTGAACTTCCAATTTAATATTTACAATCTAATTGTCCAATTAAGTCTTCCAATTTAAACTTTCAATTTAATTTTCCAATTTGCGATTTCCAATTTAAATAGTCCAATTCAATTATTCCAATTTGAAATCTCGATTTAAACTTCCAATTTAATATCCCAGGGCCCTTTGTGTTGGGACCTGGGTTGCCCTACGAATAATTATTTATAAATAAAATAAACTATACTACTAAATAAACTTAACTACTTTCTGTTCCATCTACTGGGACAATATGGCTGCGACTATATACAAATTTGCCTATCATGCCTATATCTCGCCATATTCCCTTCGCCTCTCTCGAAATTGGGTCATTGGACATATCAAGGCCATCCTAGCCATACCCAGTGCGAACCGGGCTAGTTTAAATAGCTAGATAGCCAAGACATCAGCAGAAGGGGGCGCCACTTCAGTAGGGGTTGCCACCCTCCAACTTTATCGATAGCCCTACCAAAGACAAATACCTCCTTCTTAATTCTTCCAGCCGATTCCAACTCGAAATGCAACATTTTCGTAAATTTTTGACATATGAAACATTTTGCTCTGACAAAAGGCACCCCAGAAGTATTAATGTTATTTTGTCCTCACATGTAAACTCCTGCAATCGACTTTTGCGAATTTTTTGATTTTTTCCCTCCATTTTTTAATATGTTCAGTGAGAAGCGCACGCCGAAAGATTAAATTTTTTAATCTTTGCGCTAGGGTTCACCGAAAGTTCATTTCCACAGACTGGCAACGCTATGGAATTTTCTGGTTGTTTTTTTTTCGTCGATCAGGAGACCGACGTGAAAATAAGGCCCGACGAAAAGTGAACGCCAGCTGTTTGCCTCTCGCTCTCTCTCATGACTGGCGTACGGTTTTCGTCGATCTGGATACTAGGCTTAAAAACAAAAAAGTTATGCTATGGAAAATACCAATTCGATATTTCCAGGAGCAAAAGATTCTTGATCAAACGAAAGCTGGTAACACTAAAATTGTTTTGCCCTCTCTTATTCTTTCCTTTTTGATTTCGACGTGAAATGGACAAGTTGGTTTAAGTGAATAATAAATATAAAATATTTATATTCTAAAGCAAACTCAAGAGTTGTACTTATTTGGTTGTGATATCTGGGTGGCCTTTTACAATAGGTTATGGGTCCTGACATCGCACAACTCAAGATTTAAACACAATTAAATAATTTATAATATCAGAGAATTGTGAAACTGACAAACACGTGTGTGTGTGAGCACATTGAAACAAGGGTAACAGTACAATTTCCAGAAAAAAATAAAAAGTGGCAAAACAAAGATTATAAAGTACAAGACAAAACAAAAATGAATAAGGAGAATAAGTTTAATAATATTTCTCCTCTTTGTGGTGAGAAATATTCCGTATGGAAGTTTCGAGTGAAAGCACTTTTAGCAGAAAATTATATTTTATTTGTGATTGAGAAGGAGATGCCAGAAGAAATAGATGAACATTGGACAAAGACAGAGAGATCAGCTAAAAACTTTATTATAGAATATTTAAACGACTCTTTTCTTTCATTCGCTGACTATAATTCCACTGTTAAAGAAATTTTTGAAAAATTAGATTCCGTGTACGAACGTAAAAGTTTTGCTATGCAGCTTTCTGCGCGGAAGCAATTATTAACGTTTAAATGAAATGTCGACACCCCTCTCAATATTCATTTCAATAAATTTGACGAGTTGATCTGTGAGTTAATGGCATCAGGAGCAAAAATCGAAGTTCAAGGACAAACCCTCTAAGAAATATCAAAGGGCACTTAAAGAAAGATTGTTTCAGTTTCAAAAGAAGCTTGGAAAATAAAGATAAAGAAAAACAAGCCCAAGTAGTAGATAATGCCGAAACAGGTAGATCGTTTGCTTTCATGTTAAGGCAGGGCCAATATTATACATATAACTCCTTCATATTGGACTCGTGAGCTTCCACATCATAAACAACATGAATTTGTTCTCTAATTATTCGACACTGGATACACCAATCGAGAATGCATACATACAGTGACAAACTTAATTATTGGCACAGCAAGCATGTTCAACTTTAAGGCTATTTTTCTTCTTCTAATATGCTGATATTAAAATAAAACAAAATATTTTTAGATACAATCATTAATTTTTTGTTTAATACAAGTGACTTCATTAATTTATCTCTTATAAATAATTTATTAAAAATAAAAAACCAAAAAATGGACCAAATTTCCCTGAACAAAATTATTGGCACACTTGGGTTTTAATTAACTATTTTGTTAAAACTTTATCGATTTGGCCACTTTTTTTTAATTATCACGATTGCCTCTATAATCTTAATGGTATAAAGATTAATTTTGTAACTTAAATTGTTTTAGTGCCTTAAAATAAAGGAAAAGTTGTTTGACTTTACAAGGTAAAAATAAAATCAACCGCATGTGCCAAAAAATTAAAATTTATTAAGCAAGATCAATGCAAATCGAATGTCAACATTGGGGAAAGGATGCCCAGAAGCCATTTTTCCCATTCGAAGTCCTTTGCGACATTTTAAGGGACCCACGCAGTTGCAAAATGCAGGGCACACTGGCAAATCCATGGCTTTGAGTGGCCAGGAAAGCGTAAGGATCGTATAAAAGGACAATGTCAAGCCCCAGATCTCCTCAACACGTATCAAAGTTAATGAGAAGAAGGACTTTGGTAAGGATATTCACCCAACAGCCTTTTTTCAGGCCCTGCATTATGGTTTCTACAAACGAATTGCTCCTAGAAAAAATCGATATATTTTAAAAGTCAAAAAAAACCTTTTAGAGCAGCGAAATATATATCTGAGTATGCCAATCGACTTTTGGGTCCTTTCAACCTTCCCGTATGATTTAATAATCCTTTCCCTAAGCATAGAGCCTATGTTAGTACCCTTTTCAAGCCGATGGAATTTTTCACTTGTATTTAACAAAAAATTAATGATTGTATCTAAAAATATTTTGTTTTATTTTAATATCAGCATATTATAAGAAGAAAGATAGCCTTAAAGTTTAACATGCTTGCTGTGACAATAATTAAGTTTGTCACTGTATACGCTTCTGCAAAGGGAACTGTCTAACTTTGCAGCAATCTTAATTCGAGCATTAAACTGGAAAATGTTGTATTCTGCAAAGATGTTCCACAAAATCTACTTTCCGTCTCCAAGATGCAAGCTGCAGGTTTGACAATTGAATTCAATTCAAAGTGAGTACGAATGAGTATTTAAATATATGTGTTAATTTTAAATTGAACCATGAAGCATATGCAACTGAATCAAATAGAAATCGAAGCTATAGTTTGTGGCATGAAAGATTAGGACATATTAGCAAGGGAAAGTTTTTAGAAATTGTGCGAAATAATATGTTTGAAGATGTAGAACTTGTAAAAAATATTAAGATTAATAATGAATTATGCGACGCTTGCATAAGTGGTAAGCAGGCTAGACTTGCATTTGAAAAAGCTAAGAATAAAGAATATATTCAGCGTCCTTTATTTATAATTCATTCCGATGTTTGTGGTCCGATAACTCTTTCTAGTGTTGATGGAAGAATCTATTATGTTACATTTGTCGATCAATATACACATTACTGAGTAACGTATCTAATGACTTATAAATCTCTCAAATCAAATGAAAGCATGGAACTGGTAGAAAGTTTTCAGAATGATATTATGAATAATCTACAATTGTCTCCTGAATTTAATTCAGAAGCGGAGGAGTCAAATATCCCGAACGAGAGTACGGATGGAAAATATGATCATATTGAATCAGATAAAAAGCCTAGTGAGACAACCACTTGCAAAAAAGCCGATCCACTTGAAATTATTGGTGAAGAATGGCCTAATATGCAATTAAAAGTAGATGAAATTGAAGTCAGAAGAAGTGAAAGATTAAAGGATAAACCAAAAACATCATATCGTTTCTTAAACAATTCTTTACTACATGCGCACACCTTCTGTGATGACATCCCACGTAATTACAATGATATAATATTAAAAATAGAACAGACAGAACTAAGTGAGAAGAAGCCGTTAAAGAATAATTATATTCGCATTTTTAAAATAAAACTTGGACTTTAGTTGATCAGCCTCTGAACAAAAACATTGTTAATTGTATATTATAAAAAATAATGAGAATGGCCAGCTTATAAAATATAAGGCCAGATTGGTAGCAAGAGGATTAACTCAAGAGTATCTTTTAGATTATGATGAGACATTTGCTCCAGTTGCAAGAATATCCAGTTTCCGATTCATTCAATGCATAGCAAATCAATTCAATTTAAAAGTACACCATATGGATGTTAAGACTGCATTCCTAAATGATATTTTGAAAGAGCAGATCTATATAAAATTCCAGAGGGATTATCATATAAAGATAGTAAAGTCTGTAAATTAAATAAATTAATTAATGGATAGAAACAAGCGGCACGATGTTGGTTTGATACCTTTGAAAATGTTTTACAAATCAATTTTACTTTAGTAATTCTGCCGTGAATAGATGTATCTATTTACTTGATCATGGGGATATCTTGAAAAATATCTGTGTGGATGATCTTGTAATTGCAAAAAAGAGCAATGATACAATGACTAATCTTTAAACTCAGATGAGGAATGTAATGCTCCATGCCGAAATTTGATTGGGTGTTTGATGTACCTAATGCTATGTACCCGTCCTGACATAAGTACAGCAATAAGAATATTGAGTAGATATACAAACAAAAACAAATCAGAATTATGGCAAAATCTTTAAAGGGTTTTAAAATATCTAAAGGGTACTGTTGATCTTAAATTAACATTTATTAAAAATGAAGATTTTAATGACACTGTTACAGCCGACCCCTTAATGAAAGTTTTTAACAGCACTGATTTATAATCCAATTTTTTTAATATTTAAATCAAATTACAAAATTAAGATACATTTAAGAGCTTTAAAAATCTTCCTCTCCTATTGAGGATCGCACTTCAACTGTCTGGTCGCTCGATTTTCGGCAAGATGTCTCGATTGGTGTCAGGTCCAACCGATGAATTTATGAAAATAAATCGACGTTTCAAAATGTACTGGGGCAATAACATTCCCCCCCACGTAAACAGCTATGGGTGTTTACATTTACTTAGAAGCAACGTCCAGTACAGCTATTTTGGTTGCTGGCCGTACCTTAATACCGTGCTGAGTCTTAATAGTAGCAGATCGAACTTGGCCATCTTTGGCTGTGACGACCTCTGTAATTCGTCCTTTGGGCCAAAGCTTCCTGGGCAGATTTTCGTCCACTACGATTACGACTTCGCCAACTGCCAGAGGATGTCGTTTGGGAAACCATTTAGATCGCTTGGTGATTATTGGCATGTATTCCTTTACCCACCTCCTCCAGAATAGGTCCGCTAGTTCGTTTGCCTGGCGCCAACGTTGTCTCGTTATTATGTATTCTGCACTTGTAAGAGCATTTTTGAGACTTTCGTCGTTGTAATTGGCGTTCGGGGAAATGGATTTGAGTACCATTTTAATCGATCGAATTAAACGTTCCCATGCCCCGCCCATGTGTGGTGCAGCAGGTTGATTAAAGCGCCATTTAATTTTGTCATATTTTATAACGAGCTTGTCAAACTCAACATTTTTGAGCTCCTCTTTGACGATCTTTTCAGTTGCTTTGAAATTTGTTCCATCGTCGGAAAATATTTCCTTGGGCGTCCCACGTCGCGACATAAAGTTTGCCAGGCACATTACGCAAGAGCTAGTGTCAAGGCTGTGGGCTATCTCTATATGAACTGCGCGCAGAGTGAGGCATGTAAAAAGTACACCCCAACGTTTTTCTTTGTGTCGGCCTACGTTAACAAGAATTGGACCGAAGAAATCCACTCCGGTGTATGTAAAGGGCCTCTCGAAGCTAGCGACTCTAGCTGGCGGTAGTGGTGCCATCTGAGGTGGTTCCGGGATCGCCGTATTATTTTTGCATCTTTGGCACGCTTTCCGTACGGATTTGTAAACAACACGTAACTGGGGAATAAAATATTCGCTGCGGATTAGATTAATTGTTCCCTCGTGAAGCATGTGATGGTTCGTTTCATGAAATTCCTTTACTATAAGTTGAGTGATGTGGTGACGCTTTGGCAAGACAATTTGGTCTCGGCTTTGATTTATGGTATCTGAACGGCCTTGAGTACGCAATATTCCATCACTATCTATGTAAATATTCAGTCCAATTAATACACTAGGCTTACTTATGAATCTATTTGATTGAAGAGTCTCAAATTCCGATTTGAAATTGTCTTGCTGTGCTTTCTTGAAGAGTAGGTTTTTAGCCGACGTCAGTTGTTCGAGCGTTAGCTTTTTTTTGATCTTCTCAGCCTTGCATCTAGCTCGAAGAATGTCCAAGTATAACAGAAAAGTTGCCGTTGCCCGGTATAAGCGCTTCCAATTAGAAAGGCGCTCAACGTTTAATGGTACCACAACTATACTATCTTTTCTGATTATCAAGACCGTTTTCCGAACCTCATTATGGTCGACTTTTTTAGAAGGGCATAAAGTGGGCTGTTTTGGCCACTGGTCCTTTGACTGTTGAAGAAATGATGGGCCGTTAATCCATTCCTGTGAGTTTGGTTTGCTAATAAACTTTGTCGCCATGTCTGCTACGTTAAGCTTTGTTGGCACCCAATGCCACTGACCAGCGTTTGTGGTCTCCAGAATATCTCCTACGCGGTGCATTACGAAAGAGTAAAATTTACGCGGGTCCATCGTCAGCCAGGAAAGCACTGTCCTTGAATCGGTCCAATAAGTGTGTTGATCGACGCTTATGTTACGAGTGCTCCGCACTTTGACGGATAGACGTGCACCGATTACAGCAGCAAGTAGCTCCATGCGGGGTATGGAAAGTGGCTTGAGGGGAGCCACTTTACTTTTTGCTGCGATTAGTGACACAGTTATATCATCCCCTTTTCCTATCCGAAAGTAGCACACGGCGGCATATCCGTACTCACTGGCGTCCACGAAAGTATGTAATTCAATGAAATCTGCCATACGAAGTAAGGGCGAGTAATGACGCGGTACTTGAATAGTTGTAGCTTGTGGTAGCAAGTCTTTCCATTTCGTCCAAAAACCCAGCTGAGGTCCTGGTAAGATGTCGTCCCAGCCTATGACTGTGCGCCAAATTTCCTGAAGAAGCATTTTGAGGCCAATAGTGCAGCAGGATAGGAATCCTAATGGATCAAATATGGACATCAACACTTGCAGTACCTCGCGTTTGGTTGGCAAGACTTCTTCCGAAAGGACGTTTCTTTTCATTCGTGCAAATCTGAAAACATACCGAGGACTTTTTCTGGATCTCCGAGTTCCTTTGGCGATTGTAGGTCGAGGGAATCACCTTCTAAATGTTTCAAGACTTCGGGTGAATTAGAAGCCCAGTTCCTTATATTGAAACCTCCAGCCGCGTGTATGTCTCTGACCTTCAGTGTAACCTCGATTGCTTCGGTTTCGTCTCCTAGGCTATCTATGTAGTCGTCGACGTAGTGAGCCTTGGTAATGACTTCGAATGCACGCGGGCTTTGCAGCTTGTATTCCTCCGCGTTCTTGTCGCGAACATAATGAGCAATGCATGGCGCACAGGATATTCCGAATGTCATAGATCTCATTACAAAGGTTCTGATAGCCTGCGTTTCCTTGTTGTAGCATACAAAACGTTGAGCGTGCACATCAACTCGAAACGCCATTAATACTTCGGTAAGTGGATGTAGTAGATCGGGGCCGGTATACATGAAATCGTTGAGTGACTTCCCATGAGATTTAGCAGCCGCATCCCAGACGAGTCGGACCTTTTGAGGTTTATTTGGATTGTGGGCTATAAATATTGGAAGGTACCACACGCGTTCAGGCTGTTCAACAAGTTCGGCACTGGACAGTTCGGATCTGCATTCGAGCAGATTATTTATTTGCATCTCAATTTTGCCAAAAAGTTCAGGTTCTCGGTTTATCTTAGCCTTTAGACAGTTTAGCCTTTTTATTGCGTTGTTGTAGCTGTCCGGAAGAACTGGATTATTCTCGCGCCAAAGAAGACCTACTTGATAATGGCCTTCATTTTTCGAACAAGTTTTATCCAATATTTCAAGGGCCTTCTCGTCATCCACGGAGCGAAACATTTTTGGAGTAACAGTTTCAACGCAAAACTCTCTTTAATACTCTTTTCAATCTCGTCCCAGTTACACTGGCAGTGGTGCATGGAAAATGCAGTTTTGGAGCTTGTGGAGCCTTGCAGTCCCCAACCGAGCATACACTTAGACGCAATGGGATCATTCCATTTTCCTTCTCTGAGCCTTCGTGGTACAGCGAGTTTCCAGTTGTTGGTTCCAATGAGAATCATTGGTTCGGCATTCGAATAAGATTGTAGGGGTATTCCATCTAGATGTGGAAACTTGATGCGCAATTCATGTACGTTTACCGTCTGTTTTGGCAAGCCTAGATTTTTCACGGTGTGAACATTATTTAGCCAATATGTTTTTGTGGCGCCTGCTCCAGCGACTCGAATATTACAGCATACGGAATTGCCCTCCCTTCTGGTGGTTTGATTGGTCCACTGCATACAAATCGGGTCGGGGGTGCCACGAATGTTTAAACGTTTAAAGAATGATTCGTCTAGCAGTGTGACCGAAGAGCCTTCATCCAGGAAAGCAAAGGTGTCGACTTCAATATTGTCGCCGTGGATCTGTATTGGCACAATACGAAAATATTGTTCAACTTCAGCTGATTTAACCTGGTGAGACGTGACAACGTTGATATTTTGCTTGCCTTTATGAAGTAAGGGATGATGCCTTGACTCACATCCTCCAACACCGCATGCATTAGTAGAAAAGCATCTACGGCCATGAACTTTCAGGCACTTAAAACAGAGCCTGTTGTCGCGAACAACCTGTTGCCTTCCTTCGTAAGTGAGATTTTTGAATTGTTCACATTGAGCGACTTGATGCTGTGCGCTTTGGCATACGAAGCAAGGTGAGTTCTCGGATCGGTAGGCTATGTTTGGGTGCTCCTCCGATTCCGCATGTTGCTGCTGTACATCATTATAGCTGGTATGAGTGTGTACATTATTCGTCCTTGAGTATGAGGTGGAAACGACTGTGGAGGCTGCTTCTGCGATCTTATACATCCAATCGCTGAATGCTTTTACATTTGCTATGGATCCATCTTTTGGGTGCATTGCCCAGTTTAGTTTGTATTGATTTGGAAGTTTATCAACCAACTCACGAACAAGCATAGGATTGTTTAGATGTGCATCCAGTTGGCAGGCCTCCATGGTAGCACAGATGTTGCGAACTGCAAGGGCGTAGTCGATAAGTGAATCCAGCCTGTCCTTGTTTACCGAAATTCTTTTAGCTTTCTCAATTAGGCGTTCCAGTATTTGATCTGGACGACCAAAGAATGTTATTAATGTGCTTATAACTTCGGGAACCATGGTTGGCAACAAAAGCTTGTTTCGGACTAGTTCGTAGGCTTTCCCTTTAAGACATTTTTGAAGTCGAAGCACATTTTCGACATTTGAAAAGCCGGCAGCAGAAGTGCTGTTTTCAAAGGCGCTTATAAAGGTGGGCCACTCGTCTGGATTTCCGTTAAATGTAGGTAAATCAGCTGGTAGTATCTGTTGAGCTGATAATTGAACGCTGCTGAGGCCCATTGTTGTGGGTGTCCATGTCATGTTGCAATCCTGTTGGTGCGACAAAATATTATATTTTTGTTCAATATATCTCTGCTCAGCTTCTCGTTTTTCCTCAAGCATCTGTAACATAAGAACGTTAGTTGACATGTTTATACCGGGTGTTTCTTGTAAACTCATTTTCGGCTCTTTTTGCAATCCCTGCGCGGCGGAGCCTTGCTGTGCAGTTGTATTGGTTTTCACGATGTCGGTAGCATCCTTCTCACAAGGAGGGCAGGCCCAGCCTTTAAGGTTATTTGCGCTTTCATCACGCACACAAGAGAAATGGTACCAGGTTTTGCAATTATCACATTGAACCCATATTATGTCTTTCCCGGGCCGATCTTTTTTGCAAGCGCCGCATACCGAAGTATCATTTCGCCGTGGAAGCATTTTTACGTTTTCGCGAAATTGATTTTGGTTGTGAGCTTCTCTACCTGTTGGGGGAGAATTTATTTGCTTTCGCTAGCTATGCCCCTACTCATAGCCTTAGTTGGCAGAAGTCAAACCGTGGAATCAGTAATAGTTTTGTTCTTTTCGCGAATCACTAACACCAATACGTAGAGTGTCCTCGCAAGACTTTATTTGTCGGTTTCTGTCTTCGCTTGGTGTGTATACACTGATTATAAATGTCGCAGTTAATTTTAAGTTCGTGTCACGATTACGGTTAATGTACGGGACTGCGGAACTTTCTTGTTCTTAAAGACGCAGTCGAGCACCAATTAATAGTTAACCCGCTATCGGAACTAGACTATGTTTAATATTGTTACTACGGAACTTTATTGTTCAGACGCAGCAACTTGTAGTGTTTGGTGTTTTTTTTTGTTTGTTGTTACTACGGAACTTTATTGTTCAGACGCTGTTGTTGTTTCTTTGTACTCTCGTATATTCAGATTTTTTAAAGAATGTTACAGCCGACCCCTTAATGAAAGTTTTTAACAGCACTAATTTATAATCCAATTTTTTTAATATTTAAATCAAATTACAAAATTAAGATACATTTAAGAGCTTTAAAAATCTTCCTCTCCTATTGAGGATCGCACTTCAACTGTCTGGTCGCTCGATTTTCGGCAAGATGTCTCGATTGGTGTCAGGTCCAACCGATGAATTTATGAAAATAAATCGACGTTTCAAAATGTACTGGGGCAATAACATTCCCCCCCACGTAAACAGCTATGGGTGTTTACATTTACTTAGAAGCAACGTCCAGTACAGCTATTTTGGTTGCTGGCCGTACCTTAATACCGTGCTGAGTCTTAATAGTAGCAGATCGAACTTGGCCATCTTTGGCTGTGACGACCTCTGTAATTCGTCCTTTGGGCCAAAGCTTCCTGGGCAGATTTTCGTCCACTACGATTACGACTTCGCCAACTGCCAGAGGATGTCGTTTGGGAAACCATTTAGATCGCTTGGTGATTATTGGCATGTATTCCTTTACCCACCTCCTCCAGAATAGGTCCGCTAGTTCGTTTGCCTGGCGCCAACGTTGTCTCGTTATTATGTATTCTGCACTTGTAAGAGCATTTTTGAGACTTTCGTCGTTGTAATTGGCGTTCGGGGAAATGGATTTGAGTACCATTTTAATCGATCGAATTAAACGTTCCCATGCCCCGCCCATGTGTGGTGCAGCAGGTTGATTAAAGCGCCATTTAATTTTGTCATATTTTATAACGAGCTTGTCAAACTCAACATTTTTGAGCTCCTCTTTGACGATCTTTTCAGTTGCTTTGAAATTTGTTCCATCGTCGGAAAATATTTCCTTGGGCGTCCCACGTCGCGACATAAAGTTTGCCAGGCACATTACGCAAGAGCTAGTGTCAAGGCTGTGGGCTATCTCTATATGAACTGCGCGCAGAGTGAGGCATGTAAAAAGTACACCCCAACGTTTTTCTTTGTGTCGGCCTACGTTAACAAGAATTGGACCGAAGAAATCCACTCCGGTGTATGTAAAGGGCCTCTCGAAGCTAGCGACTCTAGCTGGCGGTAGTGGTGCCATCTGAGGTGGTTCCGGGATCGCCGTATTATTTTTGCATCTTTGGCACGCTTTCCGTACGGATTTGTAAACAACACGTAACTGGGGAATAAAATATTCGCTGCGGATTAGATTAATTGTTCCCTCGTGAAGCATGTGATGGTTCGTTTCATGAAATTCCTTTACTATAAGTTGAGTGATGTGGTGACGCTTTGGCAAGACAATTTGGTCTCGGCTTTGATTTATGGTATCTGAACGGCCTTGAGTACGCAATATTCCATCACTATCTATGTAAATATTCAGTCCAATTAATACACTAGGCTTACTTATGAATCTATTTGATTGAAGAGTCTCAAATTCCGATTTGAAATTGTCTTGCTGTGCTTTCTTGAAGAGTAGGTTTTTAGCCGACGTCAGTTGTTCGAGCGTTAGCTTTTTTTTGATCTTCTCAGCCTTGCATCTAGCTCGAAGAATGTCCAAGTATAACAGAAAAGTTGCCGTTGCCCGGTATAAGCGCTTCCAATTAGAAAGGCGCTCAACGTTTAATGGTACCACAACTATACTATCTTTTCTGATTATCAAGACCGTTTTCCGAACCTCATTATGGTCGACTTTTTTAGAAGGGCATAAAGTGGGCTGTTTTGGCCACTGGTCCTTTGACTGTTGAAGAAATGATGGGCCGTTAATCCATTCCTGTGAGTTTGGTTTGCTAATAAACTTTGTCGCCATGTCTGCTACGTTAAGCTTTGTTGGCACCCAATGCCACTGACCAGCGTTTGTGGTCTCCAGAATATCTCCTACGCGGTGCATTACGAAAGAGTAAAATTTACGCGGGTCCATCGTCAGCCAGGAAAGCACTGTCCTTGAATCGGTCCAATAAGTGTGTTGATCGACGCTTATGTTACGAGTGCTCCGCACTTTGACGGATAGACGTGCACCGATTACAGCAGCAAGTAGCTCCATGCGGGGTATGGAAAGTGGCTTGAGGGGAGCCACTTTACTTTTTGCTGCGATTAGTGACACAGTTATATCATCCCCTTTTCCTATCCGAAAGTAGCACACGGCGGCATATCCGTACTCACTGGCGTCCACGAAAGTATGTAATTCAATGAAATCTGCCATACGAAGTAAGGGCGAGTAATGACGCGGTACTTGAATAGTTGTAGCTTGTGGTAGCAAGTCTTTCCATTTCGTCCAAAAACCCAGCTGAGGTCCTGGTAAGATGTCGTCCCAGCCTATGACTGTGCGCCAAATTTCCTGAAGAAGCATTTTGAGGCCAATAGTGCAGCAGGATAGGAATCCTAATGGATCAAATATGGACATCAACACTTGCAGTACCTCGCGTTTGGTTGGCAAGACTTCTTCCGAAAGGACGTTTCTTTTCATTCGTGCAAATCTGAAAACATACCGAGGACTTTTTCTGGATCTCCGAGTTCCTTTGGCGATTGTAGGTCGAGGGAATCACCTTCTAAATGTTTCAAGACTTCGGGTGAATTAGAAGCCCAGTTCCTTATATTGAAACCTCCAGCCGCGTGTATGTCTCTGACCTTCAGTGTAACCTCGATTGCTTCGGTTTCGTCTCCTAGGCTATCTATGTAGTCGTCGACGTAGTGAGCCTTGGTAATGACTTCGAATGCACGCGGGCTTTGCAGCTTGTATTCCTCCGCGTTCTTGTCGCGAACATAATGAGCAATGCATGGCGCACAGGATATTCCGAATGTCATAGATCTCATTACAAAGGTTCTGATAGCCTGCGTTTCCTTGTTGTAGCATACAAAACGTTGAGCGTGCGCATCAACTCGAAACGCCATTAATACTTCGGTAAGTGGATGTAGTAGATCGGGGCCGGTATACATGAAATCGTTGAGTGACTTCCCATGAGATTTAGCAGCCGCATCCCAGACGAGTCGGACCTTTTGAGGTTTATTTGGATTGTGGGCTATAAAT
Organism: Drosophila fuyamai; assembly: GCA_018153365.1. Lineage (NCBI taxonomy): Eukaryota > Metazoa > Arthropoda > Insecta > Diptera > Drosophilidae > Drosophila > Drosophila fuyamai. The sequence continues at coordinate 605,802 of JAECXW010000364.1, read as the reverse complement.
ATTGGAAGGTACCACACGCGTTCAGGCTGTTCAACAAGTTCGGCACTGGACAGTTCGGATCTGCATTCGAGCAGATTATTTATTTGCATCTCAATTTTGCCAAAAAGTTCAGGTTCTCGGTTTATCTTAGCCTTTAGACAGTTTAGCCTTTTTATTGCGTTGTTGTAGCTGTCCGGAAGAACTGGATTATTCTCGCGCCAAAGAAGACCTACTTGATAATGGCCTTCATTTTTCGAACAAGTTTTATCCAATATTTCAAGGGCCTTCTCGTCATCCACGGAGCGAAACATTTTTGGAGTAACAGTTTCAACGCAAAACTCTCTTTAATACTCTTTTCAATCTCGTCCCAGTTACACTGGCAGTGGTGCATGGAAAATGCAGTTTTGGAGCTTGTGGAGCCTTGCAGTCCCCAACCGAGCATACACTTAGACGCAATGGGATCATTCCATTTTCCTTCTCTGAGCCTTCGTGGTACAGCGAGTTTCCAGTTGTTGGTTCCAATGAGAATCATTGGTTCGGCATTCGAATAAGATTGTAGGGGTATTCCATCTAGATGTGGAAACTTGATGCGCAATTCATGTACGTTTACCGTCTGTTTTGGCAAGCCTAGATTTTTCACGGTGTGAACATTATTTAGCCAATATGTTTTTGTGGCGCCTGCTCCAGCGACTCGAATATTACAGCATACGGAATTGCCCTCCCTTCTGGTGGTTTGATTGGTCCACTGCATACAAATCGGGTCGGGGGTGCCACGAATGTTTAAACGTTTAAAGAATGATTCGTCTAGCAGTGTGACCGAAGAGCCTTCATCCAGGAAAGCAAAGGTGTCGACTTCAATATTGTCGCCGTGGATCTGTATTGGCACAATACGAAAATATTGTTCAACTTCAGCTGATTTAACCTGGTGAGACGTGACAACGTTGATATTTTGCTTGCCTTTATGAAGTAAGGGATGATGCCTTGACTCACATCCTCCAACACCGCATGCATTAGTAGAAAAGCATCTACGGCCATGAACTTTCAGGCACTTAAAACAGAGCCTGTTGTCGCGAACAACCTGTTGCCTTCCTTCGTAAGTGAGATTTTTGAATTGTTCACATTGAGCGACTTGATGCTGTGCGCTTTGGCATACGAAGCAAGGTGAGTTCTCGGATCGGTAGGCTATGTTTGGGTGCTCCTCCGATTCCGCATGTTGCTGCTGTACATCATTATAGCTGGTATGAGTGTGTACATTATTCGTCCTTGAGTATGAGGTGGAAACGACTGTGGAGGCTGCTTCTGCGATCTTATACATCCAATCGCTGAATGCTTTTACATTTGCTATGGATCCATCTTTTGGGTGCATTGCCCAGTTTAGTTTGTATTGATTTGGAAGTTTATCAACCAACTCACGAACAAGCATAGGATTGTTTAGATGTGCATCCAGTTGGCAGGCCTCCATGGTAGCACAGATGTTGCGAACTGCAAGGGCGTAGTCGATAAGTGAATCCAGCCTGTCCTTGTTTACCGAAATTCTTTTAGCTTTCTCAATTAGGCGTTCCAGTATTTGATCTGGACGACCAAAGAATGTTATTAATGTGCTTATAACTTCGGGAACCATGGTTGGCAACAAAAGCTTGTTTCGGACTAGTTCGTAGGCTTTCCCTTTAAGACATTTTTGAAGTCGAAGCACATTTTCGACATTTGAAAAGCCGGCAGCAGAAGTGCTGTTTTCAAAGGCGCTTATAAAGGTGGGCCACTCGTCTGGATTTCCGTTAAATGTAGGTAAATCAGCTGGTAGTATCTGTTGAGCTGATAATTGAACGCTGCTGAGGCCCATTGTTGTGGGTGTCCATGTCATGTTGCAATCCTGTTGGTGCGACAAAATATTATATTTTTGTTCAATATATCTCTGCTCAGCTTCTCGTTTTTCCTCAAGCATCTGTAACATAAGAACGTTAGTTGACATGTTTATACCGGGTGTTTCTTGTAAACTCATTTTCGGCTCTTTTTGCAATCCCTGCGCGGCGGAGCCTTGCTGTGCAGTTGTATTGGTTTTCACGATGTCGGTAGCATCCTTCTCACAAGGAGGGCAGGCCCAGCCTTTAAGGTTATTTGCGCTTTCATCACGCACACAAGAGAAATGGTACCAGGTTTTGCAATTATCACATTGAACCCATATTATGTCTTTCCCGGGCCGATCTTTTTGCAAGCGCCGCATACCGAAGTATCATTTCGCCGTGGAAGCATTTTTACGTTTTCGCGAAATTGATTTTGGTTGTGAGCTTCTCTACCTGTTGGGGGAGAATTTATTTGCTTTCGCTAGCTATGCCCCTACTCATAGCCTTAGTTGGCAGAAGTCAAACCGTGGAATCAGAAATAGTTTTGTTCTTTTCGCGAATCACTAACACCAATACGTAGAGTGTCCTCGCAAGACTTTATTTGTCGGTTTCTGTCTTCGCTTGGTGTGTATACACTGATTATAAATGTCGCAGTTAATTTTAAGTTCGTGTCACGATTACGGTTAATGTACGGGACTGCGGAACTTTCTTGTTCTTAAAGACGCAGTCGAGCACCAATTAATAGTTAACCCGCTATCGGAACTAGACTATGTTTAATATTGTTACTACGGAACTTTATTGTTCAGACGCAGCAACTTGTGGTGTTTGGTGTTTTTTTTTTGTTTGTTGTTACTACGGAACTTTATTGTTCAGACGCTGTTGTTGTTTCTTTGTACTCTCGTATATTCAGATTTTTTAAAGAATGTTACAGCCGACCCCTTAATGAAAGTTTTTAACAGCACTGATTTATAATCCAATTTTTTTAATATTTAAATCAAATTACAAAATTAAGATACATTTAAGAGCTTTAAAAATCTTCCTCTCCTATTGAGGATCGCACTTCAACTGTCTGGTCGCTCGATTTTCGGCAAGATGTCTCGATTGGTGTCAGGTCCAACCGATGAATTTATGAAAATAAATCGACGTTTCAAAATGTACTGGGGCGGTAACAGACACAATTATTGGATTTGTTGATTCTGACTGGGCAGGAAGTGAATCAGATAGAAAAAGTACAACAGCTTTTATATTTAAAATGTTTGACTCAAATGTCATCTGCTGGAAAACGAAAAAGCAAAATACAATTGCTGCTTCTTCCACAGAAGCGGAATATCTAGTATAAAATTAAATAAACCAATCAAAATACTAGAAGATAATTATGGTTGCATTAGTATAGCTAAAAATCTTCCATGCCACAAACGATAAAAACACATTGATATTAAGTACCATTTCTTAAGAGAACAAATTTAAAATAAACTAATTGTATTAGACTATATTCCCACAGAGCAACAAGTGGCAGATGCCTTGACGAAGCCGTTGCCCGCTGCCAGATTCTTGAACCTCAGGGACGAAATGGGTCTCAAGAAATAAAACTATATACTATATACATTAACTGCAATTAAAAATCAAATCAATCACAAAAAAAATATGGAAACTGATATTGCTTAGTTTATCTTATCTAATCTTTATCTTATCTTACTTGGTTTAAAATAAATAATAAACTGAAATTTTAATTTAACGAAACTTAACATTTTTTTTGTTAACTAGTAATTAAAGAAACATTGAATCTGTCAAATGAATTCTACAATTGTTTTGTGTTAACCAATGATACGATTAAGGTTTTACTGGGTTTCCCTTAATCCTAGAACTAGTTTGTTTTTGTGTCTAAAAACTATTTCTAGGTAAATGTGGATCACTATTATTGTTCCCAGAATATACAACTGTCGTAATAAGAATAATATTGTAATTCCAACTTAATGTTAAAATTGACCAATTCGAAATTTTCAGGATTAAAAGATACTTGACCAAACAAAAGCTGGTAACACTAAAAGTGTTTAGCACTCTCTTATTCTTTCCTCTTTGATTTCGACGTGAAACGGACAAGTTTAAGTGAATAATAAATATAAAATATTATCACAATACAGATCAGATTTCAATTAAGGCATTAAGCTAAAAACGTACTTATGGCCCCATCTGCAAATTTTGAAGTCGCGACAATCTCGGAACTTTTGTTTTTATTTTTAACAATTAAACCATTGACCTTAAGCCGGTAAAGCATTAAGGAAAATTAAACAAGAACGCAAAGCTAACTTCGGCCGGAACCGATGTTGATATACCCTTGCACAATATTCTGTGAATTATATTCTCCATAATTAAATAATTAAAAATCCCAACTTAATAACTTTAAAAACACCAAAGTTATGGCATTTCCGATCGTTCAGTTAAATGGCAGCTACAGGATATAGTCGGCCGATCATTATGAAATTGGGTAAGTCGTATTGATTAGCCACAAATAAAACCCAATTTCCTAACTTTACAAGCACCAAAGTTATGGCATTTCCAATCGTTCAGTTAAATGGCAGCTATAGGATATAGTCGGCCGATCCTTATGAAATTTGGTATATCAGATTGATTGGCCAAAAATAAAACCGATAGAAAATCCCAACTTCCTAACATTTCCGATCGTAAAGGTATATGGCAGCTATAGGATATAGTCGGCCGATCCCGGCTGTTCCGACCTGTATACTGCGAACAAAAGAAAGAAGGGTGTGCAAAGTTTCAATTCGATAGACCTTGTTTTCGTGTATTGACAAATTATTTCAAAAGATCCCATAAAAAAGCGGGTAGCGGGTGCTCCATTCTTGAGCAAATCAGGTGTGGTCAAGCACGACCTATAACTACCATTAAAAAAAAACAAGTGAGAACGCTATAGTCGAGTGACTCGACTATTAGATACCCGTTACTCAGTTCAAATTATCAATTTGAATTCGGCGATCTCTAAGAGCTGGCAGCTTTACAGCACGAGCATCAGCACCAGCGCTGCTGGTCCTGCACCAACAGCTGTGTTTATGTTTATGTTTTGACTCATTGTTTGACTCAGACCTAAAATTTGGCTAACTTGATTTGATCTGATCTGTATTGTGATTTGCATAGTTCTTGGGATATAGTTCGGTATTGACAAATGAAAACCATCGCAAATTCCTTTAATAGAAATCCTTATCGAGAATTAACGTTGACTCTGTTGAGCACCTTGGCCAGCTGTTCCAAAGTCATCCGTTAGATGGCGCTATTGTAAGGCGGAAATGTAGGCGCTAGCCAGGCTAAAGCGTTTAATGGGTTTTTGGGCGTTAGAGTGGGCGTGGGAAACTTTTATTAGGCCAATCGATAGGTATTGACGAAACAAATACATAGCAATTAAAATTTTCATAATAGCATCAAAACTGTGGCCACAGCTTGTGGCTTGTGGGCGTCAGAGGGGGCGTGGCACCATTTTAAAAAAAAAAAACAAACGTACGCTGCGTAGAAACTCCTAAAATCTACATGCAAAATGTCAATCTTCAGTTTCCGAGATCTCAGCGTCCATACGGACAGACAGACGGACATACGGACATAGCTACATCGACTCGGCTAGTGATCCTGAACAAGAATATATATACTTTATAGGGTCGGAAACGCTTCCTTCTACCTGTTACATACTTTTGCACGAATACAATATACCCTTTTACTCTACGAGTAACGGGTATAAATACTTAACGACTGAGAGACTAGTTTGCGTAGAAATGGACTGGCGAACATGGCTGGATTGACTCTCCTGGTGAGAGAAAATTTTATGAGCCCCTGTTGGGCAACAGCTGTCTTCTTACTAGTTTTTTTTTACGGTGAGCGTTGTTTTCGATCTGGCGACTTGCCAGGACTGACTAGTCCCATCTCTCACAATTTAACCTTTATTTCCACAGACTTAATCTACCTTAATTAGATCTGTTATAGGTTATACATTTAACAACTTTGCTTCCTTTGCTATTATTAACTTAGAGGTGCTGCATTTAGCTCTTAAAAATGTATGGCTAACTGTTGTCAAGATGCCACTCCACTAGTCAATAAATAATATATTATTAAATATGTAAATTATTTTTGTACGCCGAATAAAAATTATAATATCATCGACTAGCAATGGTCTTATCCTAATTTGCAATGATACCTCGAAGTGATATACATGTCTTTACAGCTTTGATAAACCTTCCGTATCCAGATGCATGCTTAAAAATTAACGCCGTTCGTTTGAGTGCTTTAAATTTGTAGTAGGAAAACATTTCATAGACAACTATTAGGAATATATAATATTTTATAGTATCCATACTAGCACTAATAGATTACAGCATTGTTAACATCAAAGAATCAGCGAATCGATGTACTACAAGTGTACGAGGCCAGACCGATAAGTAGTTAGCCTCACCGCCCGATGCCGTCACTATCGCAAGAGAAATTTACTAACGTGTAGTACATTCTCGGCTACTGTCGAAATTTCAGCCGAATCGGACTCGTAGTTTTGTTTTGACTGCGTGTGGAATCGGACGTGTCCGCGACTTTTAGAAAAATGGAGAAAGAGCAATATCAGTCTGTGATTTGATTCTTGTTTTTGGAAGGGAAATCGCGCAGCTAAATCAAAGAGCGCTTGGATGCTGTGTAGAGTCACCTTCTCACCTTCTAACGAGTTTCAATGTGGTCGCACGTCGGCTTATGATAAGCTACGCCCAGGTGCCCCGAAAACGGCTACCACGGTGGATAACGTAACCAAAATCCACGATCTCGTATTGGCAGACCGCCGATTGAAGATACGCGAGATAGCTGAGACAGTAGGCATGTCAAAAAACCGCGTGGGTCATATCCTGCATGAAATTTTGGGCATGAAAAAGCTGTCGGCGCGATGGGTGCCGCGTTTGCTCACTCCGGACATCAAACGCAACCGTGAGACCATTTCAGAGCAGTGTTGGACGCTGTTTAAGCGCAATCCGAAGGAGTTTCTGTGGCGTTTCGTGACCGTCGACGAAACATGAATCCCCTCGTAGACGAATTGGCCCCATGTGACTTCTTTTTGTTTCCAAACTTGAAAAAGTCACTCGCTGGACAGAAATTAAACAGAATGAGGAGGTCGTCGCCGCTACAGAGGCCTATTTTTCAGACCTCGAGAATATGTATTTTTCAGACTGATTAAAGAAGTTGGAGCAACGCTGGAGGACAAGGTCTTTAGATTCACTCCAGAGTGATAATAAAACACAGATAGTTCATATTTTAATGTAGTTTTCGGTCACATTTGTTTACCCATTTAACGACCAAAAATCTTAAAACTCTTTGAAGCCATGGTTAAGGTCAGTTATTGAGCGTTATATATCATAGCGCTGTGAAGATTCCTATACAAAAAAAAGTTGAGCCAGATCAGCATAGCCATTGTTCGATGGAAGATTTTGGCATCCATATATTAGAAGTACACGGAATGGGTAGGGGTTACTGACCCCCTTGGACATCGATTTGTTAAGGATAAAGCTTTTGGAGTCAAGGAAATTTTTATATCAAGCTACTTTTGTATCAGATACTAGTTAAAAACAAGACACCAAGACCCAGACCCCAACGCTAAAAACAAATCGTTTCTAAAATACTCATATAATCTATCAACCATTTACCAAATTATTGCATTTAATTTACACTTGTTCGCCATAATAACAAGAGAGAACGCTATAGTCGAGTGCCTCGACTATTAGATACCCGTTACTCAGCTAAACAACTTAATATAAATATGCCTTCTTTGCCGGGCAATTGCAACTGTGCACAATGTAAATACATACATATGTATATGCTTACATATATACACACATACGCCATTGTTTGACTCAGACCCCCAATTTGGCTAACTTGATTTGATTTGCATAGTTCTTGGGATATAGTTCGGTATTGACAAATGAAAACCATCGCAATTTCCTTTAATATAAATCCTTATCGAGAATTAACGTTGACTCTGTTGGGCACCTTGGCCAGCTGTTCCAAATTGTAAGGCGGAAATGTAGGCGCTAGCCAGGCTTAAGCGTTTAATGGGTTTTTGGGCGTTAGAGTGGGCGTGGGAAACTTTTATTAGGCCAATCGATAGGTATTGACGAAACAAACACATAGCAATTAAAATTTTCATAATAGCATCAAAACTGTGGCCACAGCTTGTGGCTTGTGGGCGTCAGAGGGGGCGTGGCACCATTTAAAAAAACAAAAACAAACGTACGCTGCGTAGAAACTCCTAAAATCTACATGCAAAATGTCAATCTTCAGTTTCCGAGATCTCAGCGTCCATACGGACAGACAGACGGACATACGGACATAGCTACATCGACTCGGCTAGTGATCCTGAACAAGAATATATATACTTTATAGGGTCGGAAACGCTTCCTTCTACCTGTTACATACTTTTGCACGAATACAATATACCCTTTTACTCTACGAGTAACGGGTATAAATACTTAACGACTGAGAGACTAGTTTGCGTAGAAATGGACTGGCGAACATGGCTGGATTGACTCTCCTGGTGAGAGAAAATTTTATGAGCCCCTGTTGGGCAACAGCTGTCTTCTTACTAGTTTTTTTTTACGGTGAGCGTTGTTTTCGATCTGGCGACTTGCCAGGACTGACTAGTCCCATCTCTCACAATTTAACCTTTATTTCCACAGACTTAATCTACCTTAATTAGATCTGTTATAGGTTATACATTTAACAACTTTGCCTCCTTTGCTATTATTAACTTAGAGGTGCTGCATTTAGCTCTTAAAAATGTATGGCTAACTGTTGTCAAGATGCCACTCCACTAGTCAATAAATAATATATTATTAAATATGTAAATTATTTTTGTACGCCGAATAAAAATTATAATATCATCGACTAGCAATGGTCTTATTCTAATTTGCAATGTTACCTCGAAGTGATATACATGTCTTTACAGCTTTGATAAACCTTCCGTATCCAGATGCATGCTTAAAAATTAACGTCGTTCGTTTGAGTGCTTAAAATTTGTAGAAGGAAAACATTTCATAGACAACTATTAGGAATACCTCGAAGTGATATACATGTCTTTACAGCTTTGATAAACCTTCCGTATCCAGATGCATGCTTAAAAATTAACGTCGTTCGTTTGAGTGCTTTAAATTTGTAGTAGGAAAACATTTCATAGACAACTATTAGGAATGTCGCTTCTGACTTTCAAAGTGAACGGTCGTGTTTTTTTTCTGCGCTTCGAATTTTGTATTTTGTTTTCGTTTATTCCCATCGGTGGGTGTTATTAAAACAATTTTAATTTTCTTCGGTGTTATTTAAACATAAATTTAAACTCCGTTCGCTTCGCGAGTGCACTTTGTATTTAATACTTATTAATTGTTTTATTTTCGTAATTCTTATCTGTGTTTTCTTTTCTTTTATCCACACCGTTTTCTCTTTTGTGCATGCACTTTAACTTAGTTACGCTCCCGCTCTCTTGCTCTCTTTTTTCTTTGAAAGTTCTAAGCGTGCAGTTTCTGCGCTCTTGCGGTACTTATAACTGCTCGCTTATAAATTTCAATTCCCTTTCTTGGTACAGTGGTCCCAATAAATAAAATGAATAATAAAAATTTAGTCTGTTTCTGCAAGAAATGCAGCCTCGTAATCAGGGCTGACCAGTCGAATATGACTTGCTGGCTGTGTGAAAATATGGTGCACACCAAGTGCGCCGGTTTTACTGGCCGGACAAGTGATGACCTATGGAAGGGGCCCAATTTGCAGTTTTGTTGTGATGCTTGTGTCGAGGTTGCGAACGAGATGAAATCGTTCATGCGCCAAACTAAAGGCGGCCTGATGGGGCTGATTAGCTGTTTCGGTGTTGCTAGAGATAGTTTTCGCCGAGCTGATGATCTCCTCTCTGCGCTGGACTCGCAGTTTAATAGTCGTAAGCTATTAGAAGAGTCCCCTAAGCGCAAAAAGGCCGCTGGTGGTAAGGAGCAAAAGGGGAACACCCCGCAACCGAAATCAAAAGAACAACAGAGCATTCCGGCGGATCAGCAGCCGATTTCAGCAAACCCTCAAATGTTGCTAAGATCGGCAGCTAAAAAAGATTCGGTATCCGAACTATCCGTTTCAGAATGCATGCAACCAGGGACTTCTAAGAATTCCGATTTGTCCGTAGTGGTTCCACCTATCTCTCAGAATGTAGCATCTCCACCACAAGGGATTACTGAGTCCGGACAACCGGCACAAGTTGGTTTGGCAGAAGCAATGTCTGCTCCACCAAAATCCCTTTCAGTGGTTCCACTCAAGAAACAAATTTTCGTTTCTCGGCTTTCCCCTGATCAAACATCTTCTGATGTATTGTCTTATATACAAGACAAAACTAAAGCCGATTGTAATAGTGTTAAGGTGGAAAAGTTTAAGTTTTCTTATGCTAGAGACATTTCATCTTTCAAGATAACTGTCCCTAACGAGCTTTTTGAAGCCATATGCTCGGGCGACTTTTGGCCGGATAATATGGTTGTAAAAGAGTTCGAGGCTAAGATAAAGAAGAAGGGGCCCGTGGGAGTAAAACTTCCTAGTCGAGGCCAAACCAGTGTACCAATTTCAAAAAACTAACTTCTAACCTCCTACTTTCCTATCAGAATGCAAGAGGTTTGCGCAGCAAACTTACTTAATTGTATTCCGATAGCCTTTCCTTTGCATCTCATATTATTGTGTTCACAGAAACCTGGTTAAAGCCGGAGATCTTTAGCTCTGAAGTTTTTCCAGGTAAGTACACAATATATAGGTATGACCGTCCCTCTAGACGGGGAGGTGGAGTCTTAATTGGAGTTGATTCAAACCTCCCGTCTGAGGAGTTATTTTTTGATGAATTCAATACCATTGAATTTATTTGTGTAAAGTTATCGCTTCCTGGTAACTTTATATACATAACTTGCTCATATATTCCGCCGTTGTCTGAACTTCCTGATTATTTAAATCACCTATCCGTTATTAAGTCCGTTGCAAATAAGCTTTCCGATAGGGATCAGTTGATAGTTCTAGGTGATTTTAATATACCTGGAGTTACTTGGTCCACTGAGGATGGATCGAATGTCTTACTACCTATAGCACAGCATGATTTTATTGATGGCCTGCTTGACATATCTCTATCTCAAGTAAACCATGTTCGAAATTCATTAGGTCGCCTACTGGATTTGTGTTTTGTATCAAATCCTGAAGGTGTGTTTCTGTCCAGAGTAGCACCACTCACGCAACCTGAAGATCCATATCACCCAACATTCGAACTTTCATTTGATACGGGTAGAGTTATAGAAGAAGAATCAAAAAAATCCAAACGAATACATTGTTTTCGCAAGGTAGACTTTCTTAGGCTAAATAATTTTATTTCTGGCTTTAATTGGTCTGATCTTTACCTATGCATTAATATGTCCGATGCAGTTAATGTTTTTTACACTGCAATAAACTCATTTTTTAATTCCTGTGTTCCGTGGTACTATCCGTCAACTTCCTATAAATCACCTTGGTTTAGCAAAGAGTTGACACACTTAAGAAATGTAAAGTCCAGACTTTTTAGGAAATATAAAAATACCGGTTCTCAATCTGTTTTTACTAAATATTTAAGTGCTCGGTCAAGATTTACCGTGCTTAATGCTCAGTGTTATAACAGTTACTTAAACCGTTGTAAGGTCCAGTTCTCTCAGGACCCGAAACAGTTTTATAATTTTGTTAACACCAAGCGTAAATCTAATTCTTTTCCTTCCTCGCTTCGAAAACATGACGGCAACCACAGATCAGGCAATAGCCGATTTATTTGCCCAATTTTTTCAAACGACTTACTCTACTTTAGATTATTCATCACAGCCTTATTCTTACAACATATCCAACTCCCACTTTAACAGAAAGCTCTCTTCTTTTGGATCTTCTTCGCATTAAACCAGTTTATTCGCCAGGGCCCGATGGTATTCCTGGGTGCGTGCTTAGGTATTGCGCTAAGGCCCTGTGCAAACCTCTTCACAAGTTGTTTACCTTATCTATAGAAACCTCCCAATTCCCAAATATTTGGAAGGAATCATTTGTTATTCCTCTTTTCAAAAAGGTAACAAGTTAGAAGCCAGTAACTACAGAGGTATTTCTAAGTTGTCAGCTATTCCTAAGCTTTTTGAAAAAATTATTACTCCTCATTTGCAGCACCTTTGCAGATCAATCATTTCTCCGTGTCAACACGGATTTATTAAACGTAGATCCACAATCACAAACCTTCTAGAGCTCACTTCATTAGTGATAAAAGGCTTCAATAGTAGTTTTCAAACAGACGTCATTTACACTGACTTTAGTAAAGCATTTGACTCTGTAAATCACTTACTTCTCATTCAAAAACTTGACCTTTTAGGTTTTCCAGTTGATCTGCTTAAATGGATTTCAAGTTATCTGAATGGCAGGTCACAAAGGGTCCTTTTTAAAAATTCAATTTCTGAAATTCTCCGTGTTACCTCCGGTGTCCCACAAGGGAGCCATCTGGGTCCGTTACTTTTTACATTATTTATTAATGATCTTCCCTCAATTATAAATCATTCTCGCGTACTTATGTACGCAGATGATGTTAAGTTGTGCCTGCAGTATAAGGACATTTCCTGCCATTTAGGCTTGCAATCCGATCTAGATAATTTTCAAAACTGGTGCCGAGATAATTTACTAAATTTAAACGGTTCCAAGTGTAAGCTGATGACTTTTTATCGGGCCAATCCGATATACGCGACTTACACGTTAAGTGGCAGCTCTTTGGATAGAATAACTCATGTAAACGATCTTGGTGTTCTCTTGGACCCCAAACTAAAATTTTCTAATCACATTTCGTCCATGGTTAATAAAGCCAGAGGAGTGCTTGGATTTATTAAAAGGTGGTCAAAAGAATTCGATGATCCTTATTTGACTAAAACTTTATATATTTCGCTAGTCCGTCCGATTCTGGAGTATGGGTCTCCCGTCTGGAGTCCACAATACGGAATACATATTGGTCGTATTGAATCTGTACAAAAAAACTTCCTTCTTTTTGCTTTACGGCGCCTAAACTGGGATGCAAATCTTATCTTACCTTCTTATTCTAGTAGACTTCTTTTGATTAATTTACCATCCCTAGCCAACCGTAGAACGATGCTTGGTACTATCTTTATTTATAACCTTATACATGGTGATATTGACTGCCCCGACTTGTTAAGTCGGCTAAACTTTTCTGTGCCAAGTAGATTAACTAGAAATTATATTCCCCTAACTTTAAATCATTGTAGATCTAACTATGCCTTGCATGAGCCTTTCAGAGTATTATGTTCTGACTATAATAGACTTTTTCCTGTAATATCAAATCTTGACTCTCTGCCGCTCCTAAAACGATTAATACTTGCTTCATTGGCACAAGATTGATCTAACTATTACTTTTTTCCCCGGACCTTTACCTTTATTTTCCTATCTCGCGTCTATCTTATCGCGAATCGTGCCGTACGATACACGGCTGCGCCCCTCGGTCGGTTGGGCGGGTAAGTGGGCCGTGGGACTCCGCGCGAAAAAAAAAAAAAAAAAAATATATAATATTTTATAGTATCCATAGTAGCACTAATAGATTACAGCATTGTTAACATCAAAGAATCAGCGAATCGATGTACTACAAGTGTACGAGGCCAGTCCGATAAGTAGTTAGCCTCACCGCCCGATGGCGTCACTATCGCAAGAGAAATTTACTAACGTGTAGTACATTCTCGGCTACTGTCGAAATTTCAGCCGAATCGGACTCGTAGTTTTGTTTTAACTGCGTGTGGAATCGGACGTGTCCGCGACTTTTAGAAAAATGGAGAAAGAGCAATATCGGTCTGTGATTTGATTCTTGTTTTTGGAAGGGAAATCGCGCAGCTAAATCAAAGAGCGCTTGGATGCTGTGTAGAGTCACCTTCTCACCTTCTAACGAGTTTCAATGTGGTCGCACGTCGGCTTATGATAAGCTACGCCCAGGTGCCCCGAAAACGGCTACCACGGTGGATAACGTAACCAAAATCCACGATCTCGTATTGGCAGACCGCCGATTGAAGATACGCGAGATAGCTGAGACAGTAGGCATGTCAAAAAACCGCGTGGGTCATATCCTGCATGAAATTTTGGGCATGAAAAAGCTGTCGGCGCGATGGGTGCCGCGTTTGCTCACTCCGGACATCAAACGCAACCGTGAGACCATTTCAGAGCAGTGTTGGACGCTGTTTAAGCGCAATCCGAAGGAGTTTCTGTGGCGTTTCGTGACCGTCGACGAAACATGAATCCCCTGGTAGACGAATTGGCCCCATGTGACTTCTTTTGGTTTCCAAACTTGAAAAAGTCACTCGCTGGACAGAAATTAAACAGAATGAGGAGGTCGTCGCCGCTACAGAGGCCTATTTTTCAGACCTCGAGAATACGTATTTTTCAGACTGATTAAAGAAGTTGGAGCAACGCTGGCGGACACGGTCTTTAGATTCACTCCAGAGTGATAATAAAACACAGATAGTTCATATTTTAATGTAGTTTTCGGTCACATTTGTTTACCCATTTAACGACCAAAAATCTTAAAACTCTTTGAAGCCATGGTTAAGGTCAGTTATTGAGTGTTATATATCATAGCGCTGTGAAGATTCCTATACAAAAAAAAAGTTGAGCCAGATCAGCATAGCCATTGTTCGATGGAAGATTTTGGCATCCATATATTAGAAGTACACGGAATGGGTAGGGGTTACTGACCCCCTTGGACATCGATTTGTTAAGGATAAAGCTTTTGGAGTCAAGGAAATTTTTATATCAAGCTACTTTTGTATCAGATACTAGTTAAAAACAAGACACCAAGACCCAGACCCCAACGCTAAAAACAAATCGTTTCTAAAATACTCATATAATCTATCAACCATTTACCAAATTATTGCATTTAATTTACACTTGTTCGCCATAATAACAAGAGAGAACGCTATAGTCGAGTGCCTCGACTATTAGATACCCGTTACTCAGCTAAACAACTTAATATAAATATGCCTTCTTTGCCGGGCAATTGCAACTGTGCACAATGTAAATACATACATATGTATATGCTTACATATATACACACATACGCCATTGTTTGACTCAGACCTCCAATTTGGCTAACTTGATTTGATTTGCATAGTTCTTGGGATATAGTTCGGTATTGACAAATGAAAACCATCGCAATTTCCTTTAATATAAATCCTTATCGAGAATTAACGTTGACTCTGTTGGGCACCTTGGCCAGCTGTTCCAAATTGTAAGGCGGAAATGTAGGCGCTAGCCAGGCTTAAGCGTTTAATGGGTTTTTGGGCGTTAGAGTGGGCGTGGGAAACTTTTATTAGGCCAATCGATAGGTATTGACGAAACAAACACATAGCAATTAAAATTTTCATAATAGCATCAAAACTGTGGCCACAGCTTGTGGCTTGTGGGCGTCAGAGGGGGCGTGGCACCATTTAAAAAAAAAAAAACAAACGTACGCTGCGTAGAAACTCCTAAAATCTACATGCAAAATGTCAATCTTCAGTTTCCGAGATCTCAGCGTCCATACGGACAGACAGACGGACATACGGACATAGCTACATCGACTCGGCTAGTGATCCTGAACAAGAATATATATACTTTATAGGGTCGGAAACGCTTCCTTCTACCTGTTACATACTTTTGCACGAATACAATATACCCTTTTACTCTACGAGTAACGGGTATAAATACTTAACGACTGAGAGACTAGTTTGCGTAGAAATGGACTGGCGAACATGGCTGGATTGACTCTCCTGGTGAGAGAAAATTTTATGAGCCCCTGTTGGGCAACAGCTGTCTTCTTACTAGTTTTTTTTTACGGTGAGCGTTGTTTTCGATCTGGCGACTTGCCAGGACTGACTAGTCCCATCTCTCACAATTTAACCTTTATTTCCACAGACTTAATCTACCTTAATTAGATCTGTTATAGGTTATACATTTAACAACTTTGCTTCCTTTGCTATTATTAACTTAGAGGTGCTGCATTTAGCTCTTAAAAATGTATGGCTAACTGTTGTCAAGATGCCACTCCACTAGTCAATAAATAATATATTATTAAATATGTAAATTATTTTTGTACGCCGAATAAAAATTATAATATCATCGACTAGCAATGGTCTTATCCTAATTTGCAATGATACCTCGAAGTGATATACATGTCTTTACAGCTTTGATAAACCTTCCGTATCCAGATGCATGCTTAAAAATTAACGTCGTTCGTTTGAGTGCTTTAAATTTGTAGTAGGAAAACATTTCATAGACAACTATTAGGAATATATAATATTTTATAGTATCCATAGTAGCACTAATAGATTACAGCATTGTTAACATCAAAGAATCAGCGAATCGATGTACTACAAGTGTACGAGGCCAGTCCGATAAGTAGTTAGCCTTACCGCCCGATGGCGTCACTCTCGCAAGAGAAATTTACTAACGTGTAGTACATTCTCGGCTACTGTCGAAATTTCAGCCGAATCGGACTCGTAGTTTTGTTTTGACTGCGTGTGGAATCGGACGTGTCCGCGACTTTTAGAAAAATGGAGAAAGAGAACTATCGGTCTGTGATTTAATTCTTGTTTTTGGAAGGGAAATCGCGCAGCTAAATCAAAGAGCGCTTGGATGCTGTGTAGAGTCACCTTCTCACCTTCTAACGAGTTTCAATGTGGTCGCACGTCGGCTTATGATAAGCTACGCCCAGGTGCCCCGAAAACGGCTACCACGGTGGATAACGTAACCAAAATCCACGATCTCGTATTGGCAGACCGCCGATTGAAGATACGCGAGATAGCTGAGACAGTAGGCATGTCAAAAAACCGCGTGGGTCATATCCTGCATGAAATTTTGGGCATGAAAAAGCTGTCGGCGCGATGGGTGCCGCGTTTGCTCACTCCGGACATCAAACGCAACCGTGAGACCATTTCAGAGCAGTGTTGGACGCTGTTTAAGCGCAATCCGAAGGAGTTTCTGTGGCGTTTCGTGACCGTCGACGAAACATGAATCCCCTGGTAGACGAATTGGCCCCATGTGACTTCTTTTTGTTTCCAAACTTGAAAAAGTCACTCGCTGGACAGAAATTAAACAGAATGAGGAGGTCGTCGCCGCTACAGAGGCCTATTTTTCAGACCTCGAGAATACGTATTTTTCAGACTGATTAAAGAAGTTGGAGCAACGCTGGCGGACACAGTCTTTAGATTCACTCCAGAGTGATAATAAAACACAGATAGTTCATATTTTAATGTAGTTTTCGGTCACATTTGTTTACCCATTTAACGACCAAAAATCTTAAAACTCTTTGAAGCCATGGTTAAGGTCAGTTATTGAGTGTTATATATCATAGCGCTGTGAAGATTCCTATACAAAAAAAAGTTGAGCCAGATCAGCATAGCCATTGTTCGATGGAAGATTTTGGCATCCATATATTAGAAGTACACGGAATGGGTAGGGGTTACTGACCCCCTTGGACATCGATTTGTTAAGGATAAAGCTTTTGGAGTCAAGGAAATTTTTATATCAAGCTACTTTTGTATCAGATACTAGTTAAAAACAAGACACCAAGACCCAAACCCCAACGCTAAAAACAAATCGTTTCTAAAATACTCATATAATCTATCAACCATTTACCAAATTATTACATTTAATTTACACTTGTTCGCCATAATAACAAGAGAGAACGCCATAGTCGAGTGCCTCGACTATTAGATACCCGTTACTCAGCTAAACAACTTAATATAAATATGCCTTCTTTGCCGGGCAATTGCAACTGTGTACAATGTAAATACATACATATGTATATGCTTACATATATACACACATACGCCATTGTTTGACTCAGACCTCCAATTTGGCTAACTTGATTTGATTTGCATAGTTCTTGGGATATAGTTCGGTATTGACAAATGAAAACCATCGCAATTTCCTTTAATATAAATCCTTATCGAGAATTAACGTTGACTCTGTTGGGCACCTTGGCCAGCTGTTCCAAAGTCATCCGTTAGATGGCGCCATGAAAGGCGGAAATGTAGGCGCTAGCCAGGCTTAAGCGTTTAATGGGTTTTTGGGCGTTAGAGTGGGCGTGGCAAACTTTTATTAGGCCAATCGATAGGTATTGACGAAACAAATACATATCAATTAAAATTTTCATAATAGCATCAAAACTGTGGCCACAGCTTGTGGCTTGTGGGCGTCAGAGGGGGCGTGGCACCATTTTGAAACAAACTTGCTCTGCGTAGGAACTCCTAAAATCTACATGCAAAATGCCAATCTTCTACCATTTATAGTTTCCGAGATCTCAGCGTTCATACGGACGGACAGACAGGACAGACGGACAGACAGGACAGACGGACAGACAGGACAGACGGACAGACGGACATGGCTAGATCGACTCGGCTAGCGATCCTGAACAAGAATATATATACTTTATAGGGTCGGAAACGCTTCCTTCTACCTGTTACATACTTTTGCACGAATACAATATACCCTTTTACTCTACGAGTAACGGGTATAATTATATCAAGCTACTTTTGTAGCAGATACTAGTTAAAAATGTATTGATGACAAAACTTTCAACAGATTGTCTATTTGCTCAAAAAAAGCTTTAATATTAAAAATAAAACAAACCTTCAAGTTAGCCCAGCATGCTTTTTATTTTGTTTTTTATCATGAAAACGGAAACGGATTCACGAAACTCGAAAACAGGGGTGTCACAGAAATATCCTTAAACTAATTCGGTTGAAATATACAGTGGCTCACAGCTTATTTTAACCAGACGCACCAGTTGAAAAGTCTATAAACGATGAACGAAACGGTTTTTCCAATCAATTTAAACGCACGATGCTTTGTTGATTTTCAAAATTTCAAAATCAAGGAAAAAACAACGAACAACAAGGTCACAGCTTATTTCAAGCATCTACTTTGCAGTTGTACAATGTACAATCTTTTTTTCTATGCTTTGATCAGTATATTCGGAGTATGTTCAAGTTTATTCTGGGAAAATTTACTGAGAGTATAGTGCGCAAATCTGAGTGATTTTATTGTCCAGAGCAGCATATACCGATTTGTTCATGAAATTAGGATGTACTATAAAGGAAGCTCACCCAACAAAATTTTTAATCCAACAGACGAGCACAATATCGTTCGGAAAAATCCAAATCCAAATCCAAAATCCAAAGTTATCGCCACCGAAAATTGCCAATGAGGTTGAGGCCGGAGTTAGGTAAGTCTTGCCACCCGGTAACAATTCGGCGTGTAAAAAGATCAAAAACATAATTAGCGCTAAAACATCAAGAGCAGGTTAAAGTTTGCCATAGAGCACTTGGGAAAAGATTCTTCGTTTTGGGACACAGTTTAATGACGAGTCGAAGTTTAATATTTTCGGGTCAGATGGAGGTAAGTCTTGCCACCCGGTAACAATTCGGCGTGTAAAAAGATCAAAAACATAATTAGCGCTAAAACATCAAGAGCAGGTTAAAGTTTGCCATAGAGCACTTGGGAAAAGATTCTTCGTTTTGGGACACAGTTTAATGACGAGTCGAACTCAATACTGACCTGCAAACCAAAAATTTGAAAGCCACAGTAAAACACGGCATGGAAAGCGTTATGGTGTGGGCATGTATGTCGGCTGCAGGAGTTGGGAATCTGGAGTTTATTGAAACTGCGATGGACAAAACTAAACACCTAGAGATAATGATGTCAAATTTGCTGGAAAGCGCGGAGAAGCTGGGCATTCGAGAAGATTTCCGATATTACCAGGACATTGACCAAAAACATAAGGCAGGCATTGTTCAAGCCTGGCTTTACTGGAATTGTCCGCATGTTATGCAGCCCCCAGCACAGTCGCCCGACATCAATGTCATCGAAAATTTGCGAACTATTTTAGATTCAAACGTCCGCAAACGGAAATATCAAAGAAATCAGACCTTAAAGCGGCTTTAATCGAGGAGTTATCAAAGATTACTCCAAAAGTCACCCAAAAGTTGGTCGATTCAATGCCAAAAAGGCTTAAAATATTAAGAATTCTATTTATAGTCCATAAGCACAACATATTCCTTGATGTTGGTACCTGGTTGAAATAGGCTGTGACCTTGTTTTTCGTTGCTAATTCCTTATTAATTACAAAATAAATATTAAAATAAATTTTAGAAATACATGAAGTAAATAAATAATAATTTGGAGTATTAACGAAGCATCGTGCGTTTAAATTAATTTCGTTCATCCTTTACAGACTTTTAAAGTTTTAGAGTGCGTCTGCTGCGTCTGAAATACATACAAGCTGTGAGCCACTGTACAGACAAATTCCATCCAATTGATGTTGGGAACAATTTCTGTTACACTTTAGGTAATGGCTAGACGGCTACACTAATGGCCATTTCCAGATTTCATTTTCCACCCAAATTATGATGATAATGAATCGTTTAAGTAAACAAATAAATGATGTGTCACATCTTTCATTTACGTGCACCTTTTCACAAATGAATGTACATATGTACATTTAAAGACATATACATGGATGTTAATAGAACGAAACAATTAATTGTTTGATTAGCTATGAATATTTGTAGTAACAAATATTTTTTTATATTTAACAAAAATTGCCAGTCAGATGTACCTTCATATTAATTATTATTAGATAAATACTTATATGTATATTTACATTTACAGAACACGATTTTAACATAAGTACATTTAAGTACATGTATTAATACTCATTAATGGTTATTAAACACCAAACTATTTTAAAACTTACCCATTTTTTTGATTTATGTATGAACAAATTATTATTAGTTGAAAATATAATTATAAGTGCTCACTAAACAAAATAGAAGGCGTACAATCAGCTGTTTAGGATCATTAAAGAACTGGTTCCGAAAAAAATTAACGCGGGTCAAGTTTAAAAACCCAAAACATGTACATGTTTGTTGAGTTAAACCAGGCATATTAGATTTAATGTAGACCAAAAAACAACAATAAGACTATTTTTAATTGATTTCCATGATTTTTGAAGTGAAGCTTAAGTACGCCTTCTTAATGTAATAAAAATAGATTAAAAAAATTATATTCCAGACGTATTTGAAAATATCAGAAAAAAATCAAAATGGTCAATACACAATTGAATTTATTAAACGAAAAGTACATTTTTGTTGTTGCCAAAAGAAAAATTAGAGTCAAAATAGAAACGGTCAGATTTCGACAAAAATGGAACGGTGGAAGTAGGAAAAGCGAGTGTTTTCATATTTGTGACTAAAGCCTAGTATCCTGATCGACGAAAACCGTACGCCAGTCATGAGAGAGAGCGAGAGGCAAACATCTGGCGTTCACTTTTCGTCGGGCCTTTTTTTCACGTTGGTCTCCTGTTCGACGAAAAAAATACCAGAAAATTCCATAGCGTTGCCAGTCTGCGGAAATGAACTTTGGGTGAACCCTAGCGCAAAGATTAAAAAATTTAATCTTTCAGCGTGCGCTTCTCACTGAACATATTAAAAAATGTAGGGAAAAAATCAAAAAACCCGCAAAAGTCGATTGCAGGAGTTAACATGTGAGGACAAAATAACATTAATACTTCTGGGGTGCCTCTTGTCAGAGCAAAATGTTTCATATGTCAAAAATTTACGAAAAACACAATAAAAGTGCAGATATGAACTTTAAATTAGCAAATAATTATCAGTAAATTAAAAAAACAACTGTTAAATTTAAATTGTATTGTTTTTTAATTTCTTTGTACAGCGGCAGACTTGTCTTGCCAAGGTATTGATAATATCTTTTAAAGGCTCTTTCCCGCAAATACGATATTTGAATTTTAACTGCTTGTCAACAAACCCAGCTGATTGACAGTACGACCGTAGCACGCTTGAATCTGATGAACTCTCAAACTTTTGGTCACACTGCAAAGATTAAGGTTTTTACGCTAGCGTAATCGTTTGCCGATCTGGATACTAGGCTTAATGACCGATTTGAAAGTTCCGGACTGAACAAGCGCCTCCCGCAATCCAAAAATACCCGACATTAGTCCCGTGAGAAAGGTGAAAACGCAAGAGAGGCATAAATAAGTGATACGACCGAGTTATTTTGAAGACATATTATATATTATTTCCATACTATTTATGTATGTATTTACTCAGAAATTAGATCCCTTATAGTGCATTAATGCGTTTGCATTTCTTATATAAAAAAATAAATACTAAACTCACAAATTGGTTTTTTACTCAACATTGGTTTTAATAAGATTATTCAAATATTTAATATATATTTTCGTAATGTTTTTTTTTCATTTTTGGAGTCTACCAACTTTTATACCGTCTGGCAAGACAGACAAGGAAGAATGGAGATCCCTCAACCCATTTCTTCGGATCTATAGAATTATTTGGTAATAAACGAGAACAAGGTGCATCCTTTTGTGGCGTGTTAACAATCGTCACTATTGTTTTATTTACTAGTCTGTATATAGGAAAAAGACTAAAAACTATTAGCGGTCTGGGAATTCTCATAAGATTTTGATATGTTTTCAATATACCTATCGATACCAGGCCAATAAAAATAAGCGAGCAGTGATCTTCATTTTTGACGTTATTATGTGAGCGCCATGAAGCTCTTTCAATAGCAACGTCTTAAGTTTTGTTGAGACTACCAGTCGGTACTGGAAAGTAAAGCAACCAACTGAGATTTGGCAGTGATATTCCAAGGCCATTATGACCCCTTTTGATAGCTTGAACTTTTTCTCCCAAGTGCTCATCTGTTCTGTTCTCCTAGCTATTAGGGTAGATTAGAGTAGATTTCGAAGTTGTCTAATGCAATGGGGCATTTATGTTAGTCTCAATTTGACGCGATACGTAAACGAGAGAAGTAATCGGCATTGCTATTCTTCTAGGATGTATTTTGCTATAAGCCTGGTAGACAGATCGACAAACGAGGAAGCTAGCGTAAAAACTTTAATCTTTCCAGTGTGACCAAAATTTCGAGAGTTCATCAGATTTAAGTGTGCTACGGTCCTACTGATAATCAGCTAGGTTTGTTGACAAGCAGTTAAAATTCAAATATCGTATTTGCGGGAAAGAGCCTTTAAAAGATATTATCAAATACCTTGGCAAGACAAGTCTGCCGCTACACAAAGAAGTTAAAAAACAATTCAATTTAAATTTAACAGTTGCTTATTTTAATTTACTGATAATTATTTGTTAATTTAAAGTTCATAGCTGCACTTTTATTGTGTTCTTCGTAAATTTTTGACATATGAAACATTTTGCTCTGACAAGAGGCACCCCAGAAGTATTAATGTTATTTTGTCCTCACATGTAAACTCCTGCAATCGACTTTTGCGTTTTTTTTTATTTTTTCCCTGCATTTTTTTATATGTTCAGTGAGAAGCGCACGCCGAAAGATTAAATTTTTTAATCTTTGCACTAGGGTTCACCCAAAGTTCATTTCCGCAGACTGGCAACGCTATGTAATTTTCTGGTATTTTTTTCGTCGATCTGTGCACAGAGGTGAAAAAAAGGCCTGACAGAAAGTGAACGCCAGCTGTTTGCCTCTCGCTCTCTCTCATGACTGGCGTACAGTTTACGTCGATCTGAGTACTAGGCTATAACATCAACTTTTCAGTTACTTAGTAGTTCTAGTTGTCCATGCATGAAATTAAAAATGTCGGTAAGGATTTTTGGATTATTTGAAAATTCGGTGAGCATACAACCATACGGTAGCAAGGGCTTCATTATCAATCTGTCGATAGTGCTGATTTGTTATAGTCGTCGTTTGGCTGGCATAAGCTATTGGCTGCTCCTTTCCATCCATATTATGGTTTGACAGCAACTCATTCAGAACCGCTGTTTTGATGTCCTTTAAAAGTAGCAGTGGGAGCGATGGGTCAGATAGCATTAAAATTTGCGGTATCACCAATAATTGCATAATGCTTTTGTAAGCCTATTTCTAAATGTTGATAAACAATGCCTTCATAAAGAATATCTCTAAGTGCTTTTAAAAGTCGTCAGGTCTGAAATAAATTTGAATTAGAACTTAGCCTTTCCCTAAAAAAATGGCAAGGTTTAAGGTGTTCTTCTAAAATTAGTACATTAGGAATACTGTTTAAGCGCAGAACGCTAATTATGAAGTTTACGTTAAGATAGACATAAGTAACAGCTCGACAAAATACCATCTATCTGTGGTCGCATATCCTCCTTTTTTGTCACAGCACTGAGTTTGCGAATTTCTAAACACAGACGACCAAGCGTGTTGAGATTCCTCTATCGCTCCTCTATCACTTCCGAATAATCCAATTTTTCGACAGCAGTAGATACAGGAAAAGAGCGTTTAGAAACGCCTACATCATCTACCAACCCGAACACGGCGAATGAGGCGAATTCTGCGACTACCTCGTTGGCTATCGGACAGTATATGATTTCCTAACACTATTTTAGAGACTTGTGTAAATGGTGGTGATAAATCAAAGGTATTCCAAAAATATATCAGGCTTCTTAGAAGCTCACTTCGGTTTTTAGTTTACCTATGACGTCCTGCTTTGTATTATCGTCGTGTAAGCTAACATGGAGAGACTTTTAAATTTTACCCTGCTTCGTATAATTTGCTCTGCCATTTTGCCACCGATAACATTTATGGCTCACTACCGTAACTTCTGCGTAAGGACGATTATTATTGTTTTTAAAACGTATGCTATAATTGTATTGATCCAATTCCAAAACAATCTTAATCTTTAAGTATTTCTTAATCTTTCTGTGTACGTAATTCTTGACCTTTATTGGACTCAGACTCACAAATAATTGGAATATTTATTGGACATTCGATTCTTCGTCAGTTGCCTTGCTGATAAGTTGCTTATTTTGATAAATATAATATTAGCAAAATAATTATTTTTTTCCTTTGTTTTTATTTAAATTTTTTGATTTTCCTATGGGAGCTGTATGGTATAGATTTTAATTTAGATTAATTTAAAACCATAATTTCATAGTATTTATATATTACCAAATCAGAAAGAGAAAATACATTTTTAAATTTTTTTCCGATTGTTCCTACTACATATATGACTTTTCTGGTGATGCTGATCAAGAACATATATACTTTATAAGGTCGGAAATGTCTCCTTCACTGCGCTGTGAACTTTTGACTGAAATTATAATACCCTCTGCAAAGGTATAAAAAAAAGCAATAGCATGTTTCTTGCGCTTATAGCTTTTGCAACGATCGTAATGGCTTCGTGGCATGATTTTAAATGTTGGTTCATTACCCGTGGTAAGGCTGCGAAATTATAAAAAAAATCTCAAGGGCTGCAAATCCCAGACGCTTAATACCAAACCCATGGTCTTTAAAATTTAAGGTTGGGCCTTTTCTCCTCTTCCTAAAATTTTTGACTCGTCTCTCCGGACTTTGCCTCTTCGTTTCGAAATCTGAATTGAGTGAAAATATCTGAAAGTCTCCAAGCGTAGCTGCACGAGAATTATTTGCTCGATTTGTGTGCCAAAGTAAAATCAAATATTTGTAATCAAGCTATAACATACAATTTTATTTCGTGAGCAACGTAAACACATGGCAATGAAGATGGGCGTCATAAATATAAGCGTTTACGTGAATCGTCCTCCGGATTGGCCCGTCGATTAGAGGTGTACGTTTTTACTACTTCCTTTGCATCGCCGATATTCATTGCGTCTAAAATAAATCACATGAAAGGACAAGCCAAAAAAGGTACGAAATACTACTACTACTACATATTTTTAGAATTTACGGAAATTGAACTGAATAAAAACGAGGAACCTATTCCACTTAATCCCATTTACGTAAATAATTGTTAAAATATTGGGGTAAAATATTTTCGAAATATAGTATAAATATTTGTTTAGGCTATCATGCCTTCATTTTGGGCATTAATAAATTAAATTAACAAGAACTACATTTTATTCTCGATTGAATAAAAACACTAATCAGTTTTTTTGCCAACAAATATCAAGCATGGCAACAAAATGTGAGTGGATAAAAACGCAAATAAGGCCAGATATTCTTAGCTCCGAAATTTTCCCGGATAAGTACATAATTAACAGTTTTAATGCCCTCTCCAGACGGGGATGTGGAGTCTTGATTACTGTCGACTCGTCTGAATTACTAACTTTCGAAGAATTTAATGACATCGAATTCCTAGGTATAAAATTGTTCCCGGTAGTTTTATATATAATACTTGTTTATATATCCCACCATCATCTGAGTTCCCAATTTACGCAAATCACCTCTCCGTTATTTAGTCCATTTCCAAGAACTGTCACGTCGAGATCAATTAGTAGTACTAGGTGATTTTAATATACCTAGTGCGACATGATCCCCAAGGTTCTAAAATGTTACTTCCTTCAGCGCAGCATGACTTTATTGACGGCTTTCTTGACATTGTCCTATTCCAAGAAAATAATGTTAAAAACTCCTTAGGGCGTTTACTGAACTTATGTTTTGTTTCAAATCCAGAAGGCGTTCGTCTATAAAGAACATATCACACCATCGGAAGACTCACACCATCATTCAGTTCTAGAGCTAACTTAGATGCGAACAGAGCTGAAAAAGTCCGAAAAGTCTGTACTTTTATAACCGGCTATGACTGGTCCGAACATTATTCATGCACTAACATGGCTGAGGCCAATACAATAAGACCTAAATGGTTTTCAAACATGGTGTTGAGAAAATCTTTTGGATTTAAATAGCGCTAAGTGTAAGGTAATGAATCACGCATGTTGATGACCTTGGTGTCCTTCTTGACCCAAAACTTAAGTTTTGTGACTGTTTAGGTCAGTGGCCCATTGCATCGGCGCTGTACACTGAGCTCTCTGAGCTTTCGCTCTCGCCCCTCTTGCGCTCCCTCGCTCGCTTCTCGCAACGTCCGCGCTCCAGAGTGCGAGCTTCGGGTTTCGCATCCGAACTCTTCGGACGGCCGTTGCCGATCTCCCGCTCCCGCTTCAACGGAGTAAAGCGGGCGGGAGCGCGGTTTTAGTTTTTAATTTAGTTAGTCTCAGGTATACCACTGAATAAAAGACACTGAAGTACACCACGACGCCCCCGACTTCTTCACTTTCGTCCTACTTTGCGTTTGCGCCGTGGGAATTTTTGTGCCTTCAACTCTTTTTTTGTGGAAGGATCGCCCCTCCTACAACATTTTGGTCCTTCGGGCCGGATAAGGATATCCTTCTGCCATTCGACCGGCAGGTCCTGTGATTTTTCCGCAAAAAAGATAAGTACGAGCATTTTCCGATAACTAATATCAGCCACTCGGTGTGAAGTAATTTCGGGAGTTTCCCTGTTCGCCGTACAGTCCGCCGTTGTCGAGATATTTTTTTGTCTTTTGTTTTTTTTTTCTCCACATAATTTCATCTGACCGTCACTTCAAATACAGTCCACTCCACGACGCTCTACTGTACCGATATACACATACACATATCCATAAACGCATGCATGCCCATATCTACATAAATATATTTTCTGCCTCCACATACAGGAACATACACATATCCATAAACGCATGCATGCCCATATTTTTTTTTTTTTAACTTTGCTTTTATTTATTGAATCTTCTGTTAATTTTGAGACTAACAATAAGTTTACGAATCTTAACATTAAAATTTAACTAACAGTATAATAAGACTGCATTCTGGTTGCGCGCGCCTCAAGTCGGTCGCTGGGTGGGTAAGTCATTGCGACGAAGGCGTGATTGGTTGATCAACCTTGTAAGACCTCTCGCTAGGTGGTTAGGGTGCAACGATAGCTTGGTAAAGTACTTTTCCTTCTGTTCTGCGATCACTTCTTTGACTGGTAGAATGTTTAAGTCGCGATGTATGGTTTCGTTGCGATCGTACCACGGTGCCCCGGTGATTGTTCTCAAGATCTTCGACTGAGCTCGCTGGACTATGTCGATATTGCTATTGCTGGCATTCCCCCATAACTGAGAGCCGTACATCCATATAGGTTT
The DNA here is from genome assembly GCA_018153365.1 of Drosophila fuyamai. NCBI lineage: Eukaryota > Metazoa > Arthropoda > Insecta > Diptera > Drosophilidae > Drosophila > Drosophila fuyamai. The sequence goes on along the minus strand of JAECXW010000364.1, from coordinate 577,977 downwards.
TAGTACCGAGTTATACAGCAGGACTTTATATTCAAGACTAAGGGAAGACCGAGCGTTGATAAGCCAATGAAGGCTACTGGCTTTTAGTTTTAGGTGTGTTCTTTTGGCTTCAATGTGCCGGCGCCATGTGAGTCTTCTGTCGAGGTGTACTCCTAGATATGTCACTTCGTTTGCTTGCGGAAGTAGAGTATGGTTTAACATGAGCGGCGGGCAGTTTTGCCTGTTCAGGGTGAACGTAACGTGCTTGCATTTTTGTTCGTTCACTTTAATTCGCCAATCTGCGCAGTTGCTTGCATCGGGTATTTTGAGCGGCTGAGAATGGCTGTATCATCAGCAAACGTAGATGTTGTTAGTCGTGTGCTTGTTGGGATGTCTGCTGTGTAGAGGACATATAATGTTGGCCCAAGCACGCTTCCTTGAGGAACTCCAGCTCCAATAGTGAAATCGTCAGTTATAGCAGTGTTGCATCGAACAGCAAATTTTCTGTCGTAGAGGTAAGACTCTAGAAGCTTATGGGTGTTGTAGGGGAGCATTGTCTTGATCTTGTACATTAGACCTTCTAGCCAAGCTCTATCAAATTCTTGAGAGACTTCTTCCGAATTTCTGATGTTATCCGGTTGACCTGCTCAATTGTTCCGTGCTTTTCACGAAACCCAAATTGATGTGACGGCATTCCTTCCTGGATTCTTAGGTATGTGTTTATCCGAATCAATACGCATTTTTCAAAGAGTTTAGATAAGCATGAGAGTAGGCTTATAGGTCTATACGACGTGGGAATTGTGTGGTCTTTTCCTGGCTTTGCTATCATTATTATAATCGACTTTTTCCATATCACTAGAAAGTGGCCAAGTTTTGCTATGGCAGTAAAAAGCTGGGTGATAGTGCAAACGGCGCAATATGGGAGCTCAATGATCATTTTGGGAGTTATGCGGTCGCAGCCCGGGGATTTTTTCGGATTCAGCTGATTTTTGATGATGTTAACGATTTCGTTTGGGCGAAACTCAATTGGTTCATGTTGAAGCTGAGGCTCATGTGGTAAAGTCGGCAAGGTGAACGCACTAGTGGCAGGATTTGGTTGGAAGACATTTTTAAGGTGGTTGGCAAATGTGCTGGCTCTGTCTGCATCGCTGCGTGCCCAGCCGCCTGTGGGGTTTCTAATAGGCATCACGGTTACTTTCGGTGAGCTTAGAGTAGGGTGAGCTCTCCATAGTGAGTGTTTTGTGCTAGATGTTGACAATTGCTCTATGTAGCGTCGGTGGACATGTGCTTCTTCTTACTGTAAAGCTTTTGTGAGTTGACGTGAGGCATATTTGAAGCTTTGCCTAGCAGATGGTGATCTGTGGAGTTGCCACTCTCGACGTAAGCGTCGCTTTTCGAGGACGAGCTGTTCTATTTGTAGATTTGTCTTCTTTTGGTTGCTTTGTGTACTTGTAGTTTGGGGTGTTGAAACTCGAGCTGCAGAGACGAGTACAGACTCCAGTGTATTAACAAATCTGTCTACGTTGGCTTCATCGTTGAGATGAGGACTTAGCTCAATGTGTGAGCTAATGTATTTCTTGTACTTAACCCAATTGGTTTTCTGAGATGTCAATTTAAACGATTGCTCCAATGCGCCTGGATGTCGGAGAAGAATAAACAGGACAGGCGAGTGATCCGATGAAAGATCCGAGAGGCATTCGGCGCTTATCAGATTTTAGGTCTGCTGGCCATTATGTTGGCCTGCCAGGAGAAACGTAGTTCAGCTTGTTCTTGGCTTTTATAACTGCATTATAGAGCTGTTTTCCTTTTGGAGTCACGAGACGTGATCCCCAGTGTGTGTGCTTGGCGTTGTAGTCCCCTGCTGCTATGAAGTGGTCTCCTAGTGAGTTGAAAAACTGCATAAACTCATCTTCAGATATGGTGAAGCGAGGGGGGCAGTATATGGCGGCTAGTGTAAGTTGGTTGCCAGTATTTATTTGTATATTTAAAGATGTGGCCTGTAGGTAATTTTTACCAAATTTGTTATGATAGTGGTGCTTAATACGGCTTCTGATTAGAATTCCAGTCCCACCATGTGCTTTACCATCTGGATGATTTGTTCCGTAAAATGAGTAACATCGTAGTTGAAAATTGTATTTATTTGTAAGGTGGTTTTCTGAAAGCAGCATTACATCGATATGGTTGTCGAGTAGGAATTGAGCTAACTCAAGTTTATGCTGTGAGACGCCGTTAGCGTTCCACGTAGATATCCTTAGGGAAGTCATTATTTGGATTGTTGTGAAACCAGCATTTGAATCAGTAGATTTTGGTTTCGCATTAAATCTTGCATAGTTGTGCGCATAAACGACATAAACTCCGTAAGGCTTTGCTGCAGGCTGTATATCACATCTTCGAAGTTGCTTTTTGACTGCTCCGGGAATTTTTGCTGCTGAGCCGTGTTCGGTTCTTGGTATGCTGATTGCAGAAATGAACTTTTTGAGACAGGGTTAGCCAGTCCTGATTTTAAAGCGCTTGCGTAAGTCTCATTTTTATCAGAGTTTAAGGGTCCTAGTGAGGATCTGGCTGCAGTCGAGAAGAAGACTTCAGGGTTTGATCTGGAAGCTGTCATCTGTTTATTTTGGGTGCGTGCGGCAGTTCCTCTCTGGTGGATGCGACTTTTCAGCTCCTTGTAAACAGGGCAGCCTCTGTAGTTAGCAGTGTGATTGCCACCGCAGTTGCCGCACTTTTTCGAGTTGCAGTCATCTTTGCTCGCTGGGCAGTGTGCGGAGTCATGAAGATCTCCACAAACTACACACACCGGGCGCAGTTTACAGTATGACCTTGTATGGCCATATTCATGGCAGTTCGCACATTGTACCGGGCCATTGCGTTTGTGCGGTTCCTTAACTGTAATTCTGCGGTGCAGCAGGAACTGAAGATTGTAAATGGGATGCACTTCGTATTTCTTTAGGGGCTTATTTTCTGGTTCGAGCTCAACCTTAAAGAGTGGCTGCGGCTTTCTATCCCTGTTAAGGATGTTGAAGACTGTCTTAGCGTTAAATCCCTTCTCTTGAAGCGCCTTTGTTATCTCTGCAGGCGTTACGTCGGACTCTATGCCCTTAAGTACGACTTGCAGGTCTTTGCTACTTTTTAGCTGATACGTGTAAAAGTTCTTTTTATTCTCGGAAAGATATTTCGATAATACTCTGTAATTATCTTCAGACTTCATTTGAACCTTTGTTTTCTGGATGTTGCCCTTTACTAGAGGTATTATGTGGAAGTTATCCTTTCCAATAAGCTCGATAATTTTGTTGACAAGAACATTGGAACTTTTTTCTCGAATATAAATTGGCGGAGGTTTTGGCTTCCTTTTCTGCCTCCACATACAGGAACTTAAAATTAAATAAATTCAAATCCACACGGGTGCGCCCGTGATTGTTTTTTCTCCAAATTGCCGCAATTAACCGGCCCGACGGCTGTGTTATTATTGTTGCTATATTTTTTTCAATTCTTTATCTCTCCCGCGTCCCTCACGCATGCACTGCGCTGCCGACGGCATAACCCAGTGAACATTTCTCCCGAACCAAAGCCAAGGTTTTTAATTCCACCGTTCCGGCTCCGCTCAAAAATAAGTATTTATAATTATAATTATTATTTAATTATAATTACTATTTTATTATAAATATTATTTAATTATTTGCGGAAAAGTAATTAATTTATTTAATGGATTAATTAATTAAATTTTTATTGAGTTTTTCCGGATTTCTTTTTTGCGATCAAAGATATTTTTCCAAACCCAAAAAAATAAATAAATAACTAAATACAATAAAATTATTTGGCAACAATAACTAAGGTAAAAAATTATATAAAAAAAATCAACATAAGTCAACAAAGTGAGTAATCAGATATACAAATAGATAAACAAGATATATAATCAATACAGTTTCATCGATTTTAAAATATTTTCTTCAGATTCTTCTCGTTGTTTATGGCACTGTGCTTTCCATTCCGCACAAATTAACAGTGTGAATGTTCTCCGTGTTTGGTTTCTTTTGTGTGCGTTCATTTACACGACGACCAACTCGTTGGCGACTCAGATCGCGCCGAGAGCTTAACGGTGAATATCCTCGCGTTCTAAACGAAACGCCCCTTGCTCAGATCAGTCGACAAGAGCTGATCCGGCCGAGAATGCCCACGGGAGACGACAAGAAACCGAGGTCGATCCCATCTATCCGTTTGGACAGGTCCCAATCCGCGTCTCTGCGGCCGTCTCAATTAACACCAAAGGCAAAAAGCGACGAGTCCGTCGAGACTATCTCCGGTCCCCCGTCAAGGCTTTCTCGGTCGGTGTCCAAAATGGCTCAAACTGCGATAGACATCGCCCTCAAAAAGTTTATTGCCACAACAGACCGGGTTAGCCAATTTCAAGCGGATATTCATACTCCGAGCGCCGCTGAACCAGAACGACTTTCCCCCGGCATGTGCCAAGTCCATCGGGACCAAATCCGGGCCTTGTGGGACAGTTCTGCCACCTCGACAGTGCTTGAATCCAAGTACAGTTACTGCTACTCCGTATATTCGAGATGTTTGGTCCAGCTTTAGGACATAATAGACAAGGTCGCCTCCCAGCCCATTCAGGCTGTTGTCAGTGTTCCAACATCGCCGTCTACGGGCTGTCGTTTGCAACCAGTCGACACCGAAGTTTTCGCTGGTGATTACCTGCGTTGGCCCACCTTCAGAGATCTTTTTACCGCGATATACATACACAACTCGCGTCTTACACCGGTAGAAAAGTTGTTCCACCTATTGTCCAAAACAAGTGGCGATGCGCACGCCATTGTTTCCAAAGCCCCGCTGACCTACGAAGGGTTTATCTCCGCGTAACGAAGCCTCACCGACCGCTTCGCAAATCGGCGGTTATTAGTAAATAGCCAGTTAAAAATCCTCTCCAACATTTAGGCAGTACCCCAAGAGTCCGGAGCCGCTCTGAAGAAGCTGCAAGGCACAATCCAAAGTTGCCTGACAGCATTTGAGATGTCCTCTATTCAAGTCGAGACTTGGGATGGTCTCCTGGTGTACATGGTTTCTTTAAAGCTTCCCAAAATCACGCTTTCGATGTGGGAGCAATCCATTCACAACAAGGCTGAGATTCCAACATGGAATGAGTTAGACTCGTTCTTGACAGAGCGTCATCACACTCTGGAGGCTATCGATAACATCAGGCCTAGCAGTTCGGCTTAGTTTCCGCCAAGGTCGACACCTGCAAGCGCCTCAGCGCGTAGGCTTAATTCCTACGAGGCCAGAGTGACTCCAGCCCCAAGAGGGTGCGATCTCTGCACCAGAGAGAATCATCCTGTTCGCTTATGTCCGCGCTTCCTTGAGATGGATGTAAATGGTAGGTCCGACTACATTAGGAAAAATCAGCTTTGCCTGAACTGTTTTGCACGAGGGCACCTGCAACGGGATTGCACTAGCGCCCATAGCTGCATCACGTGCCACAGCCGTCATCACACCCTCCTGCACCGCGGTAATCCATTCGCGGCCGCACCAAGTCCGTCTGCGCCATCCAGGTCTCGACCCGCGCCTACTACAAGAGGCACGAGCCCCACAGGGGATCACTCTGATGTGCAAGTGTGCTTCGCTTCCGGCTCAAGAGCCGTCTTACTGGGCACAGCCCTCATTAACATTTGCCATTTAGGGTACAATTTCCAGGCGCGAGCCCTGATCGACTCTGGTTCCGAGGCAACCTTTATTACGGAGAGACTTTTCAACCTCGTCAAACTTCCATTCAAGACTATTCAGGCCCAAGTCTCTGGTCTTAATCAAACCGTTGCCGCTCAGTCCACGAAACTCTGTCATTTTTCTATTCGATCGCCTTCCAGACCCGGATTGCATTTAGAAACTTCCGCTTACGTTCTTCCGCAGCTGGCCGGGAATCTGCCTTCGTATCCAATCCCTCGAGATCTTCTTAAGGGAATTCCTGACATCCCCCTTGCGGATCCCAAGTTCTTCGAGAGCTCCCAAATCGATGTCTTGATAGGAGCCGACATTCTTCCGTCCATCCTCCTCGGGAACGCCAGGGCTAACATTTGCGGTTCACTTCTCGGCCAGGAAACCATTTTTGGATGGGTGTTGACAGGCCCCATATCGCCAGCGGCCCCGCGCAATTTGTCCGCCTTCTCCACTCGAGTTACCAGTGGACTCGACAACTCGTTGGATCATCTCCTTACCAAATTCTGGGAGGTGGAGGAAGTGCCCACACAGATAGTCCCCGAGTCTGATTCCGTCTGTAAACACAATATTGTCCACACTACAAGAAGGGACAGTCGTGGCAAATACGTTGTGATGCTCCCCTTGCGCGATCCTGAGCATAGTGGTTTCACGATCCTTTGCTTTGGCTCAATTTCTGCGTAACGAGCAGCGCCTAAAAAGAGATCCTCACTTGAAGGCCCGGTTTGACTCTGTGATCCAAGAATACCTCGACTTAGGTCACATGGCCGAGGGCCCTTTGACGAGCAGTTCTTTCCACATCACGCCGTTCTTAAGACCGAGAGCGTAACCACTAAAGTGCGGGTGGCTTTCAACGCCTCTAGCCCTTCCGCAAACGGGACCAGTCTGAATGACATACTTTACGCGGGCCCGGTCTTACAATCCGACCTCACGATTCAAATCCTGAAGTGGCGATACTTTAGGTTCGTTTTCAACGCCGACATCGAGAAGATGTATCGGCAAATTTGGGTAGACCCCCAGCATACTCCCTTGCAGCGTATTCTATTCCGCAATTCCGATGGGGAAATCCGCGACAACGAGTTGAAGACAGTCACCTTCGGGGTCAATTGGGCCCCGTTCCTAGCGATCCGTGCGAGTCGGATTATCCGACAGTACATGTACGTCGACGACGTACTCGCGGGGGCAGACTCCAAAACCGAAGTGCAAGCGGCTATCCGCGAGCTCCAGGGGGCCCTGGATTCAGCAGGATTCCCCCTTAGAAAATGGACATCTAATAGCAAGGGGATTTTGGCCAACATCCAGAGTGACCATCTCCTTCGCGCGGACTTCCTTGAAATCGACGCAGAGAGCACGTCTAAAACTCTCGGAGTGCGGTGGAAGGCGACGTCTGTCGAGTTTTTCTTCATTGCTCCCGAATTGACCTTGGGTTCAAAGTTCACAAAGCGTCAAGTCCAATCCCAAGTCTCCAAACTATTTGATCCAGCGGGTTGGCTTGCCCCCTTCATAGTCCGGGAAAAGATGTTTATGCAGGACATTTGGCTCCAAAATCTAGAATGGGACGAGGCCCTCCCTCGAGATTTTTGCCAAAGATGGGTTGACTTCCTGGAAAATTTTTCCGCTCTTGATCAGATCCACATTCCCCGATGGGTCGCTTTCCGACCACATTTGAAAATTGAGCATCATGGGTTCTGCGACGCCTCGCAGAAGTCGTACGACGCCGCCCTCTACGTCCGAGTTGAGGCTGGGTCCGCGGTAATGGTGAACTTGCTCACGGCAAAGACGCGGGTGGTCCCAGTAAAAACGGTGTCGCTCCCGCGGCTTCAGTTGTGCGGAGCCTTGTTATTGTCCGAAATGGTCAACGCCATTCTTCCGAAGATACCCGGGCAGGCGTCCGCCCTTCACTGTTGGACGGACTATACGATTGTTCTCGCCTGGTTGCATAAGCCAGCGTGCCACTGGACAACGTACGTGGCAAATCGTGTGACCAAGATCACCCAGCTCATCGAGGTGGAGAAATGGGCACACGTCCGCTCCGAGCATAACCCGGCAGATCTCGCTAGCCGGGGGGTGGCGCTTCAAGACCTTGCGGACAGCCAGCTGTGGTGGCATGGTCCTGCCTGGCTGAAGTGGCCTCGCTGCGAAAAGCCCACTCAAGGCTATGAACCCCCAGTGACTGAACTCGAGAAGCGAGCAGTCAAGGTCCATGTTGCGAAGGCCCCCCTGAAGACGTTCTGGAGCGTTTTTCCACACTCGACAAGGCGTTGCGAGTCCTCGCTTACGCTCATCGGTTTATCCAGCGTTCGCGAAAGCTCATGTCCCGAGCGGCTCCTGATTTCCGTCACGCCACGCAGGCACTTTGCCCTTGAGATTGGCTGCTTAAGCCAAAAACGGCCAGTGCCAGCATCCAGCCTTGTCCAAAACCTGAACCCGTTCATTGATTCCCAAGGGCTCATGAGAGCATGCGGCCGAGTCACGGCCTCCGAGCTTCTCCAGTATGATGAACGGCATCCTGTCATCCTTCCATACGACTGCCATCTGTCTCGACTCCTCGTCCATTTTACGCATCGCATAACGCTGCACGGTGGCATTCAGCTGATGATCCGTCTGATCCGTTCCAAGTTCTGGATCCCGAGGGTGAGGAATTTGGTCAAGTCCGTCATCTATTCATCCACAAAAAGAGGTTGCAAACGCCACTGATGGGAGTTGAACGACCTTCTCGCGCCGGTCCCTTCGACATCAAAAACTACACGGGACGAGCCTGTCTCATTACGAAAGGGTATGTGCTGGTGTTCGTGTGCTTCGCCACTAAGGCCATCCATTTAGAGCCTACTTCCGACCTTACGACTGAGAAGTTTCTTGCCGCCTTCGCCCGTTTCGTGTCCCGAAGAGGATGCCCCCGTCAAGTTCAGTCGGACAATGGGAAGACCTTTGTTGGTGCGGCGTCACTACTCTCCCGCGAGTTTCTTCTAGCTCTGAAAGGAAGCTTTGACGGGTGCCTATAGTCACCAGCAGCTGCTCTGGCAATTTATTCCTCCGGGAGCACCCCATATGGGGGGCTTGTGGGAAGCACGTGTTAAGAGCTTCATGACCCTGTTCTACAAGTCTACGGCGACGCGAAAATATACGTTCGAAGAGCTGTCCACGCTTCTAGCTAGGATCGAAGCATGCCTGAATTCGCGTCCGCTCGCGCCGATGTCCGAAGTCCCCACTGACCTGTTGGCACTTACGCCTGGGCACTTTCTTGTTGGAGAGCCCCTCCTCGCCATGGTCGAACCCGAGATAAAGGGGGACACCACATCTATTATAAACCGCTGGCAGCACCTGAAGGCTTTTCATCAACAATTTCGTCTGCGATGGAAGGAGGAGTACCTCAAGGAACTCCACAAGCGGAATAAGTGGCGAACCCCTACAAGAAATCTCCGTGCCGGGGACATGGTGATAGTCAAGGAAGACAACCTTCCGTCCAATGAGTGGCGACACTGATCCAAATTTTTTATTTTTTGTCCTATTCCGCCAATCAGATCTCACACGATGTCTCTATGTCAGCCGCTCCTCGGCCCTCGTCCGCCACCCCACGTCACGCATCCGACACTCCGCGGCAATTTTCTGCTACTCGTCGGGGTGCCACGCAGCCCGCGATCGCCGCTCCGTCCTTGACGTCCCTCCTACAGCGGCACAGCGTCAACCGACGGCTTCGGTGCGTTTAGAGACCGGGAGTCGAGTCTTCGACACTGCTGCGCTCATCGACCCGTGTACGCCTATGAGCTGCATCGACGCTTCGCTAGCGTCGAGTTTCCGCTTGCCGACCACCAACGTGGGAGGCGAACAGATCTGTTCGGCAACCGTTGGGTCCAGAATCGACAGCCCTGTCCGGCTCGACGCCTCACGTGCGCATCCGCACTCCAATCCGGGAGCTGAGCGACGCAGTAAGGACCTACTTCCGGGACATTACGCTGGCTGATGAGCGGATTTATCTCCCCGCGACGATTTCCATCATCCTGGGCGCGGATATGTATCCGAGTGTGATGCGGCCGGGCTTCCTGAAAATTCAGGATGGACTGCCAGTAGCCCAGAGCACCGTGTTTGGGTAGGTCGTGTCCGGAGCCTGCCACCAGCCGTGAGAAGAGCAACCAGGCTATGATGCAACCCGAGTAGTTGCAAGGGAGGGCGGAATGTTTAGGTCAGTGGCCCACTGCATCGGCGCTGTTCACTGAGCTCTCCGAGCTTTCGCTCTCGACCCTCTTGCGCTCCCTCGCTCGCTTCTCGCAACGTCCGCGCTCCAGAGTGCGAGCTTCGGGTTTCGCATCCGAACTCCTCGGACGGCCGATGCCGATCTCCCGCTCCCGCTTCAACGGAGTAAAGCGGGCGGGAGCGCGGTTTTAGTTTTTAATTTAGTTAGTTTCATGTATACCACTGAATAAAAGTCACTGAAGCACACCACGACGCCCCCGACTTCTTCACTTTCGTCCTACTTTGCGTTTGCGCCGTGGGAATTTTTTGCCTTCAACTCTTTTTTGTGGAAGGATCGCCCCCCCACAACAGTGACCATATTACTTCCATGGTGAATAAAGTCAGGGAAGTACTTGGATTTATTAAAAGGTGGTCAAAGGAATTCGATGTTCCCTATATTACATAGACTCTGTTCATTTCAATAGTCCATCCAATCCAATTTTAAGTCCTAATTATGATGTACATATAGAGCGGATAGAGTCTGTGCAAAACAATTAGTTATTATTTGCTCTACTGGAATGCAAGCCTTATTTTACCATCCCAATTTTACCATCCTTCTTCTAATTAATCTACCATTCTTATTAAACCGTAGAACTGATTTTATACATAAACTGATTCACTGGGATGTGGAGTACAGAGTTACTGGGTCGCCTAACCTTCTCCGTGCCTAATAGAATTACGAAGAGCTTTATTCCTTTTAAAAGCATTGTATATCTAAATATGATATGATTAAACTTTTTAGAGTACTATGTAGTGACTATAATAGACTTTACCATACTATTTCAACTACCGGTACTGCCAATCTTAAAAGCATTTATTTTATCTTATTTAGTATTGCATTATATGCATTCTTATTTAGTCTGTCCGGTTCCTTTTTCACTTCTCGCGATCTCTTTTTTTTACGCCCATTGGGGAATAGGGCTCCGCGCGTAACAAACACTGCTTGGTGTCGTAAGGGCTACTTGTTTGCGCTGATCATAGTGCACCGACGTCCGAATATTTGTTTTTTTGCATCTTTTTTAAATTAAATTATTCCGCACATTTTTCTTTGATTTGGTCGGTTAGTTGGTTATCATTTTATTTAAGTAAGACAGATGAAAGGAATAATAGCTCGCTCACCGAATTTGCTGCAAAGGTTCTTCGTTGGTTGACTTAGTGGGTGGAATACAGGTTGATTAGTGGTAGCTGCATGTGCTCGACTTTGGGTTTTATGTCACACTACACCCGTAGCATAAAACCTTTTTCTAAGCCTTACAATCTTCATATCGGTGGCCTTCCCTATGACAGATTCAGCAGATAGGCGGTGCCCCGACTTCCCAACTGCCATCGACTAAAATATTCCTCGGCATCTTTCCAGTGGATTTCCTCGACGAAGTCAGAGACCAGTTTCCTAAATGGCACAACCTTTTGGGAGCTCTAAATCTTTCGTACATCTTCCAAATAGTTTTCCCTACGATTTCGTATCTCGTGGCATATTTCCGGCCTTACATTCACCTTTAGAACTTTGAACACTTCCATTTCCGACAATGGCATAAACTGTCCATCATTTCAGCAACAGCATCGTAATGGCTGAAGGCGATCCGCAAGATTTGTGTTATTAACTGGCCCATTTTATCAGACAACTTGGTTATCAACCAACCTCGAGATGAATATTGTCTTGGGGGGTCTCGACAAATTACCATCGGTAAAGGATATGCATCCTTCATCATCACATCATTAACATTGCCAATTTCTAAACACAGACGGACTTTTTATGGCCTCCAAAAAAAAAAACTGGTGACGACCAAGCCCACTGAGATCCTATTTCCAACATTCTATCGACTTCCGAATATACCAATTTTTCGACAGAAGGAGATACGGGAAAAGTTCATCAATCTTACAGGAAACTAATTTGGTTTTTCCAACCCTAATCTGCGAATGACCCCGTTGGCTATCGGGCAGTATATGTGTTGTAGGGGGGCGATCCTTCCACAAAAAGAATTCCCACGGCGCAAACGCAAAGGAAGACGAAAATGAAGAAGTCGGGGGCGTCGTGGTGTACTTCAGTGTCTTTTATTCAGCTGCATACATGATACTGAAAAAACTTAAAACTTTTAAACTTTTACTCCGTTGAAGCGAGAGCGGGAGATCGGCAACGGCCGTCCGAGGAGTTCGGTTGTGAAACCCGAAGCTCGCACTCTGGAGAGCGGACGTTGCGAGAAGCGAGCGGGGGAGCGCAAGAGGGGCGAGAGCAAAAGCTCGGAGAGCTCAGTGAACAGCGCCGATGCAGTGGGACACTGACCTAAACAACTAACACTAGTTTAGAGACTTGCAGGAATGGTGAAAGGTATTCAAATAATATATCCATAAGAATAGGTCCTGACCCAAGGACAATGTGAAACTTGAGCTTCTTAGAGGGTCACTTTAGTTTTTAGTTTACATATGATGTACTGCCTTGTACTATGTTTGCTACCAGTTTACCCTGCTTCGTCGCTTGCCTTGCTATGCGGAGCACAATTCTATTGGCGGTTGCTGCCTGTGTTCGTCTTTTGGTTTTTTTGGCACCGAACACAAGCTTTTTCTTAACATTACAATCTTGATATCCGTGGTCTTCTTTATGGCAGTTCCAGCAGATGAGCGCTACTGCCCCAATTGTCATCGACATTGGAATCTTCCCACTGGACCTTCTCGACCAACTTAGAAGCCTGTTTCCTAAATGGCATTGAGTGTTTCGTAAATCTTTAAAAAAACTTATCCCTATTGTATTTCTCGCAATTTTTCGACAGCTCGAACCTGCAGATTTAAAATTTCGTGCCTTATTTCCGGCCATTAAAACCGGCGTTAAATTCCGTTTTAGAATTTTGACTACTTCCGTTTCCGTTAATTTCAACAACAGCAAACCAAATTTCTTATCTGTTTTTCTATTGCGGGGTTGATGACCTCCTCTGATCAATTGACAGTTGATCACTCTACGAGAAATTACTAAAGGTTCGAACTGAAGCGGACATATATCAAATCGAACCGCTCGAATACAGAGAAACAAATCAATGACAGTAAAATTTAACATGTAAAACTAAAAAAATTTAATAAATAAAACAAAAAATTTTCGTAAACAAAAAAAGCAAAGAAATAAATATCATAAATTAATTTGTCGTCGAACATAAATATTCCCCCTCTGACAAACCTAACAAAGATAAGACAAGTGCATAGAAAACAAGAGAGGAAGCAAACTTCGTTAAGGCGAAGTTTATATAGCCTTGCACTTATTGCAAAACGACTACATTTCGATTTATATACTTCTATTTGTAAAAATAATGAAGCTATGTCGATTTTGGACTGCATTTTGCTATTGTTTCTATTTCAGCTATATGTTGTGCGATTTTGATAAAACTAAAAGCGTAGTTCTGATATGTTATATAATTACTATATCTCTAAGGAATATTTTGATAAATAAAAAATTAGCAAAATAATTTTATTTTTATTTGTTTTTTTTTACTTTTTTGATTTTTTTATGGGAGCAATAGATTTTAATTTTATTTAAATTTGGGCCTTTTCTCCTCTTCCTTCAATTATTGATCAAGCGTGGACGATTGATTACTTATCTCTTCGGACTTTGCCTTCGTCACCAAAGCGTTTGAGTGAAATTCTGAGTGAGCTGAATTAAAGAAAGAAAGTAAAATCAAAAAATTTGTAATCTTGCTATAACATAAAATTGTAATTCAGCAACGTAAAAACGTGGCCATGAAGTTCGGCGCTATAAAATAGAAGCGTTTACGCGAATCGTTCTCCGGATTGGCTCGTCGACTAGAGGTGTACGTTTTTACCACTTCTTTTGTAACGCTTATATTCATTATTGCTTTCAAAATAAATCACGTGTGAAGACAAGCCCAAAAACAAAGGGACAAAATACTACATTTTTTAGAATTTAAGAAAATTTAACTGATTAAGAACTATTGCACAAAATCCCTCTCCGTAAATCAATGTAAAAATATTGGGGGAAAATATTTTTGAAATACAGTATAAATATTTGTTTAGGCTATTATCATTTTGGGCATTAATAAATTAAATTAACAAGAACAACATTTTTTCTTGATTAAATAAAAACACAAATCATATATTTTTGGCAACAAATATCAAACATGGTAACAACATGTGAGTGGATAAAAAAGCAAATAAGGCCGGATATTCTTAGCTCCGAAATTTTCCCGGGTAAGTTCATCATTTACAGGCTTGGTCGCCAGTCCAGGGGTCTTGATTGCTGTCGGCTCAACCATTTCGTCTGAATTACTAACTTTCGAAGAATTTAAGACTAGGTATAAAACTATCGTTTCCCAGTAGTTTGTGAGGAGTCTTAAACTCCCCACAAATTCCGGTGCAGGAGATACGCATAGTAACAGCGGAGGAGGCGGGAAAGCCGGAGAAATGAAGGGCATCCAGTTAAAACGGGAAATATTCGGACCTTGGACCCTTATATAGCAAGGGCAACGAGGTCATACGGTGAATTGGCGGAATTCGGACCCGTCTGAAGAGGACACACCGTGAATTAACGGTACCTCGATGGACCTTGGTACCGCGCCCGGCAAGGGCAACGAGGGCATACGGTGAATTGTCGGACTTCGGTCCCGAATAAAGAAGACACACCGTGAATGAACGGTACTTCAGTGGAACCGAGCTCGGCACCTACAGCGCCAATAAGAGGATGGCGCAAGCGCAGCACGGGACAGTCCTTATTTCCCTCTAAGGAGCAAATGATATAGGGGCGCGATCCTGCCATTAAAAGACTCCTTTTAAAACATCCCACGGCAAAGTGAATGAAAACGAAGAAGTCGGGGCGTCGTGGTACTTCAGTAGTGTTGTCAGCTTTATTACGCTGCACACATGAGACTAACACCGCTAGGAAAGGCGCCATGTTTAAAAGCGCAACGGTAAGGCAGCTCTTGAGTGAAAATCTGCCAAAGGCACCACCAGATTCAGTGATGCCATCTTACGATAAACGGTTGCCGGAAAAATTGGGTGCAAATCTACCGCCACAATTAAGTGGAAGCTTGCCGCCATAAATGGGCGGTAATGCGGCGATAGGACAACAAGTCACACCAAGTAAAGGCTATACAACTGAAAGCCACTCGCCGCCATGTTGTGTCACAGCCACGGTGCGACCAGAAAGAGGTTAACTTCACGCACCACGGGAGATACAAAACGTCTTCGCCTTACCTATGCGATCACCCAGATCCTACGGAAGAGCGGGCTTAGCAAATGGATGGACGCCACGCAGATTTCCTGATCTTCCAGAGTTATGGACGTCCAGAGCAATTGATTCGGATTCAACTGGAGAGCGTGCGGAAGCTGCAGCCAATTCAGGAGCACAACATAGGCAGGATTGTTTCGTTCGCCACGACGGTGAGCAATCTTGCAGCGTTTCTACAGTCAACCGCCAGCACCTAGGAAATCCCACCCTGATGAGGGGAGAGTATGTAAGATGTATCCGTATCCGATGGTATTGCACCTAAGCGAGTGGCTAAGTAAGCTCGCTAAGATGGTGTGTTGGTTACGGACGTGAGAAGTAAAAACCCAAAGCGAAAGGCCACACCAGAGGTTGTTTCATATGTGAAGGGCAACACGCTGTCAAGAATTGCAAGCAGTTCAATCACGCCACTGTCAGGACGCATCACAACCTGCTGCATGACGAAGCAGGTAGTCCCAGACGGTCACAACAGTCAGACGGTGGCCACAGAAGAGATCTCCGGAGCAGCCAGAGACGGGAGCTGCACAAGGTCATCAGTCAACGTAACCGGATGCCGCAGCCAGCGGATCCAACAGAAAGTAAAATTTCCATGTCCCATGCAACATGTCTGAAAAGCGCAGAACGTATGGAAAATGAGAGCCAGAGCGGCCAGAAGATGCTTCACCGAAACCTTAGTTATATCGATTCGGATAGAGGTCACTTGCTATTCCGGATTCTGCCCGTGACGCTGTACAGGAAGAACGAACAGATGGACACGTATGCAAGTTATATAGCACATTACTTAGGGCCACTTATCCGATTTATAAACAACTTTGAGCCCAGACGAATTTCCAATTAATTCAGAATTGACTCCGAGATAAACCCGTAGTCAGCTATTTCATTCAATTACGCCTTCGACTGGTTCCTACCAAAGACCAATATAAACTCTAAGATGCGTAACGCCATACGATTTTTTTGCACATTAATTTTTTGTGCTGGCTTTTCAACTGGCTTTTCGCTCTCTGCCCAAAAGCCAGAAAGAGGGCGCTCTAAAGCCAGCCGCGCTTTTGCACGCATACTGCGACAGCCGACGAATGTATATGTGCACATGTATTCACAAGCGAAGAAATTTGCTGCAGCGCGCTGTCGAAATATACTCTTTATTTTAAAATTATAACATTATTAAAAATACTTATTTTGTATTGCCTTTATATTTACTTTATTTACTAATTATTCGAATGTATAATATTTTTTAGTAATGACCAAATATATCTAAGTATAAAAAAAAACATAATTTATTTCATACATGTCTTCACATTGGAATAATTGTCATTAGGGTATTCAGTATGCGACGTGTGAACAATTTTTAGGAGCCTCAGAAATTTTGCGATTGAACAGGATGAATACATATTTTTATATTTATTGTATTTTAAATATATGGATTTTTTTAATCTGTGGTATTTTTATATTATACGTATTATAATAACATTATATAAAATTATTATCATAATATAAACTAAATTTATATCAATATTTGTAAATTAACTATTTTAGTTATTTAGAAAAAAGAAAAACCCAAAGGGGAAACAAAAAAGATTTGCGCGCTTTTCTTTCTAAACATAGGCGCGCGCTTTTCAAATCAAATTTAAAAGGCACAAAATCATTAAAGCTAATTTTATTTTATTTACGAAATTCTAAAAACGGATAATTTCCCAAAAATTTATTTGTATTTTATTTAAATATACTCCTAAGGAAGCTAAATTTGGAAAATTAAACCTACCCTGTAAAAATAAGTAATAAATATTTATATATGTATTTGTATATTAACTATTTTTTTATTAAATATACTAAATAATTAAAATAGTTAATATGTTAAATATTTTATTAAATTAATTAAATAATTTAAGTATCAAATTAAATGTTTCGTTTTATATATTTAAATTAATTATAAACACATACCTTTTAATACAAAACAAATAAAACTGCTTGACTAAATAAGAATAGATTTAAGTGCAGATTGATAATATTAGATATGATGTTATTCATATTTATTTACTTAAAATATTTTAAGTCATTAAATCAAAGTTTAATACATTTGAATAAAAATTAAATTTAATATTTCCATTTTAAAGTTAGCCATGGATTAAAAAATATCATTAAAATATATTCAATTTAAATATATGTAGTTCGCTTCGTTTTTGTTTAACAATCATATTATTCAAATCTATTAAACTTTATTGAAAAATTTTTAAATTTAATCAAGCAGTTTTATATGTTTTGATTTAAAAGTTTTGTTTTTAGCTTTAATTTAAATATGTAAAACGAAACTATGAATTAAATATGCAGATATTAATTTTTAAGGTATATAAAAAAGTTTTACATCAAGCTTCATTGCCATATGTATATACATAAATGCAATTTAAATAATCATCCTGTTCAATCATAGAAGTTCTTTTGACACACAATTAGTTTCTTAGTCCAGAAATGATTTCTGGACGAAAATCGTCTTCTCGAACAAATACGCACACATACATACGCACTTCCTTATTCGTGCAATTCTATTATTAGATTTTTACGCTCTCAACTTTGTGCGAGCGGAGAGAACGGAATTTTCGTCGCCACCAAAAAACGAGCTGCATATTGCAAAACCAATGTATGGGCGTTACGCATCTTAGAGTTTATATTGGTCTTTGTTCCTACCCATATCATTTCACACTCCGCATTGAACGGATTCTGTAAACATCCTCAGCCGATATTCTAAACATCGGAGACCCAAAGCGACCCTCGAAGCTCGATAATGTATGATGATTTCAGATTTAATTGCCAAATTTCATCATCCTATTTTGCCGACTCTCTTGAGTCAATCTCTTAATCAATTTTTGAAGATAAAATCTCTTAAGCCGAGGTTTGATTATTAATTATTCAGCCCAAGTGCGGCAGTCCGTTTTTGATATCCGAACTTATAAGAACAATAGAAGTGAATAATAAGATCGGAGCAGTGAAATATTCTAAGTGCAACCTATGAAATGTTAGTGTTATTTTGTTTCTTAATATTGATAATGCTGAATAAAATCTTTCGCTACCTCTGGCATATTGACCCATAGCTATTTCAGCTGATTCCCTCCAGCTAACATATTTGTCTTCTTCACCCCTATACTCTCTAACAGATAATATTTGGATCAACTATTTCTACTTGATAATCTACAACTTCCTTTATTTTATTAGCAAGCTGTAATTTTAAACTTACTATTACTTCTTTTAATGGATTTAATTCACAATTAACAATTTGTTTAATTAATTCTCCTACATTTATCATTGTGTTATTTACATTTGTAGGCTCTTGAGGGGTATCCTTGATGATCCTTGTGTGGGGTCTTCTATTAGTCTTCCTTCTAACTTAATTTGACTTCCTTTTTTAATTTGGTTTGTCTTCCTTCTTTATTTGGCGAGGGATTGCCCTACAGCCTGGTATTTTTTGTTTCTTCTTTTTGATGAGTTCTTGTAGATTTTTGTATTCAACTTATTAGTTGAATTTTTTTATTTTGTAGATTTTGAATTTTTTTCTTTGTATATTAATTGTTCACTTTTTTGATTTTTTTGCTGGTGTTGGTTCCTTTTTTATTTTATTGTAAATTTTTTGTTGGTAATTTTATTTTTATTAATTTTATAAATTTATGTGTCCGGAGCAGTTAAACATTTTTTACAAGCACTACATTTATTAGGGAGGTTTTTATATTTTTAAAAATAGATTATTGCATTTATTGATTTCTACTTTTAAGGATTTATTTAGATCAACACACACTTTTTTTGGTTTTCATTGGTTATTTTGATTTAAGGAGGATTATTACATTTATTGATTTCCTGCCCTATATTTTATAACACAACTTTTTTATTTTCTGCGGGTTGTACCTGTGTTTTTTTGGCCGCACTAAATTCCTTTTTCACATAAAAACTTTTTTGAACTTTTTTTTAAAATTTTTATGCCTTGCTTTAGAATTTGTTTTAACTATGCGGTCCCACGCTGGGCGCCAATTAACTTTCTCCTAAGTGATTTGATTAAAAAAATTTATTTTTATTAACCAATGACGCCTTAAGCCATAACGGTACAGTTTTAAACTTCGATGCCATAATGGCCAGACTAGACTTTGTCTACAGTGACAAACGTCCTATCCATATTATTGAACAGGAGTTAAGTGTTCTCAGCCAGGGTAAATTATACATAATGGACTATTATGGAACAGTCAATAGAAAATTGACTTTATTAATTAACAAAACAATTATGACTTACGCACGAAACAAACCGATTACTCATGAAATGAATGAAAAACATAGAAAAACCGCCCTTCCAGTTTTTATAACTGGCCTTAACGGTCAAATTTCCGACATAATCTTTTCTATGAATCCCCAAGATTTACCTAATGCTATGGCAACGGTATGGTAACGGTATAATATTTTTAAACAACAAACCAAGACAACTAAACAATTATAACATTAATCAAAGGAACAATAACAACTTTAGATTTAATCAGGAAAATAATGACTTTAATAAAAATTGGCAAAATCAAAACCATTTTAATCAGAACCGAAATAATAATTTCAATCAGGGAAGACCTTTTTATAATCAACAAAATCAATGGAATTCATACAGACAACCTCAGAATAAGCCAGAGCCAATGGAAATAGATGAATCTTTGCAGATTCAGAATAGGCCCAATAATAACTTTAACCAGGGAAATAATTATCAGAATAATAATTATAATAAATGGAATCAAAATAGGAAACCATACAATCAGCAGGAACAAGTACAAAATAAAAGAATGCCCGTAGGAACTGTTAATCAACCGCTTAACAAAACAATGAGGCTCAAAAATATTGAGGAAGATCATTTTTTAGGCGAAGCTCAGGAGTAGGCTTACTCTACTTAATTCGTACAGATAAAACAATTAATAAAAAATTAAAAATATTAATTGACACGGGGGCAACTTCTTGTTATATAAAGACAGGAATATATAAAAATAAGAATGATCTTCCAATTTATAAAAGGTTATCCACAGTGAATGGTTATTCAATAATTAAATATTATCATATGATAACTATATTTAATATGCGATACACGTTTTATGAAATAGAGGGACTAGAATCAGATTTATTAATAGGATATAATCTATTAAAGAAAATTGGAGCTGTAATCGATACAGCTAAGGGAATACTAAAATATAATGGAAAAGAAGAAAAATTGAATTACGATAATGGGAACTTTTTAAATCAACATTCTTTATCTGAAGAAAATACCATTCTTCCGTTAAGAGAATTTATCATAAAAAAATATTTTGATAAAGAGACTCAAGTCAGATCCGATTCTGAAGTGGGCAATCAAAGTAAAAATAGTTTGGGATACAAAAATCCTGAACACGCCGTCGTAGAAATATCCGACAAAATTAAAAGTTTGGGAAATAAAAATTCTGAACACGCCGTCGAAGAAGTATCCGACAAAGATTTAATTAACAATATAAAAATATCATCTTCAAATCAATTAAATGATTTGGAGAATGAGATTCAAAACATTATAAACAAAGAACACTAGAAAATAAATATGCAGATTCCATTTAGAACTGATATTCGAGGTGAAAAAAATACAGAAAATGATAGACCCATATATAGTAAACAATATCCGTATGCTTTGTCAGCATCAGATTTTGTAAATTCGGAAATAAGCCGAATGTTAAACGAAGAAATTATAAGGCCCAGTAGGAATCCTTATAATTCCCCTGTATTAGTAGTACCAAAAAGGGGCTTTATCGAAGATGGAACTCCAAAACTCCGTCTCGTAATTGACTATAAAAAATTAAACGAAAATACAATACCTGACAGATACCCAATGCAGGATCCTTCAGTAATTTTGTCAAACCTGGGAAAGGCAAAATACTTTTCAACAATTGATTTAGAATCTGGATTTCATCAGATTCTCATGAAAGGAACAGACATTAAAAAAACCTCTTTTTCAATAAATAATGGTAAATACGAATTCCTTCGATTGCCATTCGGTTTAACTAACGCTCCCAGAATTTTCCAAAGAGCAATGGATGATATATTAAGAGATGAAGTTGGTAAAATCTGTCATGTCTAATGGATGACATTATTATTTTTTCAAATACTGTTGAACAACATTACAGAGATTTAATTGTCATAATCAAAATTTTGCTGAACGCAAACATGAAAATTTCTATTGAAAAATCAAAGTTCTTTAAATTAGAAACAAATTTTCTTGGTTACGTTGTATCTCATAATGTGATCAAAACCGATCCCGAAAAAATTTATACAATTTTAAAATACCCTATTCCAAAAAATATTCGAGAGCTTAGAAGCTTCCTAGGCCTAACAGGATATTACAGAAAATTCGTGCAAAATTACGCCAAAATTGCAAAACCATTAACCAAATATTTGGAAGGCGAAACTGGCAACGTGTCTAAAAAAGCTTCACGTAGAACTTTCATACAGATGGATGATTCAGCTGTAAGAGCTTTTAACGAGCTCAAAGATAATTTAATCGCACAAATAGAATTAGTACAACCCTTTTATAATAAAAAATGTACTTTAACCACTGACGCATCTGATTTAGCAATTGGAGCTGTTCTCTCTCAAGAAGGAAAACCAATTACTTTTATTTCTGAAACTTTATCCAAAACTGAACAATTATATGCTACTAATAAAAAGGAACTTTTAGCCATAGTTTGGGCATTTAAAAATTTACGAAATTATTAATATGGAGTTAATAACATTGAGATCTATACAGATCATCAACCTTTATCATTTTCAATTTCTCAAAAAAACCCAAATATTGAAATGAAGAGATGGTATTCATTTATTGAAAGTTAATCACCAAAAATTATTTATAAGCCAGGAGTAACAAATGTTGTCGCAGATGCCTTATCAAGAATCCAAATAAATAACTTGACAGAAAGTAATGAATCGGTCTCAGATCAAAACACTCAGCATTCAGCAGAGAGTAGTTTTGAGAATGTTATACAAGAAACCCGAAAGCCCTTAAACCAGTTTAAGCAACAATTGCTAATAGCAACGGGGAGGTATACAATACATGAGTCGATAAACTCATTTTGAAATACAAGGCATATAATAGAATATGATACTCCAGAATATTTGAAATCAATTCTAAGGGAATATATTCCACCAAATATAACTATAGGAATTCATTGTACTTTAGAAGATTTTTATAGAATACAAAAACCACTTAAAGATAATTTTATTAATACATTTTTATATACGAAAATATTTGTCCAAGATGTCGAAAATGCGGAAGACCAGGCTCTTATTATCACGGAAACTCATTGTAGAGCTCATAGAGGGCTTGATGAAAATTATAAGCAAATATGTAGTTTATATTATTGGCCGAATTTATACAAGAAACTTAAAGAATATATTAAAAATTGTCAAATTTGTAATCAGAATAAATACGAAAGACACCCAGTGCAAATTCCTATCGGAGAGGCACCTATTCCAGAAAGAGAGGGTGAAAATGTACATAATGATATATATTATGCTCAAAATTTAATATTCATTACTTGTATAGATTCCTATTCAAAATATTTGATAGTTAAAGAAATCCAAAATAAATTAAATATGGAAAATAAAGTTTCGGAAATTTTACAACAATTTCCATTAGCCAAAACTATAATGTTAGATAACGAGCCAAGTTTTTCATCTTCCCAATTTAAATCTTTTGCACAAAGAAATGGGTTATCATTATATTTCGCTGACCCACGGCATAGTACCTCCAATGGCACAGTCGACATTGACAGAATTTGCCCGTTGCATTAAAGACGAGCTTAATTTAGTCGATTATTCAGAAATTATTATTAGAGCTGCACAAAAATATAATTTAACCATACACTCAATTACTAATCAACGACCATATGACATATTATTTAATAAAATTAAGCATGATTCAACTCCCAACTGCTTAAACAAGCTCAGAAAAAAATGTTAGATTTTCACAATAAAAATAAACGAGAGAAAAACTATCACGTAGGTGAGATAATTTTTGAAAAAAAAAACACGGGGAAAAAAACAAACTTAATTCAAGATACAAAAAACAAGTAGTAAAGGAGAATCATCCTAATAAGATTATTATTAATAATCGAAACCGTACGATTCATAAAGACAATATTAAATACTAAATAAAAAATGATTAATTTCAAATTTCAGATAATGATATCATTAACTTTCTTATTATTGATGGTAGCTACATCCAAAGCCGAAATTATGGATTATACAAACCATGATTTCTTCCTTTACAAGGATACCAAAGATGCTCTTATTTATGAATCATACGCGGATTTATTTCATATTACTAATATAAGTTTTTATAAAGAAATAATTAATCTTGAATCAGAATTTATAAATACTGACCAGAATTTACATTGGGAAATAGCACAGGATTTAAAAATAATTAAAATACTTATCGCTCAAATAATACCCAATAGATCAAAGCGAGGAATTAATGAATTGGGCAATATTTGGAAATGGTTAGCTGGTACTCCAGATCATGATGATTTCATAGCTGTTCAGAATAAAATCAATGATTTAATACAAAATAATAACGATCAATTCGTTATTAACTCTAAAATATATAAAGAAATAAAAACGTTATCTGATGATTTCAAATCTGCATTTAAAAGTCAAGAAAATCCACATAGAAAATATCGTTTACGTTTAATTACTTACGATCTTACAAATTTAATGGATACAATTACACTTGCCAAAATTGATGTTTTTAACACCAAAATTTTAAACAATGTGGACCTACAAGAAATTTATAAACATGAACAAAAGCCTGTAATTATAACTGACCTATTGGATATATCTTTTTTAAAATTGCTTTGCACCAAGACCTTTTTATTATATACATAAAATATCCCATTATTACCGATCGTTGCGAAGTATACAATTCAAGATCAATTTCACATATTATTAATCGACAATCACGTCGCAAAATGTAAAAACAAGTATTATGTAATGTCTAATTTTAAGAAAGAATTGTTTAATAATTACTGCACAATAAATCCAGAAGGATTTATTTATTAAACGGAGAAAAAACAAAATGTAAAAAAATCAGAGAAAAAAATAAAAATGTAGATGTAATCCAAGAGGGAGCCATTTTTGTGAACGGAAAAAATATATTCAATGACCCCCATTTAGAAGGGTCGTATTTAGTAACTTTTAATGGCACTTCTATAATTAATAATGTAACCTACACTAATGTAGAAAATAAGATATTGGAATACATCACTGCTCGTAAACATACCAATTTTTTAGTAACCGAATATATAATGTCAAATAATTCGGAACTTTCATTCGATAATATTAACATAATAAATCCTTTTATTGAAATCAAACAAACTCAAATACCAATTTCGTTAATATTGGTAATACTTACATTTATATATTTAATGATTATGCTTATAATTAAATACAGCAAATTTTTAATATTCAAATCACGGCAAACCCATAATTAAATTAATATACCCGAAAATGAAAATACCAATATTCCCGACAATGAAAACACCCTAGAAGAAAATATCATTGTCGAACTGACTAATCAATTACAGTCAATATACCCTTCAGTTCCAATGAATCGGGACGATTCAATTTAGGATGGGGGGAGTTATATAGCACATTACTTAGGGCCACTTATCCGATTTATAAACAACTTTGAGCCCAGCCGAATTTCCAATTAATTCAGAATTGACTCCGAGATAAACCCGTAGTCAGCTAGTTCATTCAATTACGCCTTCGACTGGTTCCTACCCATATCATTTCACACTCCGCATTGAACGGATTCTGTAAACATCCTCTGCAGATATTCTAAACATCGGAGACCCAAAGCGACCCTCGAAGCTCGATAATTTAAACACCGATTTCCGGCAAAATCTCGATTTCAGATTTAATTGCCAAATTTCATCATCCTATTTTGCCGACTCTCTTGAGTCAATCTCTTAATCAATTTTTGAAGATAAAATCTCTTAAGCCGAGGTTTGATTATTAATTATTCAGCCCAAGTGCGGCAGTCCGTTTTTGAGATCCGAACATATAAGAACAATAGAAGTGAATAATAAGATCGGAGCAGTGAAATATTCTAAGTGCAACCTATGAAATGTTAGTGATAAGTGAAGTTAATAAAAATAAATTTTTTTAATCAAATCACTTAGGAGCAAGTTAATTTGCACGGCTCGGAGTGGGATCGTCTGTAACGCTCATAGACGATGAGCTCATCCGAAGCCTACACCTAGAGGGTGTGAATCGACAACTAAACGTACAGTGGTTTGGCGTAAAATTCGCAAGAGAGCCTATGAGGATGGTT
Organism: Drosophila fuyamai; assembly: GCA_018153365.1. NCBI lineage: Eukaryota > Metazoa > Arthropoda > Insecta > Diptera > Drosophilidae > Drosophila > Drosophila fuyamai. The sequence goes on along the minus strand of JAECXW010000364.1, from coordinate 552,481 downwards.
AACCTGCAGATCAGTGGAGCGGGAAAACCTAAGCGACATGGGTTAAGGAACGTGTAAGCAATCTAAATCTTCATACAGAAATTACGTCGGGATGATGTAAAAACGTCAAGGGTGAGCGCACGCCCACCAGTGAAGCCGTACAACAATGCAGCGCCAAGGATCCTTATTGGGCTGGTTCAGGAGAACAACACGCAGCGGCTACCAAGTTAGGATGGGTAGGGTATGGACCAGTGAGACGTCAATCGAATCCACTGATGGAGAGATCCTGCCTTCTAGCCGTTACTCAGGATGCCGCTCTGGAGAAGATAGTCTGTATTAATAAAAGTTATTATAGTATTATTTTGTAAACTTTATTTTGATCGGAGCAGGCAATAGTGCCGCTTCTGACGTTCATTCCAATCTGTTCTTTTACATTATTTCTTAAGATGTGATAAGGCTAATTCTCATAGCCGCTCTCTTAAGCTTGAGCACGAGGGTATATGCAGATATATAAGTTAGGTTGCGGGGTCCGCGCATGTAACAGAATGCTGACACTTTCACTTTCTGTGAACGGGCCGAGGCATACCGATCGGTTCGTATTACGGCCACTTGGGTTTATGACCGGAGCTTTGATTATGTAAACACTGCAATAAAGTGTTACAGTGTGTACCCTTTAAGTACTCTTGGTACAGTGGGTATTCTAAATATATTTTAATATATGTACATACTACATTTCCCTCCATTTTAAAAATATGTTATTTAATGTTATTTTAATAATAATTGTTTCATAAATTCTTTTTTTTTTTTTTTTTTTGTTTTTACTGATTAGCAACAAAGGATATGAAATTACGAAAAATATTTGTATCTATGCAAATTAAATTTATTTGTTGATAATTTTTTATAAAAAAATTAATTTTTTATTTTGATGTTCACCTTTTATTTTCTTAAATTCACTTTCAGAAGTCACTTATCATATAATTAGATTTAAACTTTGATTTTCGCGACCGATCGAGTCGTCTCCAAAAAAGAACTGCCTTTCGTTTGATAAAATATTAATCATGAAACCTGTGAGGACGCTTAAAGGCGCCTCTCAAATCGTAACGTATCTCAGCCATTGGAGGCCAAAACCCTAATCTCAGCCATTGGAGGCCATATCTTAGTTATTAGTTATTAGTTATTAAGTTTCTAAAATATATATATTTAAGTCTAAAACCTAAGTAATCTTAGTTTCAAATAGTCGCGCACGAGGTCACCAGTATTGATCAACAAAATCAGTCCGCTGACTAGTCGGGGCGAATGGTCAACAGTATCGATAAGTTATCGCAAATCACCCGTGAATAAGCGCGCGGGCTGTTAAGCGCAAAGCGTGTGGCTAAGGACCAGCTTCGTGCTGTTAATAATAAAACGCGTGCTGTAAAGGGAAAAAGCGTGTCGACGTGGAACCGCGATCGACGGAGATCGGCCTCATTCTTTTTCCGGCAGCCAAGCAGGGTAGACCACAAGGACCACACCAGCAGCAGAGACTCCCGCGGACGGCACACTATATCCAAGGCATAGAGTAAGACAAAAGGCAGAGGTTAGAAACCCAGATACTGAGTGCGAAGGTTAGGGAGAAAGACCAAGTGAATAAAATACACATAAAGTTGTGAAACTCAAACCCCAAGCCTGGCTACTAAAATTTAGTGAACTTCGCTGAGTGTTTTCCGGGTCGGCTAGGTCACCGTATTGCGTTTCCGAGGTTTATTATCTCTTCGCATCGCGGATACCAAAGCTACCCACGTGCTACTCCAGGTCGGGCAAGTTCTCGTATTGCGTTTCAGAGGTTTATTTTCTCTGCGTAATACGAACATTTACCAGACTAGAGAAAAGCGCGGGAAACTATCGCCGGCCCTTTTCTGCACACGTTCAGGTTAGGGAGAGGCTAATAAGATTTAGTGCATTTCGCGGAGGGGCTTTCGGGTCAGTGAGGCTTCTGAGTTGCGTTTTCCGAGGTTTATTTTCTCTGCGCAACGCGGACGCCAAAGCTGCCAGCGTGCCAATTTACGCCAGACAAGTTGCCGTATTGCGCTTCCGAGGCTTTCTCTGCGCAACACGGACACTTGCCGGATCGGAAAAGCTATCGCCGATCGCCCACGCTCAGGCCCAGTCAAAATCCCTCTCGAGTTAATTAGTGGCGGCCCCGTTTTCGTGTTGCGTTTACGAGGTTTGTTTTCTCTCTTCGCAACACGGACGACTAAGCTGTCCGCTTGCTCTTTCGAGTCGGACAAGTTCCCGTATTGCACTTCCGAGGTTTTCTCTGTGCAACACGGACGCTTGCCGGACTGGAAAAGCTATCGCCGATCGCCCACGCTCAGGCCCAGTCAAAATCCCTCTCGAGTTAATTTGAGGCAGCCCTGTTTTTTTTCGTGTTGCGTTTCCGAGGTACTTTTCTCTACGCAACACGGACGACGAGGCTGTACGCGTGCTCCTTCGCGTCGGACAAGTCCCCGTATTGCGCTTCCGAGGTTTTCTCTGTGCAATACGGACGCTTGCCGGACCGGAAAAGCTAATTTGGTGCCGGCCAGTTGACATTACGCCTCCGAGCGATCTACGCTGCGTAGAGGTGCAGACCCAGACCCGTAAACAAAATCCCGGCGGCAACTCCCAGTCCCGTTTCGTCTCCTGTGTTTCTACAAATTTAACTGTAGAGGACTCTGGCCGGACTGAAGTCTATCCCAGCCTAAGAAAAGTCCTTACAGTTTGGCGCCCGAACAGGGACGACTCAGGGACGACCTAGGTATCCTGTAGGAGTTGGGTTGTCAGTATCAACCGCATGACTTAAAGACCCATGCCCAGCCGTGAGAATTTTTTGATTAGGAACCCCCAAGTTTTTTTTAAAAAAAAAAAAAAGCCTAGTTAGAGAGCAAATAGGGGAATCTGTACTGCCACTTACGACAACGCCGATCTACTCCGCACCTGCGCCGCTTACCGAGAGCACTCCCAGAGGCCGCCCACATCAGGGACGAGTCCAAAGCTCAGCAGAGCCACACCACGAGCAGCCCAGCGATCAGCCGCGCTCGCCTTCGGGAACGACCCTAGAGACCGCTTCGTCGCCCGGTTTGCGCCCCCCAGCAGCGCCACCTACCGTGCCGACTACAGCACGCACCGCGACGAGGAAAACAGTCGCCACGCTCACCGTGGACCCCGGATCACTCGCCGCCAGGAGAGTCGCTCCTGCGCCCCACCATTCGCTAGTCGGGAGACCCAGCCACTCCCACATCCGCATCCGCGTGACGCCCACTCAGAGGCCCAACAGCAGCGGGCACCCAGCCACACCGTTCACCGGGTCGACCGATGAAAACGAACCGGGAACAGAAAGCGTCGGAGGACGCCGAACAAAAACCCGCTACATCAGCCGCCAGACAGATCGAGGAGGGGAGCTTCTCCGAATCCGACGACGCATCCACGACCCGAGCCATGGGGGTCAGGTGGATTTCCTACCGGCGGAAGGACGAACTCCAAGCTATCCTCAAGGAGTTCGGTTTGAACACCCAGGGCCAGGTGGACGAACTGCGACCCAGGCTTGCATCGTTCATAGGAGGGTCCAACCACAGTCCGGCGCTCCGGGAACGCTTTGCCGCATTGGAGGCCATCTTCCCAGAGGCTCCCACAGCAAAGGTAGTGACCAACCGGTCCACCTCACCGATGCCCGGCGCAGGGGACACCCTTCTCTCCGTGCCACCCCCAGAACACCGTCACACGAGCCCAGGACGTGGAGTCCAAGGCTCCCACCCCGCTGCCCAATCGCCATCCCAGCACATGTCCGCAGCCGCATTCGCCGAGAAGCTTCGGGGATGGGGCGTCCATTTCGATGGACAAGCCGACCCCCTGCACTTCATGGAACGAGTCGAGGAAGGCGCTACGTCATACAGCGTTCGGAACAGCGACATCCCACGAGCCATCGCCGGATTACTGTCGGGCCGCGCCGAAGGCTGGTACCGAGCCTACCAGATGCACGCCGTGCCCTGGGAAACTTTCAAGCGTGAGTTCTTGGAATTTTTTCTACCTCCACGGTACTACCAGCGCCTGGAGGATGCGATCAGGACCCGACACCAACAAGGCGGCGAGCCTTTCAAGTTCTATGTGGTAGAATTACGCCTGATGATGCAGCGGGCAAATTACTCGTTCGAACAGGAGCTCGAAAGGATTTACGAGAATCTGCTACCGGAGTATCACCTCTTCATAAGGCGTCACGAATTCTCCTCGCTGGAAGGGTTGACACAACTAGCCACCGCTTTCGAAATTGCTCGGGACCGAGACCCAGTCCGACAAGCAGCACTAGTTCCACCCGCCAGTGGAAACTACACTACGAGGAGCAGCCCTCCGCCTGGCCCCTCGCCGACGAGAGCCCATAAGACCAGCGGCGACGCCTTTTGGCACATCGAATCCAGCGATTTCAAACCGGATGATTTCCCAGGAGGCCGAAGCACCTGTCGACGTGACCCGAGCCTGTAGTCGCTGCGCTGAGGTGGGACACTTCGTTCGGGAATGCCAGAATCCGCCAGTCCTATACTGCTGGGACTGCGGGAAACGTGGTACTCGCACCATTGACTGCTGCCGGCAGTCGGGAAACAACCGGGGTCCTCGCACTCACAGGGAGCAGGCGGCGACCCACTCAGCGCTCCCCCATCCTTAAATCCACCGCTCCGCTTGACGGGAGGCCGGATCGCCGCCACGGTTACCATCGAGGGACAACTCTTTGCGGCAACCATCGACACGGGGGCCTCCAGAAGCTTTGTCAGCGAAGCGCTGGCCAACCGGCTCGATTCGGGTCGAAACATCAAAGAGGTTCGCACCCAAATATCCCTGGCGGACGGATCCACGAAGGAAGTCACCAAGGCCCTGCACGTACAAGTGCGCCTGGACCAACAACATGTCCGCATGACCCTCCTGGTCCTGCCAACGATCTTGGATCGACTTCCTCTGTGGCATCCGGGCAACCCTAATCTGCGGCCAGGTGTGTCTCCAACTAGCTCCGCCCACCACACGAAGAGCCGAACCAGGCCCAGCCCCCCGAGTGGCGCCAACAGCGGCGGTCGCCCACCTTTCGGACCCACCGACCCCTACCCGGCGGACAACAAGGACCAACAAGGAGGCCACAACGGGTCCCATACCCGCCCCAAGGCAGCGCATCACCGCGGGACGGAACCCAGCTCCAGTTCCATCGGAACGCTCGCCACCACCGGTTCCTCCCGCCACTACCACGGGAAACACGAAGGCCGATGTCACCGTCAAGGAAGGCAGGTACAGCCTCCAGCCACTACCGGATGCCGCCGTGGCCAAGAAAAGGAGCCCTTTTCGGAGGTATCTCACGAGTCAGGACCGTTTAGCCAGTACAACAACAGGAACGTCCGCCGGCGACCCGGATACGCCACGTTCTTCCCCGGGAAGCCCGATAAGAATCGGGAAGTACCAGCTACTCGCCCAGCCGGATACAAAGGACGCTCAGAGGCGCAATCCGTTCCGGAGGCATTGCCGGGATCGCTAGTGTCTGAGGAACCTCTCGACGCGGTAACCCTCCGGTTCCTTCAAGAGGAGCTTAAGTATTTCGACCAGCTGCAAGGAACGACGGATATAGCCGAGCACACCATCACCCTTCGGGGAGATAAACCGCTGAAACAGCGGTATTATCCCAAGAACCCGGCCATGCAGCGTATCATCAACGAGCAGGTGGACGAACTGCTGCGGGATGGACGAATCGAACCCTCTCGAAGTCCGCACAGCGCACCGCTGGTGCTAGTCCGAAAGAAGACGGGGGACATGCGGATGTGCGTTGACTATCGTCAACTCAACGCACACTCCATACCCGACGCGTACCCGCTTCCACGCATCAACCATATCCTGGAACGCCTACGGAATGCCCGGTTCATCTCCACGTTGGACCTTAAAAACGGGTATTGGCAGATTCCCATGGCAGAAGGCAGTCGAGAATTCACCGCATTCACTGTCCCCGGACGTGGACTCTTCCACTGGAAGGTCATGCCGTTTGGGCTCCACTCCGCCCCAGCGACTTTCCAACGAGCTCTGGACAGCGTCATCGGCCCCGATATGGAACCCCACGCCTTCGCCTATTTAGACGACATCATCGTCGTCGGGGCAACGTGGGAGGACCATGCGCGCAATCTGAGGGAAGTCTTCCGGCGCCTGCGAGAAGCGAATCTACGCTTAAATCGGGGTAAGTGCAAGTTCTTCCAAAGAAAACTAGTGTATTTGGGTCACCTGATCAGCGGGGAAGGCATCAGGACAGACCCCGACAAAATAGCGGCCATCCAGGGGCTACATCCCCCGACTAACGTCAAGGAACTTCGCCGCCAACTCGGAATCGCATCCTGGTACAGACGTTTTGTCCCAGACTTTGCCTCACTCGTACAACCAATGTCACGACTCCTGAGGAAGGGAGTAAAATGGACCTGGGAAGAACCCCAACAGCAGGCGTTTGATTCGCTTAAGGCTCGACTGACGACCGCTCCTGTATTGGCCTGCCCAAACTTCGAGTATAAGTTCCAACTTCAGACGGACGCCAGCGACAAAGGACTCGGCGCGGTCCTCACCCAGAATATTGAGGGCGACGAACGGGTAATCGCCTACGTGAGCCGTCGACTCGAGCGAGCGGAGGAAAATTACTCGGCCACTGAAAAGGAGTGCCTCGCCATTGTGTGGGCCACCCGAAAGCTACGTTGCTACCTGGAGGGTTACAAGTTCGACGTTATCACGGATCACCTGGCCCTTAAATGGTTGAACTCCATTAACAACCCCACGGGACGTATAGCACGGTGGGCACTGGAGCTCCAGCAGTACCAGTTCGACGTACTCTACCGGAAGGGCAAATACAACGTGATCGCCGACGCCCTCTCCCGGCAACCACTTGGAAGACTCCAGTTACTCGCAGAACTTAAGTGCCACTGCAAATGGGTACGAAAGATGCAGGAGCAGGTCCAAAGACACCCCGAGAAGTTTCCGGATTACTCCCTGGATAATGGACAGCTCTATAAACGCATAGGGCATCCCGCGGGCATCAGAGTAGGCAACCCCTGGAAGCTGTGCGTGCCGCGAGAACAGCGTCAACGCGTGCTGGGAGAATGCCACGACCACCCCGCCGCCGGACACCTAGGCATCCGGAAGACGCTCAGGAGGATCGCCCAGCGTTACTTCTGGCCTGGACTCCATCGGGACGTGGTACGCTACGTTACTAGCTGTCTGACCTGCCAACAGTACAAGGTTAGTCAGTATAAACCAGCCGGCAAGATGCTCACTCGCCAACCTACCGAGCCGTTCGCGCTCGTCGGAGCCGACTTCGTTGGACCCCTTCCCCGGACCCGGCGAGGAAACACCATGCTCTTGGTTTTCATAGATGTATTCTCCAAGTGGGTAGAACTCATCCCATTGAGGAAGGCCACCTCCGCCCAACTGGAGTTCGGATTCCGAGAAAGGATCCTCTCTCGCTTTGGAGCCCCCAGAAGGTTGATTTGCGACAATGGCACGCAGTTCACCAGCCGAAGTTTCCGGGTGTTCTGCAGGAACAACGGCATTCAACTGGAATACACCGCGCCGTACTCTCCCCAGCAAAATCCGACGGAACGCGCCAACCGCACTATCAAGACCATGATAGCACAATATGTGAACCAGGATCACCGGTCGTGGGACCAGCTACTGCCCGAGATCTCCCTCGCCATCAACACTAGCATCTCAGATAGCACGGGGTTTAGTCCGGCTTACCTAGTACAGGGTCGGGAGCCTAGGTTGCCAGGTGCCCTCTTCGATGCGGTCGCACCCGACTTACAGGCCTCGCCATTGGATCCAACGGAACGAGCCAGAAGGCTTCAAGAAGCGTTCCGCACCGCCCTAGAAACCAACCAGATAGCTTCTCAGGAACAAAGTCGACACTACAACCTGAGGCGACGTGAGTGGCGACCCCAACTGGGCTCACAAGTGCTAGTCCGCCTTCACCATCTGTCCAAAGCCAGCGAGGGCTTTAACGCAAAACTTGCGCCAAAGTACGCGGGCCCGTTTAAGGTGGTGAAATTTCTATCATCAAACGTCGTGCGGCTACAACAGATAGACGGCCGGAAAAGGCGTACAGCTGGCATAGGCGATCTAAAAGAGTATCATCAGCGAGAAGAACAACTAGACGACTCTTCAGAAAGCCCCAGAAGGAGCGATTCGCACCACGCACCTGATGACGCGCTCGTTACACCACTGCAAGGGTAAACATAAGTGGCGTACTCGCCAACAAGTTATTTTAAGCAGAAAAATTGTATCGAATAGGCTAATCAAAGATAGTTGATCTTCGCACTCAGGTTAGGCAAGTTAGGGAAACGTAGTACTAGGCTAACTATTTGGACACCTTTCAGAAAAAAAGACAACAGCGTGAAACAAATGGATCCCTATCAGGTGGAGGGAGAGTACAGACCCGTCGACCACCGAGGAGGCTCTACGGCTAGCAACAGCGGAGAGTCCCAAGGCGGCGACTCGGTGTTATCCACCCACAGCCCGACTCCACCCCCGTTCAGCCCATGGCAGGGCATGAGATCGCCCGAAGGACCCGCTAGTCCTAATCCACCGGGCAACGCCGACTCCGTGTCAACCGAAGTGCGGTCTCCAGACGTCAGCATGGTCGTCAGCGGAGACGTGCCGGAAGTGTTTGAGCCCCTACCCAGCGACGACGAGGAGGAGGAGCCAACCACCCCCACGATTGCACGCCTGGCCCGGCTACAGGTGGACGACGAGGACGAGCCCGGGGCATCAACCACCCACATCCTGGTAGGCGCATGGCTGCAAGGTCAGGACCATCACGCCTTCGCTCCTGGACACCTGCAACGATGCCTCTGGGAGGCCCACCGGAGTTCTCCAGCGAGCCCAACGTCCACCGACGACTCGGACGTCGGAGTCGACGGGCGATTTTGGAGGGACCGCCCGCAAGCCCTGGTCGAGCGCGCCATAGCCGAGGCGAACCGGGCCTGGGACGGCTACGCTGGCGACGTCGCACCAGCTCCGGAGGGATCCGAGCCTGAGAGTGGCCTCTGCTCCAGCCAGGGGGACAGCGACGACGAGGGAGAGGATGTGCTGGACATCCACGCAAGGGAGGTCGGCCCCGACTTGGCCGTACCCGAGGAGCACGTTCCCGCTATAGCCGAGAACCCGCAGGACCAAACTCCACCCGGAACTCCGGCACACTCCAACCCCCCGTCCACACCGAGACGCTGCCAAACGGAGTCCCCGCGGACCCCACCAACGCGGTACGTCCGCGCCTGGAGCTGTCGTCGCCCGCGCTGTCACCTGGCCTCGGACCCTCTCAGCGGGAAGCACCACCCACACCCGGCCGATCCATTCCCCATGCGGTCATGGACCTGTTCCTAAGACCCTCGACGCAGGCGCCGTCCCAAAGCGGAGACGAGGAGCTGGACCTGCAGCTGTTCCTCACCGGCGGCGAGCAACATGAGGTGCTTCAGGCCCTCCAGGAGGACCCAGCAGAGGACCCAGCCAGGGGTGACGCCCACTGGATCGAGGCCCCAGCGGACTGGAGGGTAGACACTCCGGATCGCCGTCTGCCCCCCATCCTCGTCGCGTCCATTCAGGCCCAGGATCGCCGACGCGTTCGGTATCTACGCCACTTCGACGGGGCCAAATTCCGGATCAGCGTGACCGCACGAGGCGAAGTCTCCGTGACCCTCCGCCCGTCTCAATAACCACCCCGAAGTAAAGGGGGGGTGTGAGGACGCTTAAAGGCGCCTCTCAAATCGTAACGTATCTCAGCCATTGGAGGCCAAAACCCTAATCTCAGCCATTGGAGGCCATATCTTAGTTATTAGTTATTAGTTATTAAGTTTCTAAAATATATATATTTAAGTCTAAAACCTAAGTAATCTTAGTATCAAATAGTCGCGCACGAGGTCACCAGTATTGATCAACAAAATCAGTCCGCTGACTAGTCGGGGCGAATGGTCAACAGTATCGATAAGTTATCGCAAATCACCCGTGAATAAGCGCGCGGGCTGTTAAGCGCAAAGCGTGTGGCTAAGGACCAGCTTCGTGCTGTTAATAATAAAACGCGTGCTGTAAAGGGAAAAAGCGTGTCGACGTGGAACCGCGATCGACGGAGATCGGCCTCATTCTTTTTCCGGCAGCCAAGCAGGGTAGACCACAAGGACCACACCAGCAGCAGAGACTCCCGCGGACGGCACACTATATCCAAGGCATAGAGTAAGACAAAAGGCAGAGGTTAGAAACCCAGATACTGAGTGCGAAGGTTAGGGAGAAAGACCAAGTGAATAAAATACACATAAAGTTGTGAAACTCAAACCCCAAGCCTGGCTACTAAAATTTAGTGAACTTCGCTGAGTGTTTTCCGGGTCGGCTAGGTCACCGTATTGCGTTTCCGAGGTTTATTATCTCTTCGCATCGCGGATACCAAAGCTACCCACGTGCTACTCCAGGTCGGGCAAGTTCTCGTATTGCGTTTCAGAGGTTTATTTTCTCTGCGTAATACGAACATTTACCAGACTAGAGAAAAGCGCGGGAAACTATCGCCGGCCCTTTTCTGCACACGTTCAGGTTAGGGAGAGGCTAATAAGATTTAGTGCATTTCGCGGAGGGGCTTTCGGGTCAGTGAGGCTTCTGAGTTGCGTTTTCCGAGGTTTATTTTCTCTGCGCAACGCGGACGCCAAAGCTGCCAGCGTGCCAATTTACGCCAGACAAGTTGCCGTATTGCGCTTCCGAGGCTTTCTCTGCGCAACACGGACACTTGCCGGATCGGAAAAGCTATCGCCGATCGCCCACGCTCAGGCCCAGTCAAAATCCCTCTCGAGTTAATTAGTGGCGGCCCCGTTTTCGTGTTGCGTTTACGAGGTTTGTTTTCTCTCTTCGCAACACGGACGACTAAGCTGTCCGCTTGCTCTTTCGAGTCGGACAAGTTCCCGTATTGCACTTCCGAGGTTTTCTCTGTGCAACACGGACGCTTGCCGGACTGGAAAAGCTATCGCCGATCGCCCACGCTCAGGCCCAGTCAAAATCCCTCTCGAGTTAATTTGAGGCAGCCCTGTTTTTTTTCGTGTTGCGTTTCCGAGGTACTTTTCTCTACGCAACACGGACGACGAGGCTGTACGCGTGCTCCTTCGCGTCGGACAAGTCCCCGTATTGCGCTTCCGAGGTTTTCTCTGTGCAATACGGACGCTTGCCGGACCGGAAAAGCTAATTTGGTGCCGGCCAGTTGACATTACGCCTCCGAGCGATCTACGCTGCGTAGAGGTGCAGACCCAGACCCGTAAACAAAATCCCGGCGGCAACTCCCAGTCCCGTTTCGTCTCCTGTGTTTCTACAAATTTAACTGTAGAGGACTCTGGCCGGACTGAAGTCTATCCCAGCCTAAGAAAAGTCCTTACAAACCTCGGCTTAAGAGAATCTTGCTCAGAAGAGATTAAAAGAGATTAGGCAAAGTTAAGAGAGTAGGACAATTGGCTGATGAAATACTTGAGAAGTAATTGAAACTCAATAAATTGATTATTTGACAAAAATTTGGTTAGCAACTGGCTCGGACTAGATCGGACCCTAAGTGGAAAATTTGAAAGCTTTGTTAATGACTGGGATCATTTGTTTACAGTAGGCCGGATGTGGTTCTCACAGGGCTCGGTTTGAGTGAGGGGAGATTCTGTTAACGAAACTAGAATTTCCAGCGGTTGCTAAGATTGGAAAGGGTAATTTGTTTATAATAGCCCGAATGTGGCCGGTTTGAGTGAGGGCAGATTTTGCTAGCGAAGCTTAGATTTTTCAGCGGTTGCTACGATTGAAAATTTGTTTATGAAACACATAAGCTAGGAATATTCATGGGTTGGATAACACTCCCCCTTCTAAATTGAAGCGTCCCGATTCAAATGACGTTGGTGAGATGGCGTTTAGTTAAGCTGCTAAATCTGCTAAACACTTTCTTCTTGGGAATTATTTTGAATATTGTTATTTTTTATAATATTTTTTAGCCGTGGTTTGATGACTAACAGATATTTTTTGATTTTAAAGATTGACAATAAAATTATATATACTAAAACTATTGATATTACAATAAGTATTAGGGGTATTTTTGTTTTTCTGATTTTAAATGGGTTTACAATTTTGATATTGTCAAAGGATAGTTCCGAATTATTGGATAATACATATTCTGATATTTCAAAATTAATGTAATTGTGGGCTGTAATAAATTCGAGCATCTTATTATCTATGTTTGTGTAGGATATATTGTTTATTACGGTAGTGCCATTAAATATAATTAAATATGTTCCTTTTAAATAGATATCGTTTACAATATTATTTCCGCTTATCAGCACTGCACCGTCTTGTATAACATCTATTTGTTTATTTTTTTCTTTTATTTTAATGCAGTAGGATTTTTCTCCATTCAATAAACGAGTAAAACATGATTGGTTTTTATTTAGAGTACAATAGTTGTTGAATAATTCCTTCTTAAAATTATAAATTTCGTAAAATGTGTTGTTGCATACTTGGTTGCTTAAAACTAATTTGCCATCATTTTGAGAGATAGCCCTGGCGAAATATGTATTGCATCGATTTCGAATGACTGGATACCGAATATAAATTACAAATATTTCTTTGTGTAGTGCAATTTTAAATTCGGAAATATCCATTAGATCTGTGATCATGACAGGTTTTTCTTTATGTTTATAAATTTCTTGAAGATCGTCATGGTTTAATATTTTTGTGTTGAAAACGTCGATTTTTGCTAGTAAGTAATGGTGTCAATTAAGTTTTGTAAATCAAAAGTTATTGGGCGTAAGCGCTGTTTTCTTAAAGGTATTTCTTGGTGGGTGAAAACTGAATCTAATGTGGTAGATCATTTTAACTTCGTCAAACAATTTGGAATTTATTATTTGTTGCTTATTATTATTTTCAATTAAATCGTTAATTTTTTATTGAATTGTTGTAAAATCATCATGATCCGGTGTTCCAGTTATCCATCTTAAAAAGGTGCCTAATTCGTTAATGCTTATTTTATTAATTGATGGAATTAATTGTGATAACGTTAAGTCGATGCTTTTTAGGTTGTAAGTCAACTCCCAATGGAACTGATCACTTCTGAATTCTTCTAAGCTTTCTGATTCTTCCTTAATAATTTCTTTGTAAAAGCTTATATTAGTGATATGTGTTTAGGTCAGTGGCCCACTGCATTGGCGCTGGTCACTGAGCTCTCCGAGCTTTCGCTCTCGCCCCTCTTGCGCTCCCTCGCTCGCCTCTCACAACGTCCGCGCTCCAGAGTGCGAACTTCGGGTTTCGCATCCGAACTCCTCGGATGGCCACTGCCGATCTCCCACTCTCGCTTGAACGGAGTAAAGCGGGCGGGAGCGCGGTTTTAGTTTTAAGTTTTAATTAGTCTCATGTATAACGCTGAATAAACAACACGGAAATATACCACGACGCCCCCGACTTCTCATCTTCGTCTGCCCTTTGCGTTTGCGCCGTGGGAATTTTTTGTGCTTCAAATTCGCTTCTTTTTTGGAAGGATCGCCCCCTACGAACATTTGGTCCATTCGAACCGGATAAGGATATCCATTCGACCAGCAGCTCCTGTGATTTCTTCCGCAAAAAAGATAAGTACGAGCATTTTCCGACTCCCTCTCGCTGCCGGTCTTTAGCAGTGGTTCGAACATTAAATTTCGTTCACACTGCAGTAAGATTTTTTTTTCGTGTCAACTCCACGTCCGAGTTTTCCCGACACAACGGCAGTCGAGAGATTTAACATTCCTGCAATTCCAAAAAATTTTCTATCCGTCTCCGCTTTGTGTGCGTCGCCATACTCCTTGCCGTTTTCCTTTCGTTCCCCGTTGTTCATCAACTTGCCAACGGTCAAGGCATACATACATATGTGCATCCAGACATACACATACACGCGCGTGACAACTTGTGTACATAGTGCAGTGCAATTCTGCCTCCAAAAAAAATACGACAAAAAGTGAAATTGTGTGGTGGAAAATAAAAAGGCATAACTAATATCAGCCACTCGGTGTGAAGTAATTTCGGGAGTTTCCCTGTTCGCCGTACAATCCGCCGCTGTCGAGATATTTTTTTTTGCCTTGTGTTTTTTTTTCTCTCCACATAATTTTATTTGTTCCGTCACTTCAAATACAGTCCACTCTTCGACGCTCTACTGTACCGATATACACTTACACATAAACGCATGCCTGCCCATACCTACATAGAACTATTTTCTGCCTCCACATACAGGAACATACACATATCCATAAAAGCATGCATGCCCATATCTACATAAATATATTTTCTGCCTCCACATACAGGAACATAAAATAAAATAAATTCAAATCCACACGGGTGCGACCGTGATTGTTTTTCTCCAAATTGCCGCAATTAATCGCCCCAACGGATGTGTTATTATTGTTGCTGATTCTTTTCATCTGTTCCGTCATTTCAAATACAGTCCACTCTTCGACGCTCTACTGTACCGATACACACTTACACAAAACGCATGCATGCCCATATCTACATAAATATATTTTCTGCCTCCACATTCAGGAACATAAAATAAAATAAATTCAAATCCACACGGGTGCGACCGTGATTGTTTTTTCGCCAAATTGCCGCATTAACCACCGCAGCGGCCGTGTTGTTATTGTTGCTGTTTTTTTTTCTTCTCTCTCTCTACCGCGCCCTCACGCATGCACTGCTCTGCCGACCGGCGTAACCCAGTGAACGCTTCTCCCGAACCAAAGCCAAGGTTTTTAATTCCACCATTCCGGCTCCGAAAAAATAATAAGTATTTATAATTATAATTATTATTTAAATATACAAATTATTAATTCATAATTATAATTACTATTTAATTATAAATATTATTTAATTATTTCCGGCAAAGTAATTAATTTATTTAATGGATTAATTAATTTATTTTTTATTGCGGTTTTCCGGATTTTTTTTTTTGCAATCAAAGATATTTTCCAAATCCAAAAAAAATAAATAAAAACCTTAATACAATAAAATTATTTGGCAACACTAACTAAGGGAAAAATTAGAATAAAAAAAAAACAGAAGTCAACAAAGGGAGTAACAAGATATACAAATATATAAACAATCAATACAGTTTCATCGATTTCCAAATATTTTCTTCCGATTCTTCCCGTTGTTTATGGCACTGTGCTTTCTACTCCGCACAAATTAACAGTGTGACCGTTCTCTGGGGCTTTCTTTTCTTTTGCGTGCGTTCATTGGCAGCGACGACCAACTTGTTGGCGACTAAGATCGCGCCGAGAGCTTAACGGTGAATATCCTCACGTTCTGAACGAGACGCCCCTTGCTCAGGTCAGTCGACAAGAGCTGATCCGCAAAGTTCGAGTCCAAGAATGCCCACGGGAGACGACAAGAAACCGAGGTCGATCCCATCTAACCGTTTGGACAGGTCCCAATCCGCGTCTCCGCGGCCGTCTCAATTAACACCAAAGGCGGCCATAGCCATTCCAAGGGCAAAAAGCGACGAGTCCGTCGAGACTATCTCCGGTCCCCCGTCAAGGCTTTCTCGGTCGGTGTCCAAGATGGCTCAAACTGCGATAGACATCGCCCTCAAAAAGTTTATTGCCACAACAGACCGGGTTAGCCAATTTCAAGCGGATATTCATACTCCGAGCGCCGCTGAACCAGAACCTACACTAATGTAGAAAATAAGATATTGGAATACATCACTGCTCGTAAACATACCAATTTTTTAGTAACCGAATATATAATGTCAAATAATTCGGAACTTTCATTCGATAATATTAACATAATAAATCCTTTTATTGAAATCAAACAAACTCAAATACCAATTTCGTTAATATTGGTAATACTTACATTTATATATTTAATGATTATGCTTATAATTAAATACAGAAAATTTTTAATATTCAAATCACGGCAAACCCATAATTAAATTAATATACCCGAAAATGAAAATACCAATATTCCCGACAATGAAAACACCCTAGAAGAAAATATCATTGTCGAACTGACTAATCAATTACAGTCAATATACCCTTCAGTTCCAATGAATCGGGACGATTCAATTTAGGATGGGGGGAGTTATATAGCACATTACTTAGGGCCACTTATCCGATTTATAAACAACTTTGAGCCCAGCCGAATTTCCAATTAATTCAGAATTGACTCCGAGATAAACCCGTAGTCAGCTAGTTCATTCAATTACGCCTTCGACTGGTTCCTACCCATATCATTTCACACTCCGCATTGAACGGATTCTGTAAACATCCTCTGCAGATATTCTAAACATCGGAGACCCAAAGCGACCCTCGAAGCTCGATAATTTAAACACCGATTTCCGGCAAAATCTCGATTTCAGATTTAATTGCCAAATTTCATCATCCTATTTTGCCGACTCTCTTGAGTCAATCTCTTAATCAATTTTTGAAGATAAAATCTCTTAAGCCGAGGTTTGATTATTAATTATTCAGCCCAAGTGCGGCAGTCCGTTTTTGAGATCCGAACATATAAGAACAATAGAAGTGAATAATAAGATCGGAGCAGTGAAATATTCTAAGTGCAACCTATGAAATGTTAGTGATAAGTGAAGTTAATAAAAATAAATTTTTTTAATCAAATCACTTAGGAGCAAGTTAATTTGCACGGCTCGGAGTGGGATCGTCTGTAACGCTCATAGACGATGAGCTCATCCGAAGCCTACACCTAGAGGGTGTGAATCGACAACTAAACGTACAGTGGTTTGGCGTAAAATTCGCAAGAGAGCCTATGAGGATGGTTAACCTGCAGATCAGTGGAGCGGGAAAACCTAAGCGACATGGGTTAAGGAACGTGTAAGCAATCTAAATCTTCATACAGAAATTACGTCGGGATGATGTAAAAACGTCAAGGGTGAGCGCACGCCTACCAGTGAAGCCGTACAACAATGCAGCGCCAAGGATCCTTATTGGGCTGGTTCAGGAGAACAACACGCAGCGGCTACCAAGTTAGGATGGGTAGGGTATGGACCAGTGAGACGTCAATCGAATCCACTGATGGAGAGATCCTGCCTTCTAGCCGTTACTCAGGATGCCGCTCTGGAGAAGATAGTCTGTATTAATAAAAGTTATTATAGTATTATTTTGTAAACTTTATTTTGATCGGAGCAGGCAATAGTGCCGCTTCTGACGTTCATTCCAATCTGTTCTTTTACATTATTTCTTAAGATGTGATAAGGCTAATTCTCATAGCCGCTCTCTTAAGCTTGAGCACGAGGGTATATGCAGAGGGTATATAAGTTAGGTTGCGGGGTCCGCGCATGTAACAGAATGCTGACACTTTCACTTTCTGTGAACGGGCCGAGGCATACCGATCGGTTCGTATTACGGCCACTTGGGTTTATGACCGGAGCTTTGATTATGTAAACACTGCAATAAAGTGTTACAGTGTGTACCCTTTAAGTACTCTTGGTACAGTGGGTATTCTAAATATATTTTAATATATGTACATACTACATTTCCCTCCATTTTAAAAATATGTTATTTAATGTTATTTTAATAATAATTGTTTCATAAATTTTTTTTTTTTTTTTTTTTTTTTGTTTTTACTGTTTAGCAACAAAGGATATGAAATTACGAAAAATAGTTGTATCTATGCAAATTAAATTTATTTGTTGATAATTTTTTATAAAAAAATTAATTTTTTATTTTGATGTTCACCTTTTATTTTCTTAAATTCACTTTCAGAAGTCACTTATCATATAATTAGATTTAAACTTTGATTTTATCGACCGATCGAGTCGTCTCCAAAAAAGAACTGCCTTTCGTTTGATAAAATATTAATCATGAAACCTCGGCTTAAGAAAATCTTGCTCAGAAGAGATTAAAAGAGATTAGGCAAAGTTAAGAGAGTAGGACAATTGGCTGATGAAATACTTGAGAAGTAATTGAAACTCAATAAATTGATTATTTGACAAAAATTTGGATAGCAACTGGCTCGGACTAGATCGGACCCTAAGTGGAAAATTTGAAAGCTTTGTTTATGACTGGGATCATTTCTTTACAGTAGGCCGGATGTGGTTCTCACAGGGCTCGGTTTGAGTGAGGGGAGATTCTGTTAACGAAACTAGAATTTCCAGCGGTTGCTAAGATTGGAAAGGGTAATTTGTTTATAATAGCCCGAATGTGGCCGGTTTGAGTGAGGGCAGATTTTGCTAGCGAAGCTTAGATTTTTCAGCGGTTGCTACGATTGAAAATTTGTTTATGAAACTCATAAGCTAGGAATATTCATGGGTTGGATAACACTCCCCCTTCTAAATTGAAGCGTCCCGATTCAAATGACGTTGGTGAGATGGCGTTTAGTTAAGCTGCTAAATCTGCTAAACACTTTCTTCTTGGGAATTATTTTGAATATTGTTATTTTTTATAATATTTTTTAGCCGTGGTTTGATGACTAACAGATATTTTTTGATTTTAAAGATTGACAATAAAATTATATATACTAAAACTATTGATATTACAATAAGTATTAGGGGTATTTTTGTTTTTCTGATTTTAAATGGGTTTACAATTTTGATATTGTCAAAGGATAGTTCCGAATTATTGGATAATACATATTCTGATATTTCAAAATTAATGTAATTGTGGGCTGTAATAAATTCGAGCATCTTATTATCTATGTTTGTGTAAGATATATTGTTTATTACGGTAGTGCCATTAAATATAATTAAATATGTTCCTTTTAAATAGATATCGTTTACAATATTATTTCCGCTTATCAGCACTGCACCGTCTTGTATAACATCTATTTGTTTATTTTTTTCTTTTATTTTAATGCAGTAGGATTTTTCTCCATTCAATAAACGAGTAAAACATGATTGGTTTTTATTTAGAGTACAATAGTTGTTGAATAATTCCTTCTTAAAATTATAAATTTCGTAAAATGTGTTGTTGCATACTTGGTTGCTTAAAACTAATTTGCCATCATTTTGAGAGATAGCCCTGGCGAAATATGTATTGCATCGATTTCGAATGACTAGATACCGAATATAAATTACAAATATTTCTTTGTGTAGTGCAATTTTAAATTCGGAAATATCCATTAGATCTGTGATCATGACAGGTTTTTCTTTATGTTTATAAATTTCTTGAAGATCGTCATGGTTTAATATTTTTGTGTTGAAAACGTCGATTTTTGCTAGTAAGTAATGGTGTCAATTAAGTTTTGTAAATCAAAAGTTATTGGGCGTAAGCGCTGTTTTCTTAAAGGTATTTCTTGGTGGGTGAAAACTGAATCTAATGTGGTAGATCATTTTAACTTCGTCAAACAATTTGGAATTTATTATTTGTTGCTTATTATTATTTTCAATTAAATCGTTAATTTTTTATTGAATTGTTGTAAAATCATCATGATCCGGTGTTCCAGTTATCCATCTTAAAAAGGTGCCTAATTCGTTAATGCTTATTTTATTAATTGATGGAATTAATTGTGATAACGTTAAGTCGATGCTTTTTAGGTTGTAAGTCAACTCCCAATGGAACTGATCATTTCTGAATTCTTCTAAGCTTTCTGATTCTTCCTTAATAATTTCTTTGTAAAAGCTTATATTAGTGATATGTGTTTAGGTCAGTGGCCCACTGCATTGGCGCTGGTCACTGAGCTCTCCGAGCTTTCGCTCTCGCCCCCCTTGCGCTCCCTCGCTCGCCTCTCACAACGTCAGCGCTCCAGAGTGCGAACTTCGGGTTTCGCATCCGAACTCCTCGGATGGCCGCTGCCGATCTCCCACTCTCGCTTGAACGGAGTAAAGCGGGCGGGAGCGCGGTTTTAGTTTTAAGTTTTAATTAGTCTCATGTATAACGCTGAATAAACAACACAGAAATATACCACGACGCCCCCGACTTCTCATCTTCGTCTGCCCTTTGCGTTTGCGCCGTGGGAATTTTTTGTGCTTCAAATTCGCTTCTTTTGTGGAAGGATCGCCCCCTACGAACATTTGGTCCATTCGAACCGGATAAGGATATCCATTCGACCAGCAGCTCCTGTGATTTCTTCCGCAAAAAAGATAAGTACGAGCATTTTCCGACTCCCTCTCGCTGCCGGTCTTTAGCAGTGGTTCGAACATTAAATTTCGTTCACACTGCAGTAAGATTTTTTTTCGTGTCAACTCCACGTCCGAGTTTTCCCGACACAACGGCAGTCGAGAGATTTAACATTCCTGCAATTCCAAAAAATTTTCTATCCGTCTCCGCTTTGTGTGCGTCGCCATACTCCTTGCCGTTTTCCTTTCGTTCCCCGTTGTACATCAACTTGCCAACGGTCAAGGCATACATATGTGCATCCAGACATACACATACACGCGCGTGACAACTTGTGTACATAGTGCAGTGCAATTCTGCCTCCAAAAGAAATACGACAAAAAGTGAAATTGTGTGGTGGAAAATAAAAAGGCATAACTAATATCAGCCACTCGGTGTGAAGTAATTTCGGGAGTTTCCCTGTTCGCCGTACAATCCGCCGCTGTCGAGATATTTTTTTTCGCCTTGTGTTTTTTTTTCTCTCCACATAATTTTATTTTTTCCGTCACTTCAAATACAGTCCACTCTTCGACGCTCTACTGTACCGATATACACTTACACATAAACGCATGCCTGCCCATACCTACATAGAACTATTTTCTGCCTCCACATACAGGAACATACACATATCCATAAACGCATGCATGCCCATATCTACATAAATATATTTTCTGCCTCCACATACAGGAACATAAAATAAAATAAATTCAAATCCACACGGGTGCGACCGTGATTGTTTTTCTTCAAATTGCCGCAATTAATCGCCCCAACGGATGTGTTATTATTGTTGCTGATTCTTTTCATCTGTTCCGTCATTTCAAATACAGTCCACTCTTCGACGCTCTACTGTACCGATACACACTTACACAAAACGCATGCATGCCCATATCTACATAAATATATTTTCTGCCTCCACATTCAGGAACATAAAATAAAATAAATTCAAATCCACACGGGTGCGACCGTGATTGTTTTTTCGCCAAATTGCCGCATTAACCACCGCAGCGGCCGTGTTGTTATTGTTGCTGTTTTTTTCTTCTTCTCTCTCTACCGCGCCCTCACGCATGCACTGCTCTGCCGACCGGCGTAACCCAGTGAACGCTTCTCCCGAACCAAAGCCAAGGTTTTTAATTCCACCATTCCGGCTCCGAAAAAATAATAAGTATTTATAATTATAATTATTATTTAAATATACAAATTATTAATTCATAATTATAATTACTATTTAATTATAAATATTATTTAATTATTTCCGGCAAAGTAATTAATTTATTTAATGGATTAATTAATTTATTTTTTATTGCGGTTTTCCGGATTTTTTTTTTTTGCAATCAAAGATATTTTCCAAATCCAAAAAAAAATAAATAAAAACCTTAATACAATAAAATTATTTGGCAACACTAACTAAGGGAAAAATTAGAATAAAAAAAAAACAGAAGTCAACAAAGGGAGTAACAAGATATACAAATATATAAACAATCAATACAGTTTCATCGATTTCCAAATATTTTCTTCCGATTCTTCCCGTTGTTTATGGCACTGTGCTTTCTACTCCGCACAAATTAACAGTGTGACCGTTCTCTGGGGCTTTCTTTTCTTTTGCGTGCGTTCATTGGCAGCGACGACCAACTCGTTGGCGACTAAGATCGCGCCGAGAGCTTAACGGTGAATATCCTCACGTTCTGAACGAGACGCCCCTTGCTCAGGTCAGTCGACAAAAGCTGATCCGCAAAGTTCGAGTCCAAGAATGCCCACGGGAGACGACAAGAAACCGAGGTCGATCCCATCTATCCGTTTGGACAGGTCCCAATCCGCGTCTCCGCGGCCGTCTCAATTAACACCAAAGGCGGCCATAGCCATTCCAAGGGCAAAAAGCGACGAGTCCGTCGAGACTATCTCCGGTCCCCCGTCAAGGCTTTCTCGGTCGGTGTCCAAGATGGCTCAAACTGCGATAGACATCGCCCTCAAAAAGTTTATTGCCACAACAGACCGGGTTAGCCAATTTCAAGCGGATATTCATACTCCGAGCGCCGCTGAACCAGAACCTACACTAATGTAGAAAATAAGATATTGGAATACATCACTGCTCGTAAACATACCAATTTTTTAGTAACCGAATATATAATGTCAAATAATTCGGAACTTTCATTCGATAATATTAACATAATAAATCCTTTTATTGAAATCAAACAAACTCAAATACCAATTTCGTTAATATTGGTAATACTTACATTTATATATTTAATGATTATGCTTATAATTAAATACAGAAAATTTTTAATATTCAAATCACGGCAAACCCATAATTAAATTAATATACCCGAAAATGAAAATACCAATATTCCCGACAATGAAAACACCCTAGAAGAAAATATCATTGTCGAACTGACTAATCAATTACAGTCAATATACCCTTCAGTTCCAATGAATCGGGACGATTCAATTTAGGATGGGGGGAGTTATATAGCACATTACTTAGGGCCACTTATCCGATTTATAAACAACTTTGAGCCCAGCCGAATTTCCAATTAATTCAGAATTGACTCCGAGATAAACCCGTAGTCAGCTAGTTCATTCAATTACGCCTTCGACTGGTTCCTACCCATATCATTTCACACTCCGCATTGAACGGATTCTGTAAACATCCTCTGCAGATATTCTAAACATCGGAGACCCAAAGCGACCCTCGAAGCTCGATAATTTAAACACCGATTTCCGGCAAAATCTCGATTTCAGATTTAATTGCCAAATTTCATCATCCTATTTTGCCGACTCTCTTGAGTCAATCTCTTAATCAATTTTTGAAGATAAAATCTCTTAAGCCGAGGTTTGATTATTAATTATTCAGCCCAAGTGCGGCAGTCCGTTTTTGAGATCCGAACATATAAGAACAATAGAAGTGAATAATAAGATCGGAGCAGTGAAATATTCTAAGTGCAACCTATGAAATGTAAGTGATAAGTGAAGTTAATAAAAATAAATTTTTTTAATCAAATCACTTAGGAGCAAGTTAATTTGCACGGCTCGGAGTGGGATCGTCTGTAACGCTCATAGACGATGAGCTCATCCGAAGCCTACACCTAGAGGGTGTGAATCGACAACTAAACGTACAGTGGTTTGGCGTAAAATTCGCAAGAGAGCCTATGAGGATGGTTAACCTGCAGATCAGTGGAGCGGGAAAACCTAAGCGACATGGGTTAAGGAACGTGTAAGCAATCTAAATCTTCATACAGAAATTACGTCGGGATGATGTAAAAACGTCAAGGGTGAGCGCACGCCTACCAGTGAAGCCGTACAACAATGCAGCGCCAAGGATCCTTATTGGGCTGGTTCAGGAGAACAACACGCAGCGGCTACCAAGTTAGGATGGGTAGGGTATGGACCAGTGAGACGTCAATCGAATCCACTGATGGAGAGATCCTGCCTTCTAGCCGTTACTCAGGATGCCGCTCTGGAGAAGATAGTCTGTATTAATAAAAGTTATTATAGTATTATTTTGTAAACTTTATTTTGATCGGAGCAGGCAATAGTGCCGCTTCTGACGTTCATTCCAATCTGTTCTTTTACATTATTTCTTAAGATGTGATAAGGCTAATTCTCATAGCCGCTCTCTTAAGCTTGAGCACGAGGGTATATGCAGATATATAAGTTAGGTTGCGGGGTCCGCGCATGTAACAGAATGCTGACACTTTCACTTTCTGTGAACGGGCCGAGGCATACCGATCGGTTCGTATTACGGCCACTTGGGTTTATGACCGGAGCTTTGCTTATGTAAACACTGCAATAAAGTGTTACAGTGTGTACCCTTTAAGTACTCTTGGTACAGTGGGTATTCTAAATATATTTTAATATATGTACATACTACATTTCCCTCCATTTTAAAAATATGTTATTTAATGTTATTTTAATAATAATTGTTTCATAAATTTTTTTTTTTTTTTTTTTTTTTTTTTACTGTTTAGCAACAAAGGATATGAAATTACGAAAAATAGTTGTATCTATGCAAATTAAATTTATTTGTTGATAATTTTTTATAAAAAAATTAATTTTTTATTTTGATGTTCACCTTTTATTTTCTTAAATTCACTTTCAGAAGTCACTTATCATATAATTAGATTTAAACTTTGATTTTATCGACCGATCGAGTCGTCTTCAAAAAAGAACTGCCTTTCGTTTGATAAAATATTAATCATGAAACCTCGGCTTAAGAAAATCTTGCTCAGAAGAGATTAAAAGAGATTAGGCAAAGTTAAGAGAGTAGGACAATTGGCTGATGAAATACTTGAGAAGTAATTGAAACTCAATAAATTGATTATTTGACAAAAATTTGGTTAGCAACTGGCTCGGACTAGATCGGACCCTAAGTGGAAAATTTGAAAGCTTTGTTTATGACTGGGATCATTTGTTTTCAGTAGGCCGGATGTGGTTCTCACAGGGCTCGGTTTGAGTGAGGGGAGATTCTGTTAACGAAACTAGAATTTCCAGCGGTTGCTAAGATTGGAAAGGGTAATTTGTTTATAATAGCCCGAATGTGGTCGGTTTGAGTGAGGGCAGATTTTGCTAGCGAAGCTTAGATTTTTCAGCGGTTGCTACGATTGAAAATTTGTTTATGAAACTCATAAGCTAGGAATATTCATGGGTTGGATAACACTCCCCCTTCTAAATTGAAGCGTCCCGATTCAAATGACGTTGGTGAGATGGCGTTTAGTTAAGCTGCTAAATCTGCTAAACACTTTCTTCTTGGGAATTATTTTGAATATTGTTATTTTTTATAATATTTTTTAGCCGTGGTTTGATGACTAACAGATATTTTTTGATTTTAAAGATTGACAATAAAATTATATATACTAAAACTATTGATATTACAATAAGTATTAGGGGTATTTTTGTTTTTCTGATTTTAAATGGGTTTACAATTTTGATATTGTCAAAGGATAGTTCCGAATTATTGGATAATACATATTCTGATATTTCAAAATTAATGTAATTGTGGGCTGTAATAAATTCGAGCATCTTATTATCTATGTTTGTGTAGGATATATTGTTTATTACGGTAGTGCCATTAAATATAATTAAATATGTTCCTTTTAAATAGATATCGTTTACAATATTATTTCCGCTTATCAGCACTGCACCGTCTTGTATAACATCTATTTGTTTATTTTTTCTTTTATTTTAATGCAGTAGGATTTTTCTCCATTCAATAAACGAGTAAAACATGATTGGTTTTTATTTAGAGTACAATAGTTGTTGAATAATTCCTTCTTAAAATTATAAATTTCGTAAAATGTGTTGTTGCATACTTGGTTGCTTAAAACTAATTTGCCATCATTTTGAGAGATAGCCCTGGCGAAATATGTATTGCATCGATTTCGAATGACTAGATACCGAATATAAATTACAAATATTTCTTTGTGTAGTGCAATTTTAAATTCGGAAATATCCATTAGATCTGTGATCATGACAGGTTTTTCTTTATGTTTATAAATTTCTTGAAGATCGTCATGGTTTAATATTTTTGTGTTGAAAACGTCGATTTTTGCTAGTAAGTAATGGTGTCAATTAAGTTTTGTAAATCAAAAGTTATTGGGCGTAAGCGCTGTTTTCTTAAAGGTATTTCTTGGTGGGTGAAAACTGAATCTAATGTGGTAGATCATTTTAACTTCGTCAAACAATTTGGAATTTATTATTTGTTGCTTATTATTATTTTCAATTAAATCGTTAATTTTTTATTGAATTGTTGTAAAATCATCATGATCCGGTGTTCCAGTTATCCATCTTAAAAAGGTGCCTAATTCGTTAATGCTTCTTTTATTAATTGATGGAATTAATTGTGATAACGTTAAGTCGATGCTTTTTAGGTTGTAAGTCAACTCCCAATGGAACTGATCATTTCTGAATTCTTCTAAGCTTTCTGATTCTTCCTTAATAATTTCTTTGTAAAAGCTTATATTAGTGATATGTGTTTAGGTCAGTGGCCCACTGCATTGGCGCTGGTCACTGAGCTCTCCGAGCTTTCGCTCTCGCCCCTCTTGCGCTCCCTCGCTCGCCTCTCACAACGTCCGCGCTCCAGAGTGCGAACTTCGGGTTTCGCATCCGAACTCCTCGGATGGCCGCTGCCGATCTCCCACTCTCGCTTGAACGGAGTAAAGCGGGCGGGAGCGCGGTTTTAGTTTTAAGTTTTAATTAGTCTCATGTATAACGCTGAATAAACAACAGGGAAATATACCACGACGCCCCCGACTTCTCATCTTCGTCCGCCCTTTGCGTTTGCGCCGTGGGAATTTTTTGTGCTTCAAATTCGCTTCTTTTGTGGAAGGATCGCCCCCTACGAACATTTGGTCCATTCGAACCGGATAAGGATATCCATTCGACCAGCAGCTCCTGTGATTTCTTCCGCAAAAAAGATAAGTACGAGCATTTTCCGACTCCCTCTCGCTGCCGGTCTTTAGCAGTGGTTCGAACATTAAATTTCGTTCACACTGCAGTAAGATTTTTTTTCGTGTCAACTCTACGTCCGAGTTTTCCCGACACAACGGCAGTCGAGAGATTTAACATTCCTGCAATTCCAAAAAATTTTCTATCCGTCTCCGCTTTGTGTGCGTCGCCATACTCCTTGCCGTTTTCCTTTCGTTCCCCGTTGTACATCAACTTGCCAACGGTCAAGGCATACATATGTGCATCCAGACATACACATACACGCGCGTGACAACTTGTGTACATAGTGCAGTGCAATTCTGCCTCCAAAAAAATACGACAAAAAGTGAAATTGTGTGGTGGAAAATAAAAAGGCATAACTAATATCAGCCACTCGGTGTGAAGTAATTTCGGGAGTTTCCCTGTTCGCCGTACAATCCGCCGCTGTCGAGATATTTTTTTTCGCCTTGTGTTTTTTTTTCTCTCCACATAATTTTATTTTTTCCGTCACTTCAAATACAGTCCACTCTTCGACGCTCTACTGTACCGATATACACTTACACATAAACGCATGCCTGCCCATACCTACATAGAACTATTTTCTGCCTCCACATACAGGAACATACACATATCCATAAACGCATGCATGCCCATATCTACATAAATATATTTTCTGCCTCCACATACAGGAACATAAAATAAAATAAATTCAAATCCACACGGGTGCGACCGTGATTGTTTTTCTCCAAATTGCCGCAATTAATCGCCCCAACGGATGTGTTATTATTGTTGCTGATTCTTTTCATCTGTTCCGTCATTTCAAATACAGTCCACTCTTCGACGCTCTACTGTACCGATACACACTTACACAAAACGCATGCATGCCCATATCTACATAAATATATTTTCTGCCTCCACATTCAGGAACATAAAATAAAATAAATTCAAATCCACACGGGTGCGACCGTGATTGTTTTTTCGCCAAATTGCCGCATTAACCACCGCAGCGGCCGTGTTGTTATTGTTGCTGTTTTTTTTCTTCTCTCTCTCTACCGCGCCCTCACGCATGCACTGCTCTGCCGACCGGCGTAACCCAGTGAACGCTTCTCCCGAACCAAAGCCAAGGTTTTTAATTCCACCATTCCGGCTCCGAAAAAATAATAAGTATTTATAATTATAATTATTATTTAAATATACAAATTATTAATTCATAATTATAATTACTATTTAATTATAAATAAAAAGTAATTAATTTATTTAATGGATTAATTAATTTATTTTTTATTGCGGTTTTCCGGATTTTTTTTTTTGCAATCAAAGATATTTTCCAAATCCAAAAAAAAATAAATAAAAACCTTAATACAATAAAATTATTTGGCAACACTAACTAAGGGGAAAATTAGAATAAAAAAAAAACAGAAGTCAACAAAGGGAGTAACAAGATATACAAATATATAAACAATCAATACATCGATTTCCAAATATTTTCTTCCGATTCTTCCCGTTGTTTATGGCACTGTGCTTTCTACTCCGCACAAATTAACAGTGTGACCGTTCTCTGGGGCTTTCTTTTCTTTTGCGTGCGTTCATTGGCAGCGACGACCAACTCGTTGGCGACTAAGATCGCGCCGAGAGCTTAACGGTGAATATCCTCACGTTCTGAACGAGACGCCCCTTGCTCAGGTCAGTCGACAAGAGCTGATCCGCAAAGTTCGAGTCCAAGAATGCCCACGGGAGACGACAAGAAACCGAGGTCGATCCCATCTATCCGTTTGGACAGGTCCCAATCCGCGTCTCCGCGGCCGTCTCAATTAACACCAAAGGCGGCCATAGCCATTCCAAGGGCAAAAAGCGACGAGTCCGTCGAGACTATCTCCGGTCCCCCGTCAAGGCTTTCTCGGTCGGTGTCCAAGATGGCTCAAACTGCGATAGACATCGCCCTCAAAAAGTTTATTGCCACAACAGACCGGGTTAGCCAATTTCAAGCGGATATTCATACTCCGAGCGCCGCTGAACCAGAACCTACACTAATGTAGAAAATAAGATATTGGAATACATCACTGCTCGTAAACATACCAATTTTTTAGTAACCGAATATATAATGTCAAATAATTCGGAACTTTCATACTGTACTACTTTAAAAGGGAAAGACGTGCTATACCTCAAGCTCCGTGTTGACTCGTTTTTTCTGAGTTCCCGCTACTGTTACGACCAACAATAAGCTTCAACAAATCGTCCCGGAGCCTAAGTCGTCTGCACATGCTGATGTTTTTCCCGTATCGTTGCTGATTTTGGTAAAATAACATTATATTCTTCGCGTCGCAAAAGCCACTCATATCCCCGAAGACCACTCAAATCGTCGCAAACACGGTGAAAAACGGCAAAAAGGCGGAAAACTCTCTTGAGCCAGAAAGCGTGTCAAAAGTAAGCCAAAAACTAGAGGTGGACCAGGTCAGCTGTTGTCACCATTCACACGGCACGATCACATCACCGCAAAAGTGTGACTGCTAAAAGAGTTCGTGTTGTAGCAGCTAGCTTATTTTTCGCCAACCCATTTTTTTTTTTTTTTTTAATTCTAACTGCCTAAACATGCCACAACCGCCAGCAAAGAGAACCAGGGAAAAAACTTCCACTGAATTAAGTTCTCCAACAGATGGGCTTTGGGAAAAAATAAGCCAGAAGTTTGCTGAGCAAACTGATTTCTTTAAAAACCATATGGCTGAACTGGAGAATCGCATTACGACCAAAATTACTGTTACGCTGGACGCTATTAACAGTGATATGTCGGAAATCATGAAGAGAGTTGAGCGTTTGGAGAGTGAGGTTGCGGAAATCCGGGCCTTGCGAGACCAAGTCAATAGCCTAAAGTCGGCATCTGAGCTGCAGCAAAATAATAGGGTAGCATGTGATCTCCGCCTACATGGGGTACCATTTAATCAAGGCGAAGATGTGAGGGCATTGTTTCACACCCTTTGCTTTAACCTTAAGGTTACCCCCACCCCAAGAATTCGAGATATATTCCGGATGAAACCCCCTAGAAACGGTCGTTCTATAGTTGACCCAATTATAATGATCAAGTTTGATAGACTTGAGGACAAGGCTAACCTAATGCGTACCGTGGGTGCACTACGGCGTGAAACGAAAAGCCAGCTTTCTCTAAGTTATGTTGGCATAGATTCGCCCACTCCAATCTATCTGAACGAACAGCTGACTAAAACCAACTACGAGATTTTTAAAGCAGCCATGCACATGAAGCGTCAGAAGGTCCTATCGGCTGTCTTCACTCGTCGAGCAATGGTCCACGTAAAGAAGACGGGCAGTGATCAGGTCCTATGCATTGAGAACATGAAGGCCCTTACCGACATTAATCCTGATCGTCATGAGACACCTGCTGAAACTGACTCTAGGAAGGATGGAGCGACACCTAATTTATTTCGTTAATGCAGTTCAACTAAATGTTCAATATGTTCATTTTAAGGTATTATTAGTTCTCTTTATATTTACTTTCAATTGCAATTTGTACTTTTATTATATTATGTGTGGTACTGTGTGTGTGTTCCAGGTCTTAGCACTTCAAAATACTTATACTTCTTTTACTTATGTCTGCAATCGAGCCTAATCCAAACTTTAACAGCCATGCATTGATCAGAATTCTTTGTAAACAAACTACTGGTCTGAAAATATGCCACATAAATGCGCAAAGTCTGACTAATAAAATCGATGAGTTCAGGTACCTATTCGAAAATTCAAAAGTCGATGTCATCTGTGTTTCCGAAACTTGGTTCACGTCCGATATCAGTAGTTCATATCTTCGTTGTGCTGATTACAATCTGTTTCGTTCTGATAGAGTAAATCATGCCGGCGGTGTTGCTATTTTTGTCCGTAAACAATTTAAATGTAAAGTTATACGTCAGCAAGAGCCAGAGAGTGCAATAGAATACTTATTTGTAGAAGTACGAGGAAAAAATTCTCAAAACATTCTTATTGGCTGTGCCTATAGACCACATCGTACTACTTGCTACTCAGATCTACTTGCCAATCTGACTGCCCTAACATGGACATACAAAAATATTGCATTAACCGGTGATTTCAACAGTGACCTTCTAACTGATACTAGTCTCTGCGCAGAACTATCATCACTCGGACTTCAGCCAGCAAATGGCACACACCCTACCCATTTCACAAAATCCTCACAAACCCTTCTAGATGTATTTTTCGTAGATGACGCAAGTAAAATCCTTTTATATGACCAGGTATCTGTACCAGTTTTCTCGCGGCATGATCTTATCTACTTGACGTATAGCATAGACGTCAGCGCTGAGGAATACTCCATAACCTATCGGGCCTTAAAAGATATAAACTATACGCTACTGGACTCAGAGTGTAACTCCTACAACTGGCAAGCATTGTATACAATTCCCAATGTTGATTTACAGTTAGAGTTCTTTAACAACAATATCGAGCTTCTATATAACAAATATGTACCAGTCAAAACAAAAAAAATTAGGCCAAATGAGAACCCATGGATTAGCATGGAAATCAAAAACACAATTAATGCATGTGATAGGGCCTATAGAAAGTGGAAACGCTATAAAACAGATTACTTACACAAGCAGTACAGTTCCTTGAGAATAAAGGTCAATAAGTCATGCTGGTTAGCTAAAAGGAAATTCTATCAACAGAAATTCAATAATGTGTCATCTGGTAAAGAATTCTGGAAAAACATAAAAAGTATTGGAGTAGGAAAACAACGACAAGTGAATGCTTGCCATATTAATGCTAATGAATTAAATAATAAATTTGTGAAATCTCAACCTTTAGTACCTGATCAAACTAACAACCCGTACCTGAACACATTGCCAAACTACAACTGTGATACTAGCTTTAGTTTTGTTTGTGTGAGTCAATGTGATGTCCTACAGTCCATGTTAAATATAAAATCAAGTGCAATGGGTCTCGATAATATACATCCAAAATTTTTACTAATCCTTGTCCCCAAGCTACTTCCATATATAACACACATTTTTAATACAGCAATAACATCTTCTACATTTCCAACATGCTGGAAGACAGCCAAAGTACTTCCTATACCAAAAATAAAGGGTGAATATAGACCGATATCCATACTTTCCTTTCTATCCAAAGCATTTGAGCGCCTAGTCTCCACACAAATTAATTTGTATCTTCACGATAATTCACTGTTGAATACACGACAACATGGCTTTCGGAAAACGCGTAGTTGTATGACAGCAATTTTAAAAATTTCAGAGGATATTCGTATGAAAACGGATGACAGGCAAGTTACATTTCTAACACTGCTAGACTATAGCAAGGCTTTCGACACTGTCGATCATTTTATTCTGTGTACTAAGTTAGAAAAACTATATAATTTTTCAAACCCAGCTACAAGCTTGGTAAGAACATACCTAATGGGCCGATCCCAATGTGTTGTAACGGAGTCTGAGACCTCTGACTTTTTATTTACTAAGCGTGGTGTCCCCCAAGGGTCGGTCCTTGGACCATTACTGTTTTTGATATATGTGAACGATCTTCCAAATGTCTTGTCTAATTGTGAAGTCCAGTTGTATGCTGACGATATGACATACGTAAATGTATGTGAGTCGTCCATATAGCCGTATATCTGAATGTATTGATGTCAGTAATAGTGAACTTAAACTAGTTAGCAATTGGGCAATGAATAACGGTCTTCAAATAAATCCAAAAAAATCCAAATGTTTGATAATTTTTAAAAAAGAAATAAACCCACCAGTGCAAAGGCTCAAGGTTGATACTGATGAGATTGAATACGTAAATCGAGCTAACAACCTCGGAATTGTGTTCAATAGCACTCTTTCGTGGTCCAATCATATCGACTACATAGTTGGTAAGACGTATTGTCAACTACGTCAATTAAAACTGATCCAGAGTATTTTACCAACCCATAGTAAAATGGTCGAATTAATCCCTTCACTTTTATACTGCATTGAAATATTTGGAAAATGCGACTCAATAAGTAGGAATAAATTAACCGTAGCATACAACAATATAGCAAGATTTATTTTCAATATTAAACCACACGATTCAATTTCAAGTCATGCTAAACAAATCTTTGGACTAGACTTTTCCACATTAGCTGAATTTAGGACACTGATTCTCCTTCACAAAATAGTCACGACCAAGGAACCAAATTACTTGTTTTCGTTTCTCAACTTTGGACAATCAGCCAGAACGAATAATATAATTCCCACAAGAATCAACTATTCCTCGAGTGAAAATCACTTCTTTGCATGGGCTGTTAAGCTTTGGAATAATTTACCACACAGTTTAAAGAATACAAGAAGTGCTAGACAGTTTCGGAAAGAATTATTATTAATGTTAAAAAATAACTAACCCACAACCACACACAACTAATTATAAATCCAAGAACTAACTATAGATAAGAATTCAAAACAAAAAAAAAAAAAAAAAAAAAAAAACAAAAAATTTTGCTACGGATAATAATCAAAACTTGCAAATATGTTTAAGTGATTCTGTAAAACTTTCTGTAAGATTGTAAACTTTGTTTTGTGACTAGTGCTTTACTTTTAAGTTAAATTGTTAACTTTAGCGCTAGGAAGATAAATAAATAATAATAATAATAATAATAATATTAACATAATAAATCCTTTTATTGAAATCAAACAAACTCAAATACCAATTTCGTTAATATTGGTAATACTTACATTTATATATTTAATGATTATGCTTATAATTAAATACAGAAAATTTTTAATATTCAAATCACGGCAAACCCATAATTAAATTAATATACCCGAAAATGAAAATACCAATATTCCCGACAATGAAAACACCCTAGAAGAAAATATCATTGTCGAACTGACTAATCAATTACAGTCAATATACCCTTCAGTTCCAATGAATCGGGACGATTCAATTTAGGATGGGGGGAGTTATATAGCACATTACTTAGGGCCACTTATCCGATTTATAAACAGCTTTGAGCCCAGCCGAATTTCCAATTAATTCAGAATTGACTCCGAGATAAACCCGTAGTCAGCTAGTTCATTCAATTACGCCTTCGACTGGTTCCTACCCATATCATTTCACACTCCGCATTGAACGGATTCTGTAAACATCCTCTGCAGATATTCTAAACATCGGAGACCCAAAGCGACCCTCGAAGCTCGATAATTTAAACACCGATTTCCGGCAAAATCTCGATTTCAGATTTAATTGCCAAATTTCATCATCCTATTTTGCCGACTCTCTTGAGTCAATCTCTTAATTAATTTTTGAAGATAAAATCTCTTAAGCCGAGGTTTGATTATTAATTATTCAGCCCAAGTGCGGCAGTCCGTTTTTGAGATCCGAACATATAAGAACAATAGAAGTGAATAATAAGATCGGAGCAGTGAAATATTCTAAGTGCAACCTATGAAATGTTAGTGATAAGTGAAGTTAATAAAAATAAATTTTTTTAATCAAATCACTTAGGAGCAAGTTAATTTGCACGGCTCGGAGTGGGATCGTCTGTAACGCTCATAGAATATGAGCTCATCCGAAGCCTACACCTAGAGGGTGTGAATCGACAACTAAACGTACAGTGGTTTGGCGTAAAATTCGCAAGAGAGCCTATGAGGATGGTTAACCTGCAGATCAGTGGAGCGGGAAAACCTAAGCGACATGGGTTAAGGAACGTGTAAGCAATCTAAATCTTCATACAGAAATTACGTCGGGATGATGTAAAAACGTCAAGGGTGAGCGCACGCCTACCAGTGAAGCCGTACAACAATGCAGCGCCAAGGATCCTTATTGGGCTGGTTCAGGAGAACAACACGCAGCGGCTACCAAGTTAGGATGGGTAGGGTATGGACCAGTGAGACGTCAATCGAATCCACTGATGGAGAGATCCTGCCTTCTAGCCGTTACTCAGGATGCCGCTCTGGAGAAGATAGTCTGTATTAATAAAAGTTATTATAGTATTATTTTGTAAACTTTATTTTGATCGGAGCAGGCAATAGTGCCGCTTCTGACGTTCATTCCAATCTGTTCTTTTACATTATTTCTTAAGATGTGATAAGGCTAATTCTCATAGCCGCTCTCTTAAGCTTGAGCACGAGGGTATATGCAGATATATAAGTTAGGTTGCGGGGTCCGCGCATGTAACAGAATGCTGACACTTTCACTTTCTGTGAACGGGCCGAGGCATACCGATCGGTTCGTATTACGGCCACTTGGGTTTATGACCGGAGCTTTGATTATGTAAACACTGCAATAAAGTGTTACAGTGTGTACCCTTTAAGTACTCTTGGTACAGTGGGTATTCTAAATATATTTTAATATATGTACATACAACATTTCCCTCCATTTTAAAAATATGTTATTTAATGTTATTTTAATAATAATTGTTTCATAAATTTTTTTTTTTTTTTTTTTTTTTTTTTACTGTTTAGCAACAAAGGATATGAAATTACGAAAAATATTTGTATCTATGCAAATTAATTTTATTTGTTGATAATTTTTTATAAAAAAATTAATTTTTTATTTTGATGTTCACCTTTTATTTTCTTAAATTCACTTTCAGAAGTCACTTATCATATAATTAGATTTAAACTTTGATTTTATCGACCGATCGAGTCGTCTCCAAAAAAGAACTGCCTTTCGTTTGATAAAATATTAATCATGAAACCTCGGCTTAAGAGAATCTTGCTCAGAAGAGATTAAAAGAGATTAGGCAAAGTTAAGAGAGTAGGACAATTGGCTGATGAAATACTTGAGAAGTAATTGAAACTCAATAAATTGATTATTTGACAAAAATTTGGTTAGCAACTGGCTCGGACTAGATCGGACCCTAAGTGGAAAATTTGAAAGCTTTGTTTATGACTGGGATCATTTGTTTACAGTAGGCCGGATGTGGTTCTCACAGGGCTCGGTTTGAGTGAGGGGAGATTCTGATAACGAAACTAGAATTTCCAGCGGTTGCTAAGATTGGAAAGGGTAATTTGTTTATAATAGCCCGAATGTGGCCGGTTTGAGTGAGGGCAGATTTTGCTAGCGAAGCTTAGATTTTTCAGCGGTTGCTACGATTGAAAATTTGTTTATGAAACTCATAAGCTAGGAATATTCATGGGTTGGATAACAGTCCCCCTTCTAAATTGAAGCGTCCCGATTCAAATGACGTTGGTGAGATGGCGTTTAGTTAAGCTGCTAAATCTGCTAAACACTTTCTTCTTGGGAATTATTTTGAATATTGTTATTTTTTATAATATTTTTTAGCCGTGGTTTGATGACTAACAGATATTTTTTGATTTTAAAGATTGACAATAAAATTATATATACTAAAACTATTGATATTACAATAAGTATTAGGGGTATTTTTGTTTTTCTGATTTTAAATGGGTTTACAATTTTGATATTGTCAAAGGAATTATTGGATAATACATATTCTGATATTTCAAAATTAATGTAATTGTGGGCTGTAATAAATTCGAGCATCTTATTATCTATGTTTGTGTAGGATATATTGTTTATTACGGTAGTGCCATTAAATATAATTAAATATGTTCCTTTTAAATAGATATCGTTTACAATATTATTTCCGCTTATCAGCACTGCACCGTCTTGTATAACATCTATTTGTTTATTTTTTTCTTTTATTTTAATGCAGTAGGATTTTTCTCCATTCAATAAACGAGTAAAACATGATTGGTTTTTATTTAGAGTACAATAGTTGTTGAATAATTCCTTCTTAAAATTATAAATTTCGTAAAATGTGTTGTTGCATACTTGGTTGCTTAAAACTAATTTGCCATCATTTTGAGAGATAGCCCTGGCGAAATATGTATTGCATCGATTTCGAATGACTGGATACCGAATATAAATTACAAATATTTCTTTGTGTAGTGCAATTTTAAATTCGGAAATATCCATTAGATCTGTGATCATGACAGGTTTTTCTTTATGTTTATAAATTTCTTGAAGATCGTCATGGTTTAATATTTTTGTGTTGAAAACGTCGATTTTTGCTAGTAAGTAATGGTGTCAATTAAGTTTTGTAAATCAAAAGTTATTAGGCGTAAGCGCTGTTTTCTTAAAGGTATTTCTTGGTGGGTGAAAACTGAATCTAATGTGGTAGATCATTTTAACTTCGTCAAACAATTTGGAATTTATTATTTGTTGCTTATTATTATTTTCAATTAAATCGTTAATTTTTTATTGAATTGTTGTAAAATCATCATGATCCGGGGTTCCAGTTATCCATCTTAAAAAGGTGCCTAATTCGTTAATGCTTCTTTTATTAATTGATGGAATTAATTGTGATAACGTTAAGTCGATGCTTTTTAGGTTGTAAGTCAACTCCCAATGGAACTGATCATTTCTGAATTCTTCTAAGCTTTCTGATTCTTCCTTAATAATTTCTTTGTAAAAGCTTATATTAGTGATATGAAAAAGATCTGCGTATGAATCATAAGTCAGGATGTCCTTGTTGTCTTTGTAAATGAAAAAGTCGTGGTTTGATTAGTCGATTATCTCAGAATTAGTTGATGCAAGTATTAAAACTATATATATTATGGTATTCATTATCTGTAAGTTACAAATATTTTAATATTTAATATTATCTTTGTGGATAATTCTATTTCTATTATTTATTATTACTTTATTAGCTTTGTTTTCTTTAACTATCTGTTTTTTGTATCTTGGTTTTAATTTATTTCGTTCCCCGTACTTTTTTTTATATATTACTTGTCCTACATGATATTCTTTTGCTTTTTTGTTATGGTTATGTGATTTAATTGATTCATTTGTTACAGAATGAATGCTTTGGTTATACCTTTGGGCAGCTCTAATAATTATTTCTGAGTGGTCAGTAAGATTAAATTCGTCTTTAATACATATAGCAATTTCTGTCAGTGTGGAATGTGCTCTTTCGATTTGTCCGTTCGAAGAACTTTGTCTAGGGTCAGCGTAATATATTGTAAGTCCGCATCTATTTATAAATGCTCTAAATTGTGGCGAAGTGAAACTTGGCTCGTTGTCCGTCATAAGTGTTTTGGGTATTGTTGTAAAATTTCTAAGACCTTGTTTTCAATATTTAATTTATTCTCAATTTCTTTTACTACTAAAAATTTGGAGTATGCGTCAATGCAAGTTAAAAATATTTTTTTATCAGCGTAAAAAATGTCTATGTGTAGATTTTCTCCCTCCTTTGATGGTAAAGGGGCTTTCCCAATCGGAATTTCTGCAGAGTGTCTACAGTATTTGTTTTCGTTGCAAATTGTACAGTTCTTAATATATTCTTTAAGTTTTAAAAATAATTTCGGCCAGTAGTAAAGTCTCGTTATTTGTTTATAGTTTTCGTCCAGTCCTCTATGGGCACGGCAATGAATTTCCTCAATAATGATTGCTTTGTCTTCATCTTTTTCTATGTCTAGAACGAATGTTCTTGTAAATTATAAATTTATGAAATTTTCCTTAAGAGGTTTTTGAATTACGTAAAGGTCTTCAAGGGTACAGTGAAGTCCAATGGTTATGTTTGGTTGAATATATTCTCTTAGAATTGATACTAAATTCTCTGGTCTATCGTACTGGATTATGTGTCTGGTATTGTCGAATATTTTCAATGACTCATGAATGGTGACCCTGCCCGTTGTAATTAGTAGTTGAATTTTAAACTGATTCAAAGGTTTGTTTGTTTCCTCGATAATATCGAAACTGCTTTCTGCTGAGTGGATGGTATTTTGTTCTGAATCTGTTGATTCTGAATTGTCCAAACTTGGAGAGAGGTGGTTAATTTGGATTCTTGACAATGCATCAGCGACAACATTAATAGTTCCTGGTTTGTAAATAATTATAGGACAGTAACTTTCAATAAATGAGTACCATCGCTTCATTTCTTTGTTAGGGTTTTTGTCTGAGACCGTGAAGGATAATGACTGGTGGACAGTTTGGATTTCTATTCCAACTACCCCGTAGAGATAATTTCGAAGGTTTTTTAATGCCCAGACTATGGCTAATAATTCCTTCTTGTTTGTTGCGTAAACTTGCTCTGTTTTCGATAAAGTTTTTGAAATAAAAGTTATTGGTTTACCTTCCTGTGAAAGGACTGCGCCAATAGCAAAATCTGAAGCGTCTGTAGTCAATGTGAATTTCTTGTTATAATCTGGTTGAGTTAGTTCTATTTGTGCTACTAGATTTTGTTTTAGCTCGTTAAAAGCTTTTACAGCAGGTTCATCCAGCTGTATGGAAGTTTTTTTAGACATTGTTTTAGATATTTTACCATTTTCCCCTCCTAAATATTTGGTAAGAGGTTTCGCTATTAGTGCTTAGTTTTTTACAAACTTTCTATAATAACCTGTTAATCCAAGGAAGCTTCTGAGTTCTTTAATATTTTTGGGTTGCGGATACTTAAGTATTGTTGAAATTTTTTCGGGGTCTGTTTTAATAATATTGCAGGATACTACGTACCCTAAGAAACTAGTTTCTTTCATGAAGAATCTTGATTTTTCTAGAGACACTTTCATGTTTGCTTTGAATAAAATATTTATTATTTTCAGCAAGTCTTGGTAATGTTGTTGAATTGAGAATCGTAGAATATAATTATATCGTCCTTATAGACGTGACAAATTTTTCCGACTTGTTCCCTTAATATGTCGTCCATAGCTCTCTGAAAAATTCGAGGAGCATTCGTTAGACCAGATGGCATTCTTAAAAATTCGTACTTCCCATTATTTATGGAAAATTACGTTTTTTAATGTCGGAGTCTTTCATTAAGATTTGATGAAAACCGGACTCTAAGTCGATTGTTGAAAATACTTTTGCCTTCCCTAAATTTGCTAAGATCACTGATGGATCCTGCATCGGATATCCATCTAGAACGTTATTCTCGTTAAGTTTTTTATAGTCAATTACTAATCTTAACTTAGGTCTTCCGTCTTCATTTTGTCCCTTTTTCGGGACCATTAAGTCGGGTGAGTTGTATGGGCTTCCATTTGGCCTTATTATTAGTTCCGATAGCATTCGGCTTATTTCCCTATTAACAAAATCTGAGACTGACGGAGCGCAGGGATACTGTTTGCTGTAAACTGGTCTGTCATGAATTGTAGTAATTTTTCCTCTTATATCCGTTCGAAATGGAATTTGGATATTGATCGTAGAATGTTTTGTTTCGATTTGATTTATTATATTTTCGTTCATTCTTTCCACTTGGTTTGAAAATTCCAACTGAATATTATTTAATTCACTATTGAAGGATAATTCAACGTCGGAACGCTCGGTTTTCGAGCTGCAATTACTTTTTTCAGCGTAAAGTGAATAGGTTTTATTTAATACTAATTCATTGAAGTATTTTTTATGATGAATTCACTTAGGGGAAGATTAATTGTTTCCTCAGTTGGGGATACTTTATTTCCGTTCACTTTATTATGAAAAACTAATTTTTCTTCCTTTCCGTGATATTTCATGACGCCTATTTTTGTGTCGATTATGACACCTATTTTTTTGAGTAGGTTAAATCCTACTAACAAATCGGCGTCTAACCCTTCAATTTCGTAGAATATTTGTTTTGTATATGTTTTTGTTTGTTTTGGCTCGTTACTATTTTGTTGGTAATAGTCCGGACGGCTTGAATACGGTCGGTTGTAGTTTTTGTTGGAATTATAATAATTGTAATTCCCCTGTCTTTCATTATGTCCCTGCCATTTTTTAAAGGGTTTAATTTGATTTGATGGATCAACTTCCATTGGTTCTATGTTACGTTCTACTGCTTGTGTTTGGTGAAAATTGTTTTGATCATAATTTCTATTTTGATACCAATTATTTCCCGTTTTAGGGTTGAAGTTTTGCTTGGGCTGCACCTGGTTAAATCTTAGATAATTTCCCTGTTTCTTGGTCTCATGCTGAAATCCATAGTATTTATTTGCGAACTGAGCTCGGAAGTTGATCGACTCTAATTCTTGTACCTTCGCTAAAGCGTTCGGTAAGTCTGGTGAGCTTAGAGAGAATAGAGTTTCGGAGATTGAACCGTTCAGTCCAGAAATGAAAACTCTTAAGGCGTTGGCTATTATTGTTCTTGTAGTCTCCCTGGTAATTTCGCTTTCTTTTCCATAGGTCATTATCGATTTGTTGATAAGCATTGTCATTTTCTTGTTTACCTCGTTATAAAAGTCCGTGATTGTCATTTTACCCTGTCTCAGAATACTTAATTCTGACTCGAGAACATGGGCTGGTCTTCTATCATTGTAGATAAAATCCAGTCTCGAAAGTATGGCCTTGAAATTTAATAAGGTACCATGGTTAGTTAAGGCGTCGTGCGCCGCTCCCATGATTTTGTTCCGTCAAATAGTTAGGGCAATAAAATACTGATCACTATTAATTTTGTATGGGCTCATAGTTGTTTCTGCGGCCTCCCTCCATCCGACATACTGGGATTGTTCTCCATAAAATTTTGGAACAGCTTTTACTACTTCTAGGGTTGTATCGCATCTAACTGTGGGGTCAATTATTTGAAGCTTGTAGTCTTCCACTACACTTGCATTAGAGTTTAACTTATTACTAAGCTCATTAATTTTTTCATTTAATCCTGTCAACTGTAAATTTACCACTCGGTTTATTAATTCCATTGTTAGATTTGATCCCAGACCACTGCTGGTAAGATTCTGACCTTTCCCACCGGTTGCCATATTCAAATTTAAATTTACAAAGTTTTTTAATAAATTTTCCAGATTGTTTTTCGATTCACAGAGGTTTAATAAGTATTTATGATTATCAACTATCGGCTAACTTTATATGATATAATTATATAGGTAAAAAAAAAATTAATTTTCAATTCCTCACGATTTGCTGCCTCCTGTTGGTCGTCGTCGTCAGGATTTGATCCGCTGGTGGTGGTTGATTGTTGTTTTCTCTTGAGGTAAAAAATTGAAACTTATCCGGTGTAGCTCTGTGGCGTTGGTTTATTTATTTTTATTTATATTTTAATTTATGTGTTTTTTATTACTTGTGTTTTTCCTTTTTTTGAGATCTTTATTTTAAATTTTTTGAGTTTTTCCGGCTCGAGGTCAACAATTGAAAAAATTTTTTTAAATAAAAGTTTTTAATTTTTATTTTTATTATTTCCAATATATTTCGGTTGCATTTCGGCAACCGTCTTCAGGGCACTATAATCAACATAAAAACATAAAATAACATAAATTTAGACAATAAAAAACAGAGTTTTAAAAATTATTACACCTACATAATTTTACACGTCTGCACCGTCGGACGTGGAGATTCATACTAGTTGTTATTAAGTAAGTCTGTTTTGTAGTTCAGTCTTATGCTTGTGGGTGTGTTTGTTATATGTAACATTTCTATGGTGAAGCGTTTTTGTAATGTTGTTCTTGTTCCAAAATAGTCGTTGCTTCACTGTAAAACCAGCGGTCACTCACCAAATTTTGAAGCAACGACTACACAACATTACAAAAAACGCTTCACCATAGAAATGTTACATATAACAAACACACCCACAAGCATAAGACTGAACTACAAAACAGACGTTGAAAATTGCGCTCACATTTACAGACACTTACTTAATAACAACTAGTATTAATCTCCACGTCCGACGGTGCAGACGTGTAAAATTATGTAGGTGTAATAATTTTTAAAACTCTGTTTTTTATTGTCTAAATTTATGTTATTTTATGTTTTTATGTTGATTATAGTGCCCTGAAGACGGTTGCCGAAGTGCAACCGAAATATATTGGAAATAATAAAAAATAAAAATTAAAAACTTTTATTTAAAAAAAATTTTTTCAATTGTTGACCTCGAGCCGGAAAAACTCAAAAAAGTTCTTTATTTTATTTATTGTGTTCTTGCTTTTTAGTGAATTTAAATTTCGGTACACCTTTTTATCAACTTTTATTATTTTTTTTAAATGGATTATTTTTTATTTATTATTTTTCACTAAAATGTTTTAACGATCATAATCACTTTGGATTTGTGTCGTTTGCGGACGGTTTGATTTTTTTCACAAGCAGCAAAGTCATTTTGGGTGGACTAGATCATTCTATCAAAGTCCGCTTATATACATTGTAGTTAGTTCCCGTACTACTTCCTCCTCTCAAGCAC
This sequence comes from Drosophila fuyamai, assembly GCA_018153365.1. Lineage (NCBI taxonomy): Eukaryota > Metazoa > Arthropoda > Insecta > Diptera > Drosophilidae > Drosophila > Drosophila fuyamai. Next base: position 509,905 of record JAECXW010000364.1, on the reverse strand, counting down.
CAACTTCTCTCTCTGACCTCCGGGTCCCCAAGCAACCAATTCTCTCTCTCTTGTGGCTGACTTCAGGGTCCCCAAGCAACCAATTCTCTCTCTCTTGCGGCTGACCTCAGGGTCTCCAAAAACCAACTTCTCTCTCTTGTGGCTGACTTCAGGGTCCCCAAGCAACCAATTATCTCTCTCTTGCGGCTGACCTCAGGGTCCCCAAGCACTAACTTCTCTCTCTTGCGGCTGACCTCAGGGTCCCCAAGCACCAACTTCTCTCTCTTGCGGCTGACCTCAGGGTCCCCAAGCAACAACTTCTCTCTCTTGCGGCTGACCTCAGGGTCCCCAAGCACCAACTTCCCTCTCTTGTGGCTGACCTCAGGGTCCCCAAGCACCAACTTCTCTCTCTTGTGGCTGACTTCCGGGTCCCCAAGCAACCAATTCTCTCTCTCTTGTGGCTGACTTCAGGGTCCCCAAGCAACCAATTCTCTCTTTCTTGTGGCTGACTTCAGGGTCCCCAAGCAACAAATTCTTTCTCTTGTGGCTGACTTCAGGGTCCCCAAGCAACTAACTCTCTCTCTCTTTGTGGCTGACTTCAGGGTCCCATAGCACTAAATAGATCTCCCTCTCTTTTCGAGTGGTGTCGTAAAATTGTTACGTAGTTCCTACGTACTGTATGAGGTTTCCGATGTATACTCTCTTTGTTTTTCGGGTGTTCTGGTCTCTCACTGTCATGATCACTGGTGACACGAAATTGGTTACCTTCCAGGGGCCGTCGTACTTTGGTGCTAGTTTGGCGTTAAATTTTTCTGCCGTTTTTGACAGATAGTGCGTCTTGCACCATACCAAGTCCCCGACATCTGGTTTCCAGTCCCTTTTCCGTAGATTGTAGTGATGTTTTTGTTGTTCCGCGGCTTCTTCTGTATACTGCATTGCCTCTATTCGTACGCCTTTTAACCTGTTCCATCTTTGTTCTATACTTTCCTCCTGTAACCCCGTTCCTTTTGTTACCCTGTCGAACATCGTGTTTGGTAATCTTAATTCTTTCCCGAATACTAGCTGTGCAGGGCTATATTTTGTAGATTCCGATACACTACTATTGTATGCTAGCATTAGCTCTGGTAATGTTCGTCCCACGTGGTCTGATCGTCTCCTGCTAACTGTGCGATCATCGTTTTAACTGTTCGATTCATTCGCTCGGTAGGGTTCTCCTGGGACGTGTACGGTGCCGTCAACTGTTGCCGTATCCCCCATTTTTCCATGGCCTTTCTTGTTTTTCCTCCTGTGAACAGGACCCCATTGTCCGAGATCAGAGTTTTTGGTGATCCAACTCTCGCAATTACCCTTTCTCTAAAGACTCGTAGGAATGCGTCCGCTGTAGCCTGTCTGATTGCTGCAAGTTCTACCCACTTCGAGAATTTGTCCACCATTACTAATAGTGTGGTGTTCCCGTGCTTTGATCTGGGTAGAGGTCCCACAAAATCCACACATATGGTTTCCCACGGTGCTTCTGCCACTTTTGTCATCATTTTCCCAGCTTTTTTCTGTTGCGGTACCTTGTATTTTTGGCAACACTTCATTCGTGGCCAGAAATATCGGTTCTTTACCCTCCTCAGTGTCTTGAACATGCCTAGGTGTCCTGTTTCTGCTGTACTGTGGTTTTCCGTTAACACCTGTTGAATTTCAGCTTCAGTTATGCACAATTTCCATGGTTGTGTGTCTCTCCGATTGCTACCGAGTTTATATAGCCTGCCTGCCCCTATTTTGAATTCCGTGTTTTTGGGTCTCGTTCCAGTTCCTTGTATTTTTCCTCCATGTCTCCGTGTACTGTATTGTTATACCCGTTACTCGTAGAGTAAAAGGGTATATTGTATTCGTGCAAAAGTATGTAACAGGTAGAAGGAAGCGGTTTCGACCTTATAAAGTATATATATTCTTGTTCAGAATCACTAGCCGAGTCGATCTAGCCATGTCCGTCTGTCCTTCTGTCCGTCTGTCTGTCCGTCTGTCTGTCCGTATGAACGCTGAGATCTCGGAAACTATAAAAGCTAGAGGATTGGCATTTTGCATGTAGATTTTAGGAGTTCCTACGCAGCGCAAGTTTGTTTCAAAATGGTGCCACGACCCCTCTGACGCCCACAGGCCAAAAGCTGTGGCCACAGTTTTGATGCTATTATGAAAATTTTTTTTTGATATGTATTTGTTTCGTCAATACCTTTCGATTGGCCAAAGAAAAGTTTGCCACGCCCACTCTAACGCCCAAAAACCCATTAAACGCTTGAGCCTGGCTAGCGCCTACATTTCCGCCTTTTATGGCGTATACAATAGCGCCATCTAACGGATGACTTTGGAACAGCTGGCCAAGGCGCTCAACAGAGTCAACGTTAATTCTCGATAAGGATTTCTATTAAAGGAAATTGCGATGGCTTTCATTTGTCAATACCGAACTATATCCCAAGAACTATGCAAATCAAGTCAAGTTAGCCATAAAGGAGGTCTGAGTCAAACAATGGCGTATGTGTGTATGTTTGTAAGCATATACATATGTATGTATTTACATTGTACATAGTTGCAATTGCCCTGCAAAGAAGACATATTTATATTAAGTTGTTTAGCTGAGTAACGGGTATCTAATAGTCGAGGCACTCGACTATAGCGTTCTCTCTTGTTTTTAACTCGTTCTGTGGTGCTCTGGATAAGGCGTCTGCTACCGCATTCCATTTTCCCTTTCTGTATTGGACTTCAAACTGGAATGGTTGTAGGCCTAGCGCCCATCTGGCTACTCTTCCCGACGGGCTTTCTATTGAGTTTAGCCACTTCAAAGCCATGTGATCTGTTATCACTATGAACCGATAGCCTTCGAGGTACATCTTATACTTGTTGATGCCCCAATATATTGCTAAGCATTCTTTTTCATTTGCGCTGTAATTTTTCTCTACTTTACTCAACCTCCTGCTGGCAAACGCTATCACATGCTCCCCGTCCTCTCCGTCCTGCGTTAAGACCGCGCCTACGCCTAAGTCGCTGGCATCCGTTTGCAGTTTAAATTGCCTTGTGAAATCAGGGCATGCCAGTACTGGTGCCTTTGTTAGGCTCGTTTTCAGTTGGTCAAACGATTCCTGTTGTTCCTTGGTCCATTCGAATTATTGTCCTTTCCTGATTAAACCTTGCAACGCTCCTGCCTGTTCGGTGAAATTTGGTATGAACCGTCGGTACCATGACGCCATTCCTAAAAAGCTGTGTACTTCCTTTGTGGATCTCGGCGCTGGTAAGTCTCGAATTGCCGCTACTTTGTCCGGGTCTGTCCGTATGCCCCGATCGCTTATGACGTGTCCCAGGTACTTTAGCTCCTTTTGGAAGAAGTGGCATTTGTCTGGATTAATCCGCAGGTTCGCGTTCTGTAGTCTCCTGAATACTTCTGTTAGCTTCTCCAGATGTTCACGTTTGCTCCGGCCGATAACCACTATGTCGTCCAGATATGCAAATGCAAACGGTTCCATTTCTGGCCCTATTATTGAGTCCAGTGCTCTTTGAAACGTTGCGGGAGCTGTGGTTAGCCCAAATGGCATAACTTTCCACTGGAACAGTCCACGTCCGGGGACTGTGAATGCCGTGTATTGTCTACTATCCCTATCCATTGGGATCTGCCAGTATCCTGACTTGAGATCTATTGTACTGATGAACTTTGCCTCTCTTAACTGTGTAACGTTCCTGCTATGCTGGGGTAGTTCAACGGCGTCCAGGAGTTCGTTCCAACATTTGTTTGTGTCAGGAGTGGTTGCTGTAAGAGTTTGACCCGGTTCCCAGAGTATGACACGAGCGGGGTTCGGTGAAATTGAAGGGGGTTGTGTTTATTTACTTAAATTTTACAGAGTTTAAGACAAGGATAGAGCGGCGCTGCTGGTTCTGTCTTCGGCGGTGTCGTCGAGTGCGGTCGTGGGCGGCTACTGATCGTCCTTCGGTAGTTGCGCAGCGGCGGGCGTCCTGTAGATAAGAAAGAAAGAATACGGCTATCTGCGCCAGAAAGTATGAACCTCGGTGTTTGGACACGATAGCAACGGCTTCCTGTTTGCGCCGGAGAATATGTCCCTCTGTATGCGTCCCTTTACCTCTAGATAATTCCCCCCGAGATATCCCTGATATCTCCGTGTGTGAGAGAGGGTTTGGAGGCCACTTAGGTCTTCCAGGTTATGCGAGAGAGTTTTGGAGGCCACTTAGGTCTTCCAGATTAGGCGAGAGAGTTTTGGAGGTCACTTAGGTCTTCCAGGTTAGGAGAGAGAGAGTTTTGGAGGCCACTTAGGTCTTCCAGGTTAGGAGAGAGAGAGTGTGGAGACCACTGAGGTCTTCCAGGTTGTTAGACAGGGGGGGAAAGAAACCCGAGCGGGTGGGCGACTCGGTGAACCGAGGGATGGCTCGAGCTTAGAGTCCGCTGCCACTGATGGCGGCTTCGTCGCTCCGAGTCGGTTAGTGGTGGGTGGATGGGTGCCACGCCCCCTCTGACGCCCACAGGCCACAAGCTGTGGCCACAGTTTTGATGCTATTATGAAAATTTTTTTTTATATGTATTTGTTTCGTCAATACCTTTCGATTGGCCAAAGAAAAGTTTACCACGCCCACTCTAACGCCCAAAAACCCATTAAACGCTTGAGCCTGGCTAGCGCCTACATTTCCGCCTTTTATGGCGTATACAATAGCGCCATCTAACGGATGACTTTGGAACAGCTGGCCAAGGCGCTCAACAGAGTCAACGTTAATTCTCGATAAGGATTTCTATTAAAGGAAATTGCGATGGCTTTCATTTGTCAATACCGAACTATATCCCAAGAACTATGCAAATCAAGTCAAGTTAGCCATAAAGGAGGTCTGAGTCAAACAATGGCGTATGTGTGTATGTTTGTAAGCATATACATATGTATGTATTTACATTGTACATAGTTGCAATTGCCCTGCAAAGAAGACATATTTATATTAAGTTGTTTAGCTGAGTAACGGGTATCTAATAGTCGGGGCACTCGACTATAGCGTTCTCTCTTGTTTTTAACTCGTTCTGTGGTGCTCTGGATAAGGCGTCTGCTACCGCATTCCATTTTCCCTTTCTGTATTGGACTTCAAACTGGAATGGTTGTAGGCCTAGCGCCCATCTGGCTACTCTTCCCGACGGGCTTTCTATTGAGTTTAGCCACTTCAAAGCCATGTGATCTGTTATCACTATGAACCGATAGCCTTCGAGGTACATCTTATACTTGTTGATGCCCCAATATATTGCTAAGCATTCTTTTTCATTTGCGCTGTAATTTTTCTCTACTTTACTCAACCTCCTGCTGGCAAACGCTATCACATGCTCCCCGTCCTCTCCGTCCTGCGTTAAGACCGCGCCTACGCCTAAGTCGCTGGCATCCGTTTGCAGTTTAAATTGCCTTGTGAAATCAGGGCATGCCAGTACTGGTGCCTTTGTTAGGCTCGTTTTCAGTTGGTCAAACGATTCCTGTTGTTCCTTGGTCCATTCGAATTTTTGTCCTTTCCTGATTAAACCTTGCAACGCTCCTGCCTGTTCGGTGAAATTTGGTATGAACCGTCGGTACCATGACGCCATTCCTAAAAAGCTGTGTACTTCCTTTGTGGATCTCGGCGCTGGTAAGTCTCGAATTGCCGCTACTTTGTCCGGGTCTGTCCGTATGCCCCGATCGCTTATGACGTGTCCCAGGTACTTTAGCTCCTTTTGGAAGAAGTGGCATTTGTCTGGATTAATCCGCAGGTTCGCGTTCTGTAGTCTCCTGAATACTTCTGTTAGCTTCTCCAGATGTTCACGTTTGCTCCAGCCGATAACCACAATGTCGTCCAGATATGCAAATGCAAACGGTTCCATTTCTGGCCCTATTATTGAGTCCAGTGCTCTTTGAAACGTTGCGGGAGCTGTGGTTAGCCCAAATGGCATAACTTTCCACTGGAACAGTCCACGTCCGGGGACTGTGAATGCCGTGTATTGTCTACTATCCCTATCCATTGGGATCTGCCAGTATCCTGACTTGAGATCTATTGTACTGATGAACTTTGCCTCTCTTAACTGTGTAACGTTCCTGCTATGCTGGGGTAGTTCAACGGCGTCCAAGAGTTCGTTCCAACATTTGTTTGTGTCAGGAGTGGTTGCTGTAAGAGTTTGACCCGGTTCCCAGAGTATGACACGAGCGGGGTTCGGTGAAATTGAAGGGGTTGTGTTTATTTACTTAAATTTTACAGAGTTTAAGACAAGGATAGAGCGGCGCTGCTGGTTCTGTCTTCGGCGGTGTCGTCGAGTGCGGTCGTGGGCGGCTACTGATCGTCCTTCGGTAGTTGCGCAGCGGCGGGCGTCCTGTAGATAAGAAAGAAAGAATATGGCTATCTGCGCCAGAAAGTATGCCCCTCGGTGTTTGGACACGATAGCAACGGCTTCCTGTTTGCGCCGGAGAATATGTCCCTCTGTATGCGTCCCTTTACCTCTAGATAATTCCCCCCGAGATATCCCTGATATCTCCGTGTGTGAGAGAGGGTTTGGAGGCCACTTAGGTCTTCCAGGTTATGCGAGAGAGTTTTGGAGGCCACTTAGGTCTTCCAGATTAGGCGAGAGAGTTTTGGAGGTCACTTAGGTATTCCAGGTTAGGAGAGAGAGAGTGTGGAGACCACTGAGGTCTTCCAGGTTGTGAGACAGGGGGGGGGGGGAAAGAAACCCGAGCGGGTGGGCGACTCGGTGAACCGAGGGATGGCTCGAGCTTAGAGTCCGCTGCCACTGATGGCGGCTTCGTCGCTCCGAGTCGGTTAGTGGTGGGTGGATGGGTGCCACGCCCCCTCTGACGCCCACAGGCCACAAGCTGTGGCCACAGTTTTGATGCTATTATGAAAATTTTTTTTTATATGTATTTGTTTCGTCAATACCTTTCGATTGGCCAAAGAAAAGTTTGCCACGCCCACTCTAACGCCCAAAAACCCATTAAACGCTTGAGCCTGGCTAGCGCCTACATTTCCGCCTTTTATGGCGTATACAATAGCGCCATCTAACGGATGACTTTGGAACAGCTGGCCAAGGCGCTCAACAGAGTCAACGTTAATTCTCGATAAGGATTTCTATTAAAGGAAATTGCGATGGCTTTCATTTGTCAATACCGAACTATATCCCAAGAACTATGCAAATCAAGTCAAGTTAGCCATAAAGGAGGTCTGAGTCAAACAATGGCGTATGTGTGTATGTTTGTAAGCATATACATATGTATGTATTTACATTGTACATAGTTGCAATTGCCCTGCAAAGAAGACATATTTATATTAAGTTGTTTAGCTGAGTAACGGGTATCTAATAGTCGGGGCACTCGACTATAGCGTTCTCTCTTGTTTTTAACTCGTTCTGTGGTGCTCTGGATAAGGCGTCTGCTACCGCATTCCATTTTCCCTTTCTGTATTGGACTTCAAACTGGAATGGTTGTAGGCCTAGCGCCCATCTGGCTACTCTTCCCGACGGGCTTTCTATTGAGTTTAGCCACTTCAAAGCCATGTGATCTGTTATCACTATGAACCGATAGCCTTCGAGGTACATCTTATACTTGTTGATGCCCCAATATATTGCTAAGCATTCTTTTTCATTTGCGCTGTAATTTTTCTCTACTTTACTCAACCTCCTGCTGGCAAACGCTATCACATGCTCCCCGTCCTCTCCGTCCTGCGTTAAGACCGCGCCTACGCCTAAGTCGCTGGCATCCGTTTGCAGTTTAAATTGCCTTGTGAAATCAGGGCATGCCAGTACTGGTGCCTTTGTTAGGCTCGTTTTCAGTTGGTCAAACGATTCCTGTTGTTCCTTGGTCCATTCGAATTTTTGTCCTTTCCTGATTAAACCTTGCAACGCTCCTGCCTGTTCGGTGAAATTTGGTATGAACCGTCGGTACCATGACGCCATTCCTAAAAAGCTGTGTACTTCCTTTGTGGATCTCGGCGCTGGTAAGTCTCGAATTGCCGCTACTTTGTCCGGGTCTGTCCGTATGCCCCGATCGCTTATGACGTGTCCCAGGTACTTTAGCTCCTTTTGGAAGAAGTGGCATTTGTCTGGATTAATCCGCAGGTTCGCGTTCTGTAGTCTCCTGAATACTTCTGTTAGCTTCTCCAGATGTTCACGTTTGCTCCAGCCGATAACCACAATGTCGTCCAGATATGCAAATGCAAACGGTTCCATTTCTGGCCCTATTATTGAGTCCAGTGCTCTTTGAAACGTTGCGGGAGCTGTGGTTAGCCCAAATGGCATAACTTTCCACTGGAACAGTCCACGTCCGGGGACTGTGAATGCCGTGTATTGTCTACTATCCCTATCCATTGGGATCTGCCAGTATCCTGACTTGAGATCTATTGTACTGATGAACTTTGCCTCTCTTAACTGTGTAACGTTCCTGCTATGCTGGGGTAGTTCAACGGCGTCCAAGAGTTCGTTCCAACATTTGTTTGTGTCAGGAGTGGTTGCTGTAAGAGTTTGACCCGGTTCCCAGAGTATGACACGAGCGGGGTTCGGTGAAATTGAAGGGGGTTGTGTTTATTTACTTAAATTTTACAGAGTTTAAGACAAGGATAGAGCGGCGCTGCTGGTTCTGTCTTCGGCGGTGTCGTCGAGTGCGGTCGTGGGCGGCTACTGATCGTCCTTCGGTAGTTGCGCAGCGGCGGGCGTCCTGTAGATAAGAAAGAAAGAATATGGCTATCTGCGCCAGAAAGTATGCCCCTCGGTGTTTGGACACGATAGCAACGGCTTCCTGTTTGCGCCGGAGAATATGTCCCTCTGTATGCGTCCCTTTACCTCTAGATAATTCCCCCCGAGATATCCCTGATATCTCCGTGTGTGAGAGAGGGTTTGGAGGCCACTTAGGTCTTCCAGGTTATGCGAGAGAGTTTTGGAGGCCACTTAGGTCTTCCAGATTAGGCGAGAGAGTTTTGGAGGTCACTTAGGTATTCCAGGTTAGGAGAGAGAGAGTGTGGAGACCACTGAGGTCTTCCAGGTTGTGAGATGTATTTGTTTCGTCAATACCTTTCGATTGGCCAAAGAAAAGTTTGCCACGCCCACTCTAACGCCCAAAAACCCATTAAACGCTTGAGCCTGGCTAGCGCCTACATTTCCGCCTTTTATGGCGTATACAATAGCGCCATCTAACGGATGACTTTGGAACAGCTGGCCAAGGCGCTCAACAGAGTCAACGTTAATTCTCGATAAGGATTTCTATTAAAGGAAATTGCGATGGCTTTCATTTGTCAATACCGAACTATATCCCAAGAACTATGCAAATCAAGTCAAGTTAGCCATAAAGGAGGTCTGAGTCAAACAATGGCGTATGTGTGTATGTTTGTAAGCATATACATATGTATGTATTTACATTGTACATAGTTGCAATTGCCCTGCAAAGAAGACATATTTATATTAAGTTGTTTAGCTGAGTAACGGGTATCTAATAGTCGGGGCACTCGACTATAGCGTTCTCTCTTGTTTTTAACTCGTTCTGTGGTGCTCTGGATAAGGCGTCTGCTACCGCATTCCATTTTCCCTTTCTGTATTGGACTTCAAACTGGAATGGTTGTAGGCCTAGCGCCCATCTGGCTACTCTTCCCGACGGGCTTTCTATTGAGTTTAGCCACTTCAAAGCCATGTGATCTGTTATCACTATGAACCGATAGCCTTCGAGGTACATCTTATACTTGTTGATGCCCCAATATATTGCTAAGCATTCTTTTTCATTTGCGCTGTAATTTTTCTCTACTTTACTCAACCTCCTGCTGGCAAACGCTATCACATGCTCCCCGTCCTCTCCGTCCTGCGTTAAGACCGCGCCTACGCCTAAGTCGCTGGCATCCGTTTGCAGTTTAAATTGCCTTGTGAAATCAGGGCATGCCAGTACTGGTGCCTTTGTTAGGCTCGTTTTCAGTTGGTCAAACGATTCCTGTTGTTCCTTGGTCCATTCGAATTTTTGTCCTTTCCTGATTAAACCTTGCAACGCTCCTGCCTGTTCGGTGAAATTTGGTATGAACCGTCGGTACCATGACGCCATTCCTAAAAAGCTGTGTACTTCCTTTGTGGATCTCGGCGCTGGTAAGTCTCGAATTGCCGCTACTTTGTCCGGGTCTGTCCGTATGCCCCGATCGCTTATGACGTGTCCCAGGTACTTTAGCTCCTTTTGGAAGAAGTGGCATTTGTCTGGATTAATCCGCAGGTTCGCGTTCTGTAGTCTCCTGAATACTTCTGTTAGCTTCTCCAGATGTTCACGTTTGCTCCAGCCGATAACCACTATGTCGTCCAGATATGCAAATGCAAACGGTTCCATTTCTGGCCCTATTATTGAGTCCAGTGCTCTTTGAAACGTTGCGGGAGCTGTGGTTAGCCCAAATGGCATAACTTTCCACTGGAACAGTCCACGTCCGGGGACTGTGAATGCCGTGTATTGTCTACTATCCCTATCCATTGGGATCTGCCAGTATCCTGACTTGAGATCTATTGTACTGATGAACTTTGCCTCTCTTAACTGTGTAACGTTCCTGCTATGCTGGGGTAGTTCAACGGCGTCCAAGAGTTCGTTCCAACATTTGTTTGTGTCAGGAGTGGTTGCTGTAAGAGTTTGACCCGGTTCCCAGAGTATGACACGAGCGGGGTTCGGTGAAATTGAAGGGGGTTGTGTTTATTTACTTAAATTTTACAGAGTTTAAGACAAGGATAGAGCGGCGCTGCTGATTCTGTCTTCGGCGGTGTCGTCGAGTGCGGTCGTGGGCGGCTACTGATCGTCCTTCGGTAGTTGCGCAGCGGCGGGCGTCCTGTAGATAAGAAAGAAAGAATATGGCTATCTGCGCCAGAAAGTATGCCCCTCGGTGTTTGGACACGATAGCAACGGCTTCCTGTTTGCGCCGGAGAATATGTCCCTCTGTATGCGTCCCTTTACCTCTAGATAATTCCCCCCGAGATATCCCTGATATCTCCGTGTGTGAGAGAGGGTTTGGAGGCCACTTAGGTCTTCCAGGTTATGCGAGAGAGTTTTGGAGGCCACTTAGGTCTTCCAGATTAGGCGAGAGAGTTTTGGGGGTCACTTAGGTCTTCCAGGTTAGGAGAGAGAGAGTTTTGGAGGCCACTTAGGTCTTCCAGGTTAGGAGAGAGAGAGTGTGGAGACCACTGAGGTCTTCCAGGTTGTGTGACGGGGGGGAGGGAAAGAAACCCGAGCGGGTGGGCGACTCGGTGAACCGAGGGATGGCTCGAGCTTAGAGTCCGCTGCCACTGATGGCGGCTTCGTCGCTCCGAGTCGGTTAGTGGTGGGTGGGTGGTAGAACCCCAAAGATCGGCTGGCACTGATGACGGCCGGTCTTTCGGAGAGTGGGTAGAGGAGGGGGAAGGGGGTTTCGCTAACTACAATGTATTTGGACGGGGTACTAGACCCTATCCAAAAAAAGAAAGACTCCACAAGTAACTCCCAGAGAGGTTGCTCACACCAATGCGTAAGGCTCACCTTCTCCGATCGCTGTCGGTTGCAGAGTGACTTGAACTGGGCAACCGGCGCCCTTTTTATACCCGTTGGCGTGAATAAGTGTGCCCGCACCACGTCAAAATCCCTGGTCATAAGGCTTAGCGCGTGTGACCAGATGATCGTGGGTCAGTGTGACCAGGTAGTCTTGGGTCAGTGTGACCCGGTGATCGTGGATCAGTGTGCCCAGCTATTTCTATTGGCGCGCCTGCCTTCTTATTTGAATGTGAATTCGTTTCAGGTTTTTTATTCTCTTAAACTAATCTTATTATTATATTAATCCTATTCCCTATGAACTATGTTGTCGCTTCATGCTTTTTATCTCTCTTAACCTAAGCTTATTTTATATATTTACTTATATTGTGCGCTCTGGAGCGTCACACCTCCCCCCCTCTTGCGAAGGCACGAAGTGCCGAATCGTGATCTTCGACCCCCTGCCGAAGATGACCTTCCACGACTTCTCTTCATCCTTTACTAAGATGGTCTGCTGCTGCCCCTTCCGTTTCTGCCCCCAGCGTTCCTTTATCTCGTCCACTGCCCTGGCCGACATCGTTGCATCAGCCGGTACTGTCCACCCCATCCCATTGGTGAACACTTCCGGCTGTTCCTGCTGTTGTGCTGCTGCTGGAAGCGGTGGGCCGTGAAGTACCTCAGAACTTGTAGCTGGATCGGGGTGTAGCTCCAGGATGTCCCTATCCGGCGACGGCGACAGATGGTGTCCGCCCACTTCTGCTTCAGGCAGTCTTCTCGGGGTGTGTGCCACTCTTTGTCTTCCCCCTATGGGTCGAGCCGTCGAGGGTTGCGCCGGTGGTCGAGGTGCCGGTCGGTCATCCTTCGTGCTCCTGCCCCGGTTGTCGCGCTCCACTAGTCGGCACGTCGGTGGTTTGAGGCGAGTTGGCGCTGTCCGTACCCGCACTCCGGTACCCGCTGGTCTGGCCGATATTAGCTGTGCTAATCTCCTTGCCTGCTGTAGCCGCTTGCAGTCTTCCCGAAACATCTCGCTTGACTTCTGAAACGTGTCCATGTTGTTGTTGTTGTGTACTTTGTTTTTCCAGAAATTTGTCGATCTCCTCCTCTGTTGGTTCCATATCGATTGTGGTCTGCCTGGTTTCCTCTTCTTCTGGACATTCCTTTGCTTCTGTGATGTCCAATTCCAGATCGCCGCATTGAATCCTTGTATGAGTCTTCGGCAGAAAGTCCATTCCCAGTAGTATCCCTCCTGTAACCTGGTTTAAAATCAGAAAATCCAATTCGAATTCTTCTCCGGCGAATTGCACTCTGGCTGTGAAGTCTCCATCTGATTTTTGTCTTGATCCGTTTGCCATCGTTATCTCTGTCCTCACTTTCCTCCATCTTCCATGTCTTCTTAATTCGCTGTATCTTCTCTTGCTGATCACGCTACGTGATGCTCCCGTATCTACTATTCCTTTCGCTTTTACCGCTCCGATCATTATCATGGCCAATATCTGGAATCCGTCACACCTTAATTGGTCCCATGCAGCTGGTGTTTGATTCTGGTCCTGAGCTACCAGCGTTATCTGCTCGGACCTCCGGCGTTTCCCGTTATGGCTTTGCAACACTCCGTTGTTCTTGTTCCGTTTCTGCCGCATACCCAACAGAACATTCTCGGCGGGTTGGTGCAGGATCTTGTGGTATGTCCTGTTCCCCCGCATCTCATGCAGATATTTGTTGTTCCATTCTGGTTCCCTGTTACCACCGGCCGGTTGGTTCCTTCCATTGCCTCTATTTCTTCTACTTCTTCGGCTAACTTCAAGAATTCCGTTCATGTTTTGAAGCCTGAGCGTCTAGTGTAGAGTTTTATTTTGCTTCTGCAATTCCTGTATATACGGTCCAACTTCGATTCTTCCGGATACTCTGTGAATCTCATTAACTTCCTTAGGTTCATTGCGTATTCCCTTGTTAGTTCCGTCTCCCGCTGTCGTAGCTGTGCAATTTGTGTCTCCACCTGTTCCTGGTATCTGGGTGGTAGGAAATATTACAACAGTTCTTCCTTGAGCTCCTTCCAAGTATTTATCTCACTCGGTGTGGTGTTCCACCAGTCTATTGCTACCCCTTCCAGGATGAAGGACATGGTTTGAATCAGAGCGTCTTCGTCTATCCCGTAGCCTTTGGCCCACTCCTCCATCTTGCTGAGGAATTCTAAAGGATTGGTGGTTCCTTGGTAGCGTATCCCCCAGCTTCGCACTCGGTCTATGGTTTCCACATCCATTTTCCGTTCCTTTTTATCCGGCATGTCTCATGTCTTTCTTTCCGACCACGTTGGTGATTTAAATTGTTTCACCAGGAGGTCTATCTGGTTTGCTACCTCGCTCAGTTCCTCTAACGGTGACTTGTTTTGCTCCGTCAACCCTTTCTCCTTGCTGTGTTTCTCCGCTAGCTCGCCAAGCCTCCGCCTGACCTCCTCTGTGTGTTCTGGGTTCTTTACAAATGATGCTATTCTCTGTCTTAGTTTATCCGCTTTTCCAGTTGCGTCCAATCCAAATTCCTCCGCGTACTCGATCAGATCCGTCTCCTCTTTGCAACCACTTTAACCTGCTCGGGCGCCATGTAACGTTCCTGCTATGCTGGGGTAGTTCAACGGCGTCCAGGAGTTCGTTCCAACATTTGTTTGTGTCAGGAGTGGTTGCTGTAAGAGTTTGACCCGGTTCCCAGAGTATGACACGAGCGGGGTTCGGTGAAATTGAAGGGGGTTGTGTTTATTTACTTAAATTTTACAGAGTTTAAGACAAGGATAGAGCGGCGTTGCTCGTTCTGTCTTCGGCGGTGTCGTCGAGTGCGGTCGTGGGCGGCTACTGATCGTCCTTCGGTAGTTGCACAGCGGCGGGCGTCCTGTAGATGAGAAAGAAAGAATACGGCTATCTGCGCCGGAAAGTATGCCCCTCGGTGTTTGGACACGATAGCAACGGCTTCCTGTTTGCGCCGGAGAATATGTCCCTCTGTATGCGTCCCTTTACCTCTAGATAATTCCCCCCGAGATATCCCTGATATCTCCGTGTGTGAGAGAGGGTTTGGAGGCCACTTAGGTCTTCCAGGTTATGCGAGAGAGTTTTGGAGGCCACTTAGGTCTTCCAGATTAGGCGAGAGAGTTTTGGAGGTCACTTAGGTCTTCCAGGTTAGGAGAGAGAGAGTTTTGGAGGCCACTTAGGTCTTCCAGGTTAGGAGAGAGAGAGTTTTGGAGGCCACTTAGGTCTTCCAGGTTAGGAGAGAGAGAGTGTGGAGACCACTGAGGTCTTCCAGGTTGTGTGACGGGGGGGGGAAAGAAACCCGAGCGGGTGGGCGACTCGGTGAGCCGAGGGATGGCTCGAGCTTAGAGTCCGCTGCCACTGATGGCGGCTTCGTCGCTCCGAGTCGGTTAGTGGTGGGTGGGTGGTGGAACCCCAAAGATCGGCTGGCACTGATGACGGCCGGTCTTTCGGAGAGTGGGTAGAGGAGGGGGAAGGGGGTTTCGCTAACTACAATGTATTTGGACGGGGTACTAGACCCTATCCAAAAAAAGAAAGACTCCACAAGTAACTCCCAGAGAGGTTGCTCACACCAATGCGTAAGGCTCACCTTCTCCGATCGCTGTCGGTTGCAGAGTGGCTTGAACTGGGCAACCGGCGCCCTTTTTATACCCGTTGGCGTGAATAAGTGTGCCCGCACCACGTCAAAATCCCTGGTCATAAGGCTTAGCGCGTGTGACCAGATGATCGTGGGTCAGTGTGACCAGGTAGTCTTGGGTCAGTGTGACCCGGTGATCGTGGATCAGTGTGCCCAGCTATTTCTATTGGCGCGCCTGCCTTCTTATTTGAATGTGAATTCGTTTCAGGTTTTTTATTCTCTTAAACTAATCTTATTATTATATTAATCCTATTCCCTATGAACTATGTTGTCGCTTCATGCTTTTTATCTCTCTTAACCTAAGCTTATTTTATATATTTACTTATATTGTGCGCTCTGGAGCGTCACACCTCCCCCCCTCTTGCGAAGGCACGAAGTGCCGAATCGTGATCTTCGACCCCCTGCCGAAGATGACCTTCCACGACTTCTCTTCATCCTTTACTAAGATGGTCTGCTGCTGCCCCTTCCGTTTCTGCCCCCAGCGTTCCTTTATCTCGTCCACTGCCCTGGCCGACATCGTTGCATCAGCCGGTACTGTCCACCCCATCCCATTGGTGAACACTTCCGGCTGTTCCTGCTGTTGTGCTGCTGCTGGAAGCGGTGGGCCGTGGAGTACCTCAGAACTTGTAGCTGGATCGGGGTGTAGCTCCAGGATGTCCCTATCCGGCGACGGCGTCCGCACTTTCCCCATCCTTGGCACCAGATGGTGTCCGCCCACTTCTGCTTCAGGCAGTCTTCTCGGGGTGTGTGCCACTCTTTGTCTTCCCCCTATGGGTCGAGCCGTCGAGGGTTGCGCCGGTGGTCGAGGTGCCGGTCGGTCATCCTTCGTGCTCCTGCCCCGGTTGTCGCGCTCCACTAGTCGGCACGTCGGTGGTTTGAGGCGAGTTGGCGCTGTCCGTACCCGCACTCCGGTACCCGCTGGTCTGGCCGATATTAGCTGTGCTAATCTCCTTGCCTGCTGTAGCCGCTTGCAGTCTTCCCGAAACTTCTCGCTTGACTTCTGAAACTTGTCCATGTTGTTGTTGTTGTGTACTTTGTTTTTCCAGAAATTTGTCGATCTCCTCCTCTGTTGGTTCCATATCGATTGTGGTCTGCCTGGTTTCCTCTTCTTCTGGACATTCCTTTGCTTCTGTGATGTCCAATTCCAGATCGCCGCATTGAATCCTTGTATGAGTCTTCGGCAGAAAGTCCATTCCCAGTAGTATCCCTCCTGTAACCTGGTTTAAAATCAGAAAATCCAATTCGAATTCTTCTCCGGCGAATTGCACTCTGGCTGTGAAGTCTCCATCTGATTTTTGTCTTGATCCGTTTGCCATCGTTATCTCTGTCCTCACTTTCCTCCATCTTCCATGTCTTCTTAATTCGCTGTATCTTCTCTTGCTGATCACGCTACGTGATGCTCCCGTATCTACTATTCCTTTCGCTTTTACCGCTCCGATCATTATCATGGCCAATATCTGGAATCCGTCACACCTTAATTGGTCCCATGCAGCTGGTGTTTGATTCTGGTCCTGAGCTACCAGCGTTATCTGCTCGGACCTCCGGCGTTTCCCGTTATGGCTTTGCAACACTCCGTTGTTCTTGTTCCGTTTCTGCCGCATACCCAACAGAACATTCTCGGCGGGTTGGTGCAGGATCTTGTGGTATGTCCTGTTCCCCCGCATCTCATGCAGATATTTGTTGTTCCATTCTGGTTCCCTGTTACCGCCGGCCGGTTGGTTCCTTCCATTGCCTCTATTTCTTCTACTTCTTCGGCTAACTTCAAGAATTCCGTTAATGTTTTGAAGCCTGAGCGTCTAGTGTAGAGTTTTATTTTGCTTCTGCAATTCCTGTATATACGGTCCAACTTCGATTCTTCCGGATACTCTGTGAATCTCATTAACTTCCTTAGGTTCATTGCGTATTCCCTTGTTAGTTCCGTCTCCCGCTGTCGTAGCTGTGCAATTTGTGTCTCCACCTGTTCCTGGTATCTGGGTGGTAGGAAATATTACAACAGTTCTTCCTTGAGCTCCTTCCAAGTATTTATCTCACTCGGTGTGGTGTTCCACCAGTCTATTGCTACCCCTTCCAGGATGAAGGACATGGTTTGAATCAGAGCGTCTTCGTCTATCCCGTAGCCTTTGGCCCACTCCTCCATCTTGCTGAGGAATTCTAAAGGATTGGTGGTTCCTTGGTAGCGTATCCCCCAGCTTCGCACTCGGTCTATGGTTTCCACATCCATTTTCCGTTCCTTTTTATCCGGCATGTCTGATGTCTTTCTTTCCGACCACGTTGGTGATTTAAATTGTTTCACCAGGAGGTCTATCTGGTTTGCTACCTCGCTCAGTTCCTCTAACGGTGACTTGTTTTGCTCCGTCAACCCTTTCTCCTTGCTGTGTTTCTCCGCTAGCTCGCCAAGCCTCCGCCTGACCTCCTCTGTGTGTTCTGGGTTCTTTACAAATGATGCTATTCTCTGTCTTAGTTTATCCGCTTTTCCAGTTGCGTCCAATCCAAATTCCTCCGCGTACTCGATCAGATCCGTCTCCTCTTTGCAACCACTTTAACCTGCTCGGGCGCCATGTAACGTTCCTGCTATGCTGGGGTAGTTCAACGGCGTCCAGGAGTTCGTTCCAACATTTGTTTGTGTCAGGAGTGGTTGCTGTAAGAGTTTGACCCGGTTCCCAGAGTATGACACGAGCGGGGTTCGGTGAAATTGAAGGGGGTTGTGAGGACGCTTAAAGGCGCCTCTCAAATCGTAACGTATCTCAGCCATTGGAGGCCAAAACCCTAATCTCAGCCATTGGAGGCCATATCTTAGTTATTAGTTATTAGTTATTAAGTTTCTAAAATATATATATTTAAGTCTAAAACCTAAGTAATCTTAGTTTCAAATAGTCGCGCACGAGGTCACCAGTATTGATCAACAAAATCAGTCCGCTGACTAGTCGGGGCGAATGGTCAACAGTATCGATAAGTTATCGCAAATCACCCGTGAATAAGCGCGCGGGCTGTTAAGCGCAAAGCGTGTGGCTAAGGACCAGCTTCGTGCTGTTAATAATAAAACGCGTGCTGTAAAGGGAAAAAGCGTGTCGACGTGGAACCGCGATCGACGGAGATCGGCCTCATTCTTTTTCCGGCAGCCAAGCAGGGTAGACCACAAGGACCACACCAGCAGCAGAGACTCCCGCGGACGGCACACTATATCCAAGGCATAGAGTAAGACAAAAGGCAGAGGTTAGAAACCCAGATACTGAGTGCGAAGGTTAGGGAGAAAGACCAAGTGAATAAAATACACATAAAGTTGTGAAACTCAAACCCCAAGCCTGGCTACTAAAATTTAGTGAACTTCGCTGAGTGTTTTCCGGGTCGGCTAGGTCACCGTATTGCGTTTCCGAGGTTTATTATCTCTTCGCATCGCGGATACCAAAGCTACCCACGTGCTACTCCAGGTCGGGCAAGTTCTCGTATTGCGTTTCAGAGGTTTATTTTCTCTGCGTAATACGAACATTTACCAGACTAGAGAAAAGCGCGGGAAACTATCGCCGGCCCTTTTCTGCACACGTTCAGGTTAGGGAGAGGCTAATAAGATTTAGTGCATTTCGCGGAGGGGCTTTCGGGTCAGTGAGGCTTCTGAGTTGCGTTTTCCGAGGTTTATTTTCTCTGCGCAACGCGGACGCCAAAGCTGCCAGCGTGCCAATTTACGCCAGACAAGTTGCCGTATTGCGCTTCCGAGGCTTTCTCTGCGCAACTCGGACACTTGCCGGATCGGAAAAAGCTATCGCCGATCGCCCACGCTCAGGCCCAGTCAAAATCCCTCTCGAGTTAATTAGTGGCGGCCCCGTTTTCGTGTTGCGTTTACGAGGTTTGTTTTCTCTCTTCGCAACACGGACGACTAAGCTGTCCGCTTGCTCTTTCGAGTCGGACAAGTTCCCGTATTGCACTTCCGAGGTTTTCTCTGTGCAACACGGACGCTTGCCGGACTGGAAAAGCTATCGCCGATCGCCCACGCTCAGGCCCAGTCAAAATCCCTCTCGAGTTAATTTGAGGCAGCCCTGTTTTTTTTCGTGTTGCGTTTCCGAGGTACTTTTCTCTACGCAACACGGACGACGAGGCTGTACGCGTGCTCCTTCGCGTCGGACAAGTCCCCGTATTGCGCTTCCGAGGTTTTCTCTGTGCAATACGGACGCTTGCCGGACCGGAAAAGCTAATTTGGTGCCGGCCAGTTGACATTACGCCTCCGAGCGATCTACGCTGCGTAGAGGTGCAGACCCAGACCCGTAAACAAAATCCCGGCGGCAACTCCCAGTCCCGTTTCGTCTCCTGTGTTTCTACAAATTTAACTGTAGAGGACTCTGGCCGGACTGAAGTCTATCCCAGCCTAAGAAAAGTCCTTACAGGGTTGTGTTTATTTACTTAAATTTTACAGAGTTTAAGACAAGGATAGAGCGGCGTTGCTCGTTCTGTCTTCGGCGGTGTCGTCGAGTGCGGTCGTGGGCGGCCACTGATCGTCCTTCGGTAGTTGCACAGCGGCGGGCGTCCTGTAGATGAGAAAGAAAGAATACGGCTATCTGCGCCGGAAAGTATGCCCCTCGGTGTTTGGACACGATAGCAACGGCTTCCTGTTTGCGCCGGAGAATATGTCCCTCTGTATGCGTCCCTTTACCTCTAGATAATTCCCCCCGAGATATCCCTGATATCTCCGTGTGTGAGAGAGGGTTTGGAGGCCACTTAGGTCTTCCAGGTTATGCGAAAGAGTTTTGGAGGCCACTTAGGTCTTCCAGGTTAGGCGAGAGAGTTTTGGAGGCCACTTAGGTCTTCCAGGTTAGGCGAGAGAGTTTTGGAGGCCACTTAGGTCTTCCAGGTTAGGAGAGAGAGAGTTTTGGAGGCCACTTAGGTCTTCCAGGTTAGGAGAGAGAGAGTGTGGAGACCACTGAGGTCTT
This sequence comes from Drosophila fuyamai, assembly GCA_018153365.1. Taxonomy (NCBI): domain Eukaryota; kingdom Metazoa; phylum Arthropoda; class Insecta; order Diptera; family Drosophilidae; genus Drosophila; species Drosophila fuyamai. The sequence continues at coordinate 489,885 of JAECXW010000364.1, read as the reverse complement.
CCAGGTTGTGAGACGGGGGGGGAAAGAAACCCGAGCGGGTGGGCGACTCGGTGAACCGAGGGATGGCTCGAGCTTAGAGTCCGCTGCCACTGATGGCGGCTTCGTCGCTCCGAGTCGGTTAGTGGTGGGTGGATGGGTGGGTGGTGGGACCCCGAAGATCGGCTGGCACTGATGACGGCCGGTCTTTCGGAGAGTGGGTAGAGGAGGGGGAAGGGGGTTTCGCTAACTACAATGTATTTGGACGGGGTACTCCACTAGTCGGCACGTCGGTGGTTTGAGGCGAGTTGGCGCTGTCCGTACCCGCACTCCGGTACCCGCTGGTCTGGCCGATATTAGCTGTGCTAATCTCCGTACCTGCTGTAGCCGCTTGCAGTCTTCCCGAAACTTCTCGCTTGACTTCTGAAACTTGTCCATGTTGTTGTTGTTGTGTACTTTGTTTTTCCAGAAATTTGTCGATCTCCTCCTCTGTTGGTTCCATATCGATTGTGGTCTGCCTGGTTTCCTCTTCTTCTGGACATTCCTTTGCTTCTGTGATGTCCAATTCCAGATCGCCGTCTTGTATGAGTCTTCGGCAGAAAGTCCATTCCCAGTAGTATCCCTCCTGTAACCTGGTTTAAAATCAGAAAATCCAATTCGAATTCTTCTCCGGCGAATTGCACTCTGGCTGTGAAGTCTCCATCTGATCCGTTTGCCATCGTTATCTCTGTCCTCACTTTCCTCCATCTTCCATGTCTTCTTAATTCGCTGTATCTTCTCTTGCTGATCACGCTACGTGATGCTCCCGTATCTACTATTCCTTTCGCTTTTACCGCTCCGATCATTATCATGGCCAATATCTGGAATCCGTCACACCTTAATTGGTCCCATGCAGCTGGTGTTTGATTCTGGTCCTGAGCTACCAGCGTTATCTGCTCGGACCTCCGGCGTTTCCCGTTATGGCTTTGCAACACTCCGTTGTTCTTGTTCCGTTTCTGCCGCATACCCAACAGAACATTCTCGGCGGGTTGGTGCAGGATCTTGTGGTATGTCCTGTTCCCCCGCATCTCATGCAGATATTTGTTGTTCCATTCTGGTTCCCTGTTACCACCGGTCGGTTGGTTCCTTCCATTGCCTCTATTTCTTCTACTTCTTCGGCTAACTTCAAGAATTCCGTTAATGTTTTGAAGCCTGAGCGTCTAGTGTAGAGTTTTATTTTGCTTCTGCAATTCCTGTATATACGGTCCAACTTCGATTCTTCCGGATACTCTGTGAATCTCATTAACTTCCTTAGGTTCATTGCGTATTCCCTTGTTAGTTCCGTCTCCCGCTGTCGTAGCTGTGCAATTTGTGTCTCCACCTGTTCCTGGTATCTGGGTGGTAGGAAATATTACAACAGTTCTTCCTTGAGCTCCTTCCAAGTATTTATCTCACTCGGTGTGGTGTTCCACCAGTCTATTGCTACCCCTTCCAGGATGAAGGACATGGTTTGAATCAGAGCGTCTTCGTCTATCCCGTAGCCTTTGGCCCACTCCTCCATCTTGCTGAGGAATTCTAAAGGATTGGTGGTTCCTTGGTAGCGTATCCCCCAGCTTCGCACTCGGTCTATGGTTTCCACATCCATTTTCCGTTCCTTTTTATCCGGCATGTCTGATGTCTTTCTTTCCGACCACGTTGGTGATTTAAATTGTTTCACCAGGAGGTCTATCTGGTTTGCTACCTCGCTCAGTTCCTCTAACGGTGACTTGTTTTGCTCCGTCAACCCTTTCTCCTTGCTGTGTTTCTCCGCTAGCTCGCCAAGCCTCCGCCTGACCTCCTCTGTGTGTTCTGGGTTCTTTACAAATGATGCTATTCTCTGTCTTAGTTTATCCGCTTTTCCAGTTGCGTCCAATCCAAATTCCTCCGCGTACTCGATCAGATCCGTCTCCTCTTTGCAACCACTTTAACCTGCTCGGGCGCCATGTAACGTTCCTGCTATGCTGGGGTAGTTCAACGGCATCCAGGAGTTCGTTCCAACATTTGTTTGTGTCAGGAGTGGTTGCTGTAAGAGTTTGACCCGGTTCCCAGAGTATGACACGAGCGGTGTTCGGTGAAATTGAAGGGGGTTGTGTTTATTTACTTAAATTTTACAGAGTTTAAGACAAGGATAGAGCGGCGTTGCTCGTTCTGTCTTCGGCGGTGTCGTCGAGTGCGGTCGTGGGCGGCTACTGATCGTCCTTCGGTAGTTGCACAGCGGCGGGCGTCCTGTAGATGAGAAAGAAAGAATACGGCTATCTGCGCCGGAAAGTATGCCCCTCGGTGTTTGGACACGATAGCAACGGCTTCCTGTTTGCGCCGGAGAATATGTCCCTCTGTATGCGTCCCTTTACCTCTAGATAATTCCCCCCGAGATATCCCTGATATCTCCGTGTGTGAGAGAGGGTTTGGAGGCCACTTAGGTCTTCCAGGTTATGCGAGAGAGTTTTGGAGGCCACTTAGGTCTTCCAGGTTAGGCGAGAGAGTTTTGGAGGCCACTTAGGTCTTCCAGGTTAGGCGAGAGAGTTTTGGAGGCCACTTAGGTCTTCCTGGTTAGGAGAGAGAGAGTTTTGGAGGCCACTTAGGTCTTCCAGGTTAGGAGAGAGAGAGTGTGGAGACCACTGAGGTCTTCCAGGTTGTGAGACGGGGGGGGGGGAAAGAAACCCGAGCGGGTGGGCGACTCGGTGAACCGAGGGATGGCTCGAGCTTAGAGTCCGCTGCCACTGATGGCGGCTTCGTCGCTCCGAGTCGGTTAGTGGTGGGTGGATGGGTGGGTGGTGGGACCCCGAAGATCGGCTGGCACTGATGACGGCCGGTCTTTCGGAGAGTGGGTAGAGGAGGGGGAAGGGGGTTTCGCTAACTACAATGTATTTGGACGGGGTACTAGACCCTATCCAAAAAAAGAAAGACTCCACAAGTAACTCCCAGAGAGGTTGCTCACACCAATGCGTAAGGCTCACCTTCTCCGATCGCTGTCGGTTGCAGAGTGACTTGAACTCGGCAACCGGCGCCCTTTTTATACCCGTTGGCGTGAATAAGTGTGCCCGCACCACGTCAAAATCCCTGGTCATAAGGCTTAGCGCGTGTGACCAGCTGATCATGGGTCAGTGTGACCAGGTAGTCTTGGGTCAGTGTGACCCGGTGATCGTTGATCAGTGTGCCCAGCTATTTCTATTGGCGCGCCTGCCTTCTTATTTGAATGTGAATTCGTTTCAGGTTTTTTATTCTCTTAAACTAATCTTATTATTATATTAATCCTATTCCCTATGTACTATGTTGTCGCTTCATGCTTTTTATCTCTCTTAACCTAAGCTTATTTTATATATTTACTTATATTGTGCGCTCTGGAGCGTCACAACTGGTCCAATATGAAATTCATTCTTGGTATCGGATAGGCGTCTTTTTCTGTCTTGTCGTTCAGTAGTCGATAGTCCACACACATTCTCCACTCATTGTTCTTCTTTCTCACTAGAACTACTGGCGCGCTGTACGGGCTACGTGAGGGTTCTATGAGTCCCAGTGCCAACAACTCGTTCACCTGTTCATTGATGATTGCCTGCTGTTTCGGATTTCAAGGATAGTACCTCTGTTTAATCGGTTTATTATCCTTGAGGTAAATCTTATGCTTTGTTATATTACTTATTCCCTGCATTCCTTCAAATACTTGCCTTTGTGTCTCCAGAAAGTCCTGTACTTCCTTTTCGGATGGTTCCCCTGTCGTGTCTTCTTGCTCTGTACTCGTCTCCGGTTGTTCTTCTTCGCCTCCGGGCTCTCTTATTTCCAGCTCTAAGTTTCCACACCTCAGCGTGCTGTGTACCCCTGCCAAAAAGTCCATCCCTAGCAGTATTCCTCCTGCTACTTCTGTCAGTATCATAAACGACACACTGAACAATTTTCCTCCAAATTGGACTTCTGCTGTGAACTCTCCTATCGCCTTCTGCGTCGTTCCGTTGGCCATTGTTATTTCTGCACGGGCTCCACACCATTTGCCCTGGTGTTTCAGATCTTGATATCTGTTTCTGCTTATAGCGCTCCTGGATGCTCCTGAGTCCACGATTCCTTTCGCTGTCCTGTTTCCGACCCTTATCCGGGCTACATTTTGGAACCCGTCGCAACACAACTGTTCCCCTGCTGCTGGATCTTTTGTTGCCGCCTGAGCTGCCAGCTTTATCTGCTCAGGCCTCCTGCGTTTCCCGGCCCTGCCCTTCAGCACTCCGTGGTTCTCGTACCGTTTTTTTCCACAGCCCCAGCAAAACAGCCTCGGTGGATTGTTGCACGTGCGTACCCCATGTCCGGTTCCTCCGCAGCGCATGCATATCTCTGGTCTTAGCTGCTGCACAGGTTGGATTGCCAGTGCCCGGTCCTCTGCCTCTATTCATTCTACCTCCTCCGCTAGTTTGAGAAACACTGTCAACGAGTTGAATCCTGTCATCCTAGCGTACAGCTTTATCTTGCTCCTGCTGTTTTTGTACACTCGGTCCAGTTTGGCCTCTTCTGAGAGTTTCGTGAATTGCATCAGTTTTCGTAGCCCCATTGCGTATTCTCTTACGGGCCCCGTTTCTCTCTGTTTCATCTGTGTAATCTGATTCTCCAACTGTTCATCATACCTCGGCGGCAAAAAATATTCTAGAAGTTCTGTTCTGAGCTGAGTCCATGTTACGATCCTGCTCGGCGTGGTGTTCCACCAATCACTCGTGATCCCCTCCAGGATGAATGGCATCGTCTGTATCAGCTGGTCCTTCCGTATTCCGTATCCGCCTGCCCATTGTTCCATTTTGCTTAGGAACTCCAGTGGGTTTGTTGTTCCTTGGTACCGGATGCCCCATCCGCGTACCCGGTCTATGACTTCTGTTTCCATTTTTATTTCTGTCTTTCCTTCCGTTTCGTCCCCTCTACTTGCTCCTTTGATGTCCATTATCTCCTCCCTTTCCCTGGATACCACGATCGCCGGAATTGTTTCCTTCGCCGGGCTTTTTTCTCTTCTATATTTTTCTGTCAGGTCTACTAGTCTTTGTCTGACCGTTTCCGTATGATCCGTTTTTTTGGCGAACGCTGCCAACAAACGTCTTAAGTCTTCACTTTTTTCTGCCGTTCCTAATCCGAACTCTTCCGTGTGTTTCGTTAGTTCGCTCCGCCAGATATACCCAGCTCGACATTACTCCGCTGGTGTCGGTTTTATCCCTTGCAACCACTTTAACCTGCTCGGGCGCCACTGTGACGGTTCGTCGTTGTCGGGTGGCTCAGTGATGGCCAGGGTTCGACACAAGAATTTGTTTGTGTCAGGCGTGGTTGCTGAAAGAGAGTTCCGACCCAGCACAGAGTAGAAGTCGTGGGGAATTACTTAGTAATTGAATTAGAACTAGGTTTTTCATTTCAGTAAGTATCTTGACAATTTATTAACAACTAACGAATTCTCCGGATTGGCGGGTTGCCGCCCTTGCAGCCTTCGCTTCCTTCTTACGCTTAGAATACCTGGTCTCGGGAGCCGTCCAGCTGCTCGATAGGACCAGCACGGGTTGGGTTACCTGAAATGAGAATAGGGTGCCTGGGGACCCTGCAGTCGGCCACGAGCGAGAAAGATCTATTTAGTGCTTGGGCACCCGAAAGTTTACCGCAAGAGAGAGAATGTTGCTTGGGGACCCTGAAGTCAGCCACAAGAGAGAGAATTTGTTGCTTGGGGACCCTGAGGTCAGCCGCAAGAGAGAGAAGTTGGTGCTTGGGGACCCTGAGGTTAGCCGCAAGAGAGAGAAGTTGGTGCTTGGGGACCCTGAGGTCAGCCGCAAGAGAGAGAAGTTGGTGCTTTGGGGACCCTGAGGTCAGCCGCAAGAGAGAGAAGTTGGTGCTTGGGGACCCTGAGGTCAGCCGCAAGAGAGAGAAGTTGGTGCTTGGGGACCCTGAGGTCAGCCGCAAGAGAGAGAATTTGGTGCTTGGGGACCCTGAGGTCAGCCGCAAAAGAGAGAAGTTGGTGCTTGGGGACCCTGAGGTCAGCCGCAAGAGAGAGAAGTTGGTGCTTGGGGACCCTGAAGTCAGCCACAAGAGAGAGAGAGATCTATTTAGTGCTTGGGGACCCAGGAGTCAGCCACAAGAGAGAGAGAATCGGTTGCTTGGGGACCCTGAAGTCAGCCACAAGAGGGAGAGAGAATTGGTTGCTTGGGGACCCGGAAGTCAGCCACAAGAGAGAGAAGTTGGTGTTTGGGGACCCTGAGGTCAGCCACAAGAGAGAGAAGTTGGTGCTTTGGGGACCCTGAGGTCAGCCGCAAGAGAGAGAAGTTGGTGCTTGGGGACCCTGAGCTCAGCCGCAAGAGAGAGAAGTTGGTGCTTGGGGACCCTGAGGTCAGCCGCAAGAGAGAGGAGGAAGTAGTACGGGAACTAACTACCATGTATATAAGCGGACTTTGATCGAATGATCTAGTCCACCCAAAATGACTTTGCTGCTTACCACCACTGGGGAGATGCCTCTGCACCCTTAGACGGTTGGCTGCTAAGTGCCTTTCTATGGCTCGTGGTTCGTCTTATATAGGGCTCGGCGAGATCTAGTGTGCCCGTTGACTGTGGGATTTTCCGGTCTCAGTGTGACCATTTCTCTCGGTCTAGTTTGACCCTACACGCTCGATCATTGGCGCGCGCGCGTTCTCGGTTTGAATTTGAAATTAAATACTTCTTTTGTTTCATGCTTTTATTCTTATTTATTTAATTCATTTAATTCATTATTATTCATTTAATTCATGCATTTATTCTTATTTATTGTGCGCGCAGCGTCACAAGCTTTGATTTTCGCGACCGATCGGGTCGTCTCCAAAAAAGAACTGCCTTTCGTTTGATAAAATATTAATCATGAAACCTCGGCTTAAGAGAATCTTGCTCAGAGGAGATTAAAAGAGATTAGGCAAAGTTATGAGAGTAGGACAATTGGCTGATAAAATAATTGAGAAGTAATTGAAACTCAATAAAATGATTATTAGACAAAAATTTGGTTAGCAACTGGCTCGGACCCTAAGTGGAAAATTTGGAAGCTTTGTTTATGACTGGGGTCATTTGTTTACAGTAGGCCGGATGTGGTTCTCATAGGGCTCGGTTTGAGTGAGGGGACATTCTGTTAACGAAGCTAGAATTTCCAGCGGTTGCTAAGATTGGAAAAGGTCATTTGTTTATAATAGCCCGAATGTGGCCGGTTTGAGTGAGGGGAGATTTTGCTGGCGAAGCTTAGATTTTTCAGCGGTTGCTACGATTGAAAATTTTTTTTTGAAACTCATAAGCTAGGAATATGCATGGGTTGGATAACATGAATGGCCATACTAAATACAATTATGTAATAAAAATTATTAATCTATCCTTAGGAACTGTTTGCTTCATATTTTTTAAATTTGTTAATGTTATCCCTATCTCCAATTTTCGTTACTTTCGTTTCGTTTTTTAGTAAAACTTTATCTCCTACTGATATATATTATTTTCTTATTTTTTACTTTTTGTTCTTAATTTCTTCTAACATAACTTTAGCTCTTTTGTATGCTACCTTTTGTCTATATTTACTTTCCTTAGCATAAGCATCTATATGTGAAATTTTTAAAGTTTATTAGTTAAATATTTAAGTTTATTTGTAGCTTTGATTTAGTTAAATATAATATAAAGAAATTAACATTAATAAATTAGAATTTCACTCGTCTTGTTCGTCTTTTGGCCAACGACTAAGGACCATACTCTTCAAAGGCTCGAACTCAACTCTTCCTTCGTTTCTCGTCGTCTCCTCGTCGTCTTCTCGTCTTTCGTCTTTCATCATATCGTTCTTACATTTCGTCATTGGTCTCGATCAGCTAAAAAAAGTTGTTGTCTAGGGTAATGTAATAGTGGAATGATTGCTACCCAAAGCAGACACACCCCACATCTATACTATTAAATTCTTTTGGTAAATTATTTATTTTATTAAATACTAACTCATATGGACAATAATTATGTGCCATTGAGGGGGTCGTGTTGAAACGAAATAAGAAATATTGAAGGCATATCTCAATCAGTTTTTTCAATTGATATTTAAGATCGTATGTATTCATTAAAAGTTCTATGAATTCTTTCGATTGTCCCAACTGTCTAGTAGAGGTGTGCAGTAGATGTTGTTTTTAATTTTCAAATATTTGCACAAGTCATTTATAATTTAATTATTGTATTCTGTTCCGTACTTCGGAATAAATGATTCAAAAATTGTTTTAGCGACAGTACTTGCAACTAGATATTTTGATAGATATTTTTCACATATTAGCGTGACTACATATTCATTTCCATTTTCCGATTTTGGTAATGGACCGATAGTGTCCACTATAACTCTGTCAAAAACATTTAAAGGTGTATCAGTTATTGTTAATAGGGTCTTTGTAGGCGATGTAATTTTCGTTTTCTGACATTTTTGACATTTTCTTACGTACTCAGTTATATCTTTAGACATACTTTTCCAGTAATAGTGTCTTTTTCTTTGGCCAAAGTTTTTGATATGCCTTTTAAACTTTTTATTTGGGTCACCGAGTTGATTAGCGCTACTCTCTTCTCTATTGCCCATATTTTTGAAATTATCGATTGATACTTGATCACAGATATTTTTAGTTGGCTGATTTTATGCACCGGCTTGCATTTCAAGTCTTTGAAAGAATTGACCTAAATCAAGAATTCCATTAGTATATAAATCATATCTTCGGATTATTTTCTTACCATGATTGAGGAAACAGCATATTTTTAATCAGCAAGGTTACTACTTTACATATATCGTTATTGTTGATGACTTCATATACGTCGGGCTTTGAAGCTTTTCAATAGTTTGCTTAGGCAATTCTATTTTTTTATTTTCAGCGCGGAATTTTTGTCTACTTTGTAATATTTTGTAGATCTTTAATGGTTATTCTTGATATGGCATTAGCTATATAATTATCTTTTTCCTTTAAATATTCGACTGTATAGTTAGAATTTGGATTGATCATTGAAACTGTACCGTTCCTTCCTTGATCACGGCACGCCTGCGCTCTCTGGACTCTCGCTCTGACTAGTGCCGTCTCGTTCTGGCTCCTCTCTCCGCTCCGTCTCTCCCAATCTCTCCAAACTCTCTTTGGATTCGTACTCTGTACTTTCTCTCCTCTCTCTCTTCAACTGCTTTCTCCAAACTCTCTTTTCCTGCGTTGCCGTTACTACGCGAAGTAGTTGCGTAAGTGGTAACTGGCAGTTTCTCCATGCAGTTATTTTTCGGATATTTTGTGTGGAGTTATTCAACTCCTCACATTCCCCCTTTCTTCGGATAACGAAAGTGAGCTCGATCCTCCTCTCCGGCTGTTACCCTGTGTATCCTTGTAGCCTTCGAGTCCTCTCGCTCTTCTCCCCGCTCTGGTTCCATCCTTAGACGTACAAATTCTCGTTGTTCCTCGCCGGCTTTTATCCTGAGTATCATTATTGCCTTTGAGTCTTATTGATCCTTTCATCGACGCCCACAGCTCCTTGTTGAGTTATACTGCGCCGATCCGTATTCCTTGACTTTCTCCCACGAAGCTTCCCTGGTCGATGTATGCTTCCTTAAATCCCGATGTTGCCGTTGAGATTTTTAAACATCCCGCTCCCACCTGGTTCGCGGTCTCCTTTGGTTCGTCTGGGTCACACTAATACTTTGCGATAGATAACATGACTTGCATATCGATATTACCTTGGGGTAGCGTTGCCACCTCATCATCGCGATGTTTATTAGTGTGCCTCCCATATGCCGATAATGCCAATGTCTCTTGCCCATCGATCGGCTTTCATACGATAGTGCCAATCGACCGCCCAATATCGCTGGCGCCTCCTTCCCTATGCACATGGTGACGAGCAGAAATTTTCTCGCCGGTAAGTTGTGACGACCCAGCGTCACAAATAATAAAAGAACATTCCAAAAACAACACACAATGATCTTTTATTCTCCCTACGCTACACCACATTCAAAACACGCGCCAAAATCGCGCACTTTCAAAACGCGCGCCCAAAAACATTAAACCAGTCACACTAATATACCGATAGTCGACTACCATCGCTATATTTCGTGACCCGATAACGAGTTATCGAGATCGGGATTTTCGTCATCGACCACTCTGGGCACACTCAACGGGGCCTATATAAGCAGAGGCAAGACCCCAGATGAGTCACTTCGAGGCGTTTCAGCCCAGACCCAGTCGTGATCACTGAGGCGGCCCGGTTTTCGTAATACAGGCCCACCTCAGTGAGTTCCCCCAGAAGTCACGTTTCCGGCTCCCGACCCGGAAACGAAACGGATGTAGAAACGGCAGTTCGAACATAGCGATGCCCGGCAGACCGAAATTAACGATGCCCTACATTCCCGAATCCCACTAGAAACCAAGTAGATCTTCCCCAACGACCCAGAACACTTCGACCCGACGTACGCACGACGAAGCAGTTCATCACTCGGCTCACCCGCAGCGCCGACACTCACAGCAAGCAGTTCGTCACTCGGCTCACCCGCAGCGCCGACACTCACAGCAAGCAGTTCGTCACTCGGCTCATCCGCAGCGCCGACACTCGCGGCAAGCAGTTCATCACTCGGCCCTTTCGCAGCGCCGAAGCTCGCACACCGGATCACGACAGCAAGCAGTCCATCCCTCGGCTCTTCCGAAGCGCCGAATCGACAGAGCAAGCAGTCCCGACGCATCTACACACAACTACACGATTATACGATTACTTTGAAATACACGTCTCTAGTTTTACCCATCTGTGTCATTATTGGGGAAAGGGAGGTAAACCGATCTATAGAGGAATAAATATAAATATCTGTCACGAACCCTGACCACGGCGAGCTATACCGCCTCCCAAAACAGGGTCGTTACAGTGGCGCCCGAGCAGGTTAAAAACAAACAGATAGAAACCTCAAAATACCAGCAAAGATCGTTTACCCTCTTCCTCAACACAGCACGGATTAAAAATGGAAGACAAACTGACTCGAAGCTGGATCAACAATTGCAACAAAACCCAACTGGAAATCTATCTGAGGGAATTCGACATCAAGCCAGAAACGCGGTGCGAGGACATGCGGAAACAAATGTCGGAGTTAATCAAGAGCGGTGCCCACAGCGAAGAAACCACCAAACGTCTCCAAGACCTAGCACAGAAGCACGCGAGAACACCATCACCAGCACCCGACGGAATGGAGAAAAACCAGAACTTGCTACAGATACCAGACAAACAAGAGACAAGCAACGGAAAACCCGCACCCGAGCCCAGAAAGACCGACAAAGTGGCCACAATGGGAGTAATACGAAGCTGGGGAGAATTTTACGACGGCACGGGCGACCCGACAGAATTCATTTCTAGAATGGAAGAGCTGGCAAAGGCCTATGGGATAGAGCTCGACCACGCAGCAGGAGCTATGGTAATTTTGCCCTGGACTGGTGGCACACCCATCCTACCCCAATGCCATCGTGGGAAAACTTTAAAAAGGAATTCCTGGGATACTACAGACCAACGGACCACGAAGAGAGAGCGATGGAAAACATAACACGCAGACACCAGGGTACAAACGAGCCAGCAAAAGACTACGCGCGGGAACTACGGAAAATTATGAGATTTACCACACTCACGGAAGGAAAAAAACTAGAGTGGGTCTACCGGAACAGTCGTGTGGAATTTAAAAAGTATGCTAAACGGGGAGAATGCCGAACCCTAGCAGAATACCTGCAGTTAGCAAAGGAATTCGAGGCCCTCCAGCCACAGGAACGCACAACACAACAAACACCGGAGAATCACTGGACACAACAGCAGCGACCGGGAAATTTCGGGAGACAACAGCAAACATCCGGAAATTTCGGGAGACAATCAAGAAACCAATGGAGACCCCAGGAACAACCACAAACACTGAACCGAGGAATCACAAGATCATTCAGCATGAATAATAGATGTTCAAGGTGCAAAGAAGAAGGACACATAGGACAGCAGTGCAACAACACACCAAGAATATATTGCTGGATATGCGGACATGATGGAATACGCACAATCCATTGCTGTCGACGGAATGAAACGGCGGGAAACGCCAGAGGCCCATGGGATCAGAGCGGGCACCCAGGGCAAACACCACACCCGCAACAGCAATAAACTTTAACGGCCGACGACTGATTGCACAAGTGAATATAGGCAACACAAGAGTTCGCGGGGCCATAGACACGGGAGCAACAAGAAGTTTCATCGCCAGGAAACTAGCCAACAACATTGCAAGGCAGGGGATAAGGAAGCAAGTAACCGAAGCCATTAGACTAGCAGACGGGACAAACAGAACGGTCACAGAGGCACTGGAAGTACCAATACATCTCGGGAACCAAACAAGCACGATGACGCTGCTAATCCTCGAAGAAGTAATTGGCGACCTTCTACTGGGGATAGACTTCTTGGAACAATGTAACGCGACACTACAATGCGGAGGCATCACAGCAAGAATGCACAGAACAAAAAGAAACAAAAACAGAAAACGGAAGAGTCACGGCATCGGATCACTAGCGACAGGCGATTTAACAGACGCAGAGATCCAAGAAACCCTCAAAAAGGAATTGGATATGATGAGTCAAATCAAGGGAGTTAGCCACATTGCCACGCATAAGATCTTTATGAAGCACGATCGCCCAATTAAACAGAGGTATTACCCTCGAAACCCGGCCATGCAAGCAATAATAAACAAACAAGTGGACGACCTCCTAGCTCAGGATCTCATCGAACCCTCACATTCCGCTTACAGCTCGCCAGTAGTAATCGTAGAAAAGAAAAACAAAGAATGGAGACTTTGCATAGACTACAGGCAGCTGAACGAGCACCCAGAACGAGACGCATACCCGGTACCCCGAATGGACCACATACTCAACCAACTACGGGAGGCCAAGTATATAAGTACACTCGACTTAAAAAGTGGCTACTGGCAAATACCAATGGATAAAGGGAGCAAACAGTACACCGCTTTCACCGTGCCAGGTCGCGGACTGTTTCAGTGGAAGGTAATGCCTTTCGGCCTACACACAGCACCAGCCACGTTTCAAAGAGCCCTGGACTCAGTCATAAGACCGGAGATGGAACCCTTTGCATTCGCATGCCTTGATGATATAGTGGTCATCGGGCGCACCAAAAGGGAACACCTAGAAAAACTACAGGAAGTAATGAGCAGACTACGAAAGGCAAACTTGAGGATAAACACAGAGAAATGCCACTTCTTCAAGGAAGAACTAAACTACCTAGGCCATGTTGTGAGCGCGAGGGGGATACACACTGACCCGGGAAAGATAGCCGCAATCCTAGACATGCCAAACCCACAAACAACAAAGCAAGTACACAGCTTTCTGGGAGTAGCGTCATGGTACAGAAGGTTCGTCCCGAACTTCACGGAACTGGCACAACCATTGTACAACTTGTGAGGAGTCATAAACTCCCCACAAATCTCGATGCAGGAGATCGGCCTAGCAACAGCGGAGGAGGCGAGAAAACCGGAGAAATGAAGGGCATCCAGGTCAAACGGGAAACATTCGGACCTTGGACCCTCATATGGCAAGGGCAATGAGGTCGTACTGTGAATTGGCGGACTTCGGACCCGCACAAAGAGGACACACCGTGAATTAACGGTATCTCGATGGACCTTGGACCCGCGCCCGGCAAGGGCAACGGGGTCATTTGGTTAATTGGCGGACTTCGGACCCGCACAAAGAGGACACACCGTGAATTAACGGTACCTCAGTGGACCTTGGACCCGAGGGAAATAACGGCACCTACAGCGCCTATAAAAAGGACGGCGCAAGCGCAGCTCGGGACAGTAGGAGTGCGAGAATCAGAGCGAGTGCGTGAACGCGGAACAAGTAAACATCGAAACCGAAGTGCCCAAGGATCAAGATCGCAAAGTCGAGACGCCGAACGACGACAAGTCTACAAGGCTGAGGCTACAACGCTGAGATCCAACGGTGCTAGGTCGTGGTAAAGTCAAGCTTAGGGAGTCCTTGCGCGGTGTCAGGCGATAAAGGTGGCTAGGCGATAAGGGAGAACTTTGTTCTACCTGCTAGGCGATACACCTTGCCGACAAAGTCCAGGCTGTACTCCGGAAGCCAGGCGATAAAGGTGGCTAGGCGATAAGGCGTAACTTCGGTTCACCTGCTAGGCGATACACCTTGCCGGCCCCGGTAGGGAAGCTCGCATAACATCCAGGGTTTGGTGGAGGCGTACCGATCTCAGTCACCCGGAGCAGCAAGCCGAAGCAACACAGCGGTAAGCCAGGAGCGACGCACAAGCACGCCAGGAGCAGAGCAGCAGCGAGCCAGGAGCAACGCCAGGAGCCAGGAGACAGCGAAAACGGGCAGCAGGGCAATAGCAATAAGGCTTTATTTGGAGAGTCAATAAACCAGCACTAACCTAATCATTTCTGGCGTTATCCTTTGGTCACGGGCGGTCACTCACTATAAATTTGGTGGAACGAGCTCACAACCTCTCTGAGCTAGCCGCACGTTTACGTAGCGAGCAGAAATAAAGAAACAGGTCGTTACATCTGGCGCCCAACGTGCTGACCCAAGTACCGGAAGAGCCGTGGGCCACTGTGTGCGCAGATTTCGTCGGACCACTGCCCCGCTCCAAACACGGGAATTCTATGCTACTAGTGCTGGTAGATAGGTTCTCCAAGTGGACCGAAATGGTGCCAATGCGCAGGGCAACGACGGAAACTCTGGAAAAGGCGATCCGCGAGCGGATCCTCGCAAGATACGGCGTGCCCAAGGTACTGATTACTGACAACGGCGTTCAGTTCACCAGCAGGGCGTTTAAAAAATTCCTGGGTGAATTAGGAGTCCGACACCAGTTCACGGCCCCATACACGCCCCAGGAAAACCCGACGGAGAGAGCCAACAGGACGGTGAAAACCATGATCGCCCAGTTCACCGGGGCAGACCAGAGGACTTGGGACGAAAGATGGCCGGAACTGCAGTTGGCGGTGAATACGAGCGTGGCTGAATCGACGGGATATTCGCCTGCTTTTATTACGCAAGGGAGAGAGCCTAGGTTACCCAGCGCACTGTACGATGAAGGAACAATCGGCACAGGAAGGGAAACGCAAACTCCGACCGAGAACGCCAAGAAGCTAAAAGAAATCTTCGAGCTGGTGAGGAGAAATATGGAAAAGGCAGCGCAAGATCAGGCACGCCATTACAATCTCCGTAGACGCCCATGGAAGCCAAACATCGGGGACACAGTCTGGGCTAAGGAACACCATCTGTCCAAGGCTGCAGAAGGATTCGCCGCAAAGTTGGCACCAAAGTATGATGGGCCGTTTAAGATAATAAATTTTAATTCGCCTGTTATATGCAATTTGCGGCACGAAAAGACTGGCAAAGAAAAAACCGCCCACGGTAGCCAATTAAAAAAACAATTTATTGATGGCCAAAACACAGGATCGAAGTCGGACTTAGCGGGGGCGCACTGTGAATCCGAAGAGAGGGAGAGGACGATACGCAGTATCGGACTCACACAGATGCAAATAGGAGCGCGAGAGCGGGAGAGGGAGGGTCATAGGAGGCAGATCCCGTTACCGGGTAACGCACACCAGCGAGAGGACCCGTCGGAGCCCCGTAGCAAAGGAGAGTCCAAAGGCCGCCGCGGACAACGGAACCGGGAACCATCGGAAACCGAGGTTTCGTCAGCGCGCGAGCGCCACAAGACGGGCCTATTTAAATCAGGTCGCCAAGATGCCAGCACGCAGCAGCAGCAACGGTCAAGTCGTGAGGGGAGAGGGGCGGGGAGGCAGCATCGGGCAACAGCCAGCGGCGAGAAGGAGGCGGGACTCAGGTTCTGCACTCCAGCTGCTGGCGTCCCCCCTGGTGTCGCGGTCCCCGTCGCCGAACCCCGAATGGGAGGACGAGGAGAGGATCACGGATGTGGAACTGGAGGAGGAGGAGGAGGCCGGCGTCCGTCCGGCAAGGCAGGAGGCCGAGGTGCCGATCGACCTGTCGTCGTCCGAGGAGGAGGAGGAGGAGAACAAGGAGGACACCGGGACGGAGACGGTGAGTCCAGAGGTCTCCTCGGACGAGGAGGATGAGCCACGTCGGGCAGCGAAGGCCCGGATGGCATTCCGCCGGATAAAAAGGGCCGCTCCCGGAGGAGGCAGCGCGCATATTGGCAACCCGGGCGGAGGTGGTGCGGCGAGTGTTCGCGCAGCGGGCGGTGGCCCGGGCAGCCGCAGCAGCCAGGGAGTGGCAAAAGCGGCTGGACGAGGCGGAGGCCGAAGAGGCAGCGATATGGGCGCGGCCGGGCCCTCCGGAGCAGCCGCCGCTGCAAGCAACACCACCACCACCACCACCGTCGCCGCCTCGGGCTGCAACACCGCCACCACCGCCACCACTGCCACCACTGTCGCCGCCTCGGGCTGCAACACCGCCACCACCGCCACCACCGCCACCACTGTCGCCGCCTCGGGCTGCATAACCGCCACCACCGCCACCACCGTCGCCGCCTCGGGCTGCAACACCGCCACCACCGCCACCACCGTCGCCGCCTCGGGCCGCACCGCCGCCACCGCCACCACCGTCACCCCCGCAGGCACCACGGCCATTCCAGGCACCACGGCACGGAGCGGAGACACCGCCGCCTCCACCGCCGCCGTGGGTGCTAACGCCAGCGCCGTTGCCAGCCAAACGGCTCGGTGGGGAGCCGGAGTTTTGGGAGAAGGGGCCCTGGGTGTGGCCGCCGCCAGGGGAGCCAGCCGCACGGCCGCCCAAAATCGCCAGGCTGACGTCGTGTCCGGAGCCGCGGTCCCCACCCGCCAGGCCAGCAGTGTCCCGCCAACATTCGGCGGACAGCAGCCGCTGGCAGGAGATAGCCGAGGAAGAGTGGCCGCCGTACGGCGTCCGCTACCGCATTCGGGTATCCAACGGGGTGGTAAGAGTCCTGAGGGGCTAATAAAAACCATTAATGGTTTTAAAAAATCACAATCGGTTTGTTTATTTACCTTTTGGGTAACGGGTTGCCGGACATAGGTTATAGGGACGGGGGCGCCGAGATAGGCGTTCGATCGATAGTTGCGATCGATGGGTTGACAAAATTGGTTATTTCTATGTTCAAGAATTCAAATGGCAACTGAAGACAACGAAAAAGCAACGACGATGGCAACACTGGAACCCACAATCGATAAACGCGATCGTGGTGAGATTCCAGGGAGTTGCCGGACCGAGGGAAAGCGAAACGGTGACTTTTAGTTTGGGGAAATGTCTGGGCGGGAAAATTCGAATTCCACGCAGGGGAACTGGGAACTGTCTTGAGAACGGGGAACTGTCTGGGAAATGGGAACTGGGAACTGTCTGGGGAACTGGGAACTTACTGGAGAACGGGGAACTGTCTGGGGAACACGGAAACACTCTGGGGAAATAATCTTTCAAGGAGCTGCATGGAGAAGTCTTTTAGGGAAACAGTCGCGGGAAAGTTCAAGTCTTTCAAGGAGCTGTACGGGTAAAGTCTTTTAGGAGAACAGTCTGGGGAAAGGTTAAGTCTTTCGGGGAACTGTCTGGGGAACATCTAACACGCAAGTCAGGCGGGGAATTCGAGTAGTCTAAACATAAAGGGCGGGGAAAGTCACCACTTTCATTACGTTTCCGAAGGAAGGGGGAAATGTGAGGAGTCATAAACTCCCCAGAAATCTCGATGCAGGAGATCGGCCTAGCAACAGCGGAGGAGGCGAGAAAACCGGAGAAATGAAGGGCATCCAGGTTAAACGGGAAACATTCGGACCTTGGACCCTCATATGGCAAGGGCAATGAGGTCGTACGGTGAATTGGCGGACTTCGGACCCGCACAAAGAGGACACACCGTGAATTAACGGTACCTCGATGGACCTTGGACCCGCGCCCGGCAAGGGCAACGGGGTCATACGGTTAATTGGCGGACTTCGGACCCGCACAAAGAGGACACACCGTGAATTAACGGTACCTCAGTGGACCTTGGACCCGAGGGAAATAACGGCACCTACAGCGCCTATAAAAAGGACGGCGCAAGCGCAGCTCGGGACAGTAGGAGTGCGAGAATCAGAGCGAGTGCGTGAACGCGGAACAAGTAAACATCGAAACCGAAGTGCCCAAGGATCAAGATCGCAAAGTCGAGACGCCGAACGACGACAAGTCTACAAGGCTGAGGCTACAACGCTGAGATCCAACGGTGCTAGGTCGTGGTAAAGTCAAGCTTAGGGAGTCCTTGCGCGGTGTCAGGCGATAAAGGTGGCTAGGCGATAAGGGAGAACTTTGTTCTACCTGCTAGGCGATACACCTTGCCAGACGATAAAGGTGGCTAGGCGATAAGGCGTAACTTCGGTTCACCTGCTAGGCGATACACCTTGCCGGCCCCGGTAGGGAAGCTCGCATAACATCCAGGGTTTGGTGGAGGCGTACCGATCTCAGTCACCCGGAGCAGCAAGCCGAAGCAACACAGCGGTAAGCCAGGAGTGACGCACAAGCACGCCAGGAGCAGAGCAGCAGCGAGCCAGGAGCAACGCCAGAAGCCAGGAGACAGCGACAACGGGCAGCAGGGCAATAGCAATAAGGCTTTATTTGGAGAGTCAATAAACCAGCACTAACCTAATCATTTCTGGCGTTATCCTTTGGTCACGGGCGGTCACTCACTATAAATTTGGTGGAACGAGCTCACAACCTCTCTGAGCTAGCCGCACGTTTACGTAGCGAGCAGAAATAAAGAAACAGGTCGTTACAAACTTAGTCAAAAAAGACACAAAGTTTAAGTGGAGCGAAGAGACAGAAAAAGCAATGCAAAACCTAAAAAAAGCACTAACGGAAGCACCGGTACTGACTTGCCCGGATTTTGGGAAAACGTTTATACTTCAGACGGACGCCAGCAACTGCGGATTAGGAGCGGTCCTGACCCGAAAGGAGGAAAACGGCGAGCACGTAATATCATACGCCAGTCGGAAGCTCACAAAGACAGAGCAAAATTACTCAGCGACCGAAAAAGAATGCCTGGCAATCCACTGGGGCATCCAGAAAATGAGGATGTACTTGGAAGGGTATCATTTTATAGTCATCACTGATCATCAGGCGCTAAAATGGCTAAACTCGATAGAGAGCCCGTCAGGACGGATTGCCAGATGGGCGTTGGCAATGCAGCCAAACTCGTTCAAATACGCTATCGCAAAGGAAAGTTCAATGTCGTTGCAGATGCACTATCCAGAATGCCA
Organism: Drosophila fuyamai; assembly: GCA_018153365.1. NCBI lineage: Eukaryota > Metazoa > Arthropoda > Insecta > Diptera > Drosophilidae > Drosophila > Drosophila fuyamai. The sequence goes on along the minus strand of JAECXW010000364.1, from coordinate 470,696 downwards.
GAAGAAGAAGCTCACGGAGCCGAGCTCGAAGAAGACCTCTGGATTAAACAGAAACTCCTAGACTTGGAAAGAAATCCCGAAACATGGCCAGATTACGCGATAATCAATGGAAAACTATACAGACATCTACCGTCATGGGCTGCAGACGAGGACACGCAGCCATGGAAACTATGCATAGCGAGGAGTCAAAGAGCACGAGTACTACGAGAAAACCACAGCGAGGCAACAGCAGGACACCTAGGCGTCAGAAAAACAAAACACCGGATTATGGCAACATACTACTGGCAAGGGATGCACAGAGACATACAGCAGCACGTACGAAGCTGCGAAACATGTCAACGGTATAAGACATCACAACAACAAGCAGCTGGGAAAATGTTGTCACAGATCGCGAAAACACCCTGTGAAACCTTGTGCATAGACTTTGTGGGGCCACTACCACGGTCTAGCCACGGTAATAACATGTTATTAGTAATGTTCGATAAATTCACGAAGTGGGTGGAGATAGCAGCCGTCCGGAAAGCGACCACGGAAATCGTATTAAAGGTCCTCAGGGAACAAATCATATAACGGTTTGGAACTCCAGAAAACCTAATCTCAGACAATGGAGTACAATTCACAAGCAACAAGTTCAAGGCACAACTACAGAAATGGTGGATTGCTCACCAACTAACAGCCCCATACACCCCTCAGCAGAAAGGGCAAACCGCACGATAAAAACAATGATAGCCCAATTCTCAGGAACAGAGCACACAAGATGGGACGACTGGCTACCTGAAATCTCGCTAGCAATCAACAGTAGCAGATCGGAATCAACAGGGTATAGCCCGGCATATCTACTATACGGACGGGAAATTAGACTACCAGGAAGCCTGTTTGCCGAAAACACTCAAGGATCCGGAATCATAGAGGAGACCGTGGAGGCACGATGGGAAAGGATAATGGATACAAGGAAACTAGCACACCTAAACATGGGAAAGGCAGCACAGGATCAAGCTAGATCATACAACCTCCGGAAAAGGGACTGGAGACCCAAAATAGGAGAGCTAGTATGGGAAAGACAACACCCCTTGTCAAAAGCAGCAACCGGATTCGCGGCCAAGCTAGCACCAAAATACGAAGGTCCATTCAAAGTGACAGGCTTCATATCAGCGGTGATTGCAACAATAAAACACACGGTGACCGGGAAGACACACAGAGCCTACATAAACGAACTAAAACCCCATGTATAAAACCTCGACTAACAAGCATGCGTAACCCCAAAAACAACAAGCTAAAACTATACGCACATTTTTCAGAATGAACAACAAACTGAAAAACTCGCTCTCCAAGTACCGAGAGAACCTCCAAAGGCTCAACCAGCAGCGGCGAAGAGTAATAATGTGACGACCCAGCGTCACAAATAATAAAAGAACATTCCAAAAACAACACACAATGATCTTTTATTCTCCCTACGCTACACCACATTCAAAACACGCGCCAAAATCGCGCACTTCCAAAACGCGCGCCCAAAAACATTAAACCAGTCACAGTAATATACCGATAGTCGACTACCTATATTTCGTGACTCGATAACGAGTTATCGAGATCGGGATTCTCGTCATCGACCACTCTGGGCACACTCAACGGGGCCTATATAAGCAGAGGCAAGACCCCAGATGAGTCACTTGCGTTCCGACGATCTTCGAGGAAACATCAGCAACAAGGTAAGTGTTCTGGTAGATAGTCTTGGTAGTAGTAGTGGATCCGTAAGAACGCGGTTTATAAATCGGTTCTACGACCTCGACAGGATCACTGGCGTACCGGTGTGGTTTCCTAGAAAACAGCCCAGACCCAGTCGTGATCACTGAGGCGGCACGGTTTTCGTAATACAGGCCCACCTCAGTGAGTTCCCCCAGAAGTCACGTTTCTGGCTCCCGACCCGGAAACGAAACGGATGTAGAAACGGCAGTTCGAACATAGCGATGCCCGGCAGACCGAAATTAACGATGCCCTACATTCCCGAATCCCTCTAGAAACCAAGTAGATCTTCCCCAACGACCCAGAACACTTCGACCCGACGTACGCACGACGAAGCAGTTCGTCACTCGGCTCATCCGCAGCGCCGACACTCGCGGCAAGCAGTTCATCACTCGGCCCTTTCGCAGCGCCGAAAATCGCACACCGGATCACGACAGCAAGCAGTCCATCCCTCGGCTCTTCCGAAGCGCCGAATCGACAGAGCAAGCAGTCCCGACGCATCTACACACAACTACACGATTATACGATTACTTTGAAATACACGTCTCTAGTTTTACCCATCTGTGTCATTATTGGGGAAAGGGAGGTAAACCGATCTATAGAGGAATAAATATAAATATCTGTCACGAACCCTGATCACGGCGAGCTATACCGCCTCCCAAATCAGGGTCGTTACAAAGTTTTCTCTTTAATTTCCCAATTCCCCTTTCTCTCATCCTGCTTTCTCTTTAAACCTCCCCTTTCCCTTGACTTGCCCTTGGACTGTGGTCCTCGCCTATGAGCGGAGATGAAAAGAGAGAGGATAAAGGGGTAAAACGGTTTGACTGCCGCCACGATCGTCCTCCCCCGCGTTTCAGCAGCTACCCCTCCCATCATTCCAAAGTACCTTTATTTTTTCCTTTTTTTATTGCTCAACTGATTTGCTTTTCTTTTCGTTTCCAGATGAACGGCTTTCCTAAGGAGATAAAGAAGAAGATGACCTGGGACCTACATAGATTGACTGGGCCGCGCGCCTCTGCGGCGGAGACCTGCCGCTGGAGTTTGGGCCTCGGGTTTCTCCAGGACATCTCCCGTCTCCGGTGTCGGCGGCAACCACCCGGCGTCTTCGCGGTGTACCCTTGGGTCCCGCGGATTTGATTTTTGAGGGTCCTGCGCTGGGGTCTCTGTCTCCTCCGTGGCCTTCGCCTTGTCGCCGGCAGGCCAGGTCCACGTGACGGTGTGTTGCCGCCACTGGATTCCGCCAGCCACAAACGCATTTAATGCATGTGCGACGTGGGCCTGCGGGATCTCCGTGCGGCAGTACTGCCACTGCTCCTCTCCTCCTCCTGGTCTGGGAGCCTCCTCCTCGGTGTGATCCTCCGGTTCCTCCTCTCGGACCTCCTGGCCATGCCGAGGCGTGGGCGGTCGGGGCGGAGTCCACTTCGGTGGGTGCGGGTTCTCTGCCTCTGGATGACGTGGAGGGGGGCTGGGAGTGGTATCCCGGTTGCTGTCCTCTGGCTCCTCTCCTCGGACCTCCTGGTCATACCGGGGCGTAGGCGGTCGGGCCGGGGTCCACTTCGGTGGGCGTGGGGCCTCCGCCTCCTGTTGACGTGGTGGGGGGCTGGGAGCGGGATCCCGGTCGTCATCCTCCAGCCATTCTTGCGGGCGGGGGGTCGGAGGTGGCTCGTGCCAATCTTGGGGATGTGGGTTTGGATATTGGTCGGGGCCAGGGGTCCACGACTGGCACCTCCGATGTCGCCGGATCGGGGAGTCGGGGGAATTCCCTGCATCCCTCCTGGGATTAAGGGCACCTCTTCCACCAGGACCTCACCCGACCACAACTGGCGCTCCTCCTCTTCCCACTTCTGCAGCCGCTGTTGCCATTCGGTGTCCTGGCCCCGCTTCACCTCCTCCGCCCTTCTCTTGGCCTCCTCGACTTCCGCCGCCTTCCGGGCTTTCTCCTCTCCTTGCTTGAGGCGATACACCTCCTGCACGATGGCTTCAGCGGCGGCTTGCTTCATCCACTCCCATTCACGCTGCGCTGAGGACCTGCGGATCCCTAGCCCTCTTTAGGCGCCACTCCCGCCTCTCCTTGACCGGGTCCTCGGCCCACTCCACATCGCTCTCATCCGAGGTGACTATGGGCTCGGGCTCCGAGCGAGCACCATCGTCCTCGGCACCGCGTCGCGGGGTTTGGGTGGTCCGGAAGATAGGCAGCGGCCTAGCCTCCGACCGTCCTTTCTCCGCGACGGGTCCTTCAGGACCTCGCTGAAGTGCGGCCTGCCTCCTTGCTGCTGCTCTCGTAACTCGGGTACTCATGTTGACTTCTTGATTTGATTTGCCCGTTCCCTTGCACTTCCCTTTACCATGATGCCTCGGTTTCGGGGATTCCTTTTATGCCGTACCGTTATGTCCCTATCGGCTCTCTTTGCGGCTTATCTTCTCATTGGAGGGGGCCGTTTTCTCTTAACCCTGCGTGTCTGATGCTGACACTTTCCTCCGATGACTAGGTCTTCTTTCGTTTTTTTTTTCTTTGCTCGCATGGTACTAGCTTTACGGTACCCCGTACCGTCTCTCCCCTTTCCTCGGTGACATGTATTCTGTCTTTGTTCTCCAGATGTTTTCCTTGTGATCGTTTCGCAGGTCTGGTGAGTGCTTTCGTTGATATGTCCCTTTCTATGTGGTATGCTCCGTTGACTCCGGTCTTTGGCCTGACGTAGAAACGGTTGCCTCTGCCCCATTTAGTCTGGGATCTGTCTAGTTTTCATTTGCAAGATCGTCCTTCTTGTCTGTCCAACTCCCTCTTCCGTTGACTCCGGCTCTGTCCTGACGATTAAACGGATTCTCGCAATCCCGATCCTTTGTTCGTCGTTGACTTGGGTGTATGCTGGCATGATTAGAGCCCTTGCTCGTGTGTGGCGTGCTCCGTTGATTCCGGTTTTGGCCTGACGATTAAACGGTTGCTACTGTCCCACGCAGTCTTGGACACTTGTTGTTCTGCATCGCTTGACGATTAAACGATATCTTGTCTGTCTGCCCACATCCCTTTCCGTTGACTCCGGCTTTGTCCTGACGATTAACCGGATTCTCGCAATCCCGATCCTTTGTTCGTCGTTGACTTAGGTGGGTGCTGGCCTAATCAGAGTCCTTGCTCGTGTGTGGCGTGTTCCGTTGACTCCGGTTTTGGCCTGACTATTAAACGGTTGCTACTGTCCCACGCAGTCTTGGACACTGGTTGTTCTGCATTCGCTTGACGATTAAACGATATGTCTCCTGTTTGTCCACTTTCCGTTTCGTGTGCCTTCTCCTGCTGCTTTAGATCGCTGATGTGCACTGTGCGTTGCTTCTTGCTTCTTTTGCAGATTACTGGGGATACAAAATCGACTACCTGATATGGATCATCATATCTCGGCGCTAGTTTGGCCGCGAAGCCTTCTGCCTTCCTGTGCCCAGCGTTTCTTTGTTGTACAACGCGTTTGGCAGCCGCGGTTCTCTGCCCTGCGTTTGAAAGGAAGGTGAGTATCCTGTGGACTCGGATACGTTTGAGTTAACTGCTAGCATTATCTCTGGCCAAGTTTTCGTCCAAGTTCCTTTGGTTTTGTCCGGCAACTGTGCGATCATGGTTTTTACGGTTCGGTTCGCGAGCTCGGTTGGATTTTCTTGAGGAGTGTATGGTGCCGTGAACTGTTGTTTTATTCCCATGTCGTGAAGAAACTTCTTAAATGCCCGACTGGCGAACTGCACCCCGTTGTTCGTAACCACCACTTTTGGAACTCCAAATAGAGCAATTATTCGTTCTTTAAACGCCTTTTGCAGGGTTTCTGCTGTAGCGGTTCGTAATGGCACCAATTCTGTCCATTTAGAGAAACGGTCGATTAAAACCAACAACATTTGGTTACCGTGCTTCGATCTTGGCAGGGGCCCAACAAAATCCGCGCACACCGTTTCCCATAGTTCCTCAGGGATGCAACCTCAAAGTCGTATTGTTGCAACTCAAGGGCCCACCTTGCGATTCTTCCGGACGGGCTTTCAGCCATTTCAGTGCCATGTGATCTGTTACCACCTCGAAGTGGTAGCCTTCCAGGTAGGGCCTTAGTTTTCTGATTGCCCAGACAATGGCCAAGCACTCTTTCTCCGTTGTCGAATAGTTTTTCTCGGCTCCGTTTAGCGTCCGGCTGGAGTATGAGATAACTTTCTCGCCGTCCTCCGTGTTCCTCCGTGTTCTGTGCCGTATTTGCTGGCGTCTGTTTGCAGGATGAATGTTCTTCCAAAATCGGGACACGCTAATACTGGGTCAGACACCAGCCTCGCCTTCACCTCCTCGAATGCCTGCTGATGGTATTGCGTCCACACCCATTTTACGCCCTTGCGGAGTAGGTCGTTGAGCGGCTTATCGATGCGTATGAAGTCTGGTACTAATCGTCGGTACCACGATGCCACCCCTAGGTACTGTCTTAGCTCACGGACGGTTGCAGGTGGTCTGGGTCTGTACCAATTCCTTGGCTTGTGACTCGATGTCCCAGGTATAGCAGCTCCTGCTTGAAGAACTGACACTTCTCGGGGTTTATTCTCAGCTTTGCCTCCTTCAGACGGCGAAACACTTCTCTGAGATTGTCCTTGTGTTCTCGCTGAGTGCGTCAGGTAACGATTATGTCGGGTGATACGCGAACGCATGTGGAGACATCTCGGGTCCAATCACTTGGTCCAAGGCCCTTTGAAATGTTGCTGATGCCGAGTGTAATCCGAATGGCATCACTCTCCATTGGAAGAGCCCCTTTCCCGGCACCGTGAACGCCGTGAACGTTCTACTTTCTTTCTCTAGTGGAATTTGCCAGTATCTTTCTAGAGCAGCCAGTCCGCCAGCTCTTCGCTAATGCGCCTGCCTTGCCCCGGTGTCGATTGTGGCTTTGTACGAGTTCCCACCAATCGTCACAGCTGCGGACAACTGCTGCTCTTCTTCGATTAGCCTGCCAGTTAGATTGGAGAGGTATCCGCGTGCGACACTTGCTCGCCTCTTTGCGGCTGGGATCGCTGGCCATTTTCCGCTCTCTGGCGGCATTCCACGCATCTAACACCCACCTTTCCGCATATCTAGCAGAATAGCATTCGCTGGTTTCGGCAACCTCTTGCCCAATGACCGTGTCCGCCACATTTGCGACATGCCTCCTGTGGGTTGGTTACGTATTGTTGAACTTGGTTGCTTCCTGTTGTCGCGCTTTGTGGTCTCAGGGTAGTGTTTGGTGGTCTCCATAGAGTATTGGTCTGCTGCCTTTGATATTCTGTATTCTGCGTATTTCGCGATATTTCGGCTGGCCTGCCTTGCCTGCTGGTATTCTCGCATCTTCTACATGTCACCTGAGACGGGAGTGTCGTCTTTGTCCTGCTGAACTTATTTTCCTGGGAGAACATTTCCCGCTCTATTTCGAGCTCTTCGTATTCTGTGGCCAGGATCATGATGGCTTCCAGGTCGTCGATCTTGTACGTTCGGAGGGAAATTCGTAGGTCAGGAGTGCTGTTCTCCTTTATGACCTCGAGTACTTTCTCCGGACTGTACCCGAGTGGCCTTATCATGGTCTGCATGTCCACCATGTAATCCTTGAACGGCTCTCTGAATCCTTGCTTCCGAGCTTTGACTTGGTCCTCTAGTTTCGCCAAATAACCTCTGGGCAGAAAGAACGTTTGGAAACTCTCAATAAAGTCTCCCCACGTTCTCCAGGTTGTTCGAGATAAACCACTTTAATGCTCTGCCTTGTAGTAGTTCTGGCATTGCTCGAGGTACCATGTTCAAGTCCAACCCGTAGGTACTCGCGGACCATCCCACCAAGAATTCAAGCGGTTTCTCTGTGCCCTCGAATCTAAAAGTCCATTCTCTGACCTGCTTCGCGACTTTAGCGGGTGTCGAAGTCCTGGATCTCGCGTCAAGGGCGGAAAAACCACCGGGCTGGACCTTCGGGCGAGGCCGAGCCGGGAGAATACTTTGCGGGTGTCGAAGTCCTGGATCTCGCGTCAAGGGCGGAAAATCCACCGGGCTGGACCTTCGGGCGAGGCCGAGCCGGGAGAATACTTTGCGGGTGTCGAAGTCCTGGATCTCGCGTCAAGGGCGGAAAATCCACCGGGCTGGACCTTCGGGCGAGGCCGAGCCGGGAGAATACTTTGCGGGTGTCGAAGTCCTGGATCTCGCGTCAAGGGCGGAAAATCCACCGGGCTGGACCTTCGGGCGAGGCCGAGCCGGTAGAATACTTTGGGAGGGGGCCGGATAGTAAAGGGACAGAGGGATTCGACTTGACTGACCGGCCGGGACGGGTGTCCACGTGCCAGTCTCCAAGCTACTACGTAGACCAGACACTAGGTTAATAGACCCGGCGGGACGGGTGTCCACGCGCAAATCCCAAACTACGCAAGGGAGTGGGGAAACTACTGGAGAACGGATCCGGCGGGACGAGTGTCCACGCGCAAATCTCAAGCTACGCAAGGGAATGGGGGAAACTACCGGAGAACGGATCCGGCGGGACGGGTGTCCACGCACGAATCCCAAACTACGCAAGGAAACTACCGGAGAACGGATCCGGCGGGACGGGTGTCCACGCTCGAATCCCAAACTACGCAAGGGAGGTTGGGGAACTTCTGGACCGGACGGAAAGGGTCCGCGTTCGGGTCCGATGGTACTACTAGGAGCAAAAAACTACGGCTACAGTGGCGAACGGGAAATATGTCCGCGTTCGGGCCCAAAGTAATTAAACTTGCGTACTACACGTGGAGCCTCGAAATTTCGTTGAGTCGTGTGCCCATCACACGTCTGCCTCGTTCCGCGATCCCGAGAGAAGAGCCTCGCTGTCCGGTTATTGTGTGATCGCTTACCCTTTTCTCTTTGTTCCCGCATTCGGGATTTCTAGTATTTTCCTACTACTGGTATCTTAGCTCTTTGCTTTTCTAGTATTAAATGCGCCTCGGTTAAATATCGGCTAGCGTTGCCACCCTGGGATTCGAACTTAGATATAACTTATTTAATATTACTATGTCTTAATATTTATTGAACTCCATGTAATTTCTCTTAAAACTATCATAAAGATAAGAAAAGCCATTGTGGCGACACGCTTCCTAGGCGGGTTCGTCACAGTACATAGCTTCTAGTTCGGACCAGAGTTCTTTGAGTTCTGGATTGTTTTCCGTCTCGTTGTAGTATTCCACGAAGGCTTTCCGCATGTCTTCAGTTCTACCCGTCAGGGAGATGCGCACCCTTTGTTCACATTGGTGAAATCCTCTTTCTTGAGGCTGTAGATCCAACTTCTCCCCATTCCGGTGTTTTGTGTTTTTACTGCCGGGACAATCACGTTTTTGGGCGCCAGATGTAACGAACTGTTTTTAATGTTTGGCTTGCTACGAAGTTCGTGCGGCTAGCTCAGTAGAATTTATGCGTTCGTCCCACCAAATTTATATAAACGTGACCGCCCGGTTACCAGTAACAACACTTCAGAATTCAGTTAAAGAAGCTTTTTTTTATATTTCGTGCTATTGATGCTCGGAGATTCCTCGCTGCTGGTCCTGGTCGTTTCGAGTACTTTCGCCGCCACTCGTAGACGAGGGCGTAGAGTTGGACCGTTGGGCTTAGAGAAGCGTCACCGTTCTCAGACTAGGGTGAACAGGCACTATGCTCGCACGACCTTCGTCCTGCCAGCTGCAGCCTCCTGTCCCTTGCTCTGTCCCGGCCGGTCCCGCTAGACGCTCACTCAGTTTCCTTTGACGCTCCGGTACTACGGCCAGATTACGTCAGGAGTCCCCGTAGCTAACGCCCAGAGAAAGACGAACGTTCCACCCTGGCCTTCCCTCCCGACTGTTGCGATCGTACCTGCGGCTCGGCTCTTGGTGCGGCCTCTGGCTGTTTGTCCACGTCGTCGTCCTGCGCGACTGACTGCGGTGTTATTCCATGTTGCTCCCTTGAGGCCCGGCTCACTCTGGTGGTATTGACGTGCCGAGCTAAGTCTGCCTATAACCGGCGCAACTGATCGGTACTACGGCCGACGCCGCTGAACTAATCGGTATTACAGCCAATGTAGCCGGACTGGTTGGTATTACAGCCGGTACAGCTAGCCTGATCGGTATTACAGCCAATGCAGCTAAACTGACCGGTATTACAGCCAACTTAGTCGGACTAATCGGTATTACAGCCAATCTTGATCTTCTGCAGACTTGGCCGTGTGTCCGTGACTTGCTTGGTCCCGAATGTCTCGACGTGGCGATCTTGTTCCCGGCTGGTTCCTACGGTTGTATATTCTTGACTTTGACTTTTACTAGACGTTGTTCACTTCGGCTTGATGCTCGATGACTGGTCCTGATTCCAGCGCTGGGCCCGCTTATATAAGCCTCCGGGTCCCGTTAATCCTCAGCCTCTCCTTTTCTTCTCTCCACTCCAAGGTCCAAAGTCTGGACTCTCTCTCTGACTAGTGCCGTCTAGCTCTGGCGCCTCTCTCCGCTCCGTCTCTCCCAATCTCTCCAAACTCTCTTTGGATTCGTACTCTGTACTTTCTCTCCTCTCTTTCTTCAACTGCTTTCTCCAAACTCTCTTTTCCTGCGTTGCCGTTACTACGCGAAATAGTTGCGTAAGTAGCAACTGGTAGGTTCTCCATGCAGTTATTTTTCGGATATTTTGTGTGGAGTTATTCAACTCCTCACAGCTGTTTGACGCCGCTCCATGTGTGCCTTACAGTGCCCGGCGCCCTATTATTCTGTCCCATAGAGACACGCTGACAGAGATGGTAGTACGCTACTGCCATGAGAATATGGGGCATCAGAACCAGAATGCCACCATACGCGAGAAGGGGAAGAAGTTCTAGATAACGAGCTTACGGAGGCTGCTACGAAAGGATGCGACTGACTGCCACATTTGCAAGTTGCGGAGGACACAGCCTATGCGGCCAATAATGGGTCTCTTGCCAGAGGACAGACTGGAAGCCAACGGATGGCCATTCAAGTACACAGGCTTTGATTATTTTGCACTGTTGCACGTGACGATTGGACGTCGCTTAGAGAAAAGGTGGGTGACATTGTTCACCTATTTAACCACAAGGCCATCCGTTTGGAGATGGCACATGATTTATCTACAGACTCCAGCATCATCGCTGTAAGAAACTCCATGAGCCGGCGAGGAGGTGGTCAAGATGAAGAGCGATAATGGGAAAAATTTCGTTGGAGCCAATCGAGAGGCCCGAAGATTCAACGAGGTTTTCGAGCCAGAGAAGATGGATCGAATGGAACTTCAACTGTCCGGCGAACCCAGCTGAGGGTGGCGCTTGGGAAAGGATGGTCCATTGCGTCAAGGAGGTGCTGGCCCATACGATGAGGGAGCTGGCTCTTAAGGAACACGTTCTGGAGAATCTGTTGATCGAGGTGGATAACATAGTTAATTCTCGCCCACTTACGCATTTGCCAGTCACGGTGGATCAGGAAGCTCCACTGACTGGCAACGACTTGCTGAAAGAAGAACCGAATCTGCCGGATCTACCCGAAGGTCATGGACAGCCGTTGGAGAGGTAAAGAAGCAGTGGCGACTGGCCACAATGATGAAAACCCCTTCTGAAGGCAATGGGTGCACGGGTATTTGTCTACTCTTGTGCGCAGAGAGAAATGGTGCGCGCACGTCGAGCCCCTGCGTCGAGGAAACTTGGTGTTCATCTGCAATCCGGCCATAACACGACGAGAGTGGAAACGAGGCATCGTGGAGGAGGTGTTTACTGGAGTAGATAGAGTGCCCAGAAGAGCAGCGGTACGGACTGACGATCAAGCAAGGATGATTCGTCCCGCTGCGAAGCTAGCTGTCCTGGATGAGGTGAATGCGACTGCTTCTTGGGGGTGGGGAAGTCGCGGAACGGATAAGGTAGTCTGTTAAGTAACGATAGTCAGTCAGTCTGAGTTACTAGAGTGCACTTTCGTTCAGTATTGTATTCGCGGTTTACACTATGTTTGTATCTGGCCACACTGATTGTGGTCTAAAGCTACGTTAAGTTTGGAGCCACAGACACTCCGATCAGCGATCCCAGAAAAAGAGGAAGGAGATACTGCGGTAGGTCAAAATATATTAAGTTGAGGCTAATTATACCCGTTACTCGTAGAGTAAAAGGGTATATTGTATTCGTGCAAAAGTATGTAACAGGTAGAAGGAAGCGTTTCCGACCCTATAAAGTATATATATTCTTGTTCAGGATCACTAGCCGAGTCGATCTAGCCATGTCCGTCTTTCCGTCTGTCCGTCTGTCTGTCCGTCTGTCTGTCCGTATGAACGCTGAGATCTCGGAAACTATAAAAGCTAGAAGATTGGCATTTTGCATGAAGATTTTTGAAGATCCTACGCAGCGCAAGTTTGTTTCAAAATGGTGCCACGCCCCCTCTGACGCACACAAGCCACAAGCTGTGGCCACAGTTTTGATGTTATTATAAAGATTTTAATTGATATGTGTTTGTTTCGTCAATACCTATCGATTGACCTAATAAAAGTTTGCCACGCCCACTCTAACGCCCAAAAACCCATAAAACGCTTAAGCCTATATTTCAGCCTTTTATAGCGCCATCTAACGGATGACTTTGGAAAAGCTGGCCAAGGTGCTCAACGGAGTCAACGTTAATTCTCGATAAAGATTTCTATTAAAGGAAATTACGATGGTTTTCATTTGTCAATACCGAACTATGTCCCAAGAACTATGCAAATCAAATCAAGTTAGCCAAATTGGAGGTCTGAGTCAAACAATGGCGTATGTGTGTATGTATGTAAGCATTGCATTCAAAAACATAAACATAAACACAGCTGTTGGTGCAGGACAAAAGCTGCCTGCGCTGGTGCTGATGCTCGTGCTGTAAAGCTGCCAGCTCTAAGAGATCGCCGAATTCAAATTGATAATTTGAACTGAGTAACGGGTATCTGATAGTCGAGGCACTCGACTATAGTGTTCTCACTTGTTTTAATTTGTATTTTCCTAACAGAATAAAACAACCATGCACACACGATTATGTACGAGTGTTGGTTACGCTACAATATCTGTTATTTTCTTGTTTCGGTGAAGTACTGAGTGTTAGAGGCAACTCCCATGATTTAGATCGTCACTTACTTAAACATAAAATCGCGGCCAACCGAGGAGTTCGGATCCGAACCCGAGGGTCGCGTTCCAGAGCGCGTACGTTGCAAGAAAGCGAGTGAGCGAGCGTAAGCGGGGCGAGAGCGAAAGCTTGGGCTACTGACCTAAACAACCTTTCTTTATCATTTGTGCGAACATTAAATTTCGTTCACACTCCTGCAAGATTAATTTTTTCGTGTCAACTCCACGTCCGAGTTTTTCCGGCACAACGGCAGTCGAGAAATTTCTATGCTTCGATTCGATCAAATTTTCCATCCGTCTCTGCTTTGTGTGCATCACCATATTCCTTGCCGTCTTATTTTTCGTTCATCGTTGTACATCAACTTGCCAACGGTCAAGGCATATGTGCATCCAGACATACACACGTGAAGTTAAGCCAATACCGAATTAAATAAAACAACCTTTTCAGTCGAGTTCTGTATTAAAACTGATTTTATTTTCTAAGTCCCTGCTTAGAAAACTAAAATGAAATTCCTATTCTGTGGCATACGCAGAGGCCGCGACTGCCTGAGTGGAAGGGTTATCATTTGATCCCCGCACAGGAACTCTTGGTGCAGTGTGAGAAACATCTCAAGCGATTATTTTCGGTTAGGACTGCCTGCACTTACAGATTACAAGTGCTAACACCGCTCCCTTGTAGGGTTTAAAATTCCAAATCATAGTTTATGGCTCTAGATCGATTTACAACTGTCACATGACATGCACAGAGCTTATAAAGTACTAGAGCACCCGGCGAACTTTGTCTCGCCCAATTTTGACGACTTCATATAGCCCCAGAGTAATAAAAAACATTGGTAATTCAAATTTCATAAAAATTTATTTGACTCGAAATCAGTGGAGAGCCGTCATCATTATATATTTTCGCCGGGTGCAATTCAGAGATGCCACGCTATTATACATGAAACGCTGCATCGAAGAAGTTTCAACGCTGGAAGAAAGGTGATGCTGTTGCTGGAAATAATGCCTTCGTTAAAAATTAATTTGACTCGAAATCAGTGAGGAGCCGTCATCATTATTTATTTTTGCCCCGGTAATTATTTTTGGCAGAGATCGGTGTTATTTTTCGGCGGAGGCAAAGCAACATTTTTCCGGCTACGACATCGGTCCTAACCTGACCAGCAACCCATAGGAAGGAACGATTTAAACGGAGCTACCTACCTTCAGAGCGGCACAGACCAGTGTACGGGCCCGCAATCCAGCCGCCTGAGGATTACGCCGGTGAGTCCGTTCCGGATCTGTGTGGGTGACGAGGCCTTGTTTCGCGCTCCCACGAGCCGCCGCAGCACATATATCCCGGCAAGATTTTCTTGTCCTGGATGAAGTCCAGCGACGCGCACTCGGCCGCCTTTCCTAGCTGGCAAAAATCCAGCGGCGGGCCACGAATTACGTGTATCCACAGTTCCTTCGCCAGCGGCTGCCACTGGGGACAGAAAGCTGCGCCGACAGCAGTCCGTGGGCACCTACAAAACACACATAAATAGTTATTTAAGAATCTGTAAATTTGTAAATTGTACTTACCATATTTGTGAATTGATGTGGATTTACCTCCTTTCTCGCCCCTCGTCCAGTGCAGCAATTTGGTCGCGGGAATCCCTAGAAGTGAGGGAAACACTCAGGTCAATAGGCACTTTTCCTTATATAAATGTATACATACGCACGTCCCTTCTCATCCCTCGAAGCTCCCCAGGATTAGGTGGCCCCCAAACCCAGCCTGCGCGAAGTTTTATTTCCGCGGCGACTGTAGCCAGTTCCCTGACCCGATGGTGCTACCGCTGTGACCTCTTAATTAATTTACAAAACGCTGGTGGGTTTAGGGTCCTGCACGTAAAAAAGCATCATTACCTGCAATACAAATGGTTATAAATATTAAATATTTAAGAGGCAAGTTGAAAATGAGAGTGTGAGTTATTTACCTGTTGGGGGAGATGGGCCGGTCGTAGACCGCCTGGCAGCGATTCCGGCCGCTAACGATGGGTGGTGCCCCCCTGAAATCCACTAGGGACACCACAGGAAGGTTGGGTGACCTCTAGCAGCCACATCCAATGCCACTTTTCCGTCGTATTTGTCCAGATTTGTTTATTTTAGTCTTGTTTACATTTTCGTTGTTAGAGATGTTAGTATTTGTAGAGTGAGACGTCGATAGTAATCGATATTTAATTTTGTGGGGCTGTAGGGACATTGGGGGTACTCCGCCCTGAGAATTCCGGAGCTAGCCGGAGCCGTCCCAGGAAGACCAATATGCAGTTCCATAACAGTTGTCATCTGGAGAACTACGCCTATAAGATGGATATCCATCGGGTCCACTGATTGTTTCAGCCAGGAGTTTCCGTTATCCATGCATACTGATTCTGGTTTGTGGACTCCGCAAGGCCATGGATCATGCTCGTTGTCACAATGAAATGCAGCTCGTGATCAGTTTGTTTATCTGGTACTCGAATCAATTTGATCTGGTCGGATCTTGTGCGAATGTGGTAAGCCACGCTTCTGCCAATCAACAGAGTACATCCAACAACGAACTGCGCCAAAAACTAATTCAATAAGTACTGTGATCTTTTGCTTGGATACTCGTGCAGTGATGTCAGGTCGATCGCTAGATGTTGGTCTGGAAGCAACAGATTCGTAATTTCGAACCATTTCGGATTGAATGTGAACGTGATGAATAAATCCGGGCCTCCGTATTTACGGACATACGTCATCGCATACATACGTCATCGCATCTCATGCATATGGCCCGGGCTTCCAACATAAGTAGCTGGGAGAATGGTCAAACAACCGATGTTGGTCACATGACCTGCAGTAGCGATGGCGTCACAAAGGTGGATGTACTCGTCTGACCGCAATTTCGACTGATTGAAACGAATGAAATTGAGGAGAAGGAATTTATGATCTTTGTTTGGTGGAGGTAACATTGCGCCCGCTCGATGGTGAATTAGCCCTTGAATCTGAATGTTGGGATGCAATTTTGAAAAAAATGAAAGTTGTTCATTTTGATGATAAAGAGACGCCATTACCCTATAACTAAGATTGTAGCCTGGTTGATGAACAACCTCGGCTCCAAATGACGTCATTTGAAAGCATCCGTTATATTTTTGTGCAAGCTTTAGGAAACTTTTTGATTGGGCTGAATTTCCATATAGTAGCGAATAAAATGGCTCTGGTGGATGAGCCAAAACGGGCAATTTAATTTTGCCACCTGCACAGCATAAGCCGGGGTTTCCAATCGAAACTTCAGTGCATTGCAATGCTCACATACGACAGACAATGAACCAATAACAACGCAGATATGATCTTTGTAGGGTGTTTCGAAATTGTATGCGAATGCAGCACGATTCAAGTTATATTTGAGGCTGGTCTTTTTCTACTCACATTTTGTCGGTCTTTGTGCAGCGCGAAGCTATGCAATTCGGGCACGTGCCGATGCATTTATTTCTGCACGTACCTCTTGCGTTCGATTATTAACGACATTCTGATAATGTATCGCATTGCGTGAACGCTGTTTAAGTCTTGATCTAAAAGCAGGCATTATTTCCAATTAAAACTTTTGCAATATTTCGTTAACTCGATTTTTTACAGTTTTATGTACAACGATGAAGGCATTATTTCCAAAGACTGCTGTTTTAACAGTTTTATGTACAACAATGAATACATCTCTTGAGCCGATAGCGACTTTTCCGGTAGGTTTTCCCAAAATTTTCTTATGTATTAACCTTCTTCTGACAATTACTAACAACTGGAAAAAAAATTGAGCCAAATCGGCTTGCGATGGCGTACATTTTTTGCACCATTTTTATATATATAGATTATACTTTTTTTATTAGTGTTCGTCAGAACATTCTTGTGTGTAGTATTATATTATAAAATTGATTATATTTATTTTTAATAAATGCAATACAAAATTAGTGGATGTATTTATTCTATTTTATTTCTTAAAAATTGACACCTTGCAACAGCTTCTATTATGATATTTAAAATGAGAAAGATAATTTTTTTTTTTTTTACATCAAAAATTTTTATATAATTGATTTATTGTATTTTTAAATTTAAATATTAAGCATACCGCTAGGTAATGCTATGGTTTGTAACTGCCTTCGTAGTTATTTTTACAATTGTAAAAATTAGGGATGCATGTCCAGTTAAATTATAAAAGTATAACTCCCTCAGTTCTAGCTTGTGAGTTTTTAAATATTGAATTTGCTTTGATAAAAGATTGATTTTTTCCGTATGATTAATTAATGGCATGTCGGGCGGGTTCCAAATAATCTTTGGTATTTAGTTGACTTACCAATGTAAGACAAAGCTAATGTTCCCTGAACTTCTAGCTGAATACTATGTTGAGCAACCAATATTTCATCAGTTCAATTCGAGCAGTACAATCTGACCTTAACGTCATTATTATTATTCCTTGTTCAGGTAAATTTACCATCTCTATTTTTGAGTTGCTACATTGAACTCTAGCGTTAGAATTGTTCTAAACCTTAAAAGCCAACTACTTTTTTTCCAACTCAACCCAATATGATTTTTCTATAGGCGATTTATACCTGCTATTTGATGACTTATTTGGTTCGAGAGGGTTAATCTCACAACTATTGTCGTTAGCACTACTCCAAGGCCAACTTCCCTCACAAACTCGTTTATTCTACTGCCACTTTTGACATTTATTAATAGTAGATTCTGTCATAAAGTGATATGCAAAGAACTCGAAATTATAAATCAAGTACTGAGAATCTACATGCAATGTGATCATGCGGTCGTCTAATTTAACCGGAACTGGGATAATTTTTTAAACACTGAAGCATGTCTACCAAACAAAGGTATTTTGGCATTAACTATTAATTTTTTATCCACAACTAAAACGATAGCAGTCAATAACGTGTAAACCTCCTTTAATTCTGCGCCTGTTCTTTTTTCTGGACTAAATTTTCAGACAAACTGTCTTTTATGTTGTAAATCTTATTTTTCGGCAGACTTGGTTTTAATATGTTTGTATTAAGTCGGCCATGATTAATGTCTATTAATAGGTTTATGATTCCATATTGAATATAGACTTATTCTATGCCTGTTCTTTTTCCTGGCAAAACTAAATTTTCAGACAAACTGTCTTTTATTTTGTAAATCTTACTTTTCAGCTGACTTGGTTTTAATATGTTTGTATTCAGTCGGCTATGATTTATGTGTATTAATAGGTTTATGATTCCATATTGATTTTTTTCGCATTCATCTATAGTGTTACTTATCTGTTTGGTTATCATAAAAAAGTTGATACACAAAATAAGATTCTGCCAATACCGCCATCATGTTCTTTATTCTTTCGTTCATTCGTTTAAACTTTGAGTTAACTTCATCAGTCGTTTTCTTTAAAATGCTAGTCGTAAAATCGAGTAAAGAAGTTTGTTTCTTACTTAACTCGTTAAGGCTACGCTGATTGCTTAAGCAGCTGCTGGTGACACAGCTTTTTTGAGAGCTTGGAGAAAATAGCGGGAGAGTACGGCAGCCGCACCCCCAAATGTCTTCCCACTGTCCGACCTTAGTATCGAAGGGACCGGCATAGTCAACACCAGTATATATGAAGGGGCGCGAGAACGACGTCCGTTCTTTTTTGTAAGTGTCCCATGAGTTGCGTTTGCAACTGACCAAATTCCTCACCCTCGGTATCCAGAACTTGAAACGGATCAGACGGATCATCAGCTGATTGCCGCCGTGCATCGTTGTGCGATGCGTAAAATGGACGAGGAGTCTAGACAGATGGCAGTCGTATAGAAGGATGACAGAATGCCGTTCAACATACTGGAGAAGTTCGGAGGCCGTGACACGGCCGCATGCTCTTATGAGCCCTTGGGAATCAAGGAACTGATTCAGGTTTTGGACAGGTTTGGCAGAACTCTGGCACTGGCCGTTTTTGGCTTAAGCAGCCAATATTAAACGTGAAAGAACGTTTTGAGTAAGTCTCCCATGAGTTGCGTTTGCAACATCTTTTTATGGATGACGCATACCTTGCACGAATATATAAGGGACTGGACCAAATTACTCATCCTCGGCATCCTGAATTTGGAACGGATCAGCCGGATCACCAGGTGATTACCGCCGTGCTGCGTTATGCGATACGTAAAATACGAGGGGTCGAGACAGATGGCAGTCGTATGGAAGGATGACAGAATGCCGTTCCTCATATCGGAGAAGTTCGGAGGCCGTGACTCCCATGTCTTGCATGCTCTCATGAGCCCTTGGGAATCAAGGAACGGGTTCAGGGTTTTGAACAAAACTGGATGCTGGCACTAGCCGTGACTAAAATAAGGAGACACTCGGCCGACGCAAAATCAGAAGCTGTCAAGTGATCCTCAAACAGAGTTATGAGCTTTGGTGAGCGCTGGAGGAATCGATGAGCGTATGCGAGGACTCGCAACGCCTTGCCCAGTGTGGAAAAACGTTAAAGAATGTCTTTAAGGAGAACCTTCGCAACATGGACTTTGACTGCTCGCTTCTCGAGTTCAGTCACAGGGGGATCATAGCCTTGAACGAGCCACTCGCTGCGAGGCCTTTTGCAGTCAGGCAGGACCATGCCACCACAGCTGGCTGTCCGCGAGATCTTGAAGCGCTACAAGTTCCCATTTCTCCACCCAATTTGCCACGAACGTGTCCGGGACACGCCGGTTTATGCAACCAGGCGAGAACAATCGTCGAGTCAGTCCAACAGCGCAGGGGGGACGCCGGGCCAGGCATTTTCGGAAGAACGGCGTTGGACACCTCGGACAATAACAAGCCTCCGCACAACTCGAGCCGCGGGAGCGACACCGTTTTTACAGGGCCACCCGCATTTTCAAATGAGGTCGGGAAGCGACCCATCGGGGAAATCGAATCTGATCGAGAGCGGAGTAATTATCCAGGAAGTCAACCCATCCTTGGCAAAAATCTCGAGGAAGGCATTATCCCATCCTAGATTCTGGAGCCAAATGTCCTGCATGAACATCTTTGCCCGGACAATGAAGGGGGCGAGCGTGCCAAGTTGTGCACGTAGTTCAGTGCAATTCTGCCTCCGCAAGAAAAAAATTCAACATAAAGCGAAATTGTGTGGTGGAAAATAAAAAGTCATAATTTATATCAGCCACTGATGTGAACTAGTTTCGGTAGTTTCCCTGTTCGCCAAACAGTCCGCCGCTGTCGCGATATTTTTTATCTTGTGTTTTTTTCTCTCCACATAATTTTCTCTATTCCGTCAATGCAAATACAGTCAACTCCTTCATGCTATACTGTACCAATACATGCCATTAAGCATACACACTAATATCCAGAATTGCATGCATGCCCACATATACATAAATATATTTTCTGCCTCCATAAATGTTTTGTATGCCCTCACAACTACAGTCCACCTATCGGGTTTCCACTGCATGACAAAGAACGTAGTCGTTATACAGTACTATATTCATGCATATCATAGTTAGACTTAGTTCAATTGAATAAGGATGGTAGAATAAGGCTTGTATTCCAGTTAAGGCCCCGTAGAGCAAATAATAAAAAGTTCTTTTGCACAGACTCTATCCGGTCTATATAGTATGTACACCATACTGAGGAATCATTGGACGGACTAGTAAAAATACCACCATTAAATAAATCCAAATATGGTGACAAAACTTAAGTTTTGGGTCAAGAAGGACGCCAAGATCATTAACATGCCTGATCCTAGACAACGCACAACCACCCAGCGTATACGTGGCATATTGAGGGTGTTTTGGGGGAAGACAACAAAAATGCCACCCTTACGTTTTGTAATAATAACGCTTTTAATTTTATCAGTTTATGTACGTGTTGTGTTTATTCTGCCAGTCGAACCTGCACTGCTGCAGCCGAAAGACTGGCTTCATATTTTAATTTGGGTTTTACAATGTAGTCGCTGAATACGTAGCGCGACAGCTTAGCGAGATAAGGCAGATATAAAGAGGAGAGCGCAAGAGCGCTACAGGTTCAGCCATACACCTATGCGCACTAGACTAGTCTAGGCGGGCTGCTCCGAACAGAGGGTTCACCCTAAAAAATATAATTTCTTTACACTTAGCGCTAGTTAAATCCAAAACATTTTCACAACACCATGTTTGAAAGGCAATTTAGGTCCGATTGTAAGTCTGAACTGCTGTAATTTTCGTTATAATGCAGGCATAACTTAACTTCATCTGCATACATGAGGAAACGCGACTTTGTCCAGATTAGAGGGAAATCTTTATAAATAAAATAAAAAGAAGTGGGCCAAGGTTCTTTTCTTGTAGGACGCCTGAAAAGACTCGGATTAAATTAGAGATCGAGTTTTTAAAGAGCACTCGTTGAGTCCTACCACTTAAATAACTTAAGGTCCATGTTAGAAATTCACATGGAAACCCTAATAAGTATAGCTTAAATACAAGAAGCGAATAATTTACTGAATTAAACGATTTACTAAAATCAGTGTAAACTACGTCAGTCTGCATGTTCTTTTTGAAGCTATTAATAAAAAATAACGTTGGCTGCAAAAGATTTCTCGTCGTAGATCTTCGCCTTATAAATCCTTGTTGACATGGAGATATTGATCTACAGAGATGTTGCAAGTGGGGTATAATAACAATAAGATGGCGGATAATTTGTATATACCTCTGAAATTGCTTTTATTCGATTTAATTCCTTTCTTATGAAGGGGAATAACGAATGACTTCTACCAAATAAGGGGAGAGTGAGAAGTTTCCTAAGAAAGAGTAAACAATTTGTGCAGAGGTCTACACAGAGTTTCAGCGCAGTATTTGATCACGCAGCCTGAACTCTGTCGGGATCATAAACTATTGTAATTTTAAACCCTACAAGGGAGCGGTGTTATCACTTGTAATCTGTAAGTGAAGGCCAGTTTGTCTGAACCAAACCGAAAATAATCGATTGAGTTGTTTCTCAACCTGCACCAAGAGTTCCTGTGCGGGAGTTAAATGATAACCCTTCCGCTCAGGCAGACGCGGCCTCAGCGATGGCCACAGAATAAGAATTTCATTTTAGTTTCCTAAGAAGGGACTTAGAAAATAAAATCAGTTTTAATACAGAACTCAACTGAAAAGGTTATTTAATTTAATTCGGTAACTCATTCCTTTCATTTTTGGTTCTTCGACAACTCTGCAGTTTTCCCCCACCACTGGTAAGAGACTCAGAACATAGGCCAGCACCTTAAAAATAAAATCTGTAACACTTGCAGTTTTTTTGTTAATTGTGTCAATGAATAATTGACTGTTGTTTTCCCCTTCCAGTGGTAAGAAAGAGAGTACAAAATTAAAAAAAAATCAACGAAATATAAAAGAATCTTTACAATCAATTATAGAATTTCAACAAAATAGTCCAAATTTGTTGAAAAAGTGGTCGAAAAATCGACAAATTAAAGACAGCAGAGGAACAAGTGTAATTTCCCTCTTACACAAATATAGAGGAAGGACGAATTGTCTAGTTGAAGTCATCCAGCCAGGTGGCCAATGGTAAAGGTAAAAAAAATCCATAAGGGCAAAAACGAAAAGGTTAGAGTGGTAGAAGTGAAATTACAAGATGGATTTATCACCAGACCAATAAGCAAAATTTGTCCCCTCGACGGAATAAAGTCTTTCGATAAAATGGAATCTGATCCAGAAGAGACAAAACCAAAAAGATAAACAAGAGGTACATCAATGATCTCAAAACTTGGTGTTGTAATGTCTATGTTATTATTTATATTCTGGCAATTTTCTAAAGCATCATCTAAGATTGATCAGCCAAGGTATGCAATAGAGAAGATAAATAAGATTTCGGCAATATATTTAATATGGATAAAAAGGGTAAAGACTTAATACCAAAAATGAGAGTAATTTGCGAACGGCTTCATAGTTTTGAGGATCAGTGCCTTTTTGTTCTGAGTAACACAGAAAGGCAGATCTTAGACATAGAAGAAAATAATATACTCTTTATGGCTCAGGGAAAATCAGGAAGTCAACGTGCTCCATTTGGTTTTATGGGATCGCTTTATCACATTTTATTTGGAATAATGGATGAGGACGCCGTAGACTTTTAAACAGGGTCTTGAAGCTCTTAACACCTGTTTCCCACAAGCCTCCCATGTGGGGGGCTTCCGGAGGAATGAACTGCCAAAGCAGCTGCTGGTGACACAGCTTTTTTGAGAGCTTGGAGAAAATAGCGGGAGAGTACTGCAGCCGCACCCACAAATGTTTTCCCATTGTCCGACCTTAGTATCGAAGGGACCGGCATAGTCCACACCAGTATATATGAAGGGGCGCGAGAACGACGTCCCATCTTTTTTGTAAGTGTCCCATGAGTTGTGTTTGCAACTTCTTTATGTGGAAGAAGAGCTGTCCACGCATATGGCTAGGATCGAAGCAGGCCTTAATTCGCGACCGCTCGCGCCGATGTCCGAAGACCCCACTGATCTGTTTGCACTTACGCTTGGGCACATTCTTATTGGAGGGCCCCTCCCCGCCATGGTTGAAAACGGGATGAATGGACGCCATACCATTATAAATCGCTGGCTCTACCTAAAGGTTCTTCATCAACAATTTCGTCTGCGATGGAAGGAGAGGTACCTCAAGGAATAAGTGGCGAACCCCTACAATAAATTTTTTTGAAGGGGACATGGTAGTTTGTCTTCCTTCCGTCCAATGAGTGCCGATTAGGCAGAATTGTCGTGGTGTTTTAGGATCCGATGGCCATGACTATTTAAGCGTCCCATAGCGAAGGTCGTCCTTCTTTCGATAGAAGCGTCCACCGCAATAACCAGTCCTCGGTTTTATTATTCATCGTTCCGATTCGTAGCTCCAATTCATATTTTCAACCCGTAGTTCCAATTCGTAGTTCTTAACAGTACTGATCCATATTTTTTATGTGTCGTATTTCGCCAATCTGATCTCACTCGATGTCTTGGAAGTCAACAACCAAACGCTGCAAGAACCGTTGTGGGTACTTGGTGGTCTTGCATATTTCACAGGATTAAATTAAATTTTTTTGGCTTAAGTAAGTCTGTTAGTCGGGCCGCTACCAAAGCAAAATTGCTGATATACTTGCGGTACCAGGCTACTATTCCTAAAAAACTTTGGAGTGGATGCGGAAATTCAGCTATTTTCAATCATTTTTCTGTATCGATCCGTTTAACTCCTTCCCCAACTATTAGACCTAAATATTTTACTGATCGCTTACAAAAATGTTTTTTTTTTTTTCAACGTTGAGAATTTAAATGTGATATTTACCTGCTTAGCTACTAAGCCTAACACTTTTAAATGGGTTTCAAAATTATTCATTATTATACCACCAACAGAGCGTCCAGGTAAACAAAAACTTCATTGCGTAGATTTGCTGGCATTGTCCATTAGACGCAATGAGGTTGATTTTTATTTTACCTATGACGTCCATGATCCATCGGGTGTGTGTGCTACCAAGGAGACACTTTTGAATTTTATCCTGCTTCGTATGATTTTCCCTCCCAATTTGTCTCCAATAACAGTTAACAATCAGGTCTCTACCCTATTTCACAACCTAACTTCTGCGTGAGGACGATAATCATTGTTTTTAAAATCGAATTCCAAAACGATCTTAATCTTTTTCTACGTAATTCCTTTAAAATAACATTATTACTAACTAGATTAGGCCAAAAATTCAATTATTGACCTTCGTTGGACTCAGCCTCACAAACAATTGTAATATCTATTGGGGATTTGATTCTTCATTAGTTGACTTGCTGGGTGGAACGCAGGTTGACCTCTTCGACGAACTCAAAAACCTGTTTCCTAAATGGCACAACCTTTTGGTAGCTTTAAGTCTTTCGTACATCTTTCGACATTTTGTGTCTCGCACCTTACTTCCGGCCTTAAATTCGGCTTTAGAATTTCGACCACATCTATTTCCGTCAATAGCATAAAGTGTCCATCATTTAAGAAATATTAATTATTAAATGTTAATTCCTTCTTTTTCCCGTTTTTTCCTATCGGAAATGGTTTCGCTTATGTCCATGACCGTCCAAATATGGCGAAATTGTTTTCATAAACCATTACAAAGGAATTCCCACTAAAGATCAGTCGTTTTTGGCACCTCCAATAAAATTTCCTAGGCTTTCCTTCCAACAACAGACTTGCATTGCTACTAAGGAAAAAAGTTATCAACTCTAATACAATCAGAACTACCGCTAAATCTAAATTTCCAACTAATTAAAATGTGACCTGCTTTATCGGGCCTCGGGCTTAGATCGAATGTGAAAATTTATCTACCAGAACCTGCTTGAACACCCGTGTGATTCTCTGGAATTTGTCACCCCAATAAACCCCTTTATCTTGCTTAGAGATATTTACACCTGTTGGCTGAGGGCGATCCGCAATTTGTGTCAATTAACTGACCCAATATATGAGAACACTTGGTTATCGAATCCAAACTCGAGATGAACATTGCCTTGGGGAGTCTCGACGAAATACCATCGATCTGGGTTAAAGGATAAGCATTCTTTTTTCGTCTCAGCACTGACTAGTCGAATTTATAGACACAGACGGACTTTTCATGGCTTTTGAACAAGAACAACTGGATACGACCCATCGCTCCTCTATCACTCCAATTTTCAATATACAAATTTTTCGACAGCAGGAGATACAGGAAAAGGGCGTTTTTTGACCGGTATAGCATCGCCGACATCAATCTTACAGGAAACTAATTTGGTTTTTCAAATTCGGACACTGCGAATGAATAAAATTTGGATACCATCTCACTGAGGATACTTCATTTGCTATTGGAAAGTATTAGTAATCCAAAAATATATCCAGCAGAAGAGCGCTTCGGCCCCGACTTCCCAACTGCCATCGACATTGGAAAATTCCTCGGCATTTTCCCGCTGGACTTTCTTTACCAACTCGGCTTGAGAATCCTCTACCCGGCTGAACCTCGATATTAAATTGGCATAGAGTCAGTTTAAGGTAGCGGCTGGCCTTTATTCTGTCTGGTATTCTAAAAAAGGAGTTGCTGGTTTTTCGAAGCATACGGTTTGCCAAGTAGGAAATGAAGTACGGATTATGGACTACGCTGCGATACAGGATTAATGAAACTCACGCCCCCATTTTGTTTTACATGTTTTGGTTAAATATAAAATAGAAATCGCACAGAAACACTACGGTATTGTCACCATCCGCCAAATTAAATGTAAATTAATCCTAGTCTTTTAACTAATATAAACTAATATTATACAAGTTTTCTATTGCTTAAAAATAATTAAAAAATTGAAACTAAACAGATAAAGCGAAAAATTCCATAAAACGAGTAGGAAATTACAATAAGTTACGTAAACCAAACTTCTTATCTCCTTTCGTATTGCAGAGTTCAACCTCCTCTTATTAATCAGCTGTCCATCACTCTGCGAGACATTACAGAATGCTGAAACTAAAGTGAACATAGCAAACATGTATGACAGTCTGATCTGTTTGATGAGTAATTAGGTTACTGCTCTAATATTTATTTGTTCCTATGTTCCAATTCGCTTAAGACCAAACGCATGGACTTGAAAAATACAAGGGCATACTAGTTTGGCCTTTTCTCATCTTCCTACAATTGTGCTCAAGCGTGAAAGGATGACTAATCTCTCCGGACTCTGCCTCTTCGTCTCCAAAGCGTTTGAGTGAAATTCTGAGTGAGCTTCAAAGCTGAATTGAGTGAAAATGTCTGAAAGTCTCCAACCGTGGCAGCACGAGAATTATTTGCTCGATTTTTTTGCCAAAGTAAAATCAAATAATTGTAATCTGGCTATAACATAAAATTATATTTCGTAAGCAGCGTAAAAACGTGGCCATGAAGTTGGGCGCCTTAAAGTAAAAATGATAATAATAATAATTATAAATGTACTCGAAAGAAGCGATCAGGTGTACGTTATTACTACTTCATTTGTATCGCCTATATTCATTTTTGCTTCTAAAATAAATCACTTGAAGGGACAAGCCAAAAAACAATGGGACGAACTCTGAGTCGGATCCAGAGGTCCAAGAATTTTGTAAAGTCACTGAGACACTGGGCTAGAGAGTATTGTCCGCGGGGCGAACGTTGATTTTCATATTTAATATTTCAATTAAATATCCCGTAGATTTGCGCCTATCCGCTCAAGGGGGTATTCCAGGACCTTCGAGGTTATCGTGACTTCGGAACACTAAGTGTTGGACCTTCGGACGAGGCAGCAGCCGGGTTTTATTGTACGTGGCCGAGGTGTGAGGGTCGTGGGATTAATGATTCTCCGGGCTGAAGCTTCGGGCGAGACCGCAGCCGGAATCTGTCGTGATTGGCCGGTACGCGAGGCTCGTGGGGCCAAGAATTCTATTGTCTGGTTCTTCGGGCGAAGCCGCAGCCGTATTTTACCGTGATTGGTCGAGGGTCATGAGGCCAAAATTCCTTCGTGCCATGAGGACAAGAATCCTTCGCTGTAGTGTATTAGTGGGGAACAAGCGAGAGGATCTTCCGTCCCGTTGTGGGTGTTAGTAGGACCCGAAGGGATCTGCCACTTCGCGTAAAGGTAGGTAAGTGGATGAAGGCCAGAAAGCTTTGATAATATACATATATGTGGTATAAATAACTTTACCGCTCCCAATTAGATCGCGAGTCATCGGTAACCTAAGTCACTTGGGGAAATAAAGGTACTTGGGGGTAAAAGTAAAACACGTTATATATTTCTATATTTTTATATTTCACTTGGTTTTATTCACAGTCACTTTTCTTCATGTTTAAATTTCCTTTGGTTTCACTGCGCCGATTACACTTGTTCACTTGTTCCCAAACCTTGTTCCCTACCGACCTCGTTTTTCTTTCCCGCGTGATTCGTTAGCCTCGTCCGCGTGCGCGACCGCCTACTGACCCTCCTCCGCCATGTGACCCACTCGTCCTTTTGACCTTTTCCTTGCCAGATCGGTTTAGTATTTTCTCTCTTCCAGAGGTACCATCGGGGTCGATGTGGACGAGGTCAATTCCTCCATTATTGACCCGTCCCAACCGGTCCCCTGCAATTCGGTCAATACCTGATTGAGGACTCCGTCCTCTCACTCGATCAGTCAGGGTGGGACTCGGTGTATCTCAGGTGACTGCCTCGAGGATCTTGTCTGGTCCACGGCTGTTCGTCATCTTCTCGATGTGCGATATACCGCTCGGCGCGTTCGTCACTGTCGTTCGCATTGCTGGAAATTGCAAAAGAACAAAGTTAGAGGCCGTCATGTTTTGGGGCCAATTTATTTTTTTTTTTTTCGCGCGGAGTCCCACGGCCCACTTACCCGCCCAACCGACGGAGGGGCGCAGCCGTGTATCGTACGGCACGATTCGCGATAAGATAGACGCGAGATAGGAAAATAAAGGTAAAGATCCGGGGAAAAAAGTAATAGTTAGATCAATCTTGTGCCAATGAAGCAAGTATTAATCGTTTTAGGAGCGGCAGAGAGTCAAGATTTGATATTACAGGAAAAAGTCTATTATAGTCAGAACATAATACTCTGAAAGGCTCATGCAAGGCATAGTTAGATCTACAATGATTTAAAGTTAGGGGAATATAATTTCTAGTTAATCTACTTGGCACAGAAAAGTTTAGCCGACTTAACAAGTCGGGGAAGTCAATATCACCATGTATAAGGTTATAAATAAAGATAGTACCAAGTATCGTTCTGCGGTTGGCTAGGGATGGTAAATTAATCAAAAGAAGTCTACTAGAATAAGAAGGTAAGATAAGATTTGCATCCCAGTTTAGGCGCCGTAAAGCAAAAAGAAGGAAGTTGTTTTGTACAGATTCAATACGACCAATATGTATTCCGTATTGTGGACTCCAGACGGGAGACCCATACTCCAGAATCGGACGGACTAGCGAAATATATAAAGTTTTAGTCAAATAAGGATCATCGAATTCTTTTGACCACCTTTTAGTAAATCCAAGCACTCCTCTGGCTTTATTAACCATGGACGAAATGTGATTAGAAAATTTTAGTTTGGGGTCCAAGAGAACGCCAAGATCGTTTACAAGAGTTATTCTATCCAAAGAGCTGCCACTTAACGTGTAGGTCGCGTATATCGGATTGGCCCGATAAAAAGTCATCAGCTTGCACTTGGAACCGTTTAAATTTGGTAAATTATCTCGGCACCAGTTTTGAAAATTATTTAGATCGGATTGCAAGTCTAAATGGCAGGAAATGTCCTTATACTGCAGGCACAACTTAACATCATCTGCGTACATAAGTACGCGAGAATGACTTATAATTGAGGGAAGATCATTAATAAATAATGTAAAAAGTAACGGACCCAGATGGCTCCCTTGTGGGACACCGGAGGAAACGCGGAGAATTTCAGAAATTGAATTTTTAAAAAGGACCCTTTGTCCTGCCACTCAGATAACTTGAAATCCATTTAAGCAGATCAACTGGAAAACCTAAAAGGTCAAGTTTTTGAATGAGAAGTAGGTGATTTACAGAGTCAAATGCTTTACTAAAGTCAGTGTAAATGACGTCTGTTTGAAAACTACTATGAAGCCTTTTATCACTAATGAAGTGAGCTCTAGAAGGTTTGTGATTGTGGATCTACGTTTAATAAATCCGGGTTGACACGGAGAAATCATTGATCTGCAAAGGTGCTGCAAATGAGGAGTAATAATTTTTTCAAAAAGCTTAGGCATAGCTGACAACATAGAAATACCTCTGTAGTTACTGGCGTCTAACTTGTTACCTTTTTTGAAAAGAGGAATAACAAAATATTCCTTCCAAATATTTGGGAATTGGGAGGTTTCTATAGATAAGGTAAACAACTTGTGAAGAGGTTTGCACAGGGCCTTAGCGCAATACCTAAGCACGCACCCAGGAATACCATCGGGCCCTGGCGAATAAACAGGTTTAATACGAAGAAGATCCAAAAGAAGAGAGCTTTCTGTTAAAGTGGGACTTGGATATGTTGTAAGAATAAGGCTGTGATGAATAATCTAAAGTAGAGTAAGTCGTTTGAAAAAATTGGGCAAATAAATCGGCTATTGCCTGATCTGTGGTTGCCGTCATGTTTTCGAAGCGAGGAAGGAAAAGAATTAGATTTACGCTTGGTGTTAACAAAATTATAAAACTGTTTCGGGTCCTGAGAGAACTGGACCTTACAACGGTTTAAGTAACTGTTATAACACTGAGCATTAAGCACGGTAAATCTTGACCGAGCACTTAAATATCTAGTAAAAACAGATTGAGAACCGGTATTTTTATATTTTCTAAAAAGTCTGGACTTTACATTTCTTAAGTGTGTAAACTCTTTGCTAAACCAAGGTGATTTATTGGAAGTTGACGGATAGTACCACGGAACACAGGAATTAAAAAATGAGTTTATTGCAGTGTAAAAAACATTAACTGCATCGGACATATTAATGCATAGGTAAATTTCAGACCAATTAAAGCCAGAAATAAAATTATTTAGCCTCAAAAAGTCTGCCTTGCGAAAACAATGTATTCGTTTGGATTTTTCTGATTTTTCTTCTATAATTCTACCCGTATCAAATGAAAGTTCGAGTGTTGGGTGATATGGATCTTCAGGTTGCGTGAGTGGTGCTACTCTGGACAGAAACACACCTTCAGGATTTGATACAAAACACAAATCAAGTAGGCGACCTAATGAATTTCGAACATGGTTTACTTGAGATAGAGATATGTCAAGCAGGTCACCTAGAACTATCAACTGATCCCTATCGGAAAGCTTATTTGCAACGGACTTAATGACGGATAGGTGATTTAAATAATCAGAAAGTTCAGACAACGGCGGAATATATGAGCAAGTTATGTATATAAAGTTACCAGGAAGCGATAACTTTACACAAATAAATTCAATGGTATTGAATTCATCAAAAAATAACTCCTCAGACGGGAGGTTTGAATCAACTCCAATTAAGACTCCACCTCCCCGTCTAGAGGGACGGACATACCTATATATTGTGTACTTACCTGGAAAAACTTCGGAGCTCAAGATATCCGGCTTTAACCAGGTTTCTGTGAACACAATAATATGAGATGCAAAGGAAAGGCTATCGGAATACATTTTAGTAAGTTTGCTGCGCAAACCTCTTGCATTCTGATAGGAAAGTAGGAGGTTAGAAGTTAGTTTTTTGAAATTGGTACACTGGTTTGGCCTCGACTAGGAAGTTTTACTCCCACGGGCCCCTTCTTCTTTATCTTAGCCTCGAACTCTTTTACAACATATTATCCGGCCAAAAGTCGCCCGAGCATATGGCTTCAAAAAGCTCGTTAGGGACAGTTATCTTGAAAGTTGAAATGTCTCTAGCATAAAAAAACTTAAACTTTTCCACCTTTACACTATTACAATCGGCTTTAGTTTTGTCTTGTATATAAGACAATACATCAGAAGATGTTTGATCAGGGAAAGCCTAGAAACGAAAATTTGTTTCTTGAGTGGAACCACTGAAAGGGATTTTGGTGGAGCAGACAAACCAACTTGAGCCGGTTGTCCGGACTCAGTAGTCCCTTGTGGTGGAGAAGCTACATTCTGAGAGATAGGTGGAAACACTAATTGTGAAACCACTACGGACAAATCTGAATTCTTAGAAGTCCCTGGTTGCATGCATTCTGAAACGGATTGTTCGGATACCGAATCTTTTTTAGCTGCCGATCTTAGCAACATTTGAGGGTTTGCTGAAATCGGCTGCTGATCCGCCGGAATGCTCTGTTGTTCTTTTGATTTCGGTTGCGGGGTGTTCCCCTTTTGCTCCTTACCACCAGCGGCCTTTTTGCGCTTAGGGGACTCTTCTAATAGCTTACGACTATTAAACTGCGAGTTCAGCGCAGAGAGGAGATCATCAGCTCGGCGAAAACTATCTCTAGCAACACCGAAACAGCTAATCAGCCCCATCAGGCCGCCTTTAGTTTGGCGCATGAACGATTTCATCTCGTTCGCAACCTCGACACAAGCATCACAACAAAACTGCAAATTGGGCCCCTTTGATAGGTCATCACTTGTCCGGCCAGTAAAACCGGCGCACTTGGTGTGCACCATATTTTCACACAGCCAGCAAGTCATATTCGACTGGTCAGCCCTGATTACGAGGCTGCATTTCTTGCAGAAGCAGACTAAATTTTTATTATTCATTTTATTTATTGGGACCACTGTACCAAGAAAGCGAATTGAAATTTATAAGCGTTATAAGTACTGCAAGAGCGCAGAAACTGCACGCTTAGAACTTTCAAAGCAAAGAGAGCAAGAGAGCGGGAGCGTAACTAAGTTAAAGTGCATGCACAAAAGAGAAAACGGTGTGGATAAAAGAAAAGAAAACACAGATAAGAATTACGAAAATAAAACAATTAATTAGTGTTAAATACAAAGTGCACTCGCGAAGCGAACGGAGTTTAAATTTATGTTTAAATAACACGGAAGAAAATTAAAATTGTTTTGATAACATCCACCGATGGGAATAAACGAAAACAAAATACAAAATTCGAAGCGCAGAAAAAAAACACGACCGTTAGCTTTGAAAGTCAGAAACGATATATTGATATATTTGGTGGCAAAATCTTTGGCCGCCTTCGAGAGAAGATGTTGGCGTACCCACACTTTGTCGTCGAGCTTCGGTGTCGTTGGAAAAGATGTCGTGAAATACGAGGAACATGGTGCTTTCCCGTGTCGGGGTTGCGGCCCGACAAAGACCGCGCATAATATGCCGAACGGGTCGTTTGCTACGCGGGTTAAAATTTTGCCCCAGACTTTCGTCTTGCCGGTTTCTAACTTCTGACACGACAAGCAGCGCTGAACGTAACATTTCGCTTCTCTAAACATGCAGCGCTGAACGTAACGTTTCGCTTCTCTAAACATGCCGGGCCAGAAATACCTCTGGAACAGTCGAAAAACGGTTTTTGGACACCTAGATGTCCAGCCGGGCATTTTTGGAGGACTTGGACTCTACTTGAACTAGGGACGAATAATTTCCACGGGAAGTTGTCCTCTTCATCAGCTCTGTGTCCTAGATTCCGTTTGAGTTGTCCGTTTCCCACTACGTAGTCCGAGAACTTCTCGGGGTATTCTCTTATTTTAGCTTTCATACCTTGGATCCATTAACAGTGGGTCTTTACTTTGGCCATCTGATGCAAGATTTCACAGGGTTATCGAGATAACGTGTTGTAGGGGGGCGATCATTCCACAAAAAGATTTCAAGGCACAAAAATTCCCACGGCGCAAACGCAAAGGAAGACGAAAATGAAGAAGTCGGGGGCGTCGTGTCTTTTATTCAGCTGCATACATGAGACTAACTAAACTAAAAACTAAAACCGCGCTCCCGACCGCTTTACGCCGTTGAAGCGGGAGCGGGAGATCGGCAACGGCCGTCCGAGGAGTTCGGATGCGAAACCCGAAGCTCGCACTCTGGAGAGCGGACGTTGCGAGAAGCGAGCGAGGGAGCGCAAGAGGGGCGAGAGCGAAAGCTCGGAGAGATCAGTGAACAGCGCCGATGCAGTGGGCCTCTGACCTAAACATTCCGCCCCCCTTACAACTACTCGGGTTGCAACATAGCCTGGTTGTTCTTCTCACGGCTGGTGGCATGCTCCGGACACGACCCACCCAAACACGGTGCTCTGGGCTACTGGCAGTCTATCCTGAATTTTCAGGGAGCCCGGCCGCATTACACTCGGATACATATCCGCGCCCAGGATGATGGAAATCGTCGCGGGGAGATAGATCCGCTCATCAGCCAGAGTAATGTCCCGGAAGTGGGTCCTTACTGCGTCGCTCAGCTCCCGGATTGGAGTGCGGATGCGCACGTGAGGCTCTATTTTAAAAATTGCGTCGAGCCGGACAGGGCTGTCGATTCTGGACCCCACGGTTGCCGAACAGATCTGTTCGCCTCCCACGTTGGTGGTCGGCAAGCGGAAACTCGACGCTAGCGTGGCGTCGATGCAGCTCATAGGCGTACACGGGTCGATGAGCGCAGAAGTGTCGAAGACTCGACTCCCGGTCTCTAAACGCACCAAAGCCGTCGGTAGGAGGTTGACGCTGTGCCGCTGTAGGAGGGACGTCAAGGACGGAGCGGCGACCGCGGGCTGCGTGGCACCCCGACGAGTAGCAGAAAATTGCAGCGGAGTGTCGGATGCGTGCCGTGGGGTGGCGGACGAGGGCCGAGGAGCAGCTGAAGAATGCCGTGGAGTAGCTGATGCGTGCCGTGGTGTGGTGGACGAGGGCCGAGGAGCGGCTAAAGAATGCCGTGGAGTGGCGGTCGAGGGCCGAGGAGGGGCTGAGGAGTGTTGTGGAGTGGCAACGGATCTCTACGACCGGCGTGCTGCCGGGGGGGACTGCCGAGATGCCATCAGTGGTTCCGAGAGATGAAGAAGAGTGTGGTGATCCTGGCCGCACGTTTTGCAGCGCTCACCTCGCCGACACGCTCACAGTACCGGTTGGCAAGGCCAGCCCGGAGCCTCTTCTCGGCACTCAGACGGAGGAACCGACGACACTTCCGAAGTGGATGAATCCCGCTACAGACTCGGCAACGGTAGGATTGCATACCTCGAGTTCGTCTGTGTTCCAATGCGATGGCGCTGCGCGGACGTGGAGACATCGTGTGAGATCTGATTGGCGGAATAGGACAAAAATAAAAAATTTTGATCAGTGATAAGAACTGCGAATTGGAACTACGGGTTGCAACTATTAATTGACGCTACGAATCGGAGTGATGAATTGAAACACCGGAGTGACGGGTCGACTGGTTATTGCGGGCAGGCGTACTCTTCCATTGGAAGAAGGACGACCTTCGCTATGCGACGCTTAATGAGTCCCCGTGCAGTGCGGATGTCGACCACACGAACATGGCCATCGGATCGTGGAAACGCCGCGTCGATTCTGCCTAGTCGCCACTCATTGGACGGAAGGTTGTCTTCCTTGACTACCACTATGTCCCCGGCACGGAAATTTCTTGTAGGGGTTCGCCACTTATTCCGCTTCTGGAGTTCCTTGAGGTACTCCTCCTTCCATCGTTAGGTCGGAAGTAGGCTCTAAATGGATGGCCTTAGTTGCGAAGCACACGAACACCAGCACATACCCTCTCGTAATGAGACAGGCTCGTCCCGTGTAATTTTTGTATGTCGAAGGGACCGGCATAGTCCACACCGGTATATGTGAAAGGGTGCGAGAAGGACGTTCGTTCTTTCGGGAAAGTCTCCCATCAGTTGCGTTTGCAACCTCTTTTTGTGGATGATGCAGACCTTGCATGAATACATGACGGACTTGACCCTCACCCTCGGGATCCAGAACTTGGAACGGATCAGACGGATCATCAGGTGATTGCCACCGTGCAGCGTTATGCGATGCGTAAAATGGACGAAGAGTCGAGACAGATGTCAGTCGTATGGAAAGATGACAGGATGCCGTTCATCATACTGGAGAAGTTCAGAGGCCGTGACTCGGCCTTGGGAATAAATGAACGGGTTCAGGTTTTGGACAAGGCTGGATGCTGGCACTGGCCGTTTTTGGCTTAAGCAGCCAATCTCAAGGGCAAAGTGAGGAGACGCTCGGCCGACGCAATTTCCGGAGCTGTCAAGGGATCCTCAAACGGAAACATGAGCTTTCACGAACGCTGGATGAACCGATGAGCGTAAGCGAGGACTCGCAACGCCTTGTCGAGTGTGGAAAAACGCTCCAGAACGTCTTCAGGGGGGCCTTCGCAACATGGACCTTGACTGCTCGCTTTTCGAGTTCAGTCACAGGGGGTTCATGGCCTTGAGTGGGCCACTCGCAGCGAGGCCACTGCAGCCAGGCAGGACCATGCCCCCACAGCTGGCTGTCCGCAAGGTCTTGAAGCGCCACCTCCCGGCTAGCGAGATCTGCCGGGTTATGCTCAGAGCGGACGTGTGCCCATTTCTCCACCTCGATGAGCTGGGTCATCTTGGTCACACGATTTGCCACGAACGTTGTCCAGTGACACGCTGGCTTATGCAACCAGGCGAGAATAATCGTAGAGTCCGTCCAACAGTGCAGGGCGGATGCCTGCCCGGTCATCTTCGGAAGAACGGCGTTGGCCATTTCGGACAATAACAAGGCTCCGCAAAACTCGAGCCGCGGAGCCACCCGCGTCTTTGCCGTGAGCAAGTTCACCATTACCGCGGACCCAGCCTCAACTCGGACGTAGATGGCTGCGCCGTACGTCTTCTGCGAGGCGTCGCAGAACCCATGATGCTCAATTCTCAAATGTGGAAAGCGACCCATCGGGGAATGTGGATCTGATCAAGAGCGGAATAATTTTCCAGGAAGTCAACCCATCTTTGGTAAAAATCTCGAGGGAGGGCATCGTCCCATCCTAGATTTTGGAGCCAAATGTCCTGCATGAACATCTTTGCCCGGACTATGAAGGGGGTGAACCAACCCGCTGGATCAAATAGTTTGGCGATTTGGGATAGGACTTGCGCTTTGTGAACGTTGAACCCAAGGTCAACTCGGGCGGAATGAAGAAAAACTCGTCAGACGTCGCTTTCCACCGCACTCCGAGAGTTTTAGCCGTGCTCTCTGCGTCGATTTCAAGGAAGTCTGCGCGAAGGAGATGGTCACTCTGTATGTTGGCCAAAATCGCCTTGCCATTAGATGTCCATTTTTTAAAGGGGAATCCTGCTGAATCCAGGGCCCCCTGAAGCTCGCGGATAGCCGCTGGCGCTTCGGTTTTGGAGTCTGCCTCCGCGAGTACGTCGTCGACGTACATGTACTGTCGGATAATCCGACTCACCTGCGGATACCTCGACTCTTCGTCGTCGGCGAGCTGTTGCGGGACACGGATCGCTAGAAACGGGGCACAATTGACCCCGAAGGTGACTGTCTTCAACTCGTAGTCGCGGATTTCCCCATCGGAATTGCGGAATAGAATACGCTGCAAGGGAGTATGCTGGGGGTCTACCCAAATTTGCCGATACATCTTCTCGATGTCGGCGTTGAAAACGAACCGAAAGTATCGCCACTTCAGGATTTGAATCGTGAGGTCGGATTGTAAGACCGGGCACGCGTGAAGTATGTCATTCAGACTGGTACCGTTTGCGGAAGGTCTAAGTCTAAGACCTAAGTCGAGGTATTCTTGGATCACAGAGTCATACCGGGCCTTCAGGGAAGGATCTGCTCGTTACGCAGAAATTAAGCCAAAGCAAAGGATCGTGAAGATGCGAGCTCGGAACCACTATGCTCGGTATCGCGCAAGGTATTCACAACGTATTTGCCACGATTGTCCCTTCTTGTAGTCTGGACAAAATTGTGTTCACAGACGGAATCAGACTCGGGGACTATCTGTGTGGGCACTCCCTCCACCTCCCAGAATTTGGTAAGGAGATGATCCAACGAGTCGTCGAGTCCGCTGGTAACTCGAGTGGAGAAGGCAGAAAAATTGCGGGGGGCCGCTGGAGATATGGGGTCTGTCAACACCCATCCAAAAATGGTTTCCTGGCCGAGAAATGTTAGCTCTGGCGTTGCCGAGGAGGATGGACGGAAGAATGTCGGCTCCTATCAAGTCATCGACCTGTGGGGCTCGTGCCTCTTGTAGTAGGCGCGGGTCGAGACCTGGATGGCGCAGACGGACTTGGAGCGGCCGCGTATGGATTACCGCGGTGCAGGAGGGTGTGATGACGGCTGTGGCACGTGAAGCAGCTATGGGCGCTAGTGCAATCCCGTTGCAGGTGCCCTCTTGCAAAACAGTTCAGGCAAAGCTGCTTTTTCTTAATGTAGTCGGAGCGACCATTTACATCCATCTCAAGAAGCGCGGACATAAGCGAACAGGATGATTCTCTCTGGAGCAGAGATCGCACCCTCTTGGGGCTGGAGTCCCTCTGGCCTCGTAGCAATTAAGCCTACGCGCTGGGGCGCTCGCAGGGAAACTGACCCGAACTGCTAGGCCTGATGTCATCGATAGCCTCCAGAGTGCGATGACGCTCTGTCAAGAACGAGTCTAACTCATTCCATGTTGGAATCTCAGCCTTGTTGTGAATGGATTGCTCCCACATCGAAAGCGTGATTTTGGGAAGCTTTAAAGAAACCTTGTACACCAGGAGACAAACCCAAGTCTCGACTTGAATAGAGGACATCTCTAAGGCTGTCAGGCAACTTTGGATTGTGCCTTGCAGCTTCTTCAGAGCGGCTCCGCACTCTTGGGGTACTGCCTGAATGTTGAAGAGGATTTTCAACTAAGCTATAATAAGCAATAGGTGGAACAACTTCTCTACCGGTGTAAGACGCGAGTTGACGGCGGTGTTGAACACTGACAGCAGCCTGAATGGGCTGGGAGGCGGCCTTGTCTATTATGTCCTGAAGCTGGACCAAACATCTCGAATATACGGAGTAGCAGTAACTGTACTTGGATTCAAGCACTGTCGAGATGGCCATACTGTCGGTGGACGCGGACAGAAGATCGGAGCAACTTTCATAGCTCTTCTCCACCTTTTCCCACAAGGCCCGGATTTGGTCCCGATGGACTTGGCACATGCCAGAGGTAAGTCGTTCTGGTTCAGCGGCCCTCGGAGTATGAATATCCGCTTGAAATTGGCTAACCCGGTCTGTTGTGGCAATAAACTTTTTGAGGGTGATGTTTATCGCAGTTTGAGCCATCTAGGACACCGACCGAGAAAGCCTTGACGGAGGACCGGAGATAGTCTCGACGGACTCGTTGCTCTTTGCCCTTGGAGTGGCCTTTGGTGTTAATTGAGACGGCCGCGGAGACGCGGATTGGGACCTGTCCAAACGGATAGATGGGATCGACCTCGGTTTCTTGTCGTCTCACGCGGGCATTCTCGGACTCGAACTTTGCGGATCAGCTCTTGTCGACTGACCTGACCAAGGGCGTTTCGTTCAGAACGTGGTGATATTCACCGTTAAGCTCTCGGCGCGATCTGAGTCGCCAACGAGTTGGTCGTCGTGGTTAATGAACGTATGCAAAAGAAAACAAGAGAGAACGCTATAGTCGGGTGCCCCGACTATCAGATACCCGTTACTCATGTAAAAGGAGTGCGAGGGAGATGGCGATAGAAACTTTGATCACGCATAACTTTTAAACGAATGGTCCGATTTGAAAAATTTCTTCTACATTTCGATAGGTATTGATAAACACAATAAAACTGCATTTTTACTTTTCCGAAATATTTAAATTTATATTTAAATAAAATCGTATACAAGCGATTGTGGGCGTTAAAGGGGGCGTGGCACCTTTTTGAAACAAACTTGCGCTGCGTAGGAACTCCTAAAATCTGCATGCAAATTGCCAATCTTCTAGCTTTTATAGTTTCCGAGATCTCAGCGTTCATACGGACGGACAGACGGACAGACGGACATGGCTAGATCGACTCGGCTAGTGATCCTGAACAAGAATATATATACTTTATAGGGTCGGAAACGCTTCCTTCTACCTGTTACATACTTTTGCACGAATACAATATACCCTTTTACTCTACGAGTAACGGGTATAAAAATACACGGAGAACAGTCAAACTTTTAATTTGTGCGGAATAGAAAGCACAGTGCCATAAACAACGGGAAGAATCGGAAGAAAATATTTTGAAACCGATGAAACTGTATTGATTATATATGTTGTTTATTTATTTGTATATCTTGTTACTCCCTTTATTGACTTCTGTTGCTTTTTTTTTAATTTTTTATTTTTTTACTTTTAATTTTTACTTTTAATTTTATTGTATTTAGTTATTTATTTATTTGTTGGGCTTGGAAAATATCTTTGATCGCAAAAAAATCCGGAAAAACTCAATAAAAAATAAATTAATTACTCCTGTTCTAGTGCGCAAAGGTGTATG
This sequence comes from Drosophila fuyamai, assembly GCA_018153365.1. Lineage (NCBI taxonomy): Eukaryota > Metazoa > Arthropoda > Insecta > Diptera > Drosophilidae > Drosophila > Drosophila fuyamai. Next base: position 431,098 of record JAECXW010000364.1, on the reverse strand, counting down.
GTTGAACCTGTAGCGCTCTTGCGCTCTCCTCTTTATATCTGCCTTATCTCGCTTAGCTGTCGCGCTACGTATTTGTAGTCGCTAGACTACATTGTAAAACCTAAATTAAAATATGAAGCCAGGCTTTCGGCTGCAGCAGTGCAGATTCGACTGGCAAAATAAACACGACACGTACATAAACTTATAATATTAAAAGCTTTATTATTACATAACTTAAGGGTGGCATTTTTGTTGTCTTCCCCCAAACATTTTGGTGACCCCGACGTGATCGCTGTTTTATTTGCCGTCTGCAACTCGGTTTTATTATTGTTTAATATCGTTTAAACAATATATTTTGGTTTCGCTGTCGTTTGCGGGCATTCGGTCACAAACACACGGACTTACATACAAGTGCACACAGCTGGCCGTTTAAGTTTTACATTTCGCACTGTGAAAAGCCGGCAGGCTGTTAATTATTTTGTACATTTCGCGCTGTGAAAAAATCAAAACAGTGTTGTGCTGCAAATTATAAACAAAAGGAGAATAACATTTAATTATTGTAAAAGTGCATAGTGTAGTGCATACATATACATAATTTCAAGTCCGCTGCTATAAGGCGGAACAACAACAACAAAGTTCCGTTGCGTTTTCGACGACGCTTGGTGTCGCGCATTTTTCGCGGCAAAGGTTAAAAGGTTATTCACCCCTCTTAACCGGTTCGGACATTTTTCTTTTATTTTATTTGTGTGCGACTAAGAAATGGCTGCTCCAGAAAACGCGGTTCGGCCTCAAAATGACGCGCCAAATAAAATAGAATTTTTTCGCGCCAAAGTGAAATCAATTCTGCGGCAAACAAACGCGATGAAATTGTATTTAACAACTGAGTCCATAGATCAGTTGGGTGAAGCTGATCTTCTCGCGCGATTGGACTGGGTCAATTCCTTATATTCGTCGTTTGACTCCGCACAGACATCGCTGGAACGGCTGGATTTAAAGGAGACTTCGAGTGATAGGCGATGGGAATTTTCGGAGGTTTTTATGGATGTGAAGGCGAAGCTCAATAGAGGCTTAGCGGCCCAGCGCAAATTGCAATTGGTAGCACAGCTGCCAACTCCACATCTATAGACATCAACCACCATTCTGATCTTTCTTTTCGGACACGGAAGCCTCGATTACCAAGCCTGGAGATTGCTCGTTTTCATGGATCTTATGCTGAGTGGCCGGACTTTCTCGCAACGTTCACCGCGGTCATTGGAAATGATGACGAGCTAAGCGACATTGAAAAGCTGCAATATTTACGGTCTATTCTAGGCGGCGTGGCTCTGGAGACCATACGCTCGCTCGAACCTTCAAATGACAATTATAAAAAGGCTTTGAATCTGCTCATAAATCGATTTGATAATAAAGTTTTACATTTTCAGGCACACGTTCAGGCAATATTTGGCTTAAAGGGTGTCGAGAAGGGATCTGCCAAGGGTCTTCGTGAGCTCAGCGATTTTATGAACGCACATCTTCGGGCAATCCATACGCTGGCCACTACACAGCAAATTTTGGATGGATTACTGATTCATATCGTCGTTCACAAGCTGGATCAACGGACTCGGGAAAAATGGGAAGAGGATTTGCCAATCGCTGAGTTATCTTCATGGACTGCTATGGAGTCGTTTTTGGAGAAAAGATGCAGGATGATGGAAAATTTGGATCAAGCTTTGGTAACGCAAACACCAGGCCATCAGGTGGGAAAAAATGTGCATAAATATAACCCAAGTGCACTCATTGCGTCTTCTACTAACTTAAATCATCCAATATGCCTATTTTGCGATGCGAGAGATCATTATTTGCCAAAGTGCTCTCGATTTTTAAATTTGAGCCTGCATCTTCGATTTAGAGAAGCCAAGAAAATGCACCTTTGTCTAAACTGTTTGCGCAAGGGGCATAGTTTGCAGCAATGTAAATCAACTCATTGCAGATATTGTCGCATGAAGCACCACTCACTATTGCATATGACCCCTGACTCATCCGCACCACCTCCATCATCAGACCCACTCTCGAGCTCTCAGCCATCACCATCTACTTCATCAGCACTGGTGTCATGCTCACAACTTGATCGTCAGGTATCGCACCCTCCACCAAATGCTTCAAATACTGTGCCAATAAATTACGTGTTGCTGCCTACTGCTATTGTCTATGTAACAAATAGGGTTGTCATTTATGCCCTGTCGAGCAATCTTAGATTCCGCTTCTCAATTGAACTTTGTAACTACGCGCCTAGCTAGCCAGTTAAATTTGAAATATAGGCATTCGCATACACTAATTTCTGGGATCGGTGAGTCCTCTATGAACTCCGATAAATCAGTGGATATTTTTGCGCAATCACGGGATGCAGGCTATCGTGCGTCATTCACAGCTGTTGTGACTCACAGTATCACTGATTATTAGCCGAATTTCAACATAAATACATCAGGATGCAGAATTCCACAAAACATTTCGCTCGCTGACCCTTATTTCAACCAATCACAACGAATCGACTTGTTAATTGGCGCTGGTCTGTTTTTCGAAATAATTGCTATGGGGCAAATACATTTGGATAGCATGTTGCCAACACTCCAAAACACCAAACTTGGTTGGATCGTTTCTGGTGGGATGTTTACTACTCCAAATCACAAGACTGTCTTAGCCGCCATTGTCAAGGATACTACGGATCATTCTGAGGATGACGCACTTGCTGCTATAGTAAAGCGATTTTGGGAAATTGAGGATTGTAATCCATCAAAGCCAGCACTGTTGCCTGAGGACTTGCAATGCGAACAACTGTTTAAGGAAAACTGCACTAGACTTGGGAATGGTCAATACTCTGTTCGTCTCTTATCCACTTCGGGATTCGAAAGTTTAGGTGATTCCCATTGCCTAGCTCGTCGTCGGTTTAGGAGTTTGGAAGCTAAGCTAGATAGAAACCCTGTTCTCAAAGCTCAGTATTCGGCCTTTCTCCAGGAATACATCAACTTAGGCCACATGTCTCTCGCACCAAAGGATCCACAAGTACCACAATTCTTCTTGCCCCACCATTGTGTGCATAAGCAGGAAAGTACGAGCACAAAGCTCCGGGTCGTCTTTGATGGGTCTGCTAGAACTACTTCTGGCAGCTCTCTGAACGACTTGCTTCTTGCAGGGCCAACAATTCAGCAAAAAATCTTTAACATTCTACATCGCTTCCGATTTTTTAAAGTTGCCCTCTGTGGAGACATCTGCAAGATGTACCGCTGCGTGCGTGTGTCCCACCCGGATGACTTTTTGCAGTGTATTGTTTGGCGAGAGAAGTCCACGGATGAGTTGAGTGTTTACAAATTGAACACGGTGACTTATGGTACCAAGCCAGCTGCCTTTTTGGCTATAAGAGTCATGCATCAGCTCTCTTATGATGAGGAGGATTCGTTTCCAATTGGAGCAAAAATTGTTCGTAGGGACTTCTACGTGGATGATTTAATCTCTGGTGGCGAGTCAATTGAAGAGGTTAGGGAAATTCGTCGTCAGGTGAAGGATCTATTGCCGCGAGGCCATTTTACAATTCGCAAATGGTGTTCTAATGATGGACGCGCCCTCGAAGGAGAGTCTGACTGCGATAAGGAGAAGCTAATTCAATTTCACGACGGCTCAGCTGTTACCAAGGCGCTGGGATTAGCCTGGGATCCTTCTTCTGACCAACTTCTGTTCAACTTTTCTCAATTATCTGTAAATCATCGAGTCACCAAGCGTATTGCACTTTCAACAATAGCCAAATTCTATGATCCGCTCGGTTTAATAACACCGATTGTCACAAAGGCCAAGATCTTTTTGCAATCCCTATGGAATGCTAACGTGGATTGGGATGACACATTACCAGAGCCTATTCTTTCGTCATGGGGGAGTTGACCTCTCAGTTATCGATCGTCCAAAACTTGAAATTTTCACGATTCGTAATGCAACCTCAGTCTTCCATCCAGTTGCATGGATTCTGCGATGCTAGCATAGCGGCTTATGGAGCGTGTTTATACTTGCGGTCGGAGGCCAATGGAGAAGCAAAGGTCCACTTGCTCTGCGCCAAGTCGAGAGTGTCCCCTTTAAAGGCTTTGACAACTCCAAGATTGGAGTTGTCGGCAGCGCCTTTATTGGCGGAGCTTATCGTAAGCGTCAAGGAAACCATCGATTTCGAATGCGACTTTTATTGCTGGTCCGACTCGTCTATCGTACTGGCGTGGATTCGGCAGCCTCCGAGGGATTTCAACGTATTTGTATCCAACAGAATCGCGAAAATTCAGGAGATGACAAAAGGCATGACTTGGCACCATGTTCCAACAAGCTTAAATCCGGCGGATGTCGTATCGCGAGGCTGTACCCCGAGAGAATTGCTGGAGCACTCCCTGTGGGCTAACGGGCCTCCATTCCTGCTGCAAAGCTCGTCAAAATGGCCCTCTCTTCCAAATGCAGTTAATGATCTTCCAGAACGTCGTCCCGCAGCGCTAGTTGGAACCGTTTGCACTGACATTTCGATCAACTGCAAATTCCTTAACTCTTTTCATAAGTTGCAGCGTGTATTTGCGTACATTTATCGGTTCATTTCGAATTGCAAAGCAAAATCTTCACCTTCAAGGAACCGTGTTACCGTTGAGGAGCTAAATTTGGGGACCATACTTCTTCTGAGGAGCATCCAACAGGTTCACTTAGCCAAGGAGCATGGATGTCTTAGCCAGGACAGGCCGTGTCCACAGAAGAGCAAGCTGATTTCGCTGAGACCAATAATCGGCTCCGATGGATTACTTCGCGTTGGTGGAAGACTTCAGAATGCAAATCTGGACTACGATACTCAGCATCCGTTATTGTTACCCAAGGATCATCCAGTTACAAAGGCAGTCATCGTATATTTTCATATAAAATACTTGCACGCAGGATCGCAAGCGTTGCTTGCCACATTTAGGCAAAGGTATTGGCCAATTGGAGGACGAAAGTTCGTGGCTACCGTCATCAACAAATGTGTCAGATGTTTTCGGATGAAGCCTGTCACTTGGGAGCACGTTATGGGCAGCCTGCCAGCCAATCGAGTTCCGCCTAACCCAGCATTTCATACCACGGGAGTGGATTATTGTGGACCATTTTATCACAAGGTAGAGGCCCGCAACAAGGCGCCTCACAAGTGCTACAACGCCGTCTTTGTCTGCTTCTCTACGAAGGCCACGCATTTGGAAGTCGTCCAGGATCTCACAACGGATTCTTTCATCGCAGCGTTGAGAAGATTCACCAGCCTGAGAGGCACTCCGCGCACCTAGCCACTGCCGTAGCTCCTTGAGACAGGTTGCGGGCTTATGGTTGGTAATGGCCGTCACTTTCTCCGGGTCGGTCTGGACTCCTACGTGGTCTAGGTAAACTAATCATCGCACGAAGAACGCGCACTTCTTTAGGTTTACCTTCAAGTTCGCTCTCCGCAGCCTACGGAAGACTTCGGCCAGGTTGGCCAAATGTCTTTCCTCCGTGGCACCTATAACGATGATATCGTCCAAATAGGCGAAGGCGAACGGCTCCATGTCCGCACCAATCCAAGGCGCGTTGGATATAATCTGATGCTTCGCCACGAGTGATAAGCCTTGAAGCTCCTTGAAAAGCTCCAACTCACGGGTGATGAATTCCCGCTGGTTGGGTCTTAAGTCATCCTCTTCCGTCATTGGTTCTCTGCCCTCTGCTTCGTCGATTTCATCCTCCAGGGCCCTGGATAGATAGTGTCCATGTCGTCGGATTCGTGTTTCCCCAGAATTGTCGTACTCCATCCTTCGAGTAATTCTGGGCTCGTATCCTCTGACGACATCCGATCGATTCTACTTGAACGCAGTCGAGGGGCTTCCGCCGACGGGCTCAATCTTACCTTGACATCCATGTCTAATATCACGCAATCCAACATGGTTGGCATCACCAAGAATGACATCCACACTCGCATGCCAGATAATTACACTCGAATACGCCATAACTTCTTCATTGGCTTGACCGTTCTGCTAACGCTATTATAGTGATGACCTCTTGCATCTCCTCAGATCATGCTACAATACGAGAGTAACCTTCGCTCGCAAAGCTCCTTTTTTGTAATAACAAAAAACGTGAACTTGATTTGCGAAGTAGCGACGACGACGACAGGGTGTGCGGTCAAATTGATATTCAATTGAACGCTGGTATTTTATTTCAATAATCATCTTTTAGAGCTGTGCTTAGCTAAGGGGGAGAGTGACGGGGCGAATTCGCGAGAGCGAACGAAAGCTTTATTGGCTCCCGCACTCCCCTTAAAACTAGTGACAAGTCCGCAAGCACCGGCCCCTCTAAATGGACGACGTTCTTTAGCACAACACAGGCAAGACAGCCAGCCGATGTATCGCTCTCCGATATACTATTCCTGAGTCCGAACGACTGCCACCCGAACCTTTTTATCGGCGCCGGCATGGACCGCTTCCACTCGCCCGATCCTGGGGTGGAAGGTTGTCTTCGGCGACGACAACCATGTTTCCCACGACCAGATTTGGCTCCTCCTTGTGCCACTTCGTCATCTGCTTTACGCTGGAGATGTACTCCCGGGACCATCGCTGCCAAAACCTGTTCTTGAGCGACAAGACATCTCGCCATCGACGCAAGCAGGTCAGGTTGATCTGATCTGGGAGTACTTCCGACGGTGGGGCCAACAGGGAGCCGCCGATGAGCAGATGTCCGGGCGTTAGGGCTTCGCCGTCGTTTGGGTCGTTGCTGAGGGTTCCCAGAGGTATTGAATTCCGCACTGCCTCCACTCTGTTCCGAGCTCCTCCGCGGTCAAGAGGTCTTGGCCGACCGTCCGAAGAAACAGATGCGTTGCAGACACACCTGCCTCCCAAACTCCGGCGAAGTGAGGTAATCTGGACGTTATGAACGCAAACTCGCACAAAAATCAACGCCACAGATGTTAAACGGACGGAGAGCTCGAAGTCTATCTGCTGGCAAGTTTTCCATGATTTGTGTCAAGAGTTGCGGCTTACAGCGAAAGCAGCGAATGCATGAACGAACTGTTCGTCGGCAGACTTTTTGCGCATTGAGTAGCCATACTTTCTACCGCAGACGACTTACAAGAGCTCGAGGGCCAGCGTGACAATTCGTAACTTGCAGGTATCACACATATGATCTGATGGATTGTGGGCTTTTAGACCGCAACAACGGGAATTCGGCTTCGTACGGGATAGGAGCATTCAATAACCGTCCCCTAACTTGTAGCAACGTCGAGGAACACCAATTTAATTTATTTTCTAGAATAAATGGGCTTAGCTTTTGAATATTCGTTGCTACCGGTTTATTTCTGAGTTCAGCAAGTACAGAAGCCTGCCGAACAAGATGGACGTGGTAAGCTACTCAACGTCACATCCACGGGACAATTTCTCTGCTGGGTTAACTTTCGTGCGAACGGGTCTCCAAGTTGCGTTCTCCGACCACTCCTGAACCTCTGCGACCTGGTTTGATTCAAAAACCGTCAACGACGAAGGATGGGTTTTAATCCAGTGTAATGTGATCTCGGAGTCTGTCCATAGGAAAACATTCTGAATGGGACAATTTAGCAATGGCCTGGAACGATTATACAGAGCTGCTAAAAGGTGAGATGCGCACAACTCAAGGCGAGGCAAAGTTTTCGGTTTGAAGGGAGCTACTTTTGACTTGGCGGTCAATAAAGACACCATTAAACCTTCAGCAGTTTGAGTCCGAACGTATATGCACGTTCCATACGCTCGCATGGAAGCGGCCGCGAAACCATGTATTTGAGTCGGAATTGCGGATCTGTGTGGACGAATCGCGATACCTTCATTTTCGGCAGTTGCAGAAACTTTGCTTTGAAGGTATCCCATGAAGTAAGCAACTGCATTGGTAGCGACTCGTCCCAATATTGCTTTCGAAGCCACTACCACAAAATTTTTGCCCTTGTGACTAAAAGACACAAGAGGCCAAGTGGATCGAAAAGTCGAGCAGTCACCGACAAAATATTCCGTTTTGTCGCGCAAAGATCCAGGAATGAGTCACCCAACCGAAATTGGAAGTAATCTTTTACCGGTAATAAAACCACGCCAAGAGTCTTAGTTACGTCTGAGTCTGCCGTAAGTGGCATTACAGCGCTATCAGATGCGGGTAACTCTGGGCAGTTTTAAAACCACTAGTTAACAGATCGTCAACAAAAAAATCTTTCTGAATAATCTGTGCGGCTTTTGGATAAGTTGCTTGCGCTATCATACTATGAGCTGAAAGTTTCGGTCAGATTCGTCCACCATTACTTGGCAAAACATTTTTTTATGTCTGTTGCAAGGGCAAACTTATGCAATCTAAAGCGAAGCAGTGCCGAGTACAGCTCCTCTTGAATGGTTGGGCCTACCATCAAGATGTCATTCAACGATACCTGCGTCGATGTAGGGCACAATGCATCAAAAACTACTCTAAAAACTAAACTAATAGTGGGGAGTGTTTGAATTTTTGTCATTGGTGGAAGACATGTGGCCCATGGAAACATATTCCGCCATGAATTCAATATACATCTTCCTGAACGAAGGGTTCTTTGACAATTTCCTTTGACAATTTCCTTTCGACAAAAATCTATGTTTCGCAACTTCGTATGATGAGCGAAGAGAATTTGGGTCAGATTTAAACGGCAAACAAACCGGAAATCTACCGGACGACAATCTATGAGTATTTTGGGCAGCAGGTTCTCCACAGACCAAAATTTCTGCAGGGTTGTGCCAATTGACTCCAACGCTTCCTCCTGGTAGCTGAGATTTATCATCTTGTCAGCTTTTATTTTATCATCAGAGGCACATCTTCCAGTCACTATCCAGCCGAGAACGGTTTTTTGTAGGATGGGAAGTTCAGGCCCCTGCTTGTTTTGGCCAAAAGGTAAAAGTTCAAAGAACGTATCTGCACCCATAAGCATGTATATTTTTTGGGGATGGAAGAAGAATTGATCTGCTAACTGAATATTTTCAGGCACTCTTCACCCGCTGGTGTTCACCGCTTGATCCGGATGATAACCAGAAATATTTTGTAGGATCCAAAATCGGACGACTACTAGCTATTCCCTACTCGCGACTTCAGAACCGTGTGTATTTTTTTGTAGCTTGGGCATTAGTCCCACCAGTGCCTCGTAAGCTCAAGCACATGTCCTCTCGTGGATTTTTAAGACTCTGAGCGAGCTCATGGGTCACAAAGTTTATTTGTGATCCTGAGTCGAGCAACGCTCGAGCCAAGACAAATTCGCCACTTTTCGTTTCAACGCTCACAATGACTCAATCCAATGCAGTCGCAGTCAAATAACATTTCCATTTTTTTTTGTTTTATTCTAATAATGCTTCCATTTATTTTTATATCGCCATTTAATTTTTGTCAATTTTGTTGTTGTCAATATTGTAGTTTCAGTAAAATTCCATGTGAATATAATATTTAGTTCAACGCATTGATTAATTTCTTTTGATAGAGTTGGTATACAATTATAAATTGGATTCTTACGCTTTATTATATTTTTGATGCATTCATTATTAACTTCTTTATTGTCTTGATTATACATTTTATTCTCGCCTTCTAAATATGATTGTTGATTAGACTTCTGCATGAATGTACTCATTTGTAGCATAACAGATCTGTACAGTAGTGTAGTGTTCCTAAAAATACTGAACTCATTCTTTACTGTACAGTATACTCTATAGACCAGAAGAAGATAGCACAACATTTTCGGTGTACTCACTTCGCGTGAGTGCAGTATATGGTTGTACTCTTCGTGAGTTAGTACTCATTTGTCCTTTTTTAAACACGATGTACAGCTTTCTTGTTGACTGTTGGATTTTAAGGAAAACGGCGCTCGTGCAATGAACTCACAAGATAGTGTAAGTTTTTGTCATATTTTGTAACAAAGTATGTGTGTTGTTTTATATTTTTGTGATTGTCTTTTATATGTTGAAGGTTATTTAGTGCCTGAACCCCAGGCAAAAACAGTGATTGTTAAATATATGTTTGCATATCTATGTTCATTTGTAGTATAAATTTTATACACATGTATGTATATTAAAAGAAAATCTTTTGCTATCAGACGCTGGCTACAACAACCGAATCGTCTTTTAAAGAGTATGCTGCCACAATAAAATCGAAATAATTAGCTGGTGAGCTTAAGCCTACTGATTCAGCAATGTGTGGGACACCTTTTCACGGCTGGCAATGGCAAACGGCAAAGTGACGACTTATACAGTAGTGTGCAACATATGCAAAAATATTTATAAATTTGAGAAAAGAACATAAAATTTGGTTAAACACAAATGCTACATGATGGCCATTAGCCGAAAGCGCAGTCTTCCTGTCGTTGATGTACCCTCAGAAACCAAAAAGAAATGCACCAATCTGGCAACGAAGTGGATGATAAAGAATGGTAGACCGTTTAATCTAATTGCGGACACTGATTTAAAAAACGTAGCACAGTTTTTTATTTCTGTTGGTGCGAAACTGGGGGAAAACGTTAATATTGACTCTTTACTCCCGCATCCCACAACTATATCGCAAAACATCGGTGCGCTCTATGATTTTCACTTCAATAAAGTAAAACTCGAAATTAAGGAGCAAAAACAATATGGATATAACATAACTTCAGATATCTGGACGGACGATTTCTTTAAAGAATCTTATATTTCTCTGACTATGCATTACGTCAAAGAAGGCACCCTTAAAAACCGCCTGCTAGCAGTAAAATCAATGGGTGGAGTCTCCTGTACCGGTAAGAAGCATAACATGTTATTGGAATATATAATATTTAATGAGAATATCAACATTTCTTAGGTAATGAAATAAAAAACAAAATAGCGCGAATTTTAGGTGACTTTGGATGTGATTTACTGATGGACGATCCAATAATAGTTACCGACCGAGGAGCTAATATGAAAGCAGCATTCAACGGCCTGAGCGCAATACACTGTGCAAATCACTTGATCCACAATGTGATTGGCAAAGTTGTGAAAAAAGTACCAGAATTGCTGGATCTGTTAAGTATTTTAAAAAGTCTGGACAAAACTGGAACTTAACAAGCGCCCTTAAAAGCTACTGTCCAACTCATTGGAATACTATATTTAACCTCTTGAAGTCGGTTGAGTCAAATTGGATGGAAATTTCTCAGTTTTTGGTTGAAAAAAATGAAATATCAAGAATATCTGATATAAATTTAATTGATATCAGCGGAATGGTGAACCTTCTTGCACCTTTTGAAAATATCTCCAAAAAGCTGGAGGGTAGCAATTATCCAACACTGCACTTGACTGTTCCACATATAATATTAATAACTTAAAAAAAAATATCTTCACCAAATGACAATGATATAAAAATAGTTCCAAAATGCAAACTTTCGCTTTCAGAGTACTTAGAATCAATAGTTTTAGAAAATTTAAAAAAATTTCACAACATTGCACTGTTTTTAATTCCACCCACTAATAAATTAACTAAATTCTCAGAAATAGAAATGGAACAAACTTTTAAGGACGTGGAAGAAATGATGGTTAATATTCATTTAAATAGCGAAAATAATGATATAGAATTAATTAAACCTACATAAGACTTGGATAATATATTTGCAGATTATTCAGAACCCATTCAGAGCACCAACATTTTTTCCTATATTCACGATGAACTTCAAACGTATAAAAATATTAATAAAGCATATACTGAAGATTTTGATGTTCTGCAGTGGTGGTCAATTAATAAAGACCGTTTTCCTCTGCTTTTTCAAATTAGCTGCAAGATACTAGCAGCTCCTGCGGGCAGTGCAGCACCGGAAAGGGCGTTTTCTGTTGCCAAAAATTTAATAACCGAAAAACGGTCGAAAATTGCCACCACTGAACTATGGTTAATAAAATAATGTTCCTTCATTCACACGAGAACTATATACATATGTATGTATGTGTGTATGTACCAGTCATAAAATTTCACTCACTGTACAATAAACACTGTACAATGCATTGACTACTGCACACCAATTTTACTGTACTCATCAACAGCTGTACAACATTGGAATGAGTGAGAACACTGTCAAGAAAAACAGACAATACTATCCTACTCACTCACACCCAAGTATACTCTGCAGAAAAAAAAGTGTGCACAATTCTAGAATAAGTGGTTCATTTGTAGTTTTGGATGCATTCATGCAGAAGTCTATTGTTGATCCGAATAGTCTAACTGATACCCATTATGGTCGGTATAAGGAATTATTTTAATGGTGAAATAAGTAGTAATTCGTTATTTCTCTGGTGAATCCAAGTTGATGTTTTGAAAGTATATTTTAACTGTTAATACTTTCTAGTTTGTCGTAATTAAGTAACTTTGGGTTAAAAAGTCCAAGACGTGAAAGTTGCATGCCCATTTCTATGTCTTCAATGTACTCAATAAATTGCATGAGTTCATAAACCAGTGCGTCAATAGTATTGCGATTATTTTCGCAGTTAGTAAGTTTCTGCTGCTTCTTTCAGTAGCTTATGGTACAAATATTTCGTTCTGGGCGTGTCTGTGATTTTGTTACCAAAGGATTGAGTGATGATGTTTATTTCCGTTAAATTAATTCTTATATAGTGATGTTCTTACACTACTGGTATTTGAATTGGAATGCTTGAGAAGAGTAAATAGCCAAAGTTGGAATCTGGGTTGGTTTATTGAATTTGTAGAGTGTGTTTCATGGTGAATAATAGAAACAGCATCATTGTACACAAGATTCCTGTCGAAGTTTAACGGCATTAGTTATCTTTTGTTTTTTAAATTGTGTTTTGTAGTATTGGGTTTCCCTATTTCGATTAGTTATTTTGTAATAGTCTTTATCTATTTTTTCTACATTTTTATTAGCTTGTGAGGAGTCATAAACTCCCCACAAATCCCGATGCAGGAGATCGGCCTAGCTGAAGAAATGAAGGGCATCCAGGTCAAACGGGAAACATTCGGACCTTGGACCCTCAATGGCAAGGGCAACGAGGTCATACGGTGAATTGGCGGACTTCGGACCCGCCTAAAAGAGGACACACCGCGAACCTACGGAACCTTGAAGGACCTTGGACCAGCGCCCGGCAAGTGGAACGAGGTCATACGGACCCGCCTAAAGAGGACTCACAATTAACGGTACCTCAGTGGACCTTGGACCTGAGGGAAATAACGGCATCTACAGCGTCTATAAAAGGACGGCGCAAGCGCAGCACGGGACAGTACGAGTGCAAGAATCAGAGCGAGTGCGGGAACGCGAAATAAGTACAGATTTACATGCTTTAAATGGATTTTCCAACTTTCCCTTTTGAAGTAAGGTCCACTTCTTTGTTTTTTTTTGTTAAATTCCTGTCGATCTTCATTTATTTTATCTATTTTCTTTTCTTTAATATTTTGAGTGTCTAATATTTGCTGGTTGTATTTGTAAAGGATTGTTTCTATTTTGCTTAATTTTACTTGTCAGTGGTGTCATGTTTAATTTTATGGTTGTATGTGTAAAGGATTGTTTCTATTTTGCTTAATTTTACTTCTTCATCATCGGATGAATTGATTTTACGGATTTTTTCATTTATTGTTTTATGTAGTTGTTTACGCCGCTCTCCCCTCGTTTAAACTGCCCGCGCTTCCCTCGTAGCGAATGCCCACTCGCCCGCACTGGATGCTCGCGACTCCAGGCTCTCCCGCTCTCCCGCACTGGACGCTTGCGATTCCAGGCTCTCCCGCCTTCCCGCTCCCGGAATCTCTCCACTGCGCTTTGAAACGCAGCGCTCAATTAGGTTTAAGTTAGTCTTTCTATGTCACACTAATGAAATACATCGCCCGGCCGGTCCGCGCTATTACCGAAAACCACATCGAGTTTTTTTCCTTCCTTTGCGTACCGCGATCGTCGAGTGTTTTCTCACTCTCTCTTCCAGCTTGCTGCCCGGCTACGTGCAGAAGCCGCAACGTCCGACGAAGCTGCCCCCAAACGACGATCATCCCCGACGCCCCAACTATTCATTTTTTGGTCCTTCGAGCCCAGGACTACAGATATGGTTGCCGACAAGCGCTTTTACTTGCCGGCAACCATATCTGTAGTCCTGGGTGCGGATGTCTACGCCAAGGTCATCCGACCGGGCTTCCATTTGGTCGACGAGGGACTCCCAGTGGCCCAGAAGACGGCATTCGGGTGGATCCTGTCCGGCGCCTGCAGTCAAGCCTAGACGACAGGAGTGGGCTTGTTTTCTTTTTTTTTCTTTCGCAACGCTAGCGATTGCAAGGGGGGCGGAATGTTTACGCCGCTCTCCCCTCGTTTAAACTGCCCGCGCTTCCCTCGTAGCGAATGCCCACTCGCCCGCACTGGATGCTCGCGACTCCAGGCTCTCCCGCTCTCCCGCACTGGACGCTTGCGATTCCAGGCTCTCCCGCCTTCCCGCTCCCGGAATCTCTCCACTGCGCTTTGAAACGCAGCGCTCAATTAGGTTTAAGTTAGTCTTTCTATGTCACACTAATGAAATACATCGCCCGGCCGGTCCGCGCTATTACCGAAAACCACATCGAGTTTTTTTCCTTCCTTTGCGTACCGCGATCGTCGAGTGTTTTCTCACCCTCTCTTCCAGCTTGCTGCCCGGCTACGTGCAGAAGCCGCAACGTCCGACGAAGCTGCCCCCAAACGACGATCATCCCCGACGCCCCAACTATTCAGTAGTCGTTCGACGTCTGCTACACCGTTTTTGCTATATTAAGTTGTATTTCAATTACTTCTGCTTCAAGCCAACGTTTTTGAGCCAAACTGGAGAAAGCTCGGTCTATGTCTGCTTTTAGTATGTAATTTGGGTTTCCCTAACTGATTAAAAATGCGCATTAGTGCTCTCTTGCGTTCTATCCAGTTTTTAATTTGCTCAAGGGTAGCGAATTTAGAATAAATATTAATGCAACTGATGTAATGTTTTCCCTTCGGTGAATAAATATCTAGTACAAATTTGTCTCGACAATGTTCAGGGTTGGGTGTGATTTTATAAGGCATTTTGGTATTTCGGTATTATTTTTTAGCTAAATTGCATTCGTTGCATTCATTTATTATATTCTGAATTAATAGTTGGCTATTTGGAATTAAGTGATTTTCTTTAAATAATTTGTTCATTTTCTGTATACCTGGATGTACAGTCAGTAGAGGCCCATGGAAACCGAACATCGGTGACATAGTCTGGGCTAAGGAACACCATCTGTCCAAGGATGCAGAAGGATTCGCCGCAAAATTGGTACCAAAGTACGATGGGCCGTTTAAGATAAAAAACTTTAATTCACCGGTGATATGCAATTTGCGGCATGAAAATACTGGCAAAGAAAAAACCGCCCACATTAGCCAATTAAAACCACAATGCATTGGTGGCCAGAACCGAGAATCAAAGTCGGACTTAGCGGGGGACACTATAAATCCAATGAGAGGGAGAAGACGATACACAGTATCGAACGCACACAGATGCGTTAGGAGCGCGGCAGCGGGAGAGGAAGGGTCATAGGATGCGGATAAAGTTCCCGGTTAACGCACACCAAAGAGAGGACCCGTTGGATCCCCGTACCAAAAGCCGCCACGGAAAACGGAATCAGGAACCATAGGAAAGCGAGGTTTCGTCAGCGCGCAAGCGCCACAAGACGGGCCTATTTAAATCAGGTCGCCAAACATGCCAGTGCGCAGCAGCAGCAAAGCCGTGTGGAGAGAGGGGCGGGGAGGCAGCACTGGGCAACAGCCAGCGGCGAGATGGAGGCGGGACTCACGTTTCGCACTCCAGCCGCTGTCGTCCCCCCTAGTGTCGCGGTCCCCGTCACCGAACCCGGAGACGGAGACGGAGGACGAAGGAAGAATTTCCGACGTGGAGCTGGAGTCGGAGGATTAGGCCGGTGTCCAAGCGGCAGGGAAGGAGACCGAGGAAACGGTCATCGACCTGTCCTCGTCGGAGGAGGAGGAGGACAAGGAGGACACTGGGACGGAGTCGGTGAGTCCGGAAGTCTCCTCGGATGAGGTGGACGAGCCACTCCGGGCGGCGAAGGCCCGGAAGCGTTCCGGAGGATCCGGAGGGCCGGATTCGGGCGGATCCGTTTGGGCGATATAGCGCCATCCGGCCGCCCGGAAGAGTTGAGGCGGATATTCGCAGCGCGGGCGGACGTGGTGCGAAAAGTGTTCGCGCACCGGGCGGTGGCACGGGCAGCCGCCGCAGCCAGAGAGTGGCAGAAGCGGCTGGATGAGGCCGAGGCCGAAGAGGCGGCAATATGGGCGCAGCAGGGCCCTCTGGAGCAGCCGCCGCCGCAGGCACCGGGAGAGCCAGCCGCACGGCCGCCCAAATTCACCAGGCTGTCATCATGTCCGGAGCCACGGTCCCCACCAGCAAGGCCGCCAATAAGTCGTCAACAGTCTGCGGACAGCAGTCGCTGGGAGGAGGTGGCCGAGGGAGGGTGGCCGCCGAGGGTGGCATCTGAAGCCAGCAGGCAGATGAGGAGAGCCCGGAGCAGCCGTTGGGCAAAGCTACTTTTGGTAGGTGGCGTCCGCTACCGTATCCGGTTGGCGGGCGGGGTGGCGAATGTCCTGAAGGCCCAATAAAAGTCTTCGAAGGTTTGAAACCGAAAATCTGGTTGTTTATTTTCATTTGGGAGTAATGGGTTGCCGGACATAGGCAATAGGGACGGGGGCGCCGAGATAGGTGACCGATCGATAGTTGCGATCTATGGGTTTACAAATTGGTTATTTCTATGTTCGAAAATTCAAATGACTACTTAAGACAACGAAGAGGCAACGACGATGGCAACACTGGAACCCACAATCGAGAAAAGCGATCGTGGTGAGATTCCAGGGAGTTGCCGGACCGAGGGAAAACGAAATGGTGACTTTTAGTTTGGGGAAATGTCTGGGCGGGAAAATTCGAATTCCACGCTGGGAACTGTCTGGGGAACTGGGAACTGTCTGGGAACTGGGAACTGTCTGGGAACTGGGAATTGTCTAGGGAACTGGGAACAGTCTGGGGAACGGGGAACTGTCTGGGGAGCAGGGAAAGTTCAAGGAGCTGTATGGAAAAGTCTTTTAGTTAAACAGTCTGGGGAAAGGTTAAGTCTTTAGGGGAACTGTCTGGGGAACATCTAATACGCAAGTCAGGTGGGGAATTCGAGTAGTCTAAACATCAAAGGCGGGGAAAGTCACCACTTTCATTACGTTTCCGAAGGGAAATGTGAGGAGTCATAAACTCCCCACAAATCCCGATTCAGGAGGTCGGCCTAGCAACGCCGGAAAAATAAAGGGCATCCAGGTCAAACGGGAAACATTCGGACCTTGGACCCTCATATGGCAAGGACAACGAGGTCATACGGTGAATTGGCGGACTTCGGACCCGCCTAAAAGAGGACACACCGTGAACTAACGGAACCTCGATGGACCTTGGACCAGCGCCCGGCAAGGGCAACGAGGTCATACGGTAAATTGGCGGACTTCGGACCCGCCTAAAGAGGACACACCGTGAATTAACGGTACCTCAGTGGACCTTGGACCCGAGGGAAATAACGGCATCTACAGCGCCTATAAAAGGACGGCGCAAGCGCAGCACGGGACAGTACGAGTGCGAGAATCAGAGCGATTGCGTGAACGCGGAATAAGTACAAATCGAAACCGAAGTGTCCAAGGATCGCAAAGTCGAGATGCCGAACGACGACAAGTCTACAGGGCTGAGGCTACAACGCTGAGATCCAACGGTGCTAGGTCGTGGTAAAATCAAACTTAGGGAGTCCTTGCGTGGTGTCAAGCGATAAAGGTGGCTAGGCGATAAGGGAGAACTTTGTTCTACCTGCTAGGCGATACACCTTACCGACAAAGTCCAGGCTGAACTTCGGAAGCCAGGCGATAAAGGTGGCTAGGCGATAAGGCGAAACTTCGGTTCACCTGCTAGGCGATACACCTTGCCGGACCCGATAGGGAAGCTCGCATAACATCCAGGGTTTTTCGTGGAGCCGTCCCGATCTCAGTCACCAGGCGCAGCAAGCCGAATCAACGCAGTAGCAGCCAGGAGCGACGCTGCGTAAGCCAGGAGCGACGGAGCGGCACACCAGGAGCAGCGCAGCAGAAGACAGCGACAACGGGCAGCAGAATAATAGCAATAAGGCTATATTTAGAGAAGCAATAAATCAGCACCAACCTTATTATTTCTGGCGTAATCCTTTGGTCACGGGCAGCCACTCAATATAAATTAGGTGGAACGGACTCACAACCTCTTTAAGCTAGCCGCACGTTTACGTAGCGAGCAGAATATAAAGAAACACGTCGTTACAAGCTTTAAATGGATTTTCTTATTTTCCCTTTTGAAGTGAACCTTTTCATTGTTTTTTTTTTGTTAAATTCCTGTCGATCTTCATTTATTTTATCTATTTTCTTTTCTTTAATATTTTGAGTGTCTAATATTGGATGCCCAGCCTATAAGAATATTTGATCTTTGCCCACTGGAGTCATGTTTAATTTTATGGTTGTATGTGTAAAGGATTGTTTTTATTTTGCTTAATTTTACTTGTCAGTGGTGTCATGTTTAATTTTATGGTTGTATGTGTAAAGGATTGTTTCTATTTTGCTTAATATTACTTTTTCATCATCGGATGAATTGATCTCACGGATTTTTTCATTTATTGTTTTATGTAGTCGTTCGACGTCTGCTACACCGTTTTTTGCTATATTGAGTTGTATTTTAATTCTTTCTGCTTCAAGCCAACGTTTTTGAGCCAAACAGGAGAAAGCTCCGTCTATGTCTGCTTTTAGTATGTAATTTGGGTTTCCCTAATTGATTAAAAATGCGCATTAGTGCTCTCCTGCTTTCTATCCAGTTCTTAGTTTTAATTTGCTCAAGGGTAGCGAATTTAGAATAAATATTAATGCAACTGATGTGAATAAATATCTAGTACAAATTTGTCTCGACAATGTTCAGGGTTGGGTGTAATTTTAAAAGGCATTTTGATGTTTCTGTATTTCTTTTAGCTAAATTGCATATGTTGCATTCATTTATTATATTCTGAATTAATAGTTGGCTATTTGGAAAGAAGTGATTTTCTTTAAATAATTTGTTAATTTTCTGTATACCTGGATGTACAAGTTTTTCATCTGATTAAAGAATTATTTCGTTGAATTATACTCGAATAACAAACATTCTTTAATAGGTACAGGCTGTAATTCTTTAGTGTAGGTGGTATTAATAATTTCCTTCTATGCTCTGTGAATAATTTCAAAATGGTAGCAGGACTGCTACCTATTAATATGTTTAAGATACTGTATTCCTTAGTTGTTATTGTTATAGAGCTTGCTCTCGCTGGGCTCTATCTCTTGTGCTCTCATCGCTTTCAAACTCTATCAGAGAGTTGGGGATTGGTGCGAGTTCTGAGCGGAGAGCGAGATCAGTTCATAGCCAGCAGTGATTGTGAGCAGGACTTAAAATTAAATAAAAGCTATCTATATACTCGTATATAAAAATGGTGCAAAAAATGTACGCCATCGCAAAACAAGTGAACGGCTAGAATAAGGTTAATACTTAAGAAAATTTTGGGAAAACCTGCCGGAAAAGGTGCGGTCGACTCAAGAGATGTATTCATTGTTGTACATAAAACTGTTAAAACAGCAGTCTTTGGAAATAATGCCTTCATCGTTGTACATAAAACTGTAAAAAATCGAGTTAACGAAACATTGCAAAAGTTTTAATGGGAAATAATGCCTGCTTTTAGATCAAGACTTGGACGTCGTTCACGCAATGCGATACATTCTCAGAATGTCCGTAATAATCGAACGCAAGAGGCACGTGCAGAAATAAATGCATCGGCACATGCCCGAATTGCACAGCTTCGCGCCTCACAAACACCACCTCAAGCCCGACAAAATGTGAGTAGAAGAAGACCAGCCGCAAATGAAAACTTGAATCGCGATGCATTCCCATACAATTCCAACACACCCTACAAAGATCATAATTGCGTTGTTATTGATTTATTGTCTGTCGTATGTGAGCATTGCAATGCACTGAAGTTTCGATTGGAAACCCCCGGCTTATGCTGTGCAGGTGGCAAAATTAAATTTCCCGTTTTGGCTCATCCACCAGAGCCATTTTATTCGCTACTATATGGAAATTCAGCCCAATCAAAGTTTCCTAAAGCTTGCACAAAAATATAACGGATGCTTTCAAATGACGTCATGTGGAGCCGAGGTTGTTCATCAACCAGGCTACAATCTGAGTTATAGGGTAATGGCGTCTCTTTATCATCAAAATAAACAAAATTACATCCCAACATTCAGATTCAAGAGCTAATTCACTATCGAGCGGGCGCTTTGTTACCACCACCAAACCAGGATCATAAATCCCTTCAGGTCTACTTCATTGGTGATTCGGAAGATTAATTAAATCAGCGTTGTGCAATTTTCACTGCAACTAAACGTGAAATTATACAACAATTGCAAAATCTTCTTCATGAGCGTAATGAATTGGTCACATTGTTTAAAACCGCATTGGATACAATGCATTCTGACGACCACAAAATCATTATCAGCGCTGACAAAAGGCCCACTGGAAGCTATGCAAGACAATTTAATGCTCCAACTATTAATGAAGTCGCAGTGGTGATTGTTGACGAGAATGTGGAATCACGCGATATTGTTCTCAAGCGTCGGGATGATGACCAATTGCAGCGAGTTTATGAGTCTCATCGGGCATATGATGCACTTCAATACCCGTTGATGTTCTGTCGTGGAGAAGATGGGTATCACTTCAACATAAAGATGGTCAATCCAACGACATGTTTGTTTACAAGTCATCACTTATTTTTGATTCTACAACTAAGTTTGAATTCAAATTTTAGAAGAAGAAACGAATAAGAAGGTCAGCTCTATGAATTTTTATGCGTATCGATTGATGATTCGACTAGGTGTTGACAATCACCTGTTGAGATACCGCCGTTTGTTTCAACAGTACTGTGTCGACAAGTACGTCGAAGTAGAAACAGAGCGTCTCAATTTCATTCGTTTCAATCAGTCCAAGTTGCGCTCAGACGAGTACATCCACCTTTGTGACGCCATCGCTACTGAAGGACATGCGACCAACATCGGTTGTTTGACCATTCTCCCAGCTACTTATGTTGGACGCCCGGGCCATATGCATGAGTACGCCCAGATTTATTCATCACGTTCACATTCAATCCGAAATGGTTCGAAATTACGAATCTGTTGCTTCCAGGCCAACATCTAGCGATCGACCTGACATCACTGCACGAGATCAAGCAAAAGATCACAGTACTTATGAATTACATCGTTAAGCAGAAGGTTTTTGGCGCAGTTCGTTGTTGGATATACTCGGTTGAGTGGCAGAAGCGTGGTTTACCACATTCGCACATTCTGCTTTGGATGTTCGACAAGATCCGACCAGATCAAATTGATTCGATTATATCAGCCGAAATACAAGATAAACAAACACTCCATTGTGACAACGAGCATGATCCATGGCCCTTGCGGAGTCCACAACCCAGAATCAGTATGCATGGATAACAGAAACTGCACAAAACGATTTCCCCGTCCGTTGACGGCTGAAACAATCAGTGGACACGATGGATATCCATTGTATAGGCGTCGTTCTCCAGATGACAACGGCAAATGGATCGAAGTAATGGTGAAACGTAACGAAACAAACTTAACAGTAATCTTGGATAACCGCTGGATCGTTCCATATTGCCCGCTTTTGTCGAAAACGTTCTCATCGCATTGCAATGTTAAGTACTGCAACTCTATCAAATCCATCAAATACTTTTGCAAATATGTGAACAAAGGGAGCGACATGGCGGTTTTTGGCATTGCTGATCCGAATGCAAACGATGAGATGACGAAATTTCAACATGGACTCTACGTTAGTTGTATCGAGGCCATTTGGCGGCTATTTTCATTTCCGATTCATGAACGTCACCCGACTGTCGTGCACTTATCTGTTCACTTGGCGAACGTCCAGCGTGTCTACTTTACGGACGCGAACGCAGCGCAAAGAGCAGAACGGCCACCAGTGACAACGTTGACAAATTTCTTTTCGACATGCGAAAGCGATCCGTTTGCAAGGACTTTACTCTATTCAGAGATGCCATGCTTTTATACGTTGAAACTTCTTCCATGCAGCGTTCAATGTATAATAGCGTGGCATCTCTAAATTACACCCGGCGAAAATAAATAATGATGACGGCTCTCCAGTGATTTCGAGTCAAATAAATTTTTATGAAATTGGAATTACCAGTGTTTTATTATTACTCTGGGGTTATATGAATCGTGAAATTGGGGCGAGACAAAGTTCGCCGGGTGCTCTAGTAAGTTTATAGATATTCCAGTTTTTGATTCACTTTTCCATTTCGAGTTTTAAGCAAAATTCAGCGATTTAAATTTCAAATGCTCCGGTACTCGCAGGTGTTTTAAACCTATAAAGAATAAACACTCATCAGGTATAATTTTCATATCAAATGTGAGCCTTTGAAAAAAAAGATAGGCTTCAAATTTTAAATCTTTACTAAGAACTACATCGGTAAAACAAGAAGTTTTGGGAATTTGTGAAAAACAACCCTAATTTGGGAAGAAACCATAACCTCTTTTTATCAAGCGCGCACAATATCACAACAAGAAAGGAATTTTTAAATATTTGATGAAATTAAAAGATTTTGTATATTTGGTTGGGAATATATATTTAATATTATTTTTATTATTATTATTTATATATATTTAATATATTGCGTGTTTTTTGTCCCTAAGGAATATTATGAATGAATGTTTACACTACTGAAACCGGTTTGTCATTTCTAATATATTCTTCAAAATGTTTGTCTTCTAATAGAGCAGGATCAAAGTCATTTATTATCTGGCTTAATGATGGATTGTCCAACATAGTTGTATGATTTCCCTCAATAACTTTGAGCGTTACTTTACCAGATGTCAGTAATGATATGCAATAGTCTTCATCAATATCTTGCAGTGAAACTTCCGTCGGACGGACTAGTGTAATTGGTGATTTAATTTTTCTTATACTATCCAAATCAAAGGAAGCGGCCATTTTAACTCTTTTAAACATAGCGTCTATCATTGTCACAGAGTATTCTTTGCTGTATATGTTTTGCTTTTCAACATAGTCCATGAACAAACACATTTTTTCTGACAGGCTGTCCACTTTGTGAAAAACTTCTGATGTTAATTCTTTAGATTCTTCAGGGAATATCTGATTTACAATACTAGTGAAAAGCAGGTCATAAAGGTCGTTATCCGAAAAGTTTTCTCCCAAATGCAGATTAGTAAGTCTTTTTAAAAAATGAGGTGCTCCATCTAATAACATTACATGTCCTCGGAACCCGGAATTTTCAAGTAACTCAGCTAGTTGTAAAGCTACAAAAGTTCCATATGAATATCCAATCACATAAAAAGGTTCAGTTTGCTTTAAAATAAGCTTTACATGCTGTAAAGAAAACGATAATCCTAAAATTACTTTCACGATATAACAACAAAATACTTACTTCAAAACATTGTTGCGCTAAGTCAGTTAAATTTTCCAAATGCGCAAACTTATGGAGCTGTAAGACAATAGCCCTGCTTTGCAAGCCCGAGCCTATTTGGTACCATGCGCGGCCAGCTGTTCCTTCTAATCCCGGTATTAATATATTTGGTGAAAGACTCTGTTTTGATGGAGCTGCTGGTGTCTTGAGTGGGATTATTATTCGATCACAGTTGGTTTCATCGCCTAAGTTTCGAATCAGTAAATCCATTCCTAAAAGCTTACTTTCTGAAGCAAATATCATTTTAATTTCATTAGTATTCTCTTTTTCCCTGGCCTCAATAAATTCTTGAAGTTTTTGGAAAGTGAGTAAACGTAAATCTTGTGGAGATAAAATTAACTCAAAGTCTCGCTCTAGGGTTTGCTTGATTTCAACAGCCATCAATGAGTCCATACCCATTTCTGATAGTGTTGTACCTAATGACACTGACTTTAAGTCCCGTATTCCCATAATATTCATAACAGCATCAATAATACTTTCATTTCCAGAACGACCTGTCTTTTTTTCAGCGACAACCATGCTGGAAACTATCGATGCATCAGCACTCAGTAAATGATCCAGTTCCTGAATACACGATGAAATTCTTTGCTGAAGGGTTCCTCCTATTTCCATATCAATTTTGTCTTCTGCCATGTCGGCCACTAAACCCACTTCACCAACTGCACCCCATTGAATAGCTTTACCTGGCAAACCGTCTCTGTTGCGATACTCAATGATACGTTCCATTACAGAATTAGCCATTCCATAGTTGGTTTGGCCTACATTTCCTCGCCCACAAGACACACTTGAAAATACTACGAAGTGCTCCAATTCGGGACAGGAAATCCGAGATATCTCGTCCAGATGTTTTGTAGCAATTGCTTTTGGTGCAAAACTTTCCAAAAATTGATTATAATTTTGGTTGGAAAAAATGCCATCCCTTAACACAACTGCCAAATTAAAAATTCCACCCACTGGTCCCAATAAAACAGCTTCAGAAAGCAGTTGTCGGCATCCATCTTTTGAAGTAATATCTGCTGTGCTAACAGCGATTTGGCAGCCATACGTTTTCCATAGCCTATAAACACAAAATTGCTTTGAAGTTGTCAAGCTAAATATGTTAATTCCATATAACTTACGCAATTCGGTATGATTGATAGTCTTTTGTTACTCCATGTCTAGAGCTAAGTACAAGATTCCGAGCACCACGCAAAGCCATCCAATCAGCCAGTTCCATTCCGAAGCCTCCCAAGCCACCAAGGATGACATATGTAAGATTAGGCTTAAAGTAAATTTGACTAAGCACTCGTACAGGTAAAGTAGCTGGATCCTCCGGCTGTTCACGAACTTGAATAACAACTTTGCCAATGTGCTTGCCACCGATCAAATGTCTAAAAGCCTTTTCAATTTCATGAGCCGAAAACACATTAACCGGTAATGGTTGAATAATTCCATTCGAAATATCTGAATCAATAAGGGCTTTCAAATGCTATAAAAAGATAATAAATTTGTAAACTTAATATGTTTTTAGGCTATTATACTAGCCTATTACCCAAATATCTTCATCAGGAGCCACAAGAAGACTATCCGCAAGAACAGCATGGAAAGTAATTTCTTTTAAAAAGCATCCCAATCCAATCTTGTTGTCGTTAGCCATGTCAAATTTTCCAATTTCCAAAAAGTGCCCAGACTTACCAAGACAACGTACTGAAGCAATTAGCTTTTCTTCTGATAAAGAGTTCAGCACAAAATCAACACCTTTTCCATTTGTCTCACGCTGCACCATAAGCTCAAATGATGTATCTCGAGAATTTCCAATGTTCGATTCTGAAATTTATAATATATTGTAATTTTAAGCAAATCAAAATGATATTTAAAATTTGTTTAATATACCTTTAAGTTGGGGAAAAGTTTCCAGCAAAAATTTCTTTTTTTGGAGAGAACTGCAAGTTGTAAAAACTTCTAAGTTATAGGCCAATGCCACACGAATAGCGGCCAGACCAATGCCCCCGGTACCAGCATGTATGAGTATGCTTTTTCCTTTTCGTATATCGCATGTCATAAAGAATGCATAGTAGACAGTTATGTATACCACAGGTACTGTGGCTGCCTCTTCTAATGACCAGTGATCAGGTATATCCCAAATTAGTTTTGATGGCCTCTCCACATAGGAGGCTACGCCACCTTTAACCACCATACTCATTATCCGACGTCCAGTTACCATGTTAATGCCGGAATATTCAAAGCCCAGAACACAGTTTTGATCTATTCGACTTGATCCATATAATTCAACGGCCAAGCGTCCAGTTGCGAGCATTACATCTCTAAAATTTAGAGAAGAATAAGCTATTTTAATCAAGCAGTTTTTAGATTGAAAAGGTCCTTTTAGCCATTGTAAAGTCGATAAGTCACCACGTTGAATGACGTTTCCATAGATGTGATCCAATCTGGCCATTGGATTGTCACTTTTGAGCAATTGCAAATGTCTATAGCTGCCCCAAGAACCCTAATTAATAGAAGTGAAGGTGAACATTAATGGTAAATATATAAAAAATAAGTCTTACATTGCGATATATGTTGAACGCCAATCCCAATGCAAGCTGAGCCGAATAAAGAGGGTGTGATAAATCGAAACTAGGAGCATTTTGATCATCAATAAAGAAACATCTTATCAAATTACCGTCGGGCTCTTTTCGCAAACAGTTAACTAAACCTATAAGACCATTCAAGCTCTCGTTAAATGAATACACAATAACCGGTGTTTTCGTGCTTATTGCAGATTGTAATTCTGCAATCCAGTTAAAAGTCTCATCGATTTCAGATACATTTACTAAAACTGGTTGTACTGTTAGTTTTTTTGAAATTTTCTGTAATAATACAAATTTATCCTCTTTGTTATCGATCGGAATTATAGTAATAGTTCGGAATTGTTCCGATTCTTCCAATGCTGAAAGATTCGTCTTAGACTTTAGTCTAAGCAACATATACCCATTGTCAACGAGTACCTTATGGGCAGTTTCAATATTATCTCGTAAATGTTCTTCTTCGAGGTCTTTTAATAAAACGAAATGACAATTTGATTGACAAGACAAGCTTCCGTTTTCAATACGAAGTCCTGGAAAGTCATCCAGTTTTTGGGATGACAATAGAATGTACTCTCCAGTAATGACAGGTAAATCTTCTATTGATTCTAAAAATGATGTTAGTAGTGGTTTTTCTTCATTCGAATCAACCTCTACCAACTTCATTTTTAAAGAAGGATTATTTTCAAGAGCGATTTGAACGCAAACACGGGCAGCATTTTTTATTGAAAGCATTGGTGACGGAAAAAAGGGAAGAAATACATATTCTTCAAGAACTGGAATACCCGGAGGTCTACGCCTTTGCACTGGACTGGCATGAAGTCCGACAAGTTCTATTCCACCTGCTATGATCCGATCGTACATGTGATCTATATAGACATCAAAAAAGCGATTCTCTGGATTCATTTTGGTCATTAGGTTGAAATGATGCACTCCATTTATTTTCAATTTTCGAATTTTTGTTGGTAATAAAAGATTTCGTGAATCAGTTCCCAGTATTTGAATTTGAAGCATTGCATCCATGAAGGTTACCCAATTATAATTCCACTCAACTTTTCCGAATAAACCATCTGAACGGGCCATATGAACGGCCTTAAATGCGCCATTGTAATGATAGCCTCGTAATCTTAACTCTTTGTAAAAGTCTTTTTTGGAAATCATTGGAAAATTGGATTCATTTTGAAATTTATAAACTTCTGGAATAGTGGGGTTTTCCGTTTCACGAATGATACCGGTGACAACTAAATTACCAGCTTCCGTTATCTAAAAAGCAATAAATAATTTTTTTAACTTAAAGGCACTTTAAAACTTCCTTACCTCAAAATGACCGGTGCCATAGTGAATCATAACAGTTAACTCGACTTTTCCATTAACGGGCATACTTGTAGCTCTTAAGAAACGTATATCTTCGAATTCAACGGGTACGTCCATATAACTCGGACCATGATACATAAGGGAAAATGTTTCCCAAACATATTGAAGATAACATGTAGCTGGCACTAGAATTTTTCCATCTATAATATGTCCACTCAAAAATTCTTCATTATCACTAGCCAAATTAACTGGAAAAACACGCTCGCCACTGGACTTTGTTTTCATATTCTCGTATTTTGTCACGAACCAGTCTTCACTATGATCCCAGCGAATAAGCGAGCTAACACTAGGTGTTGCTCGCGAAACAGGGAATTGGATTGTTTCATATAGGTTAGCGACCGGTAGTAATACACCATTTTGATAAATTCTACAATAAAACAAAACTATAACAATAATTACCGAACAAGGACTTACACTATACATACTTTCCAAGAGCCGACAAGAAAAACAACGTATTGTTTTTATTACCCCTGTTTGTTAGAGGAATATGTACACCACTGGGCATTGATCGTTTAAGGATAGCTCCTAAAAGTCCATGAGGAGCGATTTCAATAGTCAAGGAATTTTTAGGTAGCAATGAAAATGTTTCATTAAAAAGTACACTGTTTAAGAGATTGTTAGTATGATACTCTGCAGAGCACATTTTTCCTTGATCTCTATCCCAGTCATTTTTGGGAACACTAGTACTTAACCACTTTATACTTCTAGTTTTAGGATTTGGGATAATTTTTTTCATATATTGCAGTAATGGAGGCCCCATGTGTGCAATATATTTTGAATGATAAGCAATATTTGAGCAAGGCACTTCCTTTGCGAAAATGCCTTTCGTTTTTAGTTCAGATACAAAAAGGGAAACTTCATCGATTGGTCCAGATATTGTACAAGAATCCGGGCCATTATGACAGGCTACTTCGATTGACTTAGGCAGCATGTGTAAAATAGTCTTATATCCAATACCTACTGCTGCCATTGAACCCCTTATTTTTTCTAGGTCCACACTTACTCTTCCACGATAATAAGCAGCCAATATCATTTGTTCTGGAGTCAGCCCACCATCAGCATATGCGCAACCTAATTCACCAACAGAGTGGCCAATAATAAAGTCTGGCTCAAAATTAAGAGAGCGCAAGACATCTGTTAGGCCTATTTGCACAGCGGCGATTCCCACGAACGAATGTAAAATATTTTGGTAAATTTCCGGGTCATTGGATGTTAATATATGTATTAGATTGAGGCCTTTCGACAACAACGTCTGGTGACATATTTCAATTGATTCGCGGAATCGAGGTATTATCATAAGTGATGCCCCCATCTCGGACCATTGTGACCCCATTCCGCTATAAACCCAGACGATCGGGCGCTGAAGGCCAGTATAATGCTGAATATCTTTTGTCAATGATTTACATGATTTGACACCTTCTTTTGAAAATACTGCATAGCCCCGGAATACCATACCGGAAACATCTTCCTCTTGAATGTTTTGAAGCAGTCCAACAAACTCAGCATCTAACGGGTTTTTCTCTACAGCTTTAAAAATCTCTTCAACTGCCTCTTCCGTCCTTCCTGCCCATGTAAGTAGCCGCGGAACTTCATCTTGTGGCAATCCAAAATTTATTTTGGACTTTGGATAGCCCTTTAAAAGCGCATGAGCATTGGCTCCACCAAATCCAAAAGAGTTAATTCCAATATAAGGCTTAGGTAATTGAGTAACGTCTTTTACAACAATCAACCGTCCCTCTGCTAAGGGTGCAATTCCATGTTTAACCTCCGTAAAATTTATATTTGGTGCAATTAGTCCAGACTCAAAAGCGAAACAAGCTTTTACTAAAGAACATATTCCAGAAGCCGCCTCGGAATGCCCAACATTTGATTTAACTGAACCAACTAATAGTGGCTCCTGCCTTTGACTGCATAAAACATTATCAATAGCTTTGCACTCTTCTGGATCACCAACCACAGTTCCAGTACTGTGAGCTTCCAAGTAGCCCAAATCACTTGGTTTATGGTCAATATCTTTGTAAAACTGGTCAAGTAACTTTTCCTGGACTATACCAGACGGATAAGTTATACCTTCTGGCTTGTATCCATCGCAGTTAGTTTTTGAATAAACTACACTTGCATAAACTCTTTTAGCATCTTTTTTTCTTTGCAAGAAAAGGCAATTAATAGTCTCTGATCTGGTATAACCACTAGCATTTTTATCAAAAGGACGGCAGAACCCATCAGGAGCCAGTACTCCAAGTCTAAAATATTAATTAAGGTTAATGGTTACTGACTACAAATAAAAGTATTTCTGGCTTACCGTGCAAATTGAAGTGTTACAAATGGATGAAGTAGTAAATTTGAACCACCAATAATTGCTGCATCAATCTCTCCATTTCGAATAGCGGTGAAGGCATTGTCTAAAGCGTACATCGAACTGGAACAAGCCGTATCTAGTAAAAATGAAGGACCCTCTAGTCCCAAACAATATGAAATTCGATTCGCCATCATAGCCCGACTACAGCCAGTGATTCCAAACCCGCCAGAAGAAACTTTTTCGTAGAACCAGGTTTTTTCCGATTCAGATATACAGGAACCTACATATACTCCGGTTTTTGATCCACGTAGACTTTTTGGATTTACTCCAGAGTCTATTACAGCTTCATAAGCTGTCTCAATAAGAATTCTTGTTTGGGGATCCATTGTGTGCGCCTGTTTAAAATGGACTCCAAAAAAAGTTGCATCAAACTTTTCAAGTTCACCAATTTTTCCAGATCTTTTTGGTATCTCCGGATTAAAATGACGCCAACGGCGTTCGTCATCGTCAACCATGTCAATCTAAAATAAGTTAAGCATGTTTTTTTATTAAAATTTTAATTCGTACGACTTCATATGTAATTAGTGTTTTATCAAAACTAGTTTGGTGTTGACCCTTTCATTTGCATTAACTTTTATATAACAAAATGTTGTATAATTTTGTTTCACTTTTTTTAAAATTTGTTGATTGATATAAGACCCTAATGTAAGTCAATTTAATAGTTAATTGTTAGTTAACAGTCACTAAAAATATTTAAATTAATCTGTCCAATACATAAAACAAGTGCATTAAAAAAATAAATTTAAAAAGAATTAATAGCTCAATGAGCGACACAATAACAGCAACATATACTGCAACGGTCCCTGAGACCAACATCAGCATAAGCGCTTAACAAAATTACAACACCAATTAAGGGTTCCCAGTGACTTTGTCAGTCATCTTAAAAATCAAGGAACAGACCCGGATACACAGACTGTCATTATAGCTTAATCCAAAAAAAAATTAAATGGATGGGAATACACCTTGAATAAACCGATTTAATAATTCAACAAGTATACTATATATCCCCGTTTGGCAATTAATGAATGTAATTAACCCGAACCTGGACAATAGGTCCATAAATAAGGAAAATTCATACCCATACAAAGATACTTAAAACACCAAGGCATTGGTAGAACCCAAAAGGTAGAAGCTCAAAAGGAAAATGATAAAAAGCCTAGCTAAGGCCAGTAAGCAAAACCTTAAAGATCGAAATCGAACTAGAGTTGTTTTTGCACCGCAGGATCACAGTGGAAGAGTCACATAAGCGGAACGGTTCAATAAAGGCATAAATTGCTAGGACTATTGACACACCAGGAATAACTACGGCCTTTTGTCAGTTTGCCTAGAAACTTCCACAACTCCCAATCCTGCCAAACAAAGAAAACAGTCTTGAAAAAAAAAACGGACAGCTGTTTTTTTTTCATTTTTTCGTATTTGGGTTTTCTTTGTTTGGCAGGATTGGGAGTTGTGGAAGTTTCTAGGCAAACTGACAAAAGGAGCTAAAGAATCGGATCGACATCAGCACGATCCTAGAATACATAAAACATTTAGTAGTGGAATTTATTAAAGTCGTTTTACACGCACGAACAATGGGTGCTTCCTGGTTATTTTAACTAAAAAACGATATAGGGTGAACTTGAACTGGAACAGGACTTCAGTCGATTCTATTTGAACAGGAAACTATAGGGATAACCCTGCGCCTTCGAAAGGAAAATGGACAGCAGGAAGGAGAAGAAAACGGAAAGGAGCACCAAAGTCATCGCAATTATTCTGTTCTTGTTTTGGTTCTTGGCGTTCCCGATTCGATCAGCAGAATCATGTCCAGCAAATCATAGCATTCAGGAACATGGGGATGTAGGTCTCCACTACCAACTGGCCCTGCGCGGAGCCGTGGATGTAAGCCACGCCACCATTCTGCGACTTGTGCATCAGTGCCGGTTCACGGATGTGGTTCGATATCTGGCCCGAGATCATGGCGATACAGAAGAACACAGCGATTACGCCCCACAGATTGTTGTTGTACAAGAACACCAGGTTATTCCGCCGGATGTAGAGGAAACTGCTTACTGGGCCACCATCGTGATCATCGCACGGCGCCCGAGTAGTTGAGCGGATGTCGGTTGATATCGGTGCGTTCGACCACGAATTTGGCAACTGAATCGGCAAAGAAGTTGGAAAACCTCGGGACCATCGTCGCAGTCCACCATAGCAAAGAACAGTTTGTTGGAGTAGGTGGAGGAAAAGCGGTACGAGTTTGGCACTATGGCAAACTCATTGTGGGCGTCCCGGCAGATCTGGCATTGTCGCAAAGGCGCCAGAGTCATGTGCAGCAGCTTCATCCTGCAGGCGATTTTGTTAATAATTTTCCTATTTTAATGCAAAATCACACAAAAAACGTTTGTTCCAAAATATTTCTTCCAGTGCATCCAGTTGATTGTGAATAGCAAGCGGCTACATATACGTCTACTCACAAGTTACGCCAGATGTCTTCTTCGCCAAAGATGATGACCTATTACAAAGAATGATGGAATTTATTACACTCAACCATGCAAAACCTTATGACAACGGCAACATATACAGATGCTTAAATTTTAGCAGTGGAAATAATATATGTCTTGTCTATCCATGTCGAGTGTCAACAGCGTTTCACAGGACAAAATTAATATAACTCCTTTCCCCGATGTGAATAACTTCGACGTCATGCTGTTTGCAAAAACGTAGCTTAAAGTTTACACTGCAGAGATCATCCGGATGGTAAACCCCACACAGAAACTGAGCTCTTAATCAGGGACAGCGCTACCCACACCAAAGGCTTGCAACCATTACATCTATTAAATTTAAATCAGACGACGGCAACATAATTATTACTAATTAACTGCAAATACAAATACATCTCGACTTGTGACCCCTATAGGCAGGAAATTATAACGCCATCATAAATTTGAGCAATAAACTAAACTATGTTTTTCTTAGCAGCCCTACATACTGGTAAGCTGCCCCAGAATGCTTCCAGGTCAGAGAAGAACCCATTAGAGTGCTTAGTTATGAAACCGACTTAGGTAAACAGTATACCATGAATTAGAAAAGATCATGTCGCTCGCTGCCAACTGCCCAAAAAGAACCTAAAAAGTTAAGACTAATATTGTCTATTTAAACTCTGTAACCGTCAACCAGCATAGCAAATAACCAATAACGTGGTGGGAGTTGCACCCCACCAAAGTCAATACTGAACACCGCAAGTGCCGTTTTTCCCACACCTAAGACTTGTCATTGTGTTGACATTTTTTTTCTGTGAATAGTAACCAGTCTTAAAGACCACATGTCAAATACCCTAACATTGCTAACAATTTAGTACAATAATATATCTATAGAGTTATTATTAAAAATTCTTAAAATTATTATAATCTAACTATTAGAAATCGTACATAATGTACAGTCCGAAAACTAAGTACAGTTTTCTTCTTATCGCTATAGCTCGCTCTAATATTGCCAAAACCATTGAGCTCGTGTCCCACGACTGTATTTTTAATTTTGTTATGTAATATTTTGTTGCTCTGTCTAAGACAGAGGTTGTCCCCAGACTTCTTAAATTTCCCCTGACGACTTAATCGGGGCTCCACTGGAAACTGCTCCTCTTGTCGTGTATTTTAGTAGTTGTTACTTGATATTGCTTTTAGCCACTGTAGTATTCGGGAACTAGCTGATTGTCGTACTCATTGGTGAGCAGCAAAGTCCCTTAGATGATGGTATTGAAGTTAACACCAATTTTTATCGTCGCTTTCGGTTTGATTACGATAATGAGACCAATGTTGGTTTAACTGGTTGCTGTAAGAATGTTTAGAATTCAGTTTGTGATACCACCAGAATGTTGATTGCATGTTGGATGAAGCATGGCGTAATGATTTAGAACGGCGTTGTACTACTCAAGGACATTAGATAGCTTGCCGCAAGTTTATGTTTTTAGCAATTTATATAATTTAGGATTTTAGGTCCTTCTCTACACCACTTTGGGTTTTTATGTTTTTACATATCTATAGCAGTTATACTTAGGATAAAAATTATTCCTGATTCTTATATTTAATTTTTTTCAGTGGTAATCGTAAAACGCTAACATTTTGATTTAACATTTTTGATATCTTAGTTCGAAAGTATTGAGAAAGGGTATCGACAACATTTGTGGTTTTATCCTAGGATTCAGATATAGGCAGTGAATGCTTTGTACTGAAATTATTTTGTTTGTTTGCGTTTTTTTGTGGAAAATGGTTGGTAACTTTTTTTTTATCAAGTGATTGCGTAGATTTTAAGTTTTTGAAATCATTAAAGTATAGCATTTCATGAAATACCTTTAACCTGTGCTAAAGAGGATGACGCGAAAAATGATACAAAATGTTTATAGTTTAATTAATGTTGATACGAATAGTAGGATTCGACAAATTTTCAATTAATAAACTTTACCAGTGTCCAGTCTACATTCGTGTAGCTTTCTAACTTGGTGGTGGTCAAAGAAAAGTATTAAAACTAGATATTTAATACTCCTAACCTAATTTATCTTTATGAACGTAACTCTTGTTGTCCCGAGGTCTGCTTCGATTGTTTCTTCCCTATACCGTGGGGTAAGTTTATTTCCCAGACGACTGTTTTATTTTACCAATACGGTTTCCCCCACCTCAAAGGTTCTGTCTCGTCTTTTTTCGTTTTCCCTTCTTAACTGTTTCTCTTGAGCTTTATATGATTTCGTTTGCGAATTCGGGAGAGATTCAGTGAAAAAGTCGATCGGCCTGTTAGAGGTGACGGAGTGCACTGTTTTATTGTACTCTATCGTTGCCTGAAGAATGAGGTTGATAGTATCATTCATGCCTCTTTCAAATTTAAGACATCGAGCTATTTCTAAAAGTGTGGTGTGGAACCTTTTCACCTGGCCGTTAGAAGTACTTTGGAGTGGTGGTGCGTTCGCTATCTCAATACATGGTAAAAAAATACTTCCTGTCTGTTGAAAAAATATCGATGGGCAATGGCTAGAATTTGTGTGAGGGAACCAGTGTTCTTTCAAGGATTTGTTTCTGTCGCAAACCGAGAAATTAGCTATAATAGTAGAAGCTAGTTGTGACATATTAGGGAAAAAATAATACTGAAAAATTTGCTTAACGTTCTATTGATGCGTTCTGCTGTTCTCCGAATCTACAATTTCCATTTATTATAAATGTCGCTAACAATTTTTCTCGTGTATCGGAAGGTCGTAGCTGGAAACTCACGAATGAAATGAAAACATCACGAATTCTCCTGAGTAATGTTCCATTGTTTAAAAATTGTATGATATGCCTTGACTTGTTCCCAAAAGTAATAAAAGCGTTGAATCTGATGTGCCCTCTTCTATCACTATCTGGTTTCTAAAACAATTAACCGTCTTGTCGATAGCTTAGAAGGTATATGTCAGTGAAATTTCACTATGTATTTTTGCTCTGTCTGACTGGGGGTCGTTTTTAAAACATGAATGGCTTGTCTGGAAAGTGCATCCGCAACATAATTTTCCTTCCCTGGCTTATATAAAATTTGAGCATTTTGTTCGTCTATTAACGCCTTCCACCTTTTAATCTAAGCACTTGGATTCCTATCTGACACGGCGAACGTTAGCGGTTGGTGATCCGTAAAAATTTTTAAGATTTGACACCATAAAGATAATTTCTAAAAAACTTTATCGGCCAAGCCATGGCCAGAAACTCTCTCTCATTGGTTGCGAAATTAAGCTCTCTATCGTGTAAAGTCATCAAAATAATTGTACTAGGCTTGCTATCCTGAGATAAGACTGCACCCAGTTCCACGAGCTGAGGCGTCTGTAATTAAGTCGAAGGGTTTTTGAAATCAGGATACAGTAACATTACGTTCTCGGAGGCAAAGATATTATTGAGTTTCTTAAAAGCAGCACATTGATTTTCATTAAAGGAAACTGGTATCTTTTTAGACTGGCCGGCGGAAACTTTCCCATTATATCCCGTACAGCATGTCAGTCAGGAATCTAGCAATCGAGGCGAAGTCTCGGACATCGACCACACCGCGATAAGAAACGGAATCCCAAACCAAATCCCTAACAGAAACGATAATGGAGGAACTCTTCTGGCACCTGGTGGGCATAGCCACCGGCCTGAAGATCCTCCTCATTCCCGCCTACCACTCCACAGATTTCGAGGTGCACCGTAACTGGCTGGCCATCACTTATATTTTGCCCCTGGAGCGCTGGTATGTAGAGGCCACCAGCGAGTGGATACTTGACTACCCGCCCTTCTTCGCCCACTTTGAGTGGGTGCTGTCGTAGGTGACCAATTATGTGGCTCCGCGGATGCTGGAGGTCCAGACCCTCAATTACGAGTCCAAGGGTACAGTCTACTTCCAGCGGCTTTTGGTGATTGCCACAGATCTGGTCTATGTGCTGAGCGTGCGCAGTTACCTGGGATCATTGAGTTTGGCTCGTGGCACGCAGCAGCACTTTGCCAGCTTTATGTTGCTCCTGCTCAACGTGGGTCTGCTATTCGTGGACCACATCCACTTCCAGTTCAACGGTTTTCTGTTTGGCATCTTGCTCCTGAGCATCGGAGCCCTCATCAGTCAGCGATTCCTTGAGCGCCTTTGCCTTCGCTATGCTGATCAACTTCAAGCACATCTTTCTGTACTTGGCATTTACTTTATTAGGGCTGGTTGTAATTCTCCCGCTGGGAACCATAAATCCAGATATTCTACGGTTTCTTTAAAGAAAAAAGAAATATCTCTAGAGACCCTCATGTTGGCCTCAAACAGTCTATCCAGTACCCAAGCAATGTCATTTACGTGGGCCTCCATTTCTCACAACATACACAAAACAGGACTTTCCTATTTTGTCTCTATGGACATCATCTATGACACGTTGGAATATACTCGGGGCTTTTTTTTGCCAAACGGCAATCTGGATTTGGTGAAACCCCGATTTAAGGTCCACGGTTGTAAAAAACCTAGCCTTCCCAAAATTATTCGGTATAGGGTACTTGTCGTCGACAGTTTTTAAATTAAGCTTCCGAAAATCTATAACCAACATTTCCATTGTAATTCCCTTTTTATCTGTACCTTTTTTGTCAACCACCCAAACTGAATTGTTATAAGGTGACTTTGAGGGCCTGATAATTCCATCCTTTAACAAAGCATTTGTCTCCTCATTTACGAAATCCGCCCATGGGGTAAGGATAAAGTTTTTTGAGTATATGGGCTGATCGACTACGGTTCGTATTGTGGCAATGATATTGGTATTGTACGGCAGTGCTTCTTCCGGTTCGGCAAAGGTCTCTAAGTATTGTGTGGCATTTATTGGCTATATGGTTTGGTACCACGATACATTTGCATTGGTGAAATTTACGCTGTTACATTTCAAAAAACCGAATTGTTTCGACTTCATTGTTGATTTTCAATTTTTTGCTCTCAAAATCTGACATAGCATTTCTCTGCGCCAATAGGTCAGGTCCTATTATGGCGTCAAAACTGGACAAATTTGGGAGAATGAAGAACGGAACGTCTGTTTTAAAAAGTTTAATAAAGCACTTGTATTTTACGGTGTTCCAACCATGTAGCGATTTAACTGAGAATTTTTTTTGCACTGGTACTATGTTCCTTAATTTAGAAAGGCTGTATGTAGTTTTTTTAAGCCAGGGTATCGATTTAAAGTTGTAAGGTTCTCCCTGCTATCTCTCTCTCTCTCTCTATGTATGGTAGTTAAAAAATGAACATGATCGTATGCTATTAGTTCGTCTTCAAAATCCTCAACCTCCGCTTCTGCCTGTTATTGATAATCGACGGCGTCTTCCTCACCTTGGCTTTCCCAAGATCTAAGTGGTTAATCACTTGCTGTTTTCGACCTGTAAACCTTGCACTGCCACTATTTGGTCTTTTTGATGCCTGTGCATAATCAACATGTGACTGAGCCCAAAATGCGTTTGAGATAAGACTGCACCCAGTCCACCCAGTTCGGCTAATTTATAGTAGGCTATTGTGAAGAGAACGACTGAGAGTGGGGAGCCTTGTTGAATGCCATTTTGTATTGTTTGGAAGGAGGAGAGATCGGAGTTGATGCGCACAAGTATTTTCCTATAAGTCATGTAATTTTTTACGAAGTTTGTTATATTGGGTCCAGTTTTCCAAGCTAGAAGTTGGTCTACGATGGAGTGTAACCTATGCGGTCGAAAGCTTTACCGAAATGTAATGATATTATGGAGGTATATAGCCGATTTCCACTTCTTCAAACCAGTTGTGATGCTTCTGAAAAGTTTTTGCTCTGATATTTTTAATTTGTTGGTAGTATTAAGACCTCCGACACGCCGAACGAATGAGTTTGAGGAATTTCTTTGTGTGCGCTTGTGAGGATAATTTTTTGGATTGTTTATGCTTTGTTTATGTTTGTGCTTTGTCGTTGTGAGGAGAATTTTTCTGCTAGACTGTAGTACATGGAGAGACATTTGTAGAATCGGAAGTGCATAGGTTTATTATAATGAGGAAATGGTCGCTGCCGAAAAGATGATCTTATGAGTGCCGTGTGCTGTCGATTTGTAGTATTGTGCTGCCGAAAGTAAGGTCGATGTTTTTTAGTGTTTTGTGAATGCTAAAGTGAGTTGGTGACTTGTCGTTCAGTAGGATATACATAGTTAGATTGGGTGATACATTTGTTTATTGTATTGCCTCAAGCGTTGTCATTGCTCGAGCCCCAGTTTTTGTGCCCACCGTTGAAGTCGCCAGTGACTAGGGTAGGTATGTGTGAGAAGTCTAAAACGGTTTGAAGATTTTGCAGTGAAAAGGAATTGTTTGGTGCTATGTATGCTGAAATAATTATACATTTTATTTTGAAGTTAATTTCAGTACAGACTGCATCAAAGTCGTCGGTAAGGGTTATTTCTCGAGCTTGGAGAGAATTGTGGGTTTGCAGAGCCATGCCTCCGTGGGATGTAGATGAGTTTTTACTGTTTTTACTGTCTTTCCTTTGCACGCAGTATATAAGTCGGAACGGCCGGGATTGATCGGAAGTGCCATAACTTTGGTGTTTGTTAAGTTAGGAGGTTGGGATTTTCTATGGCTTTTTTATTCCGACCTACCAAATTTCATAAGGATCGGCCGACTATATCCTATAGCTGCCATATAACTGAACGATTGAAATTGCCATAACTTTGGTATTTTTATACCCGTTACTCGTAGAGTAAAAGGTTATGTTGTATTCGTGCAAAAGTATGTAACAGGTAGAAGGAAGCGTTTCCGACCCTATAAAGTATATATATTCTTGTTCAGGATGACTAGAAGAGTCGATCTAGCCATGTCCGTCTGTCTGTCCGTATGAACGCTGAGATCTCGAAAACTATAAAAGGAAATTGCGATGGTTTTCATTTGTCAATGCCGAACTATAACCAAAGAACTACGCAAATCAAATCAAGTTAGCCAAATTGGAGGTGTTCCCTGGGTACCGATTTAAACATAAAAATCGGGAGCTAATTCGAGCGGCGAAAAACATACAAGAAGGCATATTTATATAAAGTTGTTTAGCTGAGTAACGGGTATTTAATAGTCGAGGCACTCGGCTATAGCGTTCTCTCTTGTTAAGTTTGGATTTTTATGAGTGCTAAGAATGCATCATATGAATAATTTTTGGGAAAATAATTTACAGAATATTTTGCAAGGGTATTTCAACTTCGGCTCCGCCTGAAGTTTCCTTTCCTTTCTTGTTTAATAATTAAATGTAGTTCGCTGTAGTTGTTTAGATAATCATTTATATTCCATATTATAATTTTCTTAGGCATTTAGGATAGGATTTTTGATTGTATACCTGTTTCCAATAACTGCTTTAAATTATCCGGTTTTTCGAATTAGATGCTATCGGAATCGTTATTGTAAGTGGGCTCAGTTGCATTTAGGTTTTTTAGTTTTGGCTGGTGGTTTTTGTTGGTTTTTTTTTTCTTTTTTAAACCCTTGCAGAGAGTATTATAATTTCGGTCAAAAGTGTGCAACGCAGTGAAGGAGACATCTCCGAACCTATAAAGTATATATATTCTTGATCAGGATCACCTCCTGAGTTGATATAAGCATGTCCGTCTGTCCGTCTGTCTGTTTCTACGCAAACTAATCTCTCAGTTTTAAAGATATCGAATTGAAACTTTGCACACATCGTTATTTCCTTTGCATGCAGTATGTATCCTATAGCTGCCATATAACTGATTGATCGGAAGACCCATTACTTTGGTGTTTGTTAAGTTAGGTAGGGATTACAGAATATTCTGCAATGGTATTTCAAATTCGGCTCCGCCCGAAGTTAGCTTTCCTGTCTTGTCTTTGATAAAATTCAAAGTTTCAGATCGTTGGTTTTTTCGCTGGTAAAGTCGCAAGGTCTAGAGTTGGAAGTGAAGGGTGTGTTTTAATTTTTCAGTGAAGATGCTAAGCTGTTAGTTATTTGTTGATTGTGGCGTTTGTAGTGTAGTGCAAATGCTGTTTTGAGATCGACCATTTCTGAAATTTTTATGGCTACCAATTCTTTTTTTTTTTTTTATGTTGGGCAAGTCCAGTCTAATGGGCTGTGTTTGGCATCAGATTCAAGGAGGTGTCTGCAACGGTGTGCGCTTTGTCAGAACAGTTTTAGATCCCCTAGGTTCTTTCTAATTGGTGTCGGGTGTCCATGCAAAGGTATTTTCTGCATCTTAATGACATTGGGATGTCTCGGTGAACGCGAATCCTTTCATATCCAATGTCTATAGATTCTGGGTGACTAAGTGACAAAAGGCAATTACAATATGTGCATTTTTTCATGAGTGTGTCTTGTCGTATTAAGATATTACGTACTTCGATAACAGTTTGTGACTTTAGTTCGTCAAGTATTTCGGATTCATTTATGTTACGTAAATCGTTGCAGTATATAACTCCTTTAAAAAAGTTTTTAAGTTTAAGTAATGCTTGTAAATATGTTTTATTTTTTTAATTAGTAGGTAACCAGCTCGGGCGATTTTTAATAACTCCTCCACAAGCTAAATCAATGTTTTTTTTTTTAAATTAGGAAGGGTGAAACACTTTGGAACGACTTGTTGTCGGTTCTTGTTATTTCTGTTTGCCTAAGGTCTGTTGTAAATTGTTAATGCTTTTTGTATGTCTGGTAGATTATCCATTGTTTTTGTAATTTTATTTGCGCTGTCGCCCGGCAGTTGCATTTGTGTTCTACGAGTAAATTGTTTTTGTTTTCGGTTTTTGTTTTGTGTACTTGTTTGATTTTTTGCTGATAAGCTGGTGGTCTACAGTTCTGGAAAATATAAACATATAGAACTCTGATTTCCAAAAAGAATTCTGCATCTACCTGATGCAAGTAAAAGACTAATATATCTAGATATTTGTATATGTTTCGGCATTATTATTATCGTCCGTCATCGTAATAGCGCAGCGATTTTCGGTTTCGCGCACAACAAGTTCTAAACGAAACTAGCTACATCGTCCTTCTTCCTTCTATGCTTACCACACCACGTTGTCGCCCCACAAAAACGCAATTGATCAGGATCACCTCCTGAGCTGATATAAGCATGTCCGTCTGTCCGTCTGTCTGTCCGTCTGTCTGTCCGTCTGTCTGTCCGTCTGTCTGTCCGTCTGTCTGTCCGTCTGTCTGTCCGTCTGTCTGTCCGTCTGTCTGTCCGTCTGTCTGTCCGTCTGTCTGTCCGTCTGTCTGTGTCTACGCGAACTAGTCTCTCTGTTTTAAAGATATCGAATTGAAACTTTGCACACACCCTTCTTTCCTTTGCACGCAGTATATAAGTCGGAACAGCCGGGATCGGCCGACTATATCCTATAGCTGCCATATGACTGAACGATAGGAAATGCCATAACTCTGGTGTTTGTAAAGTTAGGAATTTGGGATTTTCTATGGCTTTTTTATTTGGGCAATCAATACGACCTACCAAAGTTCATAAGGATCGGCCGACTATATCCTATAGCTCCCATATAACGAAAGGAAATACCATAACTTTGGTGTTTTTAAAGTTAGGATGTTGGGATTTTCTGTGAATTTTATATTTGGCCAATCAATCCGACCTACCAAATTTTATAGGGATCGGCCGACTAAATCCTATAGCTGCCATATAACTGAACGATTGAAAATGCCATAACTTTGGTGTTTTTAAAGTTAGGAAGTTGGGATTTTTATGAGTATTTAGAATGCATTATATGAATAACTTTGGAGAATATTATTTACAGAATATTCTGCAAGGGTATATCAACTTCGGATCCGCCCGAAGTTAGCTTTCTTTTCTTGTTAATATAAGGCGACAGTGACATAGGAAATGGCGAACCGATAAAATTTAAAAGGCACTAATACATCGATTACACGGATTGGAAAGGCAACCTAGAGAAAGAATAGCACACAATAAGTTGCTATTGTATCTTAAAACGCCGCCTTGCGCTTGGTCAACTGCACTAAGGTTCCAGGCCGAGCTTGATTTTTAAAATCAAGTGTCGAAAAGAGACAACCATAACCGAAGCTCACTCAGTTAAAATACCAATTATAAAAGAAAAAATAATATCCAAGCCTCCATCCCCAAGCCATTACTGAGACGTCCGGACACCTGGCCAAACGATTGCGCCGGACCGCTGGAGAGCGTCACCTGCCGATACACATGACATCGGAAAAATTGACCTGTACAGCCAGCACCGGCACCGACTGGCGCATCAAGCCGGCCCTAGGAAGACAGTCCAGTTGAGAGCAGCCAGCACCAGTGCCCCATCATGGAAGGAAAAGCCTGTGCCACCAGTACCGGTGCCCCAACATATGTAGAAGAAAGAGCCT
This sequence comes from Drosophila fuyamai, assembly GCA_018153365.1. Classification (NCBI taxonomy): domain Eukaryota; kingdom Metazoa; phylum Arthropoda; class Insecta; order Diptera; family Drosophilidae; genus Drosophila; species Drosophila fuyamai. The sequence goes on along the minus strand of JAECXW010000364.1, from coordinate 388,476 downwards.
GCGCAGCCAGCACCGGCACCTCCCAGCACATCAAGCCGGGCCACGGAAATGGAACCGACAGCGCTTCTCAGTGCGCCCACCGGTAACAACAGGTTTTTTAATGCACTGAGATGCATAAAATTTAATTTAAAAATTCAAATTGTAAAATTGAGCGGAAACATTTCTGCCCAATTATAGTGCAGCCTGTAAACCTACACAATCACTAGGCAGGAAATATGTAAAAAAAGCAGAAATAACAAACAGCAGAATATATGTAAAACAAGAAAGGAAAGCTAACTTCGGGCAGAGCCGAAGTTGATATACCCTTGCAGAATATTCTGTAAATAACATTCTCCAAAATTATTCATATGATGCATTCTTAATAATTATAAAAATCCCAACTTCCTAACCTTAAAAAAAACAAAAGTTATAGTATTTTCTATCGTTATAAGGGAGCTATAGGATATAGTCGGCCGATCCTTATGAAATTTGGTAGGTCGAATTGATTGGCCAAATAAAAAAGCCATAGAAAATCCCAACTTCGTAACTACAAACACCAGAGTTATGGCATTTCCTATCAATCAGTTATATGGCAGCTATAGGATATAGTCGGCCGATCCCGGCCGTTCCGACTTATATACTGCGTGAAAAGGAAAGAAGGGTGTGTGCAATGTTTCAATTCGATATCTTAAAAACTGAGAGACTAGTTCACGTAGAAACAGACAGATGGACAGACGGACATGCTTATATCAACTCAGGAGGTGGTCCTGATCAAGAATATATATAATTTATAGGGTCGGAGATGTCTCCTTCACTGCGTTGCACACTTTTGACCAAAATTATAATACCCTCTGCAAGGGTATAAAAATTCAAAGATTACATCATTTGAAACAAGAAAGGAAAGCTAACTTCGGGCGGAGCCGATGTTGATATACCCTTGCAGAATATTCTGTAAATAATATTCTCCAAAATTATTCATATAATGCATTCTTAATACTCATAAAAATCTCAACTTCCTAACTTTAAAAACACCAAAGTTATGGCTTTTTCAATCGTTCAGTTATATGGCAGCTATAGGATATAGTCGGCCGATCCTTATGAAATTTGGTAGGTCGATTTGATTGGCCAAATAAAAAAGCCATAGAAAATAAAATAAAAAGCCATATACACTTTTGACCAAAATTGTAATAACTTTTGTAAGGGTATAATAACGAAATACGTAAAGTAGTGATTAAAAATATGCTACGTTTTTTTAAACGTGGTAAGAAAATAATCGGAAGATATGATCTTAGCGATTTATATACTAATGGAATTCTTGATTTAGGTCAATTCTTCTAAAGGCTTGAAATGTAAGCCGGTATGAATAAATTCAGCCAACTTAAACTGGCACCGTATGAAATCCTTGATCAAGTATCAATTGATAATTTCAAAAATATGGGCAATAGAACATAAAAATCATTAAGAGTAGCTCTACTCAACCCGGTGACCCAAATAAAAAGTATATCAAAAACTTTGGACAAAGTAAAAATACACTATTACTTGAAAAGTAGGTCTAAAGATATATCTGAGTACGTAAGAAAATGTCAGAAAGCGAAAATTACATTGCAAAGACCCCATTAACAATCACTGATACTCCTATAAATGTTTTCGACAGATTGATAGTAGACACTATTAGTCTACTACCAAAAGCAGAAAATGGCAATAAATATGTAGTCACGATAATATGTGGCTTAATAGAATATCCAGTTGCCAAACCAGTTGCAAATAAAAACGCAAATACTGTCGCTAAAGAAATTTTTGAATCATTTATTTTGAAGTACAGTATTATTTCTACGGTATTATTACAAAATGTTGTCATGGCCACTTCAACGCCCACAAATCACAAAACGCTTTACAGATTTCATAGAGGTTATTGGGCGGAATATATCAAAAACGATGTGAAAAATCTTATTCAATCAATATCTAATGGCACAGTACAAATTTTAAAAAATTTTACCATTACTTTAGAAGTTATAGGACGAATGAACGATATACGAGTAGGATATGTACAGACGGACATGCTTAGCTTGTCTTAGCTATGTGACCATTCTCTGAACCTCAATGGAAAAATGTAATTTTCAAACTAAAAACAGATAAGACAGATAATCAAGGGTTTTCAGACATACAAACAAAAAAAAATTATTATTAAGGTCGAGTAGCTTCTTGTAATCATATCTTGGCTTATTCAAGTAGGAAAAATAAAATATATAAGAGACAATACAAATACAAATACAAATTGCCATTGAGCAAGAAAATATAATTCCTTTTTTGCGTTTTCGAGGCTTTAAACATCGGAAAAGTGATTAACATTAGGCGTATTCAAAGCCAGAACATCGAACAAGCTATTGTTAAAAATATCTGAAGATACAAAAAGTAACTGCAAGGGTAACCAACAAGTGAAAAATTATAAAATTAAAAATAAAAAATAAATAAAGTGACGACCAAATAAAATAATATACAAATTTTAACAATAAAATAGTCTAAATTTAAAAAATAATCATTTTGAACAAATTATGTCCATTTTTATTAACATTAAATTAAGAATATACAGTATTTAATCAAATCAAGTCCGATAGTAAATTAATGGCAAACAAGTAGAGAATATATATGTACAGTCAAACAGTCAAAGCAAGGTTAGATACAGCGGTAGAAATGTTAGACAAATACTTAAAAGAGACATTTGAGGGTATTCAAAACGAAAAAGTAAAAATTTTTGAAATTGGGGTTGGGAAATTTTTATTGGAAAAAGCTAGTTTTTTAAGGATGTATGACTATATATTGGTCGAATTAGAATTCGATATAATAATGCTAACAGTAGACAAGGAAAAAACTCGAGGAAATTGTGCCAAAGAAAGTAAAAAAGGAGAGGAAAAAAATTGCCAACGCTACCAAAAATTGGTGTATTCACCTTCTTTGGAGATTCCACATAATACATTAAGGGGGAGCCTGCTTTAAATTCTTAAATAAATCTATTTTTCCGAAGACTTTTTTGGGAAGGCCTTGGCGCGGGCGGAAGTGTGAGCCGGTGCGTTTTCATGATGGAAGAGCACTTTTTTCTTCGCCAAATGGCAAATAATTTGGCGTAGTACAGCCCTGTGACCGTTTTGCCCTTCTCCAAAAAACGGTGGCCATCACCTTTCCGGCCGATGGGGCAGTCATCGCCTTCTTCGGAGCAGCTTCGCCGGTGAAGTCCACTGTTTCGACTGTTCCTTGGTCTCTGGTGTGTACCAGAGGATCCATGTTTCGTCGACGGTCACGAAACGACGTAGAAACTCCTTCGGATTGCGCTTAAACAGCGTCAAACACTGCTCTGAAGTGGTCTCACGGTTGCGTTTGTTGTAAGGAGTGAGCAAACGCGGCACCCATCGCGCAGACATCTTTCTCATGCACAAAATTTCATGCAGGATATGACCCACGTGGTCTTTTGACATGCCTACTGTCTGAGATACGTTATCACGTTATCCTCCATGGTAACCATTTTCGGGGCACATCAAAAACCGACGTGCGACCACGTTGAAACTCGTTAAACCAATTTTTGACGGTCGCCATCGAAGGAGAAGAGTCACCGTACACAGCATCCATGCGCTCTTTGATTTCGCTGCGCGATTTGCCTTCCAAAAACAAGAATCGAATCACAAACCAATATTGCTCTTTCTCTATTTTTCTAAAATCCGCGGACACGTTCGGACGTTGGAATCGGTTCCACACGCAGTCAAAACAAAACTACGAGTGATTCGGCTGAAATTTCGACAGTAGCCGTCTGCGAGAATGTACTACACGTTAGTAAATTTCTCTTGCGATAGTGACGGCATCTGGCGGAGAGGCAAAGTACTTATCGGACTGCCCTCGTATGTCGTGCGGCTGGTCGCATTTCCATCAAAAATGAAAAATTTAAAATGTTCTATTTTCAATAATATAGCTTCTTAATAACCATAAAAATATGAACAAAAAGTGAGAAATTCTTACATTATTTGCAAATTATTTTTAAAAATAATTGTTTGTTTAAATTCACTTCAGATTGTTTAAAAATGGGTTAATCATGACTTTTTAAAGGTTTTTTAGTTTCACCTAGAATAGAACTTTGTCCCGAAACCAATAATTTTTGTCTCGTGTCACCGTCCCCCACCAGTTTTTTTTTTTTTTTTTCGCGCGGAGTCCCACGGCCCACTTACCCGCCCAACCGACCGAGGGGCGCAGCCGTGTATCGTACGGCACGATTCGCGATAAGATAGACGCGAGATAGGAAAATAAAGGTAAAGGTCCGGGGAAAAAAGTAATAGTTAGATCAATCTTGTGCCAATGAAGCAAGTATTAATCGTTTTAGGAGCGGCAGAGAGTCAAGATTTGATATTACAGGAAAAAGTCTATTATAGTCAGAACATAATACTCTGAAAGGCTCATGCAAGGCATAGTTAGATCTACAATGATTTAAAGTTAGGGGAATATAATTTCTAGTTAATCTACTTGGCACAGAAAAGTTTAGCCGACTTAACAAGTCGGGGAAGTCAATATCACCATGTATAAGGTTATAAATAAAGATAGTACCAAGCATCGTTCTACGGTTGGCTAGGGATGGTAAATTAATCAAAAGAAGTCTACTAGAATAAGAAGGTAAGATAAGATTTGCATCCCAGTTTAGGCGCCGTAAAGCAAAAAGAAGGAAGTTGTTTTGTACAGATTCAATACGACCAATATGTATTCCGTATTGTGGACTCCAGACGGGAGACCCATACTCCAGAATCGGACGGACTAGCGAAATATATAAAGTTTTAGTCAAATAAGGATCATCGAATTCTTTTGACCACCTTTTAATAAATCCAAGCACTCCTCTGGCTTTATTAACCATGGACGAAATGTGATTAGAAAATTTTAGTTTGGGGTCCAAGAGAACGCCAAGATCGTTTACAAGAGTTATTCTATCCAAAGAGCTGCCACTTAACGTGTAGGTCGCGTATATCGGATTGGCCCGATAAAAAGTCATCAGCTTGCACTTGGAACCGTTTAAATTTAGTAAATTATCTCGGCACCAGTTTTGAAAATTATCTAGATCGGATTGCAAGTCTAAATGGCAGGAAATGTCCTTATACTGCAGGCACAACTTAACATCATCTGCGTACATAAGTACCCGAGAATGACTTATAATTGAGGAAAGATCATTAATAAATAATGTAAAAAGTAACGGACCCAGATGGCTCCCTTGTGGGACACCGGAGGTAACACGGAGAATTTCAGAAATTAAATTTTTAAAAAGGACCTTTTGTGACCTGCCACTCAGATAACTTGAAATCCATTTAAGCAGATCAACTGGAAAATCTAAAAGGACAAGTTTTTGAATGAGAAGTAAGTGATTTACAGAGTCAAATGCTTTACTAAAGTCAGTGTAAATGACGTCTGTTTGAAAACTACTATTGAAGTCTTTTATCACTAATGAAGTGAGCTCTAGAAGGTTTGTGATTGTGGATTGATCTGCAAAGGTGCTGCAAATGAGGAGTAATAATTTTTTCAAAAAGCTTAGGAATAGCTGACAACTTAGAAATACCTCTGTAGTTACTGGCTTCTAACTTGTTACCTTTTTTGAAAAGAGGAATAACAAATGATTCCTTCCAAATATTTGGGAATTGGGAGGTTTCTATAGATAAGGTAAACAACTTGTGAAGAGGTTTGCACAGGGCCTTAGCGCAATACCTAAGCACGCACCCGTGATCGATTGGAAAGCGTTCGCGATTGTGCCAAATTCCTATTTTTATACCCTTGCAGAGGGTATTATAATTTTGGTCAAAGTGTGCAAGGCAGTGAAGGAGACCTCTCCGACCCTATAAAGTATATATATTCTTGATCAGGATCACCTCCCGAGTTGAGATAAGCATGTCCGTCTGTCTGTTTCTACGCGAACTAGTCTCTCAGTTTTAAAGATATCGAATTGAAACATTGCATACACCCTTCTTTCCTTGGCACGCAGTATATAAGTCGGAACGGCCGGGATCGGCCGATTATATCCTACAGCTGCTATATAACTGATTGATCGGAAAAGCCATAATTTTGGTGCTTGTTAAGTTAGGAAGTTGGGATTTTCTATGGGTTTTATGTTTGTCCAATTAATCCGACCTACCAAATTTTATAAGAATCGGCCGACTATATCCTATAGCCGCAAAAAACTGATTGATCGGAAATGCCATAACTTTGGTGTTTGTTAAGTTAGGAAGTTGAGATTTTCTATCGGTTTTATTTTGGCCAATATAATTTACAGAATATTCTGCAAGGGTATTTAAACTTCGGCTCCGCCCGAAGTTAGCTTTCCTTGTTATACCCGTTACTCGTAGAGTAAAAGGGTATATTGTAATTGTGCAAAAGTATGTAACAGGTAGAAGGAAGCGTTTCCGACCCTATAAAGTATATATATTCTTGTTCAGGATCACTAGCCGAGTCGATCTAGTCATGTCCGTCTGTCCGTCTGTCTGTCTGTCCGTATGAACGCTGAGATCTCGGAAACTATAAAAGCTAGAAGATTGGCATTTTGCATGTAAATTTTAGGAGATCCTACGCAGCGCAAGTTTGTTTCAAAATGGTGCCACGCCCAAAAGCCACAAGCTGTGGCCACAGTTTTGATGCAATTATGAAAATTTTAATTGATATGTATTTGTTTTGTCAATACCTATCGATTGGCCTAATAAAAGTTTGCCTCGCCCACTCTAACGCCCAAAAACCCATAAAACGCTTAAGCCTGGCTAGCGCCTACATTTCCGCCTTTCATGGCCAGTTGTACCAATAGCGCCATCTAACGGATGACTTTGGAACAGCTTGCCAAGGTGCTCAACAGAGTCAACGTTAATTATTGATAAGGATTTCTATTAAAGAAAATTGGGATGGTTTTCATTTGTCAATACCGAACTATATCCCAAGAACTATGCAAATCAAATCAAGTTAGCCAAATTGGAGGTCTGAGTCAAACAATGGCGTATGTGTGTATGTATGTAAGCAAATACATATGTATGTATTTACATTGTACACAGTTACAATTGCCCGGCAAAGAAGGCATATTTCTATTAAGTTGTTTAGCTGAGTAAGGCTCTCTACTATAGCGTTCTCTCTTGTTTTAATTGTGTTTGGCCCATTTTTCAACTTTTTGCATTCGTGTAGATAGTGAGTAGATAGTGAGTATTCCAACCAAGAAAATAAATATTTGCATGTACTAACAATTTTATTTCTGACATATACATATGTATATACATACATATATATTTATATATACATAAATATTTTAAATTATACAAAAGTGAATCGCTTTGGACATTAAAACACAAACAAAAAATTCGAGCCAAATTAGTACAAACTTAATTCCCCCAATTTCGTAGTAGTGAGCACCAATTAATGGTATTGCTAAAAAAGCTGGAAAGAATGCTATTTAAAGTGCAATTTTTAAAAATTAAGATAATCGCGGCAAAAAAACTTGCGCTTTTTATAATTGTTCCCGCGCTTTTCATTATTTCTTCTCTCAGCACTTAGCTACCCTACACTGCGCGCGTTCGGCATCTTACTCGTTAGACGTTTTATATATTATTAAAAAAACATCGTATCAATAAAAAATAATATATATATTTAAAACCTCTTTGATTCCAAAAATAAATAAATAAAATATAAACGCGATGGCAACCAAGGATATCGAAGAGCTTAAACACAAACGAAATATTTGCATGAAAATTATAAACCGAACGTATCGCAACTTAAATGACGGTAAATTGTCTTTTAATCCGATTAGCTGGAAATCTTAAATTCGCACATTAAAAATGCTTGACTTCTTCAAAACCAAATAGAAGTAAGAGATTCAAAAGATGTCTTTCGCGAAAAGTTGGAAGAGCGTTTTAACAAAATCATTACTGATGTCAATTTTAAATGACGCTAAACGAAATCCGCTCCGCAGGCAAGTCGACCTCAATGCCGCCTGCCGATCGTCGCTCTTCCAACGTTTAGCGGAAAACACTTCAAACTTAAAAATTTTATAAGCCTTTTTGAAACTTTTGTTAACAAAGATGACACGCTACACGATATTGAGAAATTTAATCATTTAATTTCGTGTTTTGCTGAAGACGCTTTGGGAACAGTTAGAGCATTTCAAGTCACTGCGGAAAATTATCCAAATGCCTATTCCTCACACCATACGTTGCTGCACAGTTGCGCATTGCCACGTTCATGAAGGAGACTCTATCCGCTTCGCATGTTTTGCATGCGACTGCATGCTATTGTGAATTTGTCTTGGCTCGAGCGTTGCTCGACTCAGGTGCATAAATAAACTTTTTGACATAAAATTTCAAGAGAGGAGGTGTGCTTGAGCTTACGAGACATTGTTGGGACTAATGCTTAAGCTACAAAAAAATACACACGGTTGTGAAGTCGCAAGTAGGGAATAGCAAGTGGTCGTCCGATTTTTGGATCCTAAAAAATATTTCTGGTTATCATCCGGATCAAGCGGTGAACACCAGCGGGTTGAGAGTGCCTGAAAATATACAGTTATATCTGTGCAGATACGTTCTTTGAACTTTTATCTCTTGGCCAGATCATGCGGGGGCCTGAATTTCCCATCCTACAAAAAAGAGTTCTCGGCTGGATAGTGTCTGGGATACGTGCCTTTGAAGAAAAAATAAAGGCTGACAAAGTGGTACATCTCAGCTTCCAGGAGGAAGGGTTGGAGACAATTGACACAACCTTGCAGAAATTTTGGTCTGTGGAGGACCTGCCGTTCAAGACTAAAGACCATACTCCCGAGCAGGAACTTTGTGAACAACACTTTGAGAATACTCAAAGATTGTCGTCCGGTAGATTTTCGGTTCGTTTGCCGTTTAAATCTGACCCAAATTCTCTTGGCTCATCATACGAAGATGCGAAACGTAGATTTTTGTCGCTAGAAAGGAAAATTTCAAAAGACCCTTCGTTGAGGAAAATGTATATTGAATTCATGGAGGAATATGTTTCCATGGGCCAAATGTCTTCCACCAATGACAAAATTCCAAACACTCCCCACTTTTTCATTCCGCACCAGTGCCACAAAGTATTTCAACCAAGTTGAGAGTAGTTTTTAATGCATAGTGCCGTACATCGACGCAGGTATCGTTGAATGACATCTTGATGGTAGGCCCAACCATTAGATTGCACAAGTTTGCCCTTGCGGCAGACATAAAAAATGTACCGCTAAGTATGGACGAATCTGACTGAAACTTTCAGCTCATAGTATGGAGACGAAATCCTTCTGAGTCTCTAAAAAACTTTAAGGTAAATACCGTTACATATGGAACTTCGCCGGCACCCTTTTTGGCGATCAGGTGTTTAATGCGGCTAGGAGAGATTATTCAGAAAGATTTTTATGTTGACGATTTGTTGACTGGCAACGGATGCGTTGAGGACCTGCAAGGCCTTCGAGATGAAGCTTCTCAGGTTTTGCAAGAGGCAGGATTTGAACTGGCAAAGTGGTTTTCAAACTGCCACTTACGGCAGGCTCAGACGTAACTAAGACCCTTGGCATGGTTTGGTTACCGGTTAAAGATTTCTTCCAATTTCGGTAGGATGACTCTTTCCTGGATCTTCGCGCGACAAAACGAAATATTTTGTCGACTGCTCGACTTTTCGATCCACTCGGCGTCTTGCGTCCTTTATTCACAAGGGCAAAATTGTTGTTGCAGGAGCTGTGGCTTCGAAAGCTAGAGTTGCTACCAATGCAGTTACTTACTTCATGGGATAACTTTAAAGCAACGCTTCTGCAGCTGCCGAAAATTAAGGTATCGCGATTCGTCCACACAGATCCGCAAGTCCCGACTCAAATACATGGTTTCCCTGCCGCTTCCATGCGAGCATATGGAGCATGCATCTACGTTCGTACTCAAACCGGCATTCGGATGGTTGTACTGATTTTGCCGTCATTTGCAACCACTATTATTTTTGATAATTCGTGGCTCGATATTATTTACTCTTGTTTTGTTTCGAAAATTTATTTAACATTTTCGTCGTCTTTCTAGTTTGAACAATATTATCCTGTTTTAAATTTATTTATATTATTAATTTATTAGTTTTTGGATAAATAATTTATATATATTTTCGTGGCTTATACATATAAATTAACTAAAAACGAGAGCAGATAAGCCAAAATTTCTTGAACTTCTTGCGGACCTTAAAAACAAACTTAAAAAACCAGTGATGAGCATCCGCCGATAAAATGATCGCATAGAACCCGGCTAGATTCTGATTCAAGAAGTAGAATTAAATTGTCGGCTAGAGATTTTAAATGCTTTAATTATTAGGTCAAATCAATTACAAGAACAGATCGAAGATTTAGATGATGGTGGTGAGTTCGGAGAAGAGTTGCAAGAGCTTTCAATAATAACCAAGGCAAAAATAATGTCGCTTTTCTCAACCTTGAAGACGGCAAGCGAAACCAAAATAATTGGATCAGCTTCTGTAGCCCCAACTCAGGCACGACTTCTATATTCGGAGTTTAAGAATTCAATCACTTAATGTATTGTCTTTCTGGTGAATCTTTGGCAACTCTAAAGGCCTAGTAAGTCACGGAGAGCAAATATGAAAAGGCTACGGTCAGCTTGAAAAAAATGTATTATAACGAATGCTTAATTTTTATGAATAATATTTCAACATTCTTTAGGCTTCCGAAAATAATGCAACAGTAAGCGCCGTCTTCAAGAAATATCATCGACACAGTATCATCTATATACGGTATCGTGTTATTGATAGGAGACGACACCAAGATTTCGAATGAAATGTTGATCTGTCTTGTTTTGAACAGGGTAGACACTGGGTCTGCCAAACAAAAATGGGAAGAACATTTAGATTATGAAAGGTTACTGCTTTGGTTCAATTTTGAAAAATTCTGCATTAAATTAATTTTTCCTGCCACCAATTCAGCACGAAACTGTATCTTCCCAACTTCGTTTCGGCCGAACGTATAAATCTAAGCTATCCAAAACAATAAATAAAAAATAATAAAAATTAATAATTCCACTTCGGGTCCGTAACCCTGCCAATAAGTCATTGAAAAGAATTTTATATATTTTCTTTTCTTATTTTCCTGCCTTAAAATAATTTATTTTCTACGAGAGATTCAAAGTTATATCAAACAGTTTCTTTTTTAATTTTTTGTAAACATTTCAAGAATTTATGTAAATTTAGGATTTCCGTGGAAAAGTTTTAAATTTATTTGTCTATCATCGTCATGAATTCTTAACTTCACGAATTTATGAATTGCATTTTTTTGACAATTTTGTAATATAGCCAAAGATAGAAAAGCCTATTTGATTTTTATAGGAAGCTCCGCAACTTAGAAATTCGTTTACACAAACCACGTTCTCACGGTCGCCATTTCCGCTAGCTGGCCTCCACGTGTTAAATTATTTTAAAAGATTTTCTGATGAAAAATGATAACAAGTTTAGAGTTATGCGAACCCTGCATTTTAGGCCCTTTTAACTCTTGGGTTTGTTAAAGAATTAGAATTAATTTATATATTAAAGAACAACAATTTAAGGCACAATTTTTAAATTAAAAAAGCCTATATTAATGGGAACAAAAATATATATTTCTGCTTTACGATCTAGAATTTTTAATTATATCAAACAATAGGGTAGTAGAGATTTTAAAATGTTGCTTGCAAAAAATGAGCCATTTTTTATACGTAGCATTTAAAAATTAAAGGTGCTCTAACTGCCATTATAGGAACAATTGATAAATAACAAAATAACAAATTTATTCTATAACACAACGTTTATTTCCACTTAATTTATTATAAGTTTGGTCAAAAGTGTGCAACGCAGTGAAGAAGAAATCTCCGACCCTATAAAGTATATAAATTCTTGATCAGGATCGCATCCTGAGTTGATATAAGCATGTCCGTCTGTCTGTCTGTCTGTCCGTCCGTCTGTCTATCCGTCTGTCTGTCCGCCTAGTCTCTCAGTTTTTAAGGAGGTTGGGATTTTCAACGGGTTTTATTTTTGGCCAATCAATCCGACCTACCAAATTTCATAAGGATCGGATGACTATATCCTATAGCTGCTATATAACTGAACGATTGGATTGCCATAACTTATTGAATATTCTGCAAGGGTATATCAACTTCGGGCCCGCCCGAAGGTAGCTTTTCTTTCTTTTATTTACTTACACTCACTGGGGAGTGAACCTTGATTAAAATATTTCTGATATCAAATAACAGCACCTGTTATACAGGTAAGAAACTCGTGTAGTAACAAACTTTTTAATTAAGTTCGTTTGGTTTAATTATATCAAATTAAAAACAATATTCTTAAGAAATTATATTTTAAATTTCAATAATCATTTTGTTTATAAAAAAGTCTACATCAAAAGTGATTAGCCCCAAAAACTAAAATGATTGTACTTTTAAATCTAATTTTAATTTGAATCTTTTGTTTTTTCACATGTTTACAATTTACCTTGTTGTAAAGCTTATACTGGTATTCCTCTATGTTACGGCAGTTAGGAAATTTTCCTGCCATTCCGGATATCACTATATCATCGCCGTCAGTATCAGGAAATTTTCTAGAATATTTCTTATTTTTTTTAAATTCCATTTTAAACAAATTTGGCGGGTATTTTTTAATATTGTGTTTTTTTTTTTGAATAAAGATAATTATAATTTATTGTTTTGAAGATGAGCACGTTAAATGTTTCTTAATTTTTACTTCCCCTCTGAATATTAAATAAATAGAAAACGTATAAGCGAATTGCGAAACAATTTGCAACTAGGCATCAAAAATCCCTAAGCGGTCTTTTATACATACTGCTCCATTCCCAATTCAAAAAAAATGATAAGTACTTTGACCACAAACACTTCAAAGTAATTAAAGTCGTTGAATTGTATAAATAGGCTGGTTCATGTAAATTTAAGAAACGTTTAATTTACAAACCATGCCTACTGGCATGCTTAATGTAGTGAATCGATTCAATGGACGATCGCAAACGAAGATAGCATGCGCGGATTCAGGGGAATACGTGTTGTACAGCTGGGCCCAAGTCCCCGAAATTTTGTGTACCAGGAAAAATAGATAGGAAAAATAGATAAATAACAAAAAACAAATTGTATATTCCTGAAGACAGAAAATAAATGAATTATTGTTTTTAGTTATTGTTAAAACTCGAGGTCACATGTTTCTTATATATTTTTATTTTTCTACTTAGCTTTCATCACACTTGCACTCACTGAGGAGTAAACCCGAATATGGTGGGACTAGCTAGTGTTGCCTGCACGTCACCTCAGACTCATCAGCTATGTACGGGGATGGAAGCAGAGCGTCAGAAACTACTCAATGTTAAGATCAGAGAAGTTGTTTTTTCTGGGCGCTTTTAGAGTTTAAAGTCTACTTTATATCCCAAATACTGAACAACAATATTATGAATATTACACTTTGAAATGCTAAACTAGATCATCTTTATTAAAAATTTCCGTCCTTAATGTGTCCAGGCTAAATAGACCGTCCAGACTGAACTACCATAATATCATCCATGTAATTAGTAACGTATAACTGAATCTTTATTTAACTCACTTATTGTAGACCGATCTGTTTTCTTTTCTGTAAGGCTGTTTTTTTAGACCTCACATTTATAAAAACTACTGAACATTGTTCAAGTAATTTAATCAACTTATTTTTGTCTTTGTCAATTAGTACAGTATAAACATCAGATAAAGTAAATGACATTTTTTTAGCTGAACAGACATTTAAATTAAAATACCTCAGTAAAATTGTTTAAATTTTGTTTTTTATATTACCGTCGTTCTAATAGCGACTGTTATATTTTGACTATACACAATTTTTCATGTATTCATGTTTCCTTATACATTGATTTGAGATCCAAATCTAAGGCACCGTTAGAATAAAAAATAACGCCAAGTGATGCGCTTCATAGAAAATTGATAAATGTGCAAAGTTGTTCATTTGCGTTTTGAGTGTGACACGGTAATAATTTCAAGGAACAAAGTGACTACATTTGTGTGATCACCTAAAAAACCGAATTAAAAATTAAATTGCGTTACTTTGACAAGTTCCAAGTAAAATAAACGGTAGAAAACAATTAAAGAAGAGCAGATTAAAATCAGAACTATGGCTGATTGTGTCGTTAAAGTGGGTGTTATTGCTACATCATTAAACAGGCATCGAAATACTATATCGAAAATACTATATCAAAAATATGCTCAGAACAAGCGAAAAGGTGCAGTTCGTAAGGTTGATAAGCGCACTAAACGCCACGTTCGAGCTTTGGCAACTGATAAAATGATGAGCTGCGCCCAAATTAAAACAGAACTGAAGCTGGCAATAACTCGGCAAAGGATGCAGCAAATTTGCCGAAAGGAGTTACATCTCCGATATGAAGCTAAGGTATCAAAATCTAAGTTATTACGGCGCCATAAAATAGCCAGACTTGCCTTTTATGAAAAATATAGATTTTGGGATAGTGAATTCCATAATGTCGTCTTTAGTGATAAGAAAAAAATTTATTTTAGACGGCCCAGATGGAAACCAAAAATATTGGCGAGACCCCAGGCATCCCCGGCTGACTTGCCACAGGCGCAACCATGGTGGTGGCTCTCTTATGGTTTGGGCGGCTTTCAGCTTATTTGGAAAATCGCCAATATGCTTTGTACCAGGTCGCATGAATGCGGAAATATATACGATTCTCTTAGAAAGTAAACTTATACCATTTTCTGAATAGTTCCTTTGCGAGGATTTTGTGTTTCAACAGGATAACGCTCCTATACATGTTGCACGGTAAACAAAGACGTTTCTGGAATCAAAAAAAATACTCTTGATGAAGTGGCCTGCTATAAGTCCGGACTTAAATCCGATTGAGGATCTTTGGGGTATCCTATCAGCTAAAGTTTTCGGAGGTGAAAGGCAGTTTGAGACCTTAAAGGACTTAAAGGTGGCAATTGTTAAGGAATGGGCAAACATTGATACACCTGTTCTGGAGAACTTGGTTAATTCAATGCCTAAACGATTGCAATTAGTGGAGCAACAAAAGGGAGACACTACATCATATAGTCATCGTATTTATTTATAATCGCATTGGAATGTTTAAGTGAATCGATTTGAAGGAAATGAAAGTAAGTTAGGGCGATTTATAGGAATTATTTGAAACTAAAACTGTAGCCTTATAATTACCATTTCCTTGAAGTCAAATAGATATCTACTATTTAATTCACAAACTAATGTGGCACTTAATAACAAATTCAAAAAAGAAGTAGAGCTTTCAAACAAAAAAAGAGAAATGAGATTACACCATCAAATAAATCCGAGTGCTGGAGACCGTATAAAGCCATTTGAAAATAACGACCTTAGACACTGTTATTGAAAAAAAAACACAGTTTGCAAGAACAAACACTTACACCAGCCAGTTGGACTATGTAATCATATTATAAAATTAATTTCACAAAAAAAGATGCGAAAGGTTCGGTTCAATGATGACATCAATGAGGTCACGGAAAAGGAGGAGGATATGGTTATAAAGATTTAAAATAGGAAAGTCCACTTTATAAAATACCTAACGTCAAGGTCACTTGTCACCATAACAACGGAATTAAAACAAGAGGCGCAGCGATAAAATACAAAATTACATCAAATGGTCGTGTGCAAGGAGTGCATAAAGATCTTATCAAAGAAATAAAACTAGTCTACGACATTCTAGGACATCCTTAAAAAAAGATGCGAAAGGTTCGGTTCAATGATGACATCAATAAGGTCACGGAAAAGGAGTAGGATATGGTTATAAAGATTTAAAATAGGAAAGTCCACTTTATCAATAACATAACTTATGTCACCAAAAACAACGGAATTAAAATAAGAGGCTCAGCGATAAAGTACAAAATAAATTACATCAAGAAGGTCGCGGGCAAGAAGTGCCTTGTCACCAAAACAACGGAATTAAATACTAAATTAAATCAGTTATATTATAAATGTATATACAACTTTTTTCTTATAAACTTAATTTTCAACATTTATCAATTTTTTATGAACAATAAATTTAAGTTATTTTCTAAATTTTCATATTTTATTTATTAAATATATTTGAAGCTCATTCATTTTGTACACAAACTACCTACAAAAATCAAAATTATATAAAAAAGTAATATGAAGAAGTTAAACAAAAAACAACAAACACTCGATGCACGTACATATATCAAGCAAAGTCAGAGAATTGCTCAATGATCACAACTTTCGCGGAAAACACGTATTGAACCAAGTAATATATAATCTTTTTTCTACGAATTTTGCTTAGTTATTAATTTATTATTTTCTAAGACCTTGTATAGCATTTTTTCACAAACTGCAACTGGGAGGGTGCTGTTAAAATCAGCTCGGAGAAAACTTGTTTGACTCCACAGGAAAGAGATTGGGTGATAAAGACAATAGTAGAGGAAGATATTTCAACTGATGTACAACTTAAAATGCAAGATTATCCTCTTTTGTTAAGCCTAGTATCCAGATCGGCAAACGATTACGCTAGCGTAAAAACCTTAATCTTTGCAGTGTGACCAAAAGTTTGAGAGTTCATCAGATTTAAGCGTGCTACGGTCGTACTGTCCATCAGCTGGGTTTGTTGACAAGCAGTTAAAATTCAAATATCGTATTTGCGGGAAAGAGCCTTTAAAAGATATTATCAAATACCTTGGAAAGACAAGTCTGCCGCTGTACAAAGAAATTAAAAACAATTCAATTTAAATTTAACAGTTGCTTATTTTAATTTACTGATAATTATTTGCTAATTTAAAGTTCATAGCTGCACTTTTATTGTGTTTTTCGTAAATTTTTGACATATGAAACATTTTGCTCTGACAAGAGGCACCCCAGAAGTATTAATGTTATTTTGTCCTCACATGTTAACTCCTGCAATCGACTTTTGCGGGTTTTTTGATTTTTTCCCTACATTTTTTAATATGTTCAGTGAGAAGCGCACGCCGAAAGATTAAATTTTTTAATCTTTGCGCTAGGGTTCACCCAAAGTTCATTTCCGCAGACTGGCAACGCTATGGAATTTTCTGGTATTTTTTTCGTCGATCAGGAGACCGACGTGAAAAAAAGGCCCGACGAAAAGTGAACGCCAGCTGTTTGCCTCTCGCTCTCTCTCATGACTGGCGTAAGGTTTTCGTCGATCTGGATACTAGGATATATTCTGGACCTAAAAAACATTTTGCTCTGACAAGAGGCATCCCAGATAGTATTAATGATATTTTGTCCTCACATGTAAACACCTGCAATCGACTTTTGTGAGTTTTTCCCTCCATTTCTTATTATGTTCAGTGAGAAGCGCACGCCGAAAGATTAATTTTTTTAATCTTTTCGCTAGGGTTCACCCAAAGTTCATTTCCGCAGACTGGCAACGCTATGGAATTTTCTGGTATTTTTTTCGTCGATCAGGAGACCGACGTGAAAAAAAGGCCCGACGAAAAGTGAACGCCAGCTGTTTGCCTCTCGCTTTCTCTCATGACTGGCGTACGGTTTTCGTCGATCTGGATACTAGGCTTAAGCGTCCAAAGACCGAAACTGATTCCCAAAGTTTTGAGCAAACAGGGGAAATATATGAATCAGTTGCTGCTTCGCTTAAAACTTGTCTGTACAGGGACTGTTCAGATTGGTCCGACGTATGCGATAATTGGAAAAAAACATTTGTGTTGCGACGCATGGACCTGACGAAGCTGGCCAGCGCTGAGTTGTGCCAAGGTAATAGTTTGATTTATACCTTGTACCCTTGAAAGATAAATCTTTACAAATTTGGCAGTCTTCAAAATCCATATCTTAGGGCGTATATTGTTCAGGGTCTCTATTTGAACTACGAATCCTGGGAATCCGCAATCGTCATTTTTTTTGTAGTTTTGCAGTTTTCCCTATTTTTAAAGCGCGAACCACAAGGCAAAACACCATTTAATAATATCAATACAAGGAAGTCTTGAAATAACTTGTTTTAACAAATATATTTATTAATAATAATAATAATTACCTTTATTTGTAGACGACTTTGCTACTGCCAGTTGTTTACAAAAATCGTTACGAAGGTGGGTTGAGTAATGAGTCAAAATTTTGACTTTGAATTCTTCCCACTTCGATAAAAGCAAATGACCTTTGCCAGGATAGAGCATTTGAAACTCAATTTCAATCTGAAAATAAAAACCAATTTGAGAAACTTATTGAAACCTAAATAAATTAAAGTAATAACTGTATAGACAAATTTACAAAAGAAGGACTTTTTAGATAAGATAATTTTGTTGTACTTAGTACGTGCATATGTAGTAATCTTACCAAATCAGCTGCTTTGCTAGATGCAAACGCTGAGTCGAGTGCCTTGACTATTAGATACCCGTTACTTAGCTAAACGAGCACGAGCATCAGCACCAGCGGAAGGAGTTATCTTTGCCGGGCATTTGCAACTGTGTACAATGTAAATACCCTGCAGTACCGTTCATCACCTTTTAATCGCTTTTTCATCACCAAAAATTCATCACTGCTGATTAATCGGCGATGAAACTTCATACACTTCATACACGTACCTTTTTCTTCACGGCGTGAAGATTTTTTATGCATCTCGCCTTGGTGAGGGCCTTCTCCGGTTCACGCGGCTCAACATGTCCGATGGCATCTAAAATTATAAAATGTTAATAAAAGAAAAACAATCATTCCTAAAAACTTACTCATCAAACTTTGGAAAAAATTGGGGAATGATTTCAACCTTTTCTTCCGTTGGCTGCCATCTAGGTTGTAGTCACGGATCATTTCAGCCGTCAACACGTTGGTAAGGGTCCGGCTCAATTTTTGTTGGCCCAGAACCCTTAACATGAACGTTTGCTGAACAAATTAAAATGAATATACTAGCCGTATACGTACAGTTTAAGCAATAAAAAAACTTACATAATTTTCCGTTTCCAAAATTAAACGGCTTTCCACTCCCATGAGCTTCTCGTCCGAGTCTATGGGAAATAGCTCCTGCATTTTTTGAAATGAACTGGACTCTGTCCTTCCCGACTGCCGGACATAAGCCGTCAGGGTCCCTACGGCGTTGGTAAGAGCCGTCATTTGCTCAGAGAGAGCTCGAATGTCCTGCTTTATGCTCTTCTCCATTTCTATTTTTTTAAAGAATATGTACATGCATTATTTATATTAAATTCATTTAAAAACTTACCCTCCATCCTCCGTTCCAATTTTTGGATTTTTGAAACCGCTAAAAAAAGTGATTAAAGTGATTTACTAGAAAAAATTAGAAATTTTTTTTTTGTTAACGTTGTCATAACAAAATCTTTTAGGACCTGGAGCATCCATACTATAATTAATAATTGTTATATATATTTATAAAATAAATAAAAAGTATTTTTGTTTTTTTTTTAGGTTTTCGAACCAGGGTAGGTGAATCTTCTAAAGATATTTAAAGCGCCGTCGCTCTAAATATGCCCGATTCATTTTTTTTAAATGCCTACGGACTAAAGACCTCCATACTAAAAAAAATTTAAAAAAACCAGAAAGAAAAGCTAACTTCGGTCGGAGCCGAAGTTGATATACCCTTGCAGAATATTCTGTAAATAATATTCTCCAAAATTATTCATATGATGCATTCTTAATACTAAAAAAAATCCCAACTTCATAACTTTAAAAACACCAAAGTTATGGCAATTTCAATCGTTCAGTTATATGGCAGCTATAGGATATAGTCGCCCAATCCCTATAAAACTTGGTAGGTCGGATTGATTGGCCAAATATAAAACCCAGAGAAAATCCCATCTTCCTAACTCTAAAAACCTAAAAACCAAAGTTATGCTATTTCCTATCGTTATATGGGAGCTATAGGATATAGTCGGCCGATCCTTATGAAATTTGGTAGGTCGAATTGATTGGCCAAATAAAGAAGCCATAGAAAATCCCAACTTCCTAACTTTACAAACAGCAGAGTTATGGCATTTCCTATCGTTCAGTTATATGGCAGCTATAGGATATAGTCGGCCGATCCCGGCCGTTCCGACTTATATACTGCGTGCAAAGGAAAGAAGGGTGTGTGCAAAGTTTCAATTCGATAGCTTTAAAACTGAGAGACTAGTTTGCGTAGAAACAGACAGACGAACAGACGGACAGACGGACAGACGGACATGGCTATATCAACTCAGGAGGTGATCCTGATCAAGAATATATATACTTTATAGGGTCGGAGATGTCTCCTTCACTGCGTTGCACACTTTTGACCAAAATTATAATACCCTCTGCAAGGGTATAATAAACTATGAAAAATGTAAAAACGGTACCAATACAACATTATTTTTATATGGTATTGCTACCGCTTTCCTACTAAAATCTGAAGCAGGATACTTTTCTAATATTGTATCCTCTTCAAAAATGCCTTCACAAATTCCCACATCAAATGAACTAATAGGCTCGTCATAAAAACTAAAAAGTTCTGAAAACCTTCTACCTAATATAAATATTTTTCCTAACTCTTCTACAAAAAAATCTATTTTTATAGGGACAGTTTCCTGCACAAAACAAAAGTTATCGGAACTTTTCCCGCTTAATATATAATTATTTAATTTTAAAATATTCCCTACTATTTTAATATTATTTGTATCCCTAACTTTAAATTTGTCTTCTGAAATTTTTCTATAAATTTGTTGTAGAATTTGAGTGGGTTTTCGGACAAAACGCTTAAGAATTTGCAAATAATTTTCAAAATCATAAGACGAACCTCTAATCGGATCTCCGACAAGCTTCACAGTTTCGCCTACATGAAGCAAGCCGTGAACATTGTATGAAACAATGTTATCACCAAAAATATAAGGAAAGTTCTCAACAAATACGTTCAACATTTCTTGACAAATGAGAATATTTGTATGTAATAACAAAAATGAATAATATTGCTCTTCTTTAACTGTATCTTTAAGAGCTACAATTCCAGTATACAATAGAAACTGTCTAAACTCCGTGACTTTCCAGTTTGGGAGCTCTAACAATGTTCTCGGTTTGCGTGCAAACTCTTTTGGAATACATTTAATCATTGATGTTAAAGTTTTTGAAATATTTCCCTTTTCAATGTTGGTCAATTTTTCTACAACTTTATTATTATAAAGTCTTTGCAAAAATTTTCGCATGACACCCAATTCTATTAGATGCATGCAATCAAGGGGAACTTGTGTTATCATTAAAACCACAAGTTTTTCAAAAGCGGACTGAACAGTTAAGTATTTAACAGCGTGATGTGTTGGATACTTTCTACTGCGAAAATCTTCGTCAGTTACCATATCCTCACACTTTGTGCTATACGTTAAAACTGAATTAATTTTTTTGGCTACCTGCGTGTCCAGGCGTGCTTGTCACATAAGCTCTTGCAGGAGCATCGCAAACAATTGCTCTAAACTCTACATATATTTTTGTATTTAATATTAAAAGCCCATTTTTTAGAATATCGGATAACTCGCTTGTAAATTTGTTTAAAAATTCCTCGCTATCTAGGGGTTTGTTGTAACCCATAAAAACACCCACTGGTAAAATGGGAAAATTTTTAATATTGTTTATTCTAATTAAAATTGGCCACAATTGAGCACGGGAACTATTAAATAACGGTAGTCCGTCAATGTTAACATCAATGCTTAAGTATTCGGGTATTTTCTTTAATAAACCTATTTTATTTAATTGCTTTGATAAGCCGATATGCAAATAGGAGCCCCCATCTATTTGTCTTATATCAGGCTTCTCAAACCCACTGAATTTATAAAATGCCTTAATTTTTAAATTGTGCTCACTTAAAATTTGTATTAATTCTATGGCACAATTTCGTGTTGGCTTATGCTTCAAATACCAGTTTTTTAAATTAGCATTTAAATCATTTTTAAGTCCAACATCAGCCATTACACTATTTAAATCTTCCTGCATAGTAATTTGTTCTTCCTCCTCAACTGCTAATTCTATGTTATCAAATCGCTCAGGGATTTCTACATCATCCCGAACGCCTCCAACAAGTCCCATGCCTGCCTTTAATTTTTCCCTTTCTACTCTAGCTAATCTTCTCATTTGCCTATCTCCTGCCATATTTATTACTTTATTTTTAATGATTTAATTAATTTTTTTTTTAGGTATAAAATTTTTCCCTGAATTGAAAAAAAGAAAAGAAAAGAAAAATTGCAGCTTACAAATTTTTTAAATTTAATTTATAAAAATGTCTGTAAATTATATACAAAATTCTATTATCCATTTTATCCATTTAGTACACATTTCTGGTATAATAATATATTAACATTTTTTGGAATATAAGAATTCCTTATGTAATTTACAGACTTTTGGTAATGCATTTTTATTTGTCACTTATATAAGTTAAAATATTAGTTGATTTTATTTTAAAATATTTTTTATTTATTTATTTTTAAAATATTAGTTTATTTATTGTTAAAATATTAGTTAATATATTAATACAAAATCCAAATACGGCAGCAGAAAAATAACCTTTTTAAATATTTAGTTTAGTTTTTTTTACATATACCGGCAAACAAAAATAATTTAAAATTCGATGCTAATTTTTCTACCGCCACTGTATTTGCATGGGATTTTTTATTTATGTTAAACATATAAACTTGCATTTCTCGAAACACATCACTTTCTGTCATTCTAAAAAGTTGTGTATTTATTGTAGTTCACCTTCATTTAAGATTATGCGTTAAAATGTTATTTTAAATTACAAGGGGGCGAAAATTGCAAGTTTAACTTTTTTAATTTTATAAATTAATAAGAAAATCATTAACACTTAAAACTTCACTTCATTAAATTAGAAAAACTCACCTGAATTCTTGATTCGAGCTTTAAGTTTTTCACTTTTTAGAAGTGCAAGTGCAAGTAAAACCACGAAAACAGGCGCGTGCCTTTTGGAAAAACAAAAACAACTTCGGTTGAGAACAAGGGCAGCGTTAGTCCTATTGTTCTTTCCTTTGCCTAATTTGTCATTACATGTTTCGCTTCGCGTCAAAGCAGGGTATATAAAAGCATGTCCGACTATGGAAAATAATCACATAACTAAAATTCACTTAAAAAAGGAATCAATACCTTTCAAAACTATCATAATAATTTTATGTTTAAAAAGTATTTCCATAAAGTAATATAATTAATAAGAATCAACGACTACAATACAAAAATTATGCTAATTTATTTTCAAGGGTGTATAAAGGTCGATCTGATTTTAATACATTGTCCTCCACCTCTCTGCTCATTTCATGGGGAGAGAGACGGAGTAAGAGAGGGAGATAGAAATTTTTCTGCGTTGCCTACGATGGGGGACTGAGAGTTTCGGCTCTGCCTGCGTCGCACTCGGCTCTGCCTGCGTCGCACTCGGCTCTGCCGACCTTGCCTTTGGCTATGCCGGCGTCGCAGTCCGCTGCTGATTAAACAGTGATGAATTTTTGTAGTGATGAATTTCGGAACTGCAGGGTACATACCCTGCAGTTCCAAAATTCATCACTACAAAAATTCATCACTGTTTAATCAGCAGCGGACTGCGACGCCGGCATAGCCAAAGGCAAGGTCGGCAGAGCCGAGTGCGACGCAGGCAGAGCCGAAACTCTCAGTCCCCGATCATAGGCAACGCAGAAAAATTTCTATCTACCTTTCTTACTCCGTCTCTCTCCCCATAAAATGAGCTGAGAGAGTGATGAATTACTGATTAATGAGTGATGAAAAACTGAAAAAAGAGTGATGAATTACTGATTAAAGAGTGATGAATTTTTCACTGATTAACTCCTAGGACATGCCAATGTTAAATTCATCACTAATTTGTATGAAGTTTCATCGCCGATTAATCAGCAGTGATGAATTTTTGGTGATGAAAAAGCGATTAAAAGGTGATGAACGGTACTGCAGGGTATATTTTCGGGAATTTCATCAGAAGGCCTATTTCATCACTATTGGTAATATTGCATTAGCCTCTAATTGTGCTGTGTCATGTTGTCGCTTTAAGAAATTGCTTATTAGCGGTGTGTGGTTCGGTGGTAAGCACAGAAGGAAGAAGGAACGATGCAGTTAGTTGCAGTTGGGACTTGAGGTGTGCTACTACGATGTCGGACGAAAATAACCCTGCTGCAACATCAGAAGTGGGATCTACCTCTACCTACAACAATGGAGGGACAATGGCGTGCCATCTTAGAGTTGCAAAATGCAAATTTGCTCAATCTTGTGCGAGCAATTCAAACAACAGAACCTGATGCAGTGCGGAGTAAATCGGTGCAACTACCCAAATTCAACCCAGAGAAGGCAGCTGTCATCGCTTCATCGTGGTGTTCAACTGTGGAAATTATACTTAAAGAAAATACATTGAAGTAAGTGCGTTGGTTGTGGCTTTAAGTGCAGCATTGGAGGGTAGCGCTTCGCAATGGATGTCCCAAGTGTGCTATGCTGATATAACCTGACTCGAGTTTAAGGAATTGTTCAAACAACGCTTTGATACTTGAGAAACACCAGCCGCCATGTTTCTACAAATGCTGACAAAACGACCGACCGATGGCGAGTGTCTCGCACTGCACGCAAGCCGCATGGTTACAGAACTAACGACGAAATGGCATGAAATGGAAAAAGAAGAAATTGCTGTGTCCGTGACTCTCGCATTACTGGCAAGCTTTGATAACCGTGTGCAGCGTTTGAGTTTCACTGCAAATGTTCGAACCAGAGCCGATCTACAGTCTGAATTAAAAGCGTTCACTTTTAATAAAAGGAAAAGTGGCTTTGTGGAGCATCAATCTGAAATTTATCCAAAACGGCAATAGCAATCTTCGATAGAGTGTCATTTTTGTGGAAAATTAGGCCACAAAATGTTTGAGTGCAGACTCAAGAAACAACAACATCACCTTGCGAATGACAAAGAGCGACTTGTCAGACACGATGAACATCGACGTGAAAAATTAATTGTAACTTGCTACAAGTGCGGAGACAGGGGACAAATATCTACCCAATGTACAAATAAGGAAGCGGATAGGAACAAAACGATCAACCGGGAAAAACGAGTGGAGCAGTGCAGCGTTGCAGTACCTGAAGGAAGCATGAACCACAGAGGTCACATTTTTGAAGTCACCTTTGATTCCGGAGCGGAATGCTCACTAATGAAAGAAAAGCTAAGTACTCAGTTTTCTGGTAAAAGATTCAATAATATTGTTATGTTAAAAGGCATAGGTATTAATGGAATATGTAGTACTGTACAAGTTTTAAGTAACGTTAAGATTGATGACCATTTTATTGAGATTTTGTTTTATGTAATAAGCGATGATCACATGCAAAACGATATCGTCATTGGGCGTGAAATACTTAAGCAGGGTTTTGATATTTTCATTTCATCAAACAAATTTACAATTTTGAGAGCCAAAATAATTAATTTGTCTACCGGTTCTGAGCCAGCCGATATTGATACTGAACTTGACGAAGAAAATAAAATAAAACTTAATTCATTGTTGGCAAAGTACTCAGATTGTTTTATAAAAGGCATTCCATATTCTAAAGTTAGAGTTGGCGAATTTAAAATTAGATTGATTGATCCAAGAAAAACAGTTCAAAGAAGGCCATTTCGATTAAGTCCATGCGAGCGAGATTTAGTTCGAGAGAAAATTGAGAAGCTGTTGAAGTGTAATATAATAAGACCAAGCTGATCACCTTATGCAAGCCCCATATTGTTGGTAAAAAAGAAAAATGGTTCGGATAGACTCTGCGTTGACTATAGAAAGCTAAATTCAAACACAGTTGCTGATAAATACCCGCTCCCACTCATACAGGATCAAATAAATAGACTTCAAGGAGTTAATTATTTTACATGTTTAGATATGGCCAGTGGATACTACCAAATTCCTTTGCATGCGGATTCTATTGAGTACACAGCGTTTGTGACGCCAGATGGCCAGTATGAGTTTCTATCTATGCCATTCGGGCTTAAAAACGCGCCTTCTGTTTTTCAACGCTTAGTAATGCAGGCGCTCAGAGATTTAGCGAAATCTTATGTTATCGTCTATATGGATGATATCATGATAACTGCCACAACACAATGCGACGCGTTTGAAAGATTAGAGATTGTTTTAAATGTTCTTACAGAGGCTGGGTTTTTATTCAACATTACAAAGTGTTCATTTTTGAAAACATCGGTTCAATATTTAGGCTACAGTGTTAGTGGCTGTACTTCTGCTCCAAAAGTAATTGATGAGAAGAGAGTTAACTTGGCCGAAATTTCAAGTAATTGGCTCATTGCTGAACAGCGTCGAGACTCAGACATAGCCGAAATCGTGACTAAATTAAAAGATTTTTCTCTTGATGAAGATATAGCGAAAACATATGAAATAAGGTCAGAGGTTCTTCACCGAAAAACACAGAGGCATGGCAGAACCCGCTGTTTACCGGTGGAGCCCCATGCTTTCAGATGGTCCGTTATAAACCAAGTTCATGAGTCGATAATGCATTTAGGTTTCGAAAAGACACTGGACAAAGTTTACGATTTTTACTGGTTTGACAATATGTCAAAATACATCAAAAAATTTGTTGACAATTGCATCATTTGCAAAATGTCTAAATCAACCTCAGGAAAAAATCAGGCTGAACTGCATCCCATCCCAAAAGTGAATATTTACTTTTGGGATAGGATGCAGTTCAGCCTGAATTTTTCCTGAGGTTGATTTAGACATTTTGCAATTGGAATTGGCACACAATCCATATCGACTTAACAGGGAAATTAAGCGGCAAGAGTGACCAGAAGGAATATGTTATTGTTCAAGTTGACGCGTTTACCAAGTATGTCTATCTCAGTCACACCCTTAAATTGGACAGTGAGAGTTGTTTAAAGGCTGTCAAGACCGCTGTTTCGTTGTTTGGAGTACCAAACCGAATAATAGCTGACCAGGGAAGGTGTTTTACTGGATCAAAGTTTAGTGAATTTTGTTCAGATCAAAAAATAAACTTGCACTTGATTGCCACCGGCGCTAGTCGCGCTAATGGTCAAGTGAAACGAACAATGAGCACGTTGAAAAATATGTTAACGGCGGCTGAAACTGGAACACAGTCTTGGCAGGATGTGCTAGGAGAGGTGCAGCTGGCAATCAATTGTACAACTAATCGTGTGACGAAGGCAAGTCCTCTAGAAATGTTATTGGGAAAAGTAGCACGGCCATTAGGACTTGTGACATAGAAAATGATGTAAATTTGTCGAACTTGAGAGCACAAGCTGAAAAAAAAGATGTTAGTTACTGCAGTTTACGATAAAGAAAGGTTTGATAAAAGTAAGACAAAAGTACGTAGACACAATGTTGGAGATTTTGTATTACTTAAAAACGAGAAAAGACATCAAACCAAGCTGAGTCCAAAATTCAAGGGGCCTTTTCAAATAACACAGGTTCTAGAGGGTGACAGGTACACTTTAAAGTCCTTAACTAACA
Source organism: Drosophila fuyamai (assembly GCA_018153365.1). Classification (NCBI taxonomy): domain Eukaryota; kingdom Metazoa; phylum Arthropoda; class Insecta; order Diptera; family Drosophilidae; genus Drosophila; species Drosophila fuyamai. Next base: position 361,045 of record JAECXW010000364.1, on the reverse strand, counting down.
AACGAACTTACAAGTATGCTCACGAAGATTTAAGAATTTTACCAGATGGGGAAGTTCCCGAAGAACTTAATGTGTGCGATGAATTTAATAATGTTGAAAGCGAAAATGAAAATATTAATAATAACGAAGTTGCTGAGGAAAGTGAAGAGCGCCAATAAGGGTGGCAAAAGACGTAGTACTGCTGGTCAAGCGGAAATGACAGAGTACTTGGATCATGTAAATCAAGCTCAGAAATTAAATTTAAAACAAGAAAAGAAAGTAATGAAATGATAAAAAGAAAGAGTATCGTGGCCTGAGTGGACGATAATGAGATTCGAAATATTAATGTAAGCACAAGTGTAGAACAAACATATATTTGTTTTGATCATGGCGTGTGGTGCATTAGATATGAGAATGGATAAATTGAGTTAAATAATTGGTTTAAAAACATGTTTGTTTATGTGAGATTGAAACATAATCCTTGAAGACTTGATTTGTTAATGAAACCCAAACAGAATGATAATGTTTATGTTAAGATATATTTTAAGGAGGTCTGATATTATTTTGTGAAATGGGTCATTAATGAGTTTACATAAATTAAGAAAAGAAAATTTGATTTCGTTGTGAAAATTTGTGTGGATGTTGGTATGAGTGTATGGGTATATTTTCGGGAATTTCATCAGAAGGCCTATTTCATCACTATTGGTAATATTGCATTAGCCTCTAATTGTGCTGTGTCATGTTGTCGCTTTAAGAAATTGCGTATTAGCGGGGCGACAGCGTAGTGTCGCTGTCGCCGAGTGTGGTTCGGTGGTAAGCACAGAAGGAAGAAGGAACGATGCAGTTAGTTGCATTTGGGACTTGAGGTGTGCGAAACCGAAACTCGCTGCGCTACTACGATGTCGGACGAAAATAACCCTGCTGCAACACATACATATGTATATGCTTACATATATGGACACATACGCCATTGTTTGACTCAGACCTCTAATTTGGCTAACTTGATTTGCATAGTTCTTGGGATATAAATTAGTATTTTACTCCGTAGAGGTTCCCTCGCAGCCGTCTCCGTGAAGGTAGCCGGTTGGCTGTTGTCATCCGTCGATAAATTAGGAAGAATAGGGTGGAATGGTGACTGCCTTTCTTTACCTGCTGGCCTAGAGACTCAGTCAGTGTGAAATAATAAGATCTTTAACGGCGGTAGCCGGAGTTAAATATTATCAGAGCTGGTGCTCTTTATTCAAGGCTTTGATATAAACTGAATTGAAAATAAACTTAAAGCTAACAAAAGACTCACATGCGGCCACGCAAATATGCAGTGCTTGCCGTCTGTGCACGAGCATCCGGGCTAAATGCTGGATCAGCAGTTTTGGCCGAAGCTAAATCCAGGCTGGTCCATTGACTTTTGCTGGTTTATGTTGATTTGTTAACTACTCCCCATTCCCCGCCCTCGGCCGCCGCTATCACGGTGATGACTTCCTTCAGCTGTGCCGCAGATCTTCTTGCCTTGAAGAAATGGAGATAGATCATGACAATGGCAATCATCGCACAACATAGAATTCCTACTATGAGCATTGCGCGATATTTTAGATTGGTCCCAATATCCTTGTCGAACTCTCGAATGAGCTCCACATTACGTTCGTTTAATCGATGAAGGTAAGGGAGGCTCAATACGTCGTGATTAATGGTAATGTTAAGCAATGGTGAGCTTGCAACTCCTGGAGTTCTTCTTTGGATCTTGTCATGATTTACGAAGAGGGTTTCGTTGATGGAGACGCAATCTTCAAATGCGACAAGGTGAGTACCGTGCAGCCAGTCCTCAGTACCATTGTCTACCCGGACTTTAGCTGTTTGGTCGTTGACAATGATTATTCCTTCATCGACTCGAGTTATGGGTTGTAAGTCGGTTGGTTGGGTCTCGCAGTGCGCCAAAACACCTGCATAGAGTTCTCTAGCGCAAGAGCTGCCTGATGATATTTGGCAGAACGTAGCTCCTGGCGACACGGTACAATCCTTAACGGTGTGGACTTCTCCACCACATGTTGCCACAACATTGTTCGGTATCCGCAGCATGATATTATGGTGAGTGACGGGTAATATTGTGACAGGCGAACTTTACCTTTGGAAACTTAACTATGAAATGCAAGGAATTGGCAGATTGTAATATTTTAACGGACGCTACGGACAAGAGATCCCTATGGGGGTATTAGTGTGTTCCTCAAGCCAAATTGACTTTAGGTCTGCGTGGTCAAATATATTTGAGCTGACAATATTAATTTTAGCTAATGTAATTGCAAGCATAATGTTCTGTAGTTCCATCATTAGCATTCTATTTCTAGCAAGGAGGGTTTCATATAAATGGCCTGTGTCAATTTGTTTATTTTTTGTAACCGTGAGGATTTGATTTACTGTGGCGGTCAATTGATTGATTTTACTTTGTGTTTTTTGGTGTTAATTTCCACCTGTCTGTTGTTTGCGTTTATTAGCTGCATTTCCGTAAATCTTGTCTTCTCCATATCACCGGCATCCGGTGTTCCTGTTACTACCTTTAAGATTGATCCCAAAAAATCTAAGCTCCTGGCGACCCTATGGTGCACGCCTAGCGATTCCAGTAGGTCTCGCATATGCGCGGTATCTACTTCCAGCAACTTTCTCATGTGCGTTTGGGGAAACTTGTCACACATGTTTGTTGTTTCGTCTAGTATTCGTGTGTACTCCGAAAGGTTTGCAGTGTGAGTCGCGTATGCAAATTCTTCCCATACTAATACCTCACCATCAATGATGGGAATGTATTTAGCTCGCGAATAGTCGACGATGTGTGCCGACACCATAGACAGGGATAGTAGGATGATAAGTCCGCACCTGTGGAATGATCCTTGATGTAATAATTTTTTCCAGGAATGATATTCTAACTTAACAAAAAAAATAAGTAAACGGTTGCCAAGTGGCTAAAGATGTAAAAAATTAATCCTATTTTAGGTTATCTTTGTGGATCACCCTCCCCTTAATAAGGACCGTGATCCCCAGGTCCGCTTCAACGGCTTTCTCCTCACACAGCGGTGTGAGTTTATTGCCAAGTCTTCGGTTTGTTTTGACCAAGACTTTTTCGCCGACCTCGAATACTCTGTTTTGCCGGGAGGCATTTTCCCTAGTCCTGAGAGTGTTTTGGGCTTGTATTATTTTATTTTGGACTTCCATCTGCGGGTCGTCTGGGTGTGTTTGCACAATGTCGGCTGGTCGTTTGTTAACAACCGAGTGTATCGACTTATTGTATTTGGCGGTGGCCAATAAAATGATCTCTACAGTGTCCGTCATTCCCTTGTCGATTTTCAGGCATCGCGCAAGTTCCACAAGGGTACTATGAAAGCGCTCTACTTGCCCGTTTGAGACGCTGTGGAGGGGCGGTGCATTTGCAATGCTAACGCCAAAATGGCTGTCGAGCATGGCAGAGAGTGTGTGAATTTAATGATGGTTCATTATCACAGTAGACTACCCTAGCTCTTGGGAAGAAATTCATAATTTGTAGTAGGGCCGGTTTGAGGTCTTCAATTGTCCTTGAGTGGACATGTTGCACGACGGCAAACTTCGAAAACTTGTCGATGCAAGTAAGGAAGTATTTTTACCTGTAGAGAAAATGTCAATATGTAACATTTCTCCTACATGAGAGGGGATCGGTGTCTCGCCGAGCTCCTGTTTCTTTGGGTGCCTGTCGTACTTGGCTCTCTCGCAAGTCCTGCAATTCGGTACGATTTCGGTAGCTAATTTGGCCATTTTTGGAAAGTAGTACTCGGAGAGTACCTGCTTTACATTTTCCTGGGATGACCTGTGGGCCCTGTTGTGTTCGACGGTGAGGATTTCCCGTCATTCGCTGACTGCAAAAATGTCTGTTACACGATTTTTGCAATGCCAAAATTTTGTGGTCGGAAACTGCCGAACCAGTTCGTCCTGTACCATTGCCAACGTGTGCAAGTCGCAATAGATAGCGTTTACGCCTTTAGGAACAATGACATCTGCGAGCTCATCAAGTGAACTCTCTATGCTATACTATTGCCGCCAAATCCCTAATAAAGCATCGGTAGTAGCTACCCAGGCCCAGAAATGACCGTACCTCGAATACATTCTTGGGCTCCGGAAATTCCTTGATGGCCTTTACTTTCTCTGGGTCAGTAGTAGCACCATTATATGTGACTATAAACCCAAGAAAGCTGACACTTTTCTTAAAAAAGCTCGACTTTTCTACCGACACTCTCATGTGTGCCTCGTACAGGCTCTTTAGAACCCAATCTACGTGTTTAACGTGAGAGTTTTCGTCCTCCGAGAATTTTATTACGTCGTGAACGTAAACATAGCAAAATTTACCTATTTGCTCTCGTAGGATGTCATCTATGGTCATCTGAAAAATGCTGGCTGCATTTTTGAAAACAAAAGGAAGCCTTTTAAACACGGTCCTTTCATTTAATTTGCGAAAGTCGATGACTAGCCGCATTTTCTTATTTCCGCTTTCGTCGGTCCCTTTTTTGTCTACCACCCATATTGGGTTGTTGTAGGGGGACTTTTGACTTATTCCATTTCTTAGCAGATCCTGAATTTCGTTGTTGACAAAATCCGCTGCTCCGATGGGGTACGGGTACAATTTTGCGTATATGGGCTCCTCGTTAACTGTTCTGATGGTAGCTACCACCGAAGTGTTGTAAGGTAAAGCCTCGTTAGGGTCTGCAAAGGCCTTTCTCCGGGTCCTTAACATCTCTAAAAACGCATTCTTTGCCAAAGGCGGTGCATCTGAACAATCCACGCTGGTGAAATTGACGTCAGTGCACTTGTGGAAATCGATCTGCTCTACCTCGGTGCCCCATTTTAGGTGACCGGAGGATAGGCAGAGTGATGCCCCGGCCTGTTTTAACAGGTCAAGGCCGATTATTCCGTCGAAGGAAGACAAGTCGGGTAGTATAAAGAACGTAGCCTTTAAATTAAACATTGATACGAAGCATATCTTCATAACTTTGGTAGTGCCATGGATTGAATGTATTGGGAATGAGGATTCTACGGGCGAACGCCTTTCAACCCTTTGTGAGGTCGGATGAAATTTTTTGACGCGCCCGTGTCGATAAGAAACCTCATATCGGTCCCCGCTACTCTTCGTCTGATGACGGGCAGCAGGGATCTTCCCCTAAAAAATTAATGACATCAGAGTCATAATCTGTGATGATGTCATCATCGATTTTCTCCGCCGCCTTGGAAGCTGTGCTGGCGTATGACCCTGGTTCATTTTCTGAACTGTAACTTCTGTTTTGGAAGTTATTATTGCGCTGATCGGAATGGATTTGCGCCTTAGTTTGTCTAGAAAAGTGCGGGTTTTTGCCGCCATCTATTTGAGAGTCCGCCGGCTGATGGTTTTTTACCTGTTGCCGATTTTGTGTTTTTTCGCCTATTTTGCGATATTCTTGGCTTTTTGCAAAGGTTGCCGCGAAGGTGTACCTTTCATGGTTGGGCTCAACCTCCTGTGCTAGGGCCAGGGCCGTCGGCAAATCTTTAGGTTTTGCCGCAAAGAGCACGTCTGTGAGATTTCGCCTAAGTCCTGATATGCGTTTTCCCTGAATTTGTCACACAGAACTTTTGCCATACCCGAATCCTGTGGTATATGCACCTTATTTGTTAACAAAGTGAGTTTTTTCTCTTATTCGTCATAATAGTTTAGCACAGTTAGGTCCCCTTGCCTTAAAGTTCCTAACTCCTATTCGATGACGTGCATTGGTCGTTTGTCACTGTACGTGATATGAAGGCGACTTATTATCGCGTCAAAATTCAGCACTGTGCCAAACGAGGACAACACCGCATCGGCAGGGCCCCTGACCTTGCTTCTGATAATGATAACTGCCTGGTAGTGGCGTGAGCTACCATTATATCGTCTAAAAATATGATAAGCGGCGACGGCCGCTTGTCTCCATGAAACGTATGAATCTTGTGCCCCTGAAAATTCTGGCAGGCACTTGACGGCATCCAATGGCTCGTCACATCGAATATTGTCATTAATCTCTATAGCTTCATATGTTGTAATTTATAGGGTTTGGGCTGGTGATCCATTTGTACTGGGTGGTAGAGGGGCTTGCATTTTACTGTAAGGCTGTGACTGTGACCGCTCCTTTCCCTCCCGGACTCGGAGTCGCTAGAAAAAACTTTTTTGTTCCTATACTGACGGAAGGCGTCGTTCATGAGACCGACTGAGAGCACTCTTACAACTAAACGTTTGCATAAGCAGTTCCCAAAAGAAAAGAATGCAGCAAAAACACAGACAAAGTCAGGCGGCCGTTTCGTATTACTGCGTGGCCCGAGCAGAAAGACACAGAAAAAAAAAACAACCACAAAAAATCAAATTCAAAGTTAAAAGGCTTATTTCCACTAATTTGTGTTTGATTTTCTATTTGTTTTTATTTTTCTTCTTTTTATTTTTTAAACACGGCGATTAATATTTTTCGTATTTGTCGCATAAAATATTTGCAGATAAAAACTTGGGACACGTAAAAGACTGGGAATTTTTGCAGACTAAAAGTTAAATAGCCGGAGGAGTCCACTTACATTTTTTTGTGAAATGGTTTTCCTATCCTAGTTTCCCTCTTAGGTCCGCATTTATGCGGGTGGGTTTTCCGCGAGCAGGGCGCCAATCAGTATTTTACTACGTAGAGGTTCCCTCGCAGCCGTCTCCGTGAAGGTAGCCGGTTGGCTGTTGTCATCCGTCGATAAATTAGGAAGAATAGGGTGGAAGGGTGACTGCCCTTCTTTACCTGCTGGCCTAGAGACTCAGTCAGTGTGAAATAATAAGATCTTTAACGGCGGTAGCCGGAGTTAAATATTATCAGAGCTGGTGCTCTTTATTCAAGGCTTTGATATAAACTGAATTGAAAAGAAACTTAAAGCTAACAAAAAACTCACAGCGGCCACGCAAATATGCAGTGCTTGCCGTCTGTGCACGAGCATCCGAGCTAAATGCTGGATCAGCAGTTTCGGCCGAAGCTAAATAACAACAAAAGTCAGTGGCTGGTCCATTGACTTTTGCTGGTTTATGTTGACTTGTTAACTTATACATACATAGTTCGGTATTGACAAATGAAAACCATCGCAATTTCCTTTAATAGAAATCCTTATCGAGAATTAACGTTGACTCTGTTGAGCACCTTGGCCAGCTGTTCCACAGTCCTCCGTTAGATGGCGCTATTGTATTGCGCCATCTACCCCAAGACATTGGTACCACGGGCCATGAAAGGCGGAAACGTATGCGATAGCCAGGCTTAAGCGTTTAATGGGTTTTTCGGCGTTAGAGTGGGCGTAGCAAACTTTTATTAGGCCAATCGATAGGTATTGACAAAACAAATACGTATCAATTAAAATTTTCTTAATAGCATCAAAACTGTGGCCTCAGCTTGTGGCTTGTGGGCGTCAGAGGGGGCGTGGCACCATTTTGAAACAAACCAGCGCTGTGTAGGATCTCCTAAAATTTACATGCAAAATGCCAATCTTCTAGCTTTTATAGTTTCCGAGATCTCAGTGTTCATACGGACAGACAGACTGACAGATGGCTAGGTCGACTCTGCTAGTGATCCTGAACATGAATATATATACTTTATAGGGTCGGAAACGCTTCCTTCTACCTGTTACATACTTTTGTCAATCCGTCTGCAAAAAAAATCGAATCCGTCGACAAAAATCGAAAACAAGAAAACATACCAAAACTCCGTTAACTATACCGCAAAACACCCCAACAAGCTTTTGTCAGGGTATTTGTGGATACAGCCGAACGACAGTAGCTAGAACTATATTTGAAGATTTCATTCTGAAGTTCAATTATTATATTATAGATATTATATTATATACATAACTAGTACTGCACACCATCACCAGACTGTATGCATCGTTGAGCGAAGGGAAAGAAAACTTAATGAGTTCATACACTCGTTCATCTCAGTTGATAAAACATATTGAGATATATGTAAGCCAACAGGACGATTCAAGGAAGAGAATTAGAAGAAATATTACAAATAATGTAGTAAAATCCAACCAAAATAATAGAAACAGAATTACAATAGCATTTTGAGGGCAATTTAGGCATACACAACAAAATAAAAGAAGCAATAACTACGGACGGAGTAGATCCAATCAAAACTATCGACAATAAAAACGGACCAATGCAGGATAAATGACGACCAGTATCCGAATGACGATCAGAAAAAAGCTCGAAATGCCTACCATTAATGGAATTAAACATGCATAGAGAAGAATATGTAGCATTAATAGGTAAAGGCCTGATGAATAACCAAATAAGCGGTTTCAGAAAAATAGAATTAAAGAGATCATAACCATATACATCGATAAATAGCAAAGAACACGAGATACGGACAACCACAGCAAATAAGATAAAAGTAAGAAGTCAAATCAAAGAAATGATAGAACAGAGTATAATAAGAAAATATAATTTAAGATATACAAGACCTTCAATAGTAAAGCCGATAAAAACTGAAAATATTGGGTTAAAAAAATATTTAATAAATATAGAAAGTTAAGCGAAATCACTATAAACTTTCCGATCTCAAATATCGAATATATTACCAAATCCCAAGGATTTTTTTAAACTTATTTTTTTCCGATTGTTTTTATGGGAGCAATATGATATAGTCGCCCGATCCGGCTTGTTCCGACTCATATTCTACAGATTGCTTTAAAACTGAGGGACCAGGTTGCTTAGAAACGGACGGACGGACATTAAAATACTCTCTGCAAGGGTATAAAAATGTCATTCGTGTTAAAAATTTAATAAAATATTTGTCGTATATCTAGATGATATACTAATTGCCAGCATATTGTTGCAATAACTTATTTATACAATTACCGAAATCTTCCAAATCATCACTGAGTTGCAAGCTTTTAAGTGAAATTATAATAAGGGTATAAAAATAGGATTTTAACAATTTCTTTAAAAGGCTCGACGAACATAAAGAGAAATAATTTAGTTTGAGTCAATTAAATGTTTCCACCCTTTGGGTTAGGACCAACTCCGAACTTTGAATTAAAACACAATTAAATGCGGTGCAGAGATTTTATTAATTGAAGATTGGCTTATGACTAAATCCCTTTGCTTACATCCCGCTTGGGATATGGATTGTATTCAATAATTTGAGAGTGAGAATGCCATTTAGGGCGCAGCACTTAGTCATTGAAATAATTGTATGTAGATTGTTTACATTGGATATTCTTATTTCTTGGTATGAATATGTCACTATATAATGCTGTGCTCCAAAACGCTTACCACTTAATTTGTGGGCGTTTATCTTGAGAAATTGAAAAATATATATATGTGTACACTTTGTAGCCCTACTATTTTTAGTTACATTCATTAACTTATTAGTACCAATTATCTTTAAACAATTTATACAACAAATTAGCATGTACATCACTGCATCGGGGTAGGTTTCATAGTAAGATTAAAATTAAGGCTCCGAATTAGAATATTACGGCATCACGTCGCGATTGTGCTACCCTTGCACCGATTCCTGACTGTAGGGCAGCGTGCGAGTCTAGGCATTCAACTAAAAAAGAAAAAACTTAAAAAGCCGGAGAGTTGCAGACAGTGTTTATAAACGAGCTCCGGAAAAAAATCCTTTTTGGCTCAAAAGTTTTTGAAAAACAATAACCTAAAAACACTAGAGTGCGGAAAAATCGCTCAAAGTGAAAAAAATAACTAAAAATATGGCAATCTTATTGCTTAAAACAGTAAATAATAATTAGTGCTATGTATAAAACTAGTGCAAAGTTATTATAAAAACTAAGAAGTGCCACAAGTGATAGCTCAATGCGGCGATTCAAAAAATGAGCGTAGAAGCTCCGTATATCTCTTATTTCTCAACCGGTGATAAAGAAGTAGAAAGAACTTCTTCAAAGAGCAACTCAGACCTACTGACCATTGACAGTGCGAGAGCACGGTCTGGTTCTCCCGCCCTACTCACAGTGTAGAACCCCACCCCCAGCTTCGACTCACAGCTCACCAGCCACGAGCACTGCGCAGCCACTGCAACAACAACATCAACGGTCGCCGTTAACAAGAACGCGATTTCAAATGCGTTTGCAACTTCTGCAGCGCCGAATAAAACTACAAAGCCAATTGTAAGTACGAGTGCCAATATCGGCAATATCAAACAACAACAAGTGGGTCCGGCTATACAGACTGGCATGGACCGTTACATCCAAATCAAACGGAAGCTAAGCCCGCAAAATAAAATGGTTGAAAATAAACCAAACAAAATTGCCCTAATAAAGGCAGCGAACAACCAGGGGCATCTAGTGACAACAGATTCGCCCTATTGTCGGAAATTGATAATAATCGATCCGAATCTGGACAGGCTGTTCAAAAGAAACCAAAGCCCCCACCAATTTACATAAGGGAACAGAACTCAAATGCCCTAGTAAAGAAAATTGTTGTGCTGGTCGGGAATAACAACTTTTATGTTACTCCTCTTGTTAAAGGGAATATTCATGAAACAAAGCTTCAAGCTAAACCTGAAGATCAATTCAGAGATGTAACTAATTACATAGACGAGGCTAGGAAACCCTACTACACGTACCAGCGCAAGAGTAGCAAGGGCTTGCAAGTAGTGCTAAAGGGCATAGAGCCCGACGTATCCACCAATGAGATAAAAGAGGCACTGAAAGAAAAAGGATTCTTCTCCAAAAATATTATTAATATTATCAACAAAAATAAAAAGCCGCAACCACTTTTCAAGTAGAGCCAGATAGCAGAGCCTTGAAGAAAAATGAAGTGCACCCGATCTACAAACCGCAATTTCTGATGCATAGAAGGATTACTGTTGAAGAACCGCATAAGCGGAATGGCCCGCTGCAATGTACAAACTGCCAAGAGTATGGACACACAACTGCGGGCTTCGTTCAGTCTGCGTAGCTTGTGGTGGCTTCCACAAATCCGAACTTTGCCCTGCAAGCAAAGAAGACCCAAAGACAAAGAAATGCGCTAACTGTGGAGATAACCATACCGCAAACTACAGAGGCTGCCCGGTCTATAAAGAGCTGAAAGAGTCACTTTCAACAAGCAAAACAAGCACGCTCCCAGAATGCACGAAATACGTACGTGCAATCCCAAACCACACCTAATGTTTTCTTTGCGAAAGCAGCAGACTCAAATGGGGGAGTTTCATACGCAAGTGCTCTAAAATCAGGACTTGCCAATCAGACGGGGTTTCCACAAAGCTCAATGCTCTGAGCAAATTATAATAACACCTCAGCAAGCAATAGGACAAATACCAAACAGCATGGAAACCATGATACTGATTTTACAACATGGTATGATGGAATTTATGTCCTTCATGAAGACAACAATGACAAACCTTATGCAAAATCAAAACATTTTAATAAATTTGCTCACATCCCAACAATCTAAATAATCGATGTCTTGTCTTCGAATAACCATGTGGAATGCCAATGGCGCTTCACGGCACAAACTTGAAATAACTCAATTCTTCAATGAAAACCAAATAGATGTAATGCTGCTGGCAGAAACGCATCTCACAAGTAAATACAACTTCCAAATAAGAGGTTATACTTCATACTGCACAGATCATCCGGACGGTAAGGTTCACGGAGGAACTGGAATCCTAATCAGGGAACGCATTAAGCACCATTTTTACCAGAGGTTTGCAACAAATTATTTGCAGGCTACATCTATAAAACTACAAGCAGGCAACGGCAGTATCACTATGGCCGCTGTCTATTGCCCACCGCGTTTTACAATAACTGAAGAGCAATTCTTGGACTTTTACAATTCACTCGGAGATCGCTTTATAGCAGGAGGAGACTACAACGCCAAGCACACGCACTGGGGATCAAGACTCGTGACGCCCAAAGGAAGACAACTGTATAAAGCAATCATAAATTTGAGCAACAAACTCGACTATGTCTCCCCTGGCAGCCCCACATATTGGCCAGCTGACCCCAGAAAACTCCCGAACTTAATTGACTTCGCTGTGACCAAGAACATCCCAAGAAATTTATTAAGCGCCAAATCGCTATGGACTTATCATCGGACCACTCGCCTGTTCTAATAACTCTCCTTCAAAGCCCGAAAGTAATCGAGCACCCCTTCAGGCTGACCTCTACTAGAACTAACTGGCTAAAGTACAAAAATTACGTAAGTTTCCACATTGAACTAACACCACAGTTAAACATAAAGAACGACATCGGCTTCTGTGCTGATGCCCTGGAGTCAGTACTCGTGGCAGCAGCCAAAATCTCAACACCAGAAGAGACAATCGTGCGTACAACCCATACAAAACTAATCTGCAAATCGAACAACTGGTTCGGGAAAAACGACGTCTACGACGCGCTTGGCAATCCTGCAGATCGCCCCATTCGAAGCAACTCTATAATGATGCCACCCGCAGACTCACCAAAACCCTCAAGCAAGAAGAGGACCTTGCGCAGCGCCGGTACATCGAGAAACAGTCGCCGACCAGTACAAAGCATCCTTTGTGGAGAGCTCACCCAAGTTTAAGCTCTCCGATAGAATCAGTCACTCCGATTAGAAACTGCTCGGGTACTTGGGCCCGCAGCGACGAAGACAGAGCCGAAACATTTGCTTTACACCTACGAAATCTATTTCAGCCGAACGCCGCCACAAACTCTCTTCAACTACCGCTCTGAAATTGCAATTAACCCGATTTTGTTTAAGCACCTGAAATTGCTAAAGTCATTAGGAAGCAAATAAAACCGAAAAAGGCTCCAGGGGCCGACCTAATAACCCCAAAAATGATAATTGAACTTCCAAACTGCGCAGTGGATGTTATATGCAAGCTATTTAACGGAATCACAAAAGTTGGCTACTAGCCCAAAAAATGAAAAGAGTCCGTGGTTATAATGATACCGAAGCCTGGGAAAGACCACACAATTCCTTCATCGTACAGGCCAATAAGCTTACTATCGTGCCTGTCCAAATTATTGGAAAAATGCCTGCTCACGCGCATTACACCATATTTAAGAGAACAAAACTTAATCCCGGCACATCGATTCGGGTTTCGTGAAAGCCACGGAACCATCGAGCGAGTCAACCGGATAACTTCAGAAATTCGTACAGCCTTCGAACATCGGGAATATTGTAGTGCGATATTCCTCGACGTCTCTCAGGCATTCGATCGAGGGCTTGAAGCCCTTATGCATAAAATCATAACATTACTGCCAGAAAACACTCATAAGTTACTTAAGTCGTACCTCTACCACAGAGTCTTTGAGGTTAGATGCAATACAATGACATCCAACGAGTATAACATTGAAGCCGGAGTCCCACAAGGTAGCGCCTTGGGCCCTACCCTGTTTGTAATATACATAGCAGACATCCCTACGAACGACAGGCTGACTACGACCACATTTGCTGACGACACCGCAATCCTGAGCCGCTCGAGATGCCCAACTAGAGCAACAGCTCAACTGGCTGATCATTTGGTGGTAGTTGAGAAGAGGCTATCAGACTGGCGAATAAAAATTAATGAACAAAAGTGTAAACATATAACGTTTACCCTTAACAGACAATCGTGCCCTCCGCTAACCTTAAATAGTATGCAGATTCCTCAAGCCAGCGATGTAACATATCTCGGCGTCCACCTCGACAGACGCCTAACCTGGCGGAGGCACATTGAATGCAAGTGTTTAGGTCAGTGGCCCACTGCATTGGCGCTGGTCACTGAGCTCTCCGAGCTTTCGCTCTCGCCCCTCTTGCGCTCCCTCGCTCGCCTCTCACAACGTCCGCGCTCCAGAGTGCGAACTTCGGGTTTCGCATCCAAACTCCTCGGATGGCCGCTGCCGATCTCCCACTCTCGCTTGAACGGAGTAAAGCGGGCGGGAGCGCGGTTTTAGTTTTAAGTTTTAATTAGTCTCATGTATAACGCTGAATAAACAACACGGAAATATACCACGACGCCCCCGACTTCTCATCTTCGTCAACCCCTTTGCGTTTGCGCCGTGGGAATTTTTGTGCTTCTAAGTCGCTTCTTTTGTGGAAGGATCGCCCCCATACGAACACTTGGTCCATTCGAACCGGATAAGGATATCCATTCGACCAGCAGCTCCTGTGATTTCTTCCGCAAAAAAGATAAGTACGAGCATTTTCCGACTCCCTCTCGCTGCCGGTCTTTAGCAGTGGTTCGAACATTAAATTTCGTTCACACTGCAGTAAGATTTTTTTTCGTGTCAACTCCACGTCCGAGTTTTCCCGACACAACGGCAGTCGAGAGATTTAACATTCCTGCAATTCCAAAAAATTTTCTATCCGTCTCCGCTTTGTGTGCGTCGCCATACTCCTTGCCGTTTTCCTTTCGTTCCCCGTTGTACATCAACTTGCCAACGGTCAAGGCATACATATGTGCATCCAGACATACACATACACGCGCGTGACAACTTGTGTACATAGTGCAGTGCAATTCTGCCTCCAAAAAAAATACGACAAAAAGTGAAATTGTGTGGTGGAAAATAAAAAGGCATAACTAATATCAGCCACTCGGTGTGAAGTAATTTCGGGAGTTTCCCTGTTCGCCGTACAATCCGCCGCTGTCGAGATATTTTTTTGCCTTGTGTTTTTTTCTCTCCACATAATTTTATTTGTTCCGTCACTTCAAATACAGTCCACTCTTCGACGCTCTACTGTACCGATATACACTTACACATAAACGCATGCCTGCCCATACCTACATAGAACTATTTTCTGCCTCCACATACAGGAACATACACATATCCATAAACGCATGCATGCCCATATCTACATAAATATATTTTCTGCCTCCACATACAGGAACATAAAATAAAATAAATTCAAATCCACACGGGTGCGACCGTGATTGTTTTTCTCCAAATTGCCGCAATTAATCGCCCCAACGGGATGTGTTATTATTGTTGCTGATTCTTTGCATCTGTTCCGTCATTTCAAATACAGTCCACTCTTCGACGCTCTACTGTACCGATACACACTTACACAAAACGCATGCATGCCCATATCTACATAGAATTATTTTCTGCCTCCACTTACAGGAACATACACATATCCATAAACGCATGCATGCCCATATCTACATAAATATATTTTCTGCCTCCACATTCAGGAACATAAAATAAAATAAATTCAAATCCACACGGGTGCGACCGTGATTGTTTTTTTCGCCAAATTGCCGCATTAACCACCGCAGCGGCCGTGTTGTTATTGTTGCTGTTTTTTTTTTCTTCTCTCTCTCTACCGCGCCCTCACGCATGCACTGCTCTGCCGACCGGCGTAACCCAGTGAACGCTTCTCCCGAACCAAAGCCAAGGTTTTTTAATTCCACCATTCCGGCTCCAAAAAAATAAGTATTTATAATTATAATTATTATTTAAATATACAAATTATTAATTCATAATTATAATTACTATTTAATTATAAATATTATTTAATTATTTCCGGCAAAGTAATTAATTTATTTAATGGATTAATTAATTTATTTTTTATTGCGGTTTTCCGGATTTTTTTTGCAATCAAAGATATTTTCCAAATCCAAAAAAAAAAAATAATAAATAAAAACCTTAATACAATAAAATTATTTGGCAACACTAACTAAGGGAAAAATTAGAATAAAAAAAAACAGAAGTCAACAAAGGGAGTAACAAGATATACAAATATGTAAACAATCAATACAGTTTCATCGATTTCCAAATATTTTCTTCCGATTCTTCCCGTTGTTTATGGCACTGTGCTTTCTACTCCGCACAAATTAACAGTGTGACCGTTCTCTGGGGCTTTCTTTTCTTTTGCGTGCGTTCATTGGCAGCGACAACCAACTCGTTGGCGACTCAGATCGCGCCGAGAGCTTAACGGTGAATATCCTCACGTTCTGAACGAGACGCCCCTTGCTCAGGTCAGTCGACAAGAGCTGATCCGCAAAGTTCGAGTCCAAGAATGCCCACGGGAGACGACAAGAAACCGAGGTCGATCCCATCTATCCGTTTGGACAGGTCCCAATCCGCGTCTCCGCGGCCGTCTCAATTAACACCAAAGGCGGCCATAGCCATTCCAAGGGCAAAAAGCGACGAGTCCGTCGAGACTATCTCCGGTCCCCCGTCAAGGCTTTCTCGGTCGGTGTCCAAGATGGCTCAAACTGCGATAGACATCGCCCTCAAAAGTTTATTGCCACAACAGACCGGGTTAGCCAATTTCAAGCGGATATTCATACTCCGAGCGCCGCTGAACCAGAACGACTTTCCCCTGGCATGTGCCAAGTCCATCGGGACCAAATCCGGGCCTTGTGGGAAAAGGTGGAGAAGAGCTATGAAAGTTGCTCCGATCTTCTTTCCGCGTCCACCGACAGTTCTGCCACCTCGACAGTGCTTGAATCCAAGTACAGTTACTGCTACTCCGTATATTCGAGATGTTTGGTCCAACTACAGGACATAATAGACAAGGCCGCCTCCCAGCCCATTCAGGCTGCTGTCAGTGTTCCAACACCGCCGTCTATGGGCTGTCGTTTGCCACCAGTCGACACCGAAGTTTTCGCTGGTGATTACCTGCGGTGGCCCACCTTCAGAGATCTTTTTACCGCGATATACATACACAACTCTCGTCTTACACCGGTGGAGAAGTTGTTCCACCTATTATCCAAAACAAGTGGCGATGCGCACGCCATTGTTTCCAAAGCCCCGCTGACCAACGAAGGGTTTATCTCCGCGTGGCGAAGCCTCACCGACCGCTTCGAAAATCGGCGGTTATTAGTCAATAGCCAGCTAAAAATCCTCTTCAACATCCAGGCAGTACCCCAAGAGTCCGGAGCCGCTCTGAAGGAGCTGCAAGGGACAATCTAAAGTTGCCTGACAGCCTTAGAGATGTCCTCTATTCAAGTCGAGACTTGGGATTGTCTCCTGGTTTACATGGTTTCCTTAAAGCTTCCCAAAATCACGCTTTCAATGTGGGAGCAATCCATTCACAACAAGGCTGAGATTCCAACATGGAATGAGTTAGACTCGTTCCTGACAGAGCGTCATCGCACTCTGGAGGCTATCGATGACATCAGGCCTAGCAGTTCGGGTCAGGTTCCGCCAAGGTCGACACCTGCGAGCGCCCCAGCGCGTAGGCTTAATTCTTACGAGGCCAGAGTGACTCCAGCCCCAAGAGGGTGCGATCTCTGCTCCAGAGAGAATCATCCTGTTCGCTTATGTCCGCGCTTCCTTGAGATGGATGTAAATGGTCGCTCCGACTACATTAAGAAAAAGCAGCTTTGTTTGAACTGTTTTGCACGAGGGCACTTGCAACGGGATTGCACTAGTGCCCATAGCTGCTTCACGTGCCACAGCCGTCATCACACCCTCCTGCACCGCGGTAATCCATTCGCGGCCGCTCCAAGTCCGTCTGCGCCATCCAGGTCTCGACCCGCGCCTACTACGAGAGGCACGAGCCCCACAGAGGATCATTCTGATGTGCAAGTGTGCTTCGCTTCCGGCTCAAGAGCCGTCTTACTAGGCACAGCCCTCATTAACATTTGCCATTTAGGGTGCAATTTCCAGGCGCGTGCCCTAATCGACTCTGGGTCCGAGGCAACCTTTATTACGGAGAGACTTTTCAACCTCGTCAAACTTCCATTCAAGACTATCCAGGCCCAAGTCTCTGGTCTTAATCAAACCGTTGCCGCTCAGTCCACGAAACTCTGTCATTTTTCTATTCGATCGCCTTCCAGACCCGGGCTGCATTTAGAAACTTCAGCTTACGTTCTTCCGCAGCTGGCCGGGAATCTGCCTTCGTATCCAGTCCCTCGAGATCTTCTTAAGGGAATTCCTGACATCCCCCTTGCAGATCCCAAGTTCTTCGAGAGTTCCCAAATCGATGTCTTGATAGGAGCCGATATTCTTCCGTCCATCCTCCTCGGCAACGCCAGGGCTAACATTTGCGGTTCACTTCTCGGCCAGGAAACCATTTTTGGATGGGTGTTGACAGGCCCCATATCTCCAGCGGCCCCCGCAATTTGTCCGCCTTCTCCACTCGAGTTACCTGCGGACTCGACGACTCGTTAGATCATCTCCTTGCAAATTCTGGGAGGTGGAGGAAGTGCCCACACAGATAGTCCCCGAGTCTGATTCCGTCTGCGAACACAATTTTGTCCAGACTACAAGAAGGGACAATCGTGGCAAATATGTTGTGATGCTCCCCTTGCGCGATCCCGAGCATAATGGTTCCGAGCTCGCATCTTCACGATCCTTTGCTCTGGCTCAATTTCTGCGTAACGAGCAGCGCCTAAAAAGAGATCCTCCCCTGAAGGCCCGGTATGACTCTGTAATCCAAGAATACCTCGACTTAGGTCACATGGCCGAGGTCCCTTTGACGAGCAGTTCCGCCACGTACTACCTTCCACATCACGCCGTTCTTAAGCCCGAGAGCACAACCACTAAAGTGCGGGTGGTTTTCAACGCCTCTAGCCCTTCCGCAAACGGGACCAGTCTGAATGACATACTTTACGCGGGCCCGGTCTTACAATCCGACCTCACGATTCAAATCCTGAAGTGGCGGTACTTTAGGTTCGTTTTCAACGCCGACATCGAGAAGATGTATCGGCAAATTTGGGTAGACCCCCAGCATACTCCTTTGCAGCGCATTCTATTCCGCAATTCCGATGGGGAAATCCGCGACTACGAGTTGAAAACAGTCACCTTCGGGGTCAATTGTGCCCCGTTCCTAGCGATCCGTGTCCTGCAACAGCTCGCCGACGACGAAGAGTCGAGGTATCCGCAGGCGAGTCGGATTATCCGACAGTTCATGTACGTCGACGACGTACTCGCGGGGGCAGACTCCAAAACCGAAGCGCAAGCGGCTATCCGCGAGCTCCAGGAAGCCCTGGATTCAGCAGGATTCCCCCTTAGAAAATGGACATCCAATAGCAAGGCGATTTTGGCCAACATCCAGAGTGACCATCTCCTTCGCGCGGACTTCCTTGAAATCGACGCAGAGAGCACGGCTAAAACTCTCGGAGTGCGGTGGAAGGCGACGTCTGACGAGTTTTTCTTCATTCCGCCCGAATTGACCTTGTCTTCAACGTTCACAAAGCGTCAAGTCCTATCCCAAATCGCCAAACTATTTGATCCCGCGGGTTGGCTCGCCCCCTTCATAGTCCGGGCAAAGATGTTCATGCAGGACATTTGGCTCCAAAATCTAGGATGGGACGAGGCCCTCCCTCGAGATTTTTGCCAAAGATGGGTTGACTTCCTGGAAAATTACTCCGCTCTTGATCAGATCCACATTCCCCGATGGGTCGCTTTCCGACCACATTGGAGAATTGAGCATCATGGATTCTGCGACGCCTCGCAGAAGGCGTACGGCGCAGCCCTCTACGTCCGAGTTGAGGCTGGGTCCGCGGTAATGGTGAACTTGCTCACGGCAAAGACACGGGTGGCCCCGGTAAAAACGGTGTCACTCCCGCGGCTCGAGTTGTGCGGAGCCTTGTTATTGTCCGAAATGGCCAACGCCGTTCTTCCGAAGATGCCCGGGCAGGCGTCCGCCCTGCACTGTTGGACGGACTCTACGATTGTTCTCGCCTGGTTGCATAAGCCAGCGTGCCAATGGACAACGTTCGTGGCAAACCGTGTGACCAAGATTACCCAGCTTACCGAGGTGGAGAAATGGGCACACGTCCGCTCCGAGCATAACCCGGCAGATCTCGCTAGCCGGGGGTGGCGCTTCAAGACCTTGCGGACAGCCAGCTGTGGTGGCATGGTCCCGCCTGGCTGCAGTGGCCTCGCTGCGAGTGGCCCACTCAAGGCTATGAACCCCCTGCGACTGAACTCGAGAAGCGAGCAGTCAAGGTCCATGTTGCGAAGGCCCCCCCTGAAGACATTCTGGAGCGTTTTTCCACACTCGACAAGGCGTTGCGAGTCCTCGCTTACGCTCATCGGTTCATCCAGCGTTCGCGAAAACTCATGTCCCCGTTTGAGGATCTCTTGACAGCTCCTGAAATTGCGTCGGCCGAGCGGCTCCTGATTTCCGTCACGCAACGCAGGCACTTTGCCCTTGAGATGGGCTGCTTAAGCCAGAAACGGCCAGTGCCAGCATCCAGCCTGGTCCAAAACCTGAACCCGTTCATTGATTCCCAAGGGCTCATGAGAGCATGCGGCCGAGTCACGGCTTCCGAACTTCTCCAGTATGATGAACGGCATCCT
Organism: Drosophila fuyamai; assembly: GCA_018153365.1. Taxonomy (NCBI): domain Eukaryota; kingdom Metazoa; phylum Arthropoda; class Insecta; order Diptera; family Drosophilidae; genus Drosophila; species Drosophila fuyamai. Next base: position 340,861 of record JAECXW010000364.1, on the reverse strand, counting down.
GTCATCCTTCCATACGACTGCCATCTGTCCCGACTCCTCGTCCATTTTACGCATCGTATAACGCTGCACGGTGGCAATCAGCTTATGATCCGTCTGATCCGTTCCAAATTCTGGATCCCGAGGGTAAGGAATTTGGTCAAGTCTGTCATATATTCATGCAAGGTCTGCATCATCCACAAAAAAAGGTTGCAAACGCAACTGATGGGAGACTTACCCAAAGAACGAACGTCCTTCTCGCGCCCTTTCACATATACCGGTGTGGACTATGTCGGTCCCTTTGACATCAAAAACTACACGGGACGAGCCTGTCTCATTACGAAAGGGTATGTGCTGGTGTTCGTGTGCTTCGCCACTAAGGCCATCCATTTAGAACCTACTTCCGACCTTACGACTGAGAAGTTTCTCGCCGCCTTCGCCCGTTTCGTGTCCCGAAGAGGATGCCCCCGTCAAGTTCAGTCGGACAATGGCAAGACCTTTGTGGGTGCGGCTGCCTTACTCTCCCGCGAGTTTCTCCAAGCTCTCAAGGAAGCTGTGACAGGTGCCTATAGTCACCAGCAGCTGCTCTGGCAATTCATTCCTCCGGGAGCACCCCACATGGGAGGTTTGTGGGAAGCAGGTGTTAAGAGCTTCAAGACCCTGTTCTACAAGTCTACGGCGACGCGAAAATACACATTCGAAGAGCTGTCCACGCTTCTAGCTAGGATCGAAGCATGCCTGAATTCGCGTCCGCTCGCGCCGATGTCCGAAGACCCCACTGACCTGTTGGCACTTACGCCTGGGCACTTTCTTGTTGGAGGGCCCCTCCTCGCCATGGTCGAACCCGAGATAAAGGGGGACACCACATCTATTATAAACCGCTGGCAGCATCTGAAGGCTCTTCATCAACAATTTCGTCTGCGATGGAAAGAGGAGTACCTCAAGGAACTCCATAAGCGGAATAAGTGGCGAACCCCTACAAGAAATCTCCGTGCCGGGGACATGGTGGTAGTCAAGGAAGACAACCTTCCGTCCAATGAGTGGCGATTAGGCAGAATCGCCGCGGTGTTTCCAGGAGCCGATGGCCATGTTCGTGTGGTCGACATCCGCACTGCACGGGGACTCATTAAGCGTCCCATAGCGAAGGTCGTCCTTCTTCCAATGGAAGAGTCCGTCTGCCCGCAATAAACAGTCGACCCTTCACTCCGGTGGTTCAATTCATCACTTCGATTCGTAGCGTCAATTAATAGTTCCAACCCGTAGTTCCAATTCACAGTTCTTATCACTACTGATCCAAATTTTTTATTTTGTCCTATTCCGCCAACCAGATCTCACACGATGTCTCCACGTCCGCGCAGCGCCATCGCTTTGGAGCACAGACGAACTCGAGGTATGCAATCCTACCGTTGCCGAGTCTGTAGCGGGATCCATCCACTTCGGAAGTGTCGTCGGTTCCTCCGTCTGAGCGCCGAGAAGAGGCTCCGGGCTGTCCTTGCCAACCGGTACTGCCATCGCTGTTTGGCCCACGAGCACTCCGACGGAGCGTGTCGGCGAGGTGATCGCTGCAAAACTTGCGGCCAGGATCACCACACTCTGCTTCATCTCTCGGAACCACCGATGGCATCACGGCAGTCCCGCCCGGCAGCACGCCGGTCGCAGAGATCCGCTGCCACTCCGCAACACTCCTCAGCCGCTCCTCGGCCCTCGTCCGCCACTCCACGGCATTCTACAGCCGCTCCTCGGCACTCGTCCGCCACTCCACGGCACTCATCTGACACTCTGCGGCAATTTTCTGCTACTCGGGGTGCCACGCAGCTTGCGGTCACCGCTCCGTCCTTAACGTCCCTCCTACAGCGGCACAGCGTCAACCTCCTACCGACGGCTTTGGTGCGTTTAGAGACCGGGAGTCGAGTCTTCGACACTGCGGCGCTCATCGACCCGTGTACGCCTATGAGCTGTATCGACGCTTCGCTAGCGTCGAGTTTCCGCTTGCCGACCACCAACGTGGGAGGCGAACAGATTTGTTCGGCAACCGTGGGGTCCAAAATCGACAGCACTGTCCGGCTCGACACAATTTTTAAAATAGAGCCTCACGTGCGCATCCGCACTCCAATCCGGGAACTGAGCGATGCGGTAAGGACCCACTTTCGGGACATTACGCTGGCTGATGAGCGGTTTTATCTCCCCCGCGACGATCTCCATCATCCTGGGCGCGGATATGTATCCGAGTGTGATGCGGCCGGGCTTCCTGAAAATTCAGGATGGATTGCCAGTGGCCCAGAGCACCGTGTTTGGGTGGGTCGTGTCCGGAGCCTGTCACCAGCCGTGAGAAGAGCAACCAGGCTATGTTGCAACCCGAGTAGTTGCAAGGGGGGCGGAATGTTTAGGTCAGTGGCCCACTGCATTGGCGCTGGTCACTGAGCTCTCCGAGCTTTCGCTCTCGCCCCTCTTGCGCTCCCTCGCTCGCCTCTCACAACGTCCGCGCTCCAGAGTGCGAACTTCGGGTTTCGCATCCAAACTCCTCGGATGGCCGCTGCCGATCTCCCGCTCTCGCTTGAACGGAGTAAAGCGGGCGGGAGCGCGGTTTTAGTTTTAAGTTTTAATTAGTCTCATGTATAACGCTGAATAAACAACACGGAAATATACCACGACGCCCCCGACTTCTCATCTTCGTCAACCCCTTTGCGTTTGCGCCGTGGGAATTTTTGTGCTTCTAAGTCGCTTCTTTTGTGGAAGGATCGCCCCCATACGAACAGCAAGAAAGTACATCTCAGACTTAAAGCTAGCAGCCTACACTGGATTAAAAATTCTCGATCACCCCTGTGTCTGGACTTCAAAGTTCTTCTCTACAACTCCACCCTTAAGCCCATTTGGACCTACGGCTCCCAGCTCTGGAGGAACGCGAGCAAAAGCAACGTTGACATCATACAGCGCTCACAATCAAAAATCCTGCGAACAATCACTGGGGCACCATGGTATGTTCGGAACGAAAACATCCACAGAGATCTGCCACCGGTCAAAAATGAAATAGCAAAGCAGAAAGCGGCCAACCATAAAAAGCTTATTCTGCACCCAAATAATCTCGCAAGGAACCTAAGACGGGTTTCGAACAGAACTCGTCTGCATCGTAACGATCTACCAGCCCAGCAATAAATATTAGGGCCCGTTAGTCTAAATTCAGTCTACATGACTGTAAGTTAAGTTATATTCTTAAGATTTGATATACTTATTGTTAGTCTCATATGGAGAAGATAAGTCCAGGGTCTGCCTGAGCGCAGTAACCAGTCTTAGGTCCAGTCACGTTCCTTTTGATTCCGTTTCTTCTTCTAATTATAAAGATCACGGCTAAAACTCACTCGATTAACCTACAACTGTAAATTTATAAATAATTTGTGGATGCCCTAGCCAACCTCTGAGTATATCCTGGCTGGGAAAAAATTCTTACAAATGGATGTAGGTAGAATAAGTTTAACAAGCTTATTGTGAAAATGGCATTGGATTCCAAATAAATGTACCAGCACGAACAAAATGTAATATACAGTACGTAAGCTAAGCAATCTCTGTTTAACTTTCATTTTATAAATTTTGAATAAACAGTAGTATTAATAACGTTATCCTCTTACAAAATTGGGCAGCCAACCAAAAAAAAATATCCAAATAAAATTAAACAAAGTGCTGTGATAAAGATATTTGTGAACACTTCTAAACACTTCTTCGAACTAATATCGATTTAAAGTAAACAAGACGGAAAAACTCAACCTGGAATCAAGAAAACAGATGAGATAATAACCCCCAAAGATAAATTTAAAGGTAAATTTATTTATAAACACTTAAAATCGAACTAATATCGATTTAAATTGCACAAAACGGAAAAACTCAACCTGGAATCAAGAAAACACAGAGATAATTGCCCCCAAATTCCACAATCGGATATATTCAAACAATTGGCCATTAGAGAGCGTCAGCTAAAGCATTTACAGACAGTTTATGTGGAACTCCAGAACAACACCACCATAACCGGCCAACAAGGATGACTGTTTTAATCTATCAGGGGATATTTCAGATAATTCATTCTTCATATCGTGGAGTATTTACTCCAGTCCACACAAGATCCAGAGACACCCTAATCCAAACAACCAACTAGAAAACTATAAAGACTTTAATTATAATAATTCCGCAAAAAATAACCAAATTTGTCAACAACAGCATTATAAGAATTTTAATCTGAACTACGTCCAACAAAAGTTTTCCTCAATAAATACTCAGCAAATTTATAGATATCCAGATTGGAACCAAAATAATAGGAGCAGAATTACAGAAATAACATTTCAGCTCAGGTTTTAAAGTATATTTAATATTTTCTTATTTATGTCTAGTAGAGATAATCTAGTTAGAGTTAAATTATATAAGGCGTATACCACAAATTTTAAGGAACTTAAAAATAATTGATATGTTTGATGGTATGGGATTTAAAAGGAGATCCATTGGGTTATTATTTTTTAAAATATTGCTTATTTTTTCCTAAGAGAAATACAGAGGTCAGCAGGGTATCCAGTGATAGATTGTCATTGCAAAACGGGCAGGTTGACGGCTGGGTATGGTCGAAGTAGTGCTTTGTATGTGTCCAAGTTTGAGCCGTGTGAGTTTTATTTGTGTCTTCGTGAAATCGAAATTTTTTTATGTTAGAAATGTTGTAGCTTTGTAGTTGATTTTGGTTGAATTATTGATACCAGTTGAGGTATTGGTGATGTTAGTTAAGTATTTTATGTAGTGTGAGTTTTTAATAAATTTAAGGATGTTCTGTGTGTTAAGGTTTTCAATAGTTGTAAGTGGTTGTTTTGTTGCCGTTTTTTCTTGGAAATCGCAGAAAGATTTCGTTTCCTGGTATACCAACGTGTCCCGGAATCCCAAGAAGTTTAAATATCTAGTAATCGCTGTTATTCAAATTTTTTATGGATTCAATAGCAGAGAGAGGGTGAGCATATGCAGCATTTTCATCTTTTCTTTTTTTGTCTCTCTTTTGGCCTCTATGAAAACTAGAAGCTCTGCTGAGAATCTGCACGTGCTTCGAAAAGGATGTTTTTGACTGCAGTTGATCTGAAAGCTTCAAGTCCGTTTCTGAGGGCTGTGTTTATTGTAGATTTTAGTTTTTGTAACTTTGAGTTGCTTTTGTGGCGTTAAGGAGTGTGGATGTGTTGCAGTTGAATTTTGGGCTTGATTAACATTTTATAATGTTAATTTTTTTTTTTTTGTTTGCTTGAGTTTTCCATCTGTATTTTTTGTTAAAGTGTATACGTTTTATTTTTAGTGATGTTACGTACTGTATTTGTATGTTGTCAGTTTGTAATTTGGAGTTGTGTTTTCTTCAGACTTGTAGATGTCTCCATTTTGTGAGTGAAAACGTGGCACCTGGATATTCATGCCAATGCGAGGTGGGATTTAGATTTAGAGGCGATTTATTTATATCTTCTGCAATATTGATGACATTTTTGTACGGATATTCGTTTTTGGTAGAGATTTGAACCACAAATCAAAATTAATATACAAAAAATGTTTGCTTAATTTTTTTTTATTTCTTATTTTTTTTTCGTTTTTAATATTTAACTGCTTTAATCTGCTTCATCAGATGAGGCATAATTAGAAAAGTCTTCCCTTACATCTGTATTTAAAATAAGACTGACAACATCATTGTCTACTATTTCATTGACTTTGGAAGAAGAAACTGAGCCTTTTGGATAGCATGGTAATAAATGGATCCAATGAAATTAAAAGTGTATTGGCGAAGTCTATTGTAGTGTTAAACGATATTTTCGCAAATCATTATTTCTGGGCTCGTGAGCCTCTTCTGACATCATACCTATCGTAAGTTCAAAATGTTTTATTAATTCTGCAACACGCATTAAAGTTTTATGGACAGATGTAGGCATATAAAACCATGGATACAAGTCCACAAATATTATTATTATTTTCATATCCACATGCTAAGGTGCGTAAGATTATGCTGAATCGATAAATAAATACAGAGCTTAATCAGGTAATTTTGGCTGCCTTTTTTGGTTCTTTGAAAAATCTTCTGGATGTGTTGCTGTTATTAGTATTACCAGAAACAGGTTTGGGAACATCAACCAATATGCCCATTTCCTTTCGCAAATTATCTTGTATTTTCTTTTTTCTAAATTCTACATCAGCGTATTTGCCACTTTTTAAGAATAATTATATCGCTTATATGTATAATGCAATAAAGAAAACGAATCCAAGCGTGTATACTTGATAAGCCATACTCATACAGGTTTTCTTTGCTCGGAAAATTTTTATATCATTAAGATCGTCTATGGCCATATGAAACTCATGATGTACGTCATATTTTGTCTGGTTGGCTGTATTTCGGCTATTTGACTATTAATATTGTTCACTTTATCACGGAACAAATCTGATGTTTCTTTAAGACAAAGCAATTTTACTGGCCTGCAATAACGTGTGGATGAAGGATGAATATTGTTCATCCAAAAACTATTTGTAGTGGTACCAAGCACACCGAAAACATACATATGTTGATCGATCATACAAACATTTGTGTCGTTAAAATTTTGACGATATTTTGCATTGCCACTACTCCCATTACAGCCCCATTTGTATATTTCAGTTATCGTAGGAATATTGTTATTCTCTGCAGCTGGAAAATCTTTGGCATGTGCGGTATATATAATATGGCAACTTTGTAAGGGTACCTCGAATGAATGATTAGTGACGTTTAGACCACTAGGATAGCAATTTTTTTTCCGACAGTTGAACATCGTACGTCGAAAATATATTTGCATTCCGCTTTTTGGTACCAATCAGCAGGTCTATGTATGCCTTCCTTGTGTAACAACAATCAATATATGTATAAACCTAAGGCTTCCTCTGCTGTGTACTTAATTGGTTGGTTATCAGCTGATTGAATAGCTAATATCATTATTTTGGGGAACTTTCATAAGAGTTTAATAACGTAATCATCTAAGCTGCACTTCGCTTGCCAGAATTATACAAACTAGTACTAGCCGCAGATACGCGCTCTTAGAACGCTTAGAGCGCTCCAGCATTTGATCTTAGGTGCACCACTATAAGCTCATCATTTAAGCATTCTTTGTTGCGTACCTTAAAATTCTTACGTATACTGGTTCTCCTGCCGTTTCGATGCCAATTTTTTAGTAAAATTTGTTATATTAGCAGTTATTATTGCGTAGTCACTATCATTATATAAAAACGTATGTTTGCACAGCAAACAAATTGTTGGAAGCATCATTTTCCATGATCCGTTCTGAAAAAAGTTCGTGCTTGGAAATTGACAATGAGGCTACAAAATATATTTCACGGTAATATGCGGCTTATGTTGGACATTTTCACAGCGCAGCACATTGACTAATTTTTATAAAAAAAAAACATTGATATCGAACCCAGTCGAATTTCTAAAGAATTGGTCTACGAAAGTTTAGTTTGTTCGTAAACATAATATCTCTTTCGTGCACTACACCTCATACAATTTTGCGACGGACACAAACACTTATTTTGTAGTTAATTACATATTTTTTCCATATTTAATAGCAAAAAGTTTAATTAAAATGAATAAAATCAAATTATTTGCAAATTTTTGCAAGTGGTCAAAATAAGCGGGAGAGCGGTTAGCGTTATCTGATGAAACACAGATGTTGTGTTTAAAACTTTACAGCTGTGCGAATATTGAGAGGAAAGCGAAATAAAAAGTTTTTTTTTGGCTTATTGAATATATTAGATTTCGATTACCAAACATTTTCGGCGCCAATAATTAAGTTGAAATTTGAATTAATCGCTGCTAATTCAGTCATTTTTACCAGATTGCTATGCGATATTGTAGTGTTAATGTTAAAATTTTTGTAGTTCTTAATTTTTAAAATGATTTTGAAGTTGTCTGCATATGCGCTGAGGCTTATGCTTTGGTTAAGCGGGAGTTTTTCGGTTATTTTATAGTAGGCTATTGTGAAGAGAACGACTGAGAGTGGGGAGCATGTAATTTGCTCTGATATTTGTAATTTGTTGGTAGTGTTGGGGATTAAGACCTCCGACACGTCGAACGTTGCTCCAAATTTCTTTTGAGGGGTATCGGGATAGATTTGGGTGGTGAAATTTTCGATATATTGTTTTTTGCTTGTTTTAGTGTTAGTGCAAATGTGGCATCTTTTTTTTACATTGTATTATGTTTTCTTTAGAAATGTCTCTATTTGAAGTTTTCCATTTTTTAAAATGTTCTTCTCTTAGTGATTATTTATATATTTTATAAGATGAGTGCTAAGCTAGTGAGTTGGTGACTTTTCGTTTAGTTAGATTGGGTGATACATTTTTTTATTGTTTTGCCTCAAGCGTTGTCATTGCTCGAGCCCCAGTTTTTGTGCCAACCGTTGAAGTCGCCAGTGACTAGGGTAGGTATGTGTGAGATGTCTAAAACGGTTTGAAGATTTTGCAGAGAAAAGGAATTGTTTGGTGCTATGTATGCTGAAATAATTATACATTTTATTTTGAAGTTAATTTCAGTACAGACTGCATCAAAGTCGTCGGTAAGGGTTATTTCTCGAGCTTGCAGAGAATTGTGGGTTAACAGAGCCACGCCTCCGTGGGATGTAGATGAGTTTTAATGTGAGGGTATAGTTAATAGGTATGAATGATCGATGTATTTTATATGCGTTTCTTATGTGTGTTTTTTAATAATTAATTGTAGTTCGCTGTAGTTGTTTAGATAATCATTCATATTCCATTGTAAAATTTTCAAAGGCATTTTAAGAAGTTATTTGGTTTGTCGAGATGATTAGGATTCTTGACTTTATATCTGTTTTCGATAACTGCTTTAAATTATCCGGTTTTTCGTTATTCGTTATTGTTAGTGTGCTTAAATATATTTAGGTTTTTTTGCTTTTGTCTGTTGGTTTTTGTTTGTTTTTTCTTTTCTTTTGATAAAATGCAAAGTTTCAGATCGTTGGTTTTTTCGCTGGTAACGTGGCGAGGTCGTGATGTCGAAGTGGAGGGCGTGTCAAAATCCATGTGGGTATTTTGGTTCATTTGTTGTTGTATTGGTGTTGGTCGGGTGTCCACAGCGAAGGCATTTTCTGCTTCTTAATGGCATTGGGCAAACGCGAATCCTTTCATATTCAATGTCTAGAGATTCTGGGTGATTAAGTGAAGCAAAGGTAATTACATTAAGTCCGCTTATTTATGTCTTGTCGTTATAAGATTTTACGTACTTCAGTAACATTTTGTGACTTTATTTCGTCAAGTATTTCGGATTATTGCAAAAAAAATAGAGTCTTATTTTCTGTAGCTTTAACATCAATGTCTGTCATGTTTTTAAGGTAAGGTAGTTTTAATGCTTGTAAATTGTTTTTTGTTTTAATGGGTAGGATGTTTTTACATGATTCAACTGCTCCTACACACGACAAAATCAATAGTTTTTTAATTAAGAAGGGTGAAACATTTTTGAACTATTTGCGGTCGGTTCTAGTTACTACGATGAATTTCGTTTCGCTTATGTGTTTGTTATAAATTGTTGTTGTTGGTGCTTTATGTATGTCTGTTGATTTATCCATTTTTGTTGTACTTTTTTTTGGCTGTCGGTACTTGAATCTGTGTTCTATCTGTAAATTGTTAGGGTACTAAATATAAAAAGAAGCAAATTATTATTGATGCATCGAAATGAAATAAACGCACACATGCACCCCTGTGTGAGAATGCATGAACACGCATACATATAAAGTCCAATTTAAGAGCAGGGCAACCTTCTTCAAAATGTGCCTTTCTGCCATAGAGTAATAATGTATAGAGGCGTCATTTGCTCTGCATGCTTTCTCGAGTGACATTTCCAATGATGCCACGTAGGGGAACAATGGAAAAATAGAGAGTTTTTCATTTGTTCGATCGAACTTCATTCGAGTCCCATGGTGAACTTTTGCAGCTGCACTGGTCGTTCTTATTCCTAAGGATTGGTACGAGAACTCCCCTTACTATGGATTGTGCTTCGCACATGTTAGGGGTGGTGAGAAACCGAAGTTAGCTTCGAACATGGCTCATAGTTGCGTTCGACTTCGATGCACTCGTCGCGCAGCTCGTCCACCGTTAGTAGGTCCATGACATAGACAAACCTGGCTCAGTTCGTGCTGACAGTCCAGGCTAATGCTAGGACGCTACCTAGCGCGCTTTGGTCCCGTCAATAAGCCCAGGGTGAGCGAGGCCGTGCTTTCGAAGGCGGAAGAAGATCCAAATGGACTGGGGGTGAATGAGCTGCTGGCCAAGACCAGGAATCCGTTCCGAGCAAGAAGCTGGAACTGTGGAGCCGTGGAGCACGGCTACCATCGACGCAGCGCAGTTTATTCTGCTTGTTATGCAGAAAGCCGGGAGTGATCGCTCCGAAGTTTCCGAATTGCTTGGAATACGGTGAGTAGGGCGATCCAAAGACGGGAAGGATGAGCCCAAAGAAGAGTACCGTGAAGTAGTAAACATCTTAAGTATAGATAAATCTTTAATTAATAAGGATAGCTAAGTTGATGTTAAAATACTTACCTAACAAAAAATGATGCGTAGATACATAGAAGCCAGGAATCGGATCGTCTCGGAAAGTCCAGAAGGCCAAGAATCGATTCCGGAAAAGACGAACGAGGAGGCGAGAAGTGGTTAACGCTGCAAAGCGCAGTGGAACAGAAGACCCTCGACCATTCGCTGACGCAACAGCTGACAAGATTGTTGGAGCGAGTGTCATCCTTTTGGGAAATGATGGAAGAGTGCTCGTGGAGACGTTGGATGTGCCAGTCCAGAAATACTACGGCGTCTGGAGAGGACGCGTAGAACTACATATGTAGAACAGAGGACAGACAAAGCGGATCCTATTCTATATATGCCCTTACCTGGAGCAGGAGGCTTCATGAATTCCACTTCAAGATCTAGCAGCGAATAGGAAACGAGAACGTCGTGGCAGATACCCTTTCACGATGTGTGGAGGAGCTTGTGGTGGATCCGACGGATTTGTTGGGTTTTGAAATCACTGAGTTCGCTGGAGAAGATTACCTCGAGTTAGTGAAGGATGTGGAGAGTAACCTGGATCGAGGATGGCCTCATCTTCACGAGAGTCTCCAACAAATCTGGACCATAAGGTGGAATGTTCCGAGTGAAAACTGTGAACCGCCAAGTTTTCGGATGCAGGTCGGTATTCGAGAAAGAGTCTGACAGAACAGCCATTCCAGATGGTGAATCATTTCTCCAAATTCGTATTCCTGAAGGCCATGAAGGAAGCTACCGCCGCGTGTCTACCTTACAGAGCAACGCAGCAGAACGAGTAAATCGAAGCGTGTTGGCAGCAATACAGAGCTTTTTAGATGGTGATCATCGGGACTAGGATGTGTACCTTCCGGAGATTGAGGTAGCCCTTCGGAACGCGATCCACTCGGCGACAGGAGAAGCGCCTTTCTCCAAGACGGCGGACAAACTTGGAGTGATCCAGGAAAAAATTCGAAAGAATTTTGAGACGAAGAATTTACCACGCCAAGGATATCCGGGAAGAGGAACGATCTTAAGTAGTTTTGGATCGTCCAGTGACCCACTTCTGAGAGCACTGAGTTGGAAAATGGCGAAGAAGATAAGTCAGTAGCTGCCATATTGCATTACAAAAAGTCATTTAATTTGTAAATTATACTCACCATCTTTCCGTCCTTTCTCGCCTCTCGTCAAGTCCAGCAATTTGGTCGCGGGAATCCCGGAAAGTGAGAGAAACACAGTTTCCTGAACTTGCTGGATGCTGCTGCTGCGACCCCTGGAAGAAATCCCAACAAGCTGTTGCGTTTAGGGTCACATATGTAATGAATCATCAATTTAATTACCTGCAATACAAATACTTGTAGCTTATTAAATGTTAAAAGGCAAAGGAAAATGATGGTGTGAGTTGCTTACCTGTTGGGGGAGATGGACCGGTCGTAGACCGCCTGGCTTTGATTCTGCCCGTTGATAATGGGTTGTGCCTCCCTCGCAGACACATCTAATGCAACTTTTTCGACATAATTGTCGAATGGTTAATTTAGGCTTTGGTTAATTTTTGTTGTTAGAGATGAGTTAATATTTCCTTTCCTTTTTCTTTTGGCGCAACAAATAAATTGCATGCAACTGCCTTGGAAGTGGTGGGCTGGGGGAAAATTAAGAGCGTGCGACAGGAGGCTTGTCCAGATTTGAAGCAATTTGGTCCTGGTCACAGATCGCAGAAGCAGCGATGACCTGCTGGTGGCATCTTGGCCCAGAAGGAAGGATTTGCATCCGCAGATAGCAAAAACTATGATAAATTAGGTAAGGTTTAGTTTGTTATTTATTTGATTTGAAGTACTTTGTTTTGTAGATATTTTTGTTGTGAAAGTAGAAGTTAATTTGTTGTTTTGGTCTCGTTGGTGTGTTTGATTTCCCAACTCTGATTTAAAGCGCTGCACGATCACCACGACCTGAGAATCAAAACATACTCGCGAAAACAAATCATACAGGATTCAACAAGCAGCCGATGTCCTATCTAGCGACTATCAACCTAAATAGTTGATAGCCAATCCAGTTGACGAGCGGCGTGTGGCGAATCCTATCCAAAGGAATGCTGAAACCAACGGCTGGCGATGCGGAAAAATAGGAGTTTGGACGGTTCAGTGCTCTTCCGGGTTGGGAAACGCCAAGCGAACCCAGCCTCCGAGGGGCGACCTGGGATCGCAGGGCGAGATCAATGCCAAGGTAGACGAGGAACTCAAAAAAGGATGAATCGAGACGTCTAGGAGTCCCTACACCTCGCCAATCGTCATGGTCAGGAAGAAAACTGGGAAGTGGAGGCTGGGTGTAGATTACCGGCAGATAAAAGCGAGGTTCGTGAAGGACGCATACCCGATGAAAAACTACATTCTGGACCAACTGCGGAGGGCGAAGTACATCAGCAGCCTCGACATAAAGGACTGTTACGGGCAGATACCTTTGGAAGCAGACAGCAGGCAGTACACGGCGTTTACTGTACCAGGGAAGGGCCTATTCCAATGGAATGTGAAGCCATTTGGCTTACACTCCGCGCGGCAACATTCCACCGGTCATTGGATCAGGTCACTGAACCGGAAATGATGCCGCACGCTTTCGCGCATTAGGACGACATTATCGTCATCGGAAGGACACTAGAGGAGCACATGGAAAACCTGAAGGAAGTGTTACGGGGTCTACGGGCTGCCAACCTAAAAGTAACCGCTGAAAGTTGCAAGTTTTTCAGAAAGGAGCTGTAGTATTGGGGCATCGCATAACAGACCAAGACATCAAACAGACCCAGAAAAGGTAATGGGAGTGGACAGAGGACCACCAACAGGCTTTTGAAGCTGTCAAGGCCAGGTTAATCGCAGACCCAATCTTAGCATGTCCAGATTTTACAAAGACGTTTCTGCTGCAGACCGACGCCAGCGATTACGGGCTAGGTGCTATTCTCACACAGAATTCCGATCAAGGCGAGAGGGTGATCTCGTATTCCAGCAGGTCCCTAAATGGATCGGAGAGAAATTTATCAGCGACTGAGAAGGAATGTCTGTGTGGGCCATACGCAAGTTAAGGCCGTACTTGGAGAGCTACCACTTCAAAGTTATAACGGATCACAATGCATTGAAGTGGTTGAATAGCATCGAGAGCCCAACCGGAAGAATTGCACGATGGGCTCTGGAACTGCAACAATATGACTTTAAGATCGCGTACAGAAAGGTCCAGCTTAATATAGTAGCAGACGCACTATCGCGACAGCCACTGCCAGAAACATGTCGACGGGTAAAAGCACAAGAACAGCATAAGGAAACAGGCGAGTGTAACTGGATAAGGGATATACGGAGCAAGATAACCCCAAATCCCCAAAAATATTTAGACTACATGATGGAAGCCGACCAGCTATATCGCCATATACTTCACAGAGCGGGCAACGAGGATGTCACATCATGGAAGCTGTGCGTGCCAACGGGGTCCAGACGGCGGGTAATGTCGGAGAACCACGACTTACTATTCCAGCAACACATCAAGGGGAGAGGTGAGGGAAAGCGGCACCGGGCAACAGCCAGCGGCGAAATGGAGGGGGACTCCGGCGATGTGATCGCCTGGACCTCATCGAAGGAGGAGGCCAGCGAAACGGACGCGATGACTGAGACGGTGAGCCCTGAGGTGTCCACGGACGAGGACGACGAGCCTCGTCGGGTGGCGAGGGCCTGAGTCCTTATGGGCGCAGCCGGCCTGACAGCAGCTGTCATCGCCGCCGCCGCTGCCGCCGCTGCCGCCGCTGCCGCCACCGCAGTCGCCTCCACCACAGTCTCCGCCACCACCGCTGCCGCAGTCTCTAATCGGCGGACAGTAGCCGCTGGGAGGAGATGACCGAAGGAGGATGGCCGCCGAGGGTGGCGAAAGCAAAATGGTGACTTTTAATTTGGGGAAATTTCTGAGCGGAAAAATTCGAATTCCACGCAGAGAACTGTGGGGACACTGGGGGTACTTCCGGAGCTAGCCGGTGCTGTCCCGGAAAAAATCATATCAGTCCCAAAACAAGATCTATTGCTTGACATCCGTGACGTTCTTGTGTTCCCCTAATGAGTTCCGGGTTGCGATCGTGATGTGGCTACCTCTACTCTGTTTTTAGGACGACCGCCCTTCCGGTACTTTCCAAACCGCTGGGATCCTCCGGGACAAACACCTCTTGAATGTCTCAACGGTCGAACGCTCCCCTTCCTGGGTGGTAGTGTGGTTCTCTGGCACTCAAGGGGTCGGTAGGTAGCTGTTCTTGGGACTCCGTCAGTAATCGCAGGGCTCTCCAAATCAACGTATCTTGAAACCTCAAATCGACCGACCGCTTGTCCTTCGCGCCAGGTCCTGCTCAATCGAGCAGGGCACACTGGGTCCTAGACAGCTTTTCCCCCGAGCTCACGGTTTCTCGTTGCAGGACTCTCTTGTTTCACTCTGACAGACTCACCGGGAGATACCCCCAAAGTCCGACATCTTCTACCCTGCTCTCCAAACTCTCTCTGCTCTTAATTTCCAAACTCTCTGTCCTCGTACGCTCCAAACTCTCTGTCCTTGTACTCTCCAAACTCTCCCCTCTTTCTCTCCAAACTCTCCTCATTCTCTCCAAACTCTCTCCTCGTTCTCTCCAAACTCCCTCCTGCTGTACTCTCTTTTCACACAATTCCATTACTGCGCACATTCACTGTGTATCCAACACCTGACAGGCTTCCGTATTCTCGTATTTTAATTTTGCGGAGTTATTTAACTCCTCATATTCCCCCCCTTTCTTCGGGAAGGAAAATGAGACTTGCGCCTTGTAACGCCCTAATTCTTAGTTTTGTGCTCGCTACGTAAAAGTGTAGCTAGCTCAGAAAGGTTGTGTGTTTGTTTCACCAAATTTATATTGAGTGACTGTCTGTGACCAAAGGATAAAGCCAGAAAGGATTTGGTTGGTGCTGGTTTATTGATTCTCAAAATATAGCCTTATTACTACTGCTTTTCTGCCCTTTGTCGCTGACTTCTGTTGTGTCGCTCCTCACTGCTGCTACTACGTCACTCCTGGCTTGCTGCTGCGTCGCTCCTGGCTTGCTGCAGCGTCGCTTCTGGCTTGCCGCTGCGTCGCTCCTGGCTTGCTGCTCCGGGTGACTAAGATCGGGACGGCTCCACCAAAACCCTCGATGTTATGCGAACTTCCCTACCGGGGCCGGCAAGATGTATCGCCTAGCACCTACCGCCGAACCACCTTTATCGCCTGGCTCCCGAAGTACAGCCTAGATAAAGTTCTCTCTTATCGCCAAGCTACCTTTATCGCCTGACTCCCTAAGTTCGATTTGACCACGACTTGGATCTTAGCGTTGTAGCCTCAACCTTGTAGTCGTCTCGACTTTGCGATCTTGATCCTTGGGCACTTCGGTTTCGATTCTACTTAATCCGCGTTCACGCACTCGCTTTGATTCTCGCACCCGTACTGTCCCGAGCTGCGCTTTCGCCGTTTCCCTCGCCGAGCTCGGGTCCAAGGTCCACTAAAGTACCGTTCATTCACGGCAATTAACTCTATGACCACGTTACCCTTGCCGGGCGTGGGTCTAAGGCCTGGCATTCCCGCCCCTTCGCTGTTGCTAAGCCGATCTCCTGCATCGGGATTTGTGGGGAGTTTAAGACTCCTCACATTTCCCCCTTCCTTCGGAAACGTAATAAAAGTGGTGATTTTCCCCGCCCTTGATGTGTAGACTATTCGAATTCCCCGCCTGAATTGCATATCAGATGGTCCCCAGACAGTTCTCCGAAAGACTTAACCTTTCCCCAGATTGTTTTCCCAAAAGACTTTGCTCTTACAGCTCCTTGAAAGACTTCAACTTTCCCACGACTGTTTCCCCAAAAGATTTTCTATACAGCTCCATGAAAGATTATTTCCCTGTTCCCCGTTCCCAGAAAATTCCCTGTTCCCCAGACCTTTCCCTGCGTGGAATTCGAATTTTTCCGCTCAGAAATTTCCCCAAATTAAAAGTCACCCTTTTGCTTTCGCCACCCTCGGCGGCCATCCTCCTTCGGTCATCTCCTCCCAGCGGCTACTGTCCGCCGATTAGAAACTGCGGCAGCGGTGGTGGCGGAGACTGTGGTGGAGGCGACTGCGGTGGCGGCAGCGGCGGCGGCGATGACAGCTGCTGTCAGGCCGGCTGCGCCCATAAGGACTCAGGCCCTCGCCACCCGACGAGGCTCGTCGTCCTCGTCCGTGGACACCTCAGGGCTCACCGTCTCAGTCATCGCGTCCGTTTCGCTGGACTCCTCCTTCGATGAGGTCCAGGCGATCACATCGCCGGAGTCCCCCTCCATTTCGCCGCTGGCTGTTGCCCGGTGCCGCTTTCCCTCACCTCTCCCCTTGATGTGTTGCTGGAATAGAATTCCCGTGCTTTGAGCGGGGCAGTGCGAATGCCTTCTGACTTCCCATGGGACCGGTTGTCGGTAAGTCGTGGTTCTCCGACATTACCCGCCGTCTGGACCCCATTGGCACGCACAGCTTCCATGATGTGACATCCTCGTTGCCCGCTCTGTGAAGTATATGGCGATATAGCTGGTCGGCTTCCATCATGTAGTCTGAATATTTTTGGGGATTTGGGGTTATCTTGCTCCGTATATCCCTTATCCAGTTACACTCGCCTGTTTCCTTATGCTGTTCTTGTGCTTTTACCCGTCGACATGTTTCTGGCAGTGGCTGTCGCGATAGTGCGTCTGCTACTATATTAAGCTGGACCTTTCTGTACGCGATCTTAAAGTCATATTGTTGCAGTTCCAGAGCCCATCGTGCAATTCTTCCGGTTGGGCTCTCGATGCTATTCAACCATTTCAATGCATTGTGATCCGTTATAACTTTGAAGTGGTAGCTCTCCAAGTACGGCCTTAACTTGCGTATGGCCCACACAATTGCCAGACATTCCTTCTCAGTCGCTGATAAATTTCTCTCCGATCCATTTAGGGACCTGCTGGAATACGAGATCACCCTCTCGCCTTGATCGGAATTCTGTGTGAGAATAGCACCTAGCCCGTAATCGCTGGCGTCGGTCTGCAGCAGAAACGTCTTTGTAAAATCTGGACATGCTAAGATTGGGTCTGCGATTAACCTGGCCTTGACAGCTTCAAAAGCCTGTTGGTGGTTCTCTGTCCACTCCCATTACCTTTTCTGGGTCTGTTTGATGTCTTGGTCTGTTATGCGATGCCCCAATACTACAGCTCCTTTCTGAAAAACTTGCAACTTTCAGCGGTTAATTTTAGGTTGGCAGCCCGTAGACCCCGTAACACTTCCTTCAGGTTTTCCATGTGCTCCTCTAGTGTCCTTCCGATGACGATAATGTCGTCCTAATGCGCGAAAGCGTGCGGCATCATTTCCGGTTCAGTGACCTGATCCAATGACCTTTGGAATGTTGCCGCGCGGAGTGTAAGCCAAATGGCTTCACATTCCATTGGAATAGGCCCTTCCCTGGTACAGTAAACGCCGTGTACTGCCTGCTGTCTGCTTCCAAAGGTATCTGCCCGTAACAGTCCTTTATGTCGAGGCTGCTGATGTACTTCGCCCTCCGCAGTTGGTCCAGAATGTAGTTTTTCATCGGGTATGCGTCCTTCACGAACCTCGCTTTTATCTGCCGGTAATCTACACCCAGCCTCCACTTCCCAGTTTTCTTCCTGACCATGACGATTGGCGAGGTGTAGGGACTCCTAGACGTCTCGATTCATCCTTTTTTGAGTTCCTCGTCTACCTTGGCATTGATCTCGCCCTGCGATCCCAGGTCGCCCCTCGGAGGCTGGGTTCGCTTGACGTTTCCCAACCCGGAAGAGCACTGAACCGTCCAAACTCCTATTTTTCCGCATCGCCAGCCGTTGGTTTCAGCATTCCTTTGGATAGGATTCGCCACACGCCGCTCGTCAACTGGATTGGCTATCAACTATTTAGGTTGATAGTCGCTAGATAGGACATCGGCTGCTTGTTGAATCCTGTATGATTTGTTTTCGCGAGTATGTTTTGATTCTCAGGTCGTGGTGATCGTGCAGCGCTTTAAATCAGAGTTGGGAAATCAAACACACCAACGAGACCAAAACAACAAATTAACTTCTACTTTCACAACAAAGATATCTACAAAACAAAGTACTTCAAATCAAATAAATAACAAACTAAACCTTACCTAATTTATCATAGTTTTTGCTATCTGCGGATGCAAATCCTTCCTTCTGGGCCAAGATGCCACCAGCAGGTCATCGCTGCTTCTGCGATCTGTGACCAGGACCAAATTGCTTCAAATCTGGACAAGCCTCCTGTCGCACGCTCTTAATTTTCCCCCAGCCCACCACTTCCAAGGCAGTTGCATGCAATTTATTTGTTGCGCCAAAAGAAAAAGGAAAGGAAATATTAACTCATCTCTAACAACAAAAAGTAACCAAAGCCAAATTTAACAATTCGACAATAATGTCGAAAAAGTTGCATTAGATGTGGCTGCGAGAAAGGCAGAACCCATTATTAACGGCCAGAATCATCGCCAGGCGGTCTAGGACCGATCCATCTCCCCCAACCGGTAAGTGGTTTAATAAGTTAAAAGTATTTGTATTGCAGGTAATTAAATTGATGATTCATTACATATGTGACCCTGAACGCAACAGCTTGTTGAAAATGTTCCCCTTGTTCTTCAAGGGGTCACAGCAGCAGCATCCATGAAGGTCAGGAAACTAGTTATAGTCGCGCCGAACCAATACTTCGCACAGGCTGGATTTAGTTAACTGCACCCTGTGGGGTCATCCTGAGGAGCTCCGAGGGATGAGAAAGGACGCGCATATCTATATATATAAAACTGTTCATTTAAAACTAAGAATCAACGCACAGCCTAAACTAATTAAATGACCCTATTCAAATTTTTTACCATTCAATTCTTATAACACTAAACTGATTTGCTAAGATTTATGTTGGCCACAAACATGCCCCCATTTTCTTTCAGTGGCAAAAAAAACCCCAATTTCTATAAAAAAATCTGGACGCTAAACTCGTTAATCAATCGATGCGATTTTTGGCCAAAATTTAGTCCTCTACATAATAAAGATTCTATTTAATTTAATATTGGATATTTTAACGTTTCCTATATTTTATCGATTTTTGAAAATCTAAGAATCTTCCTCATTTTTTCCTAACGGCAAAAAAACACAGATCTAAGTCAATTAGCAATTTGATACCTTAAGGATTCATATGGTGGTTTTACTGAAGCACTAGGTCAATTCCTACCTTAGCCTAAATTAGGAATAATAATTCCAACAAATTATACACCGAATGCATTCTCTCGCACTATATTTCTCTCTCTCTCTGACTCTGTGTACTACAATAATTGAGCGGCGGCTGATTTTGATTTCTTTTTAAAACTTAAAATTAAAAACTTAAAACTAAATTAAACTTAACAATAAATGAACAATAAATTAAAATTAAATTATACCAGCAACACACACGAATAAACCTAAGCCCCGTCAAAGTGTTCAATCCGCTGGGCTTTCGGAAAAGGGCAAGGGGACAGTCATCATCATCATCTATATCTATATATAAGTTATGACCAGTCATGGTCAGAGGGAGATAATTCCCCTTATATTACCTAAATGATATGTTTTTCATGCTGATTCGTCCTGCTGATCCTTCGTCCTTCTTCCTTTCGTCCTTCTTCCTTCTTCCTTCGTCCTTCTTATTCCCTTTTATTTAAAACGAATTTACTTTAAAATAAAACTGTAATCGAATTCTTTCGTTACAAGCGGTTTTATTATTCAAAAATATTGTAGTGTTCAGATCGGGGGTACAAATAGAATTAATTTTTTTTTTTTATACTTTATTCTTATTTATTGGATCTTCTCTATTACTTAAGAGACTAACAATAAGTTTTCAAATCTTAATCTATGTTACGTTAACTTATGTTATTGAAAAAGGGATGGGAAATCATTCCGCTGAAGACGGGAATGATTGCTTAGCCGGTTGAGTTGTCTGGCAAGCAGGTTTGGGTGATTTGATAATCTGGCTTCATATTTAATTTTTCTGGAAACAATTTCTTCTTTTACGGGATTTATATCCAGGTCTCTCTGGATGTTTGCATTGCGGATGTACCAGGGGGCTCCAGTTATTGTTCGTAGGGTCTTTGATTGTACTCTTTGAATAATTTCTATATTGCTGCTGCTTGCGTTTCCCCAGAGCTCGGAACCGTAGGTCCAGATCGGCTTTAGGCACGAGTTATACAGTAGTACTTTATATTCGAGTGGAAGGGGGGAGCGGTAGTTCATGAGCCAGTGAAGGCTGCTGGCCTTTAGTTTTAAATGGGTCTTCTTTGCTTCTATATGCTTTCTCCAGGTAAGCCTCCTGTCTAGGTGTATGCCGAGATAGGTGACTTCGTCTGCTTGTGGAACCGGCTTGTTGTTTAGCGTCAGTGGTGGGCATTTCGACAAGTTTAGTGTAAATGTAATGTGCTTACACTTTTGCTCGTTGACTTTGATACGCCAGTCTGCGAGCCATTTTTCTACAGCTACCAGGTGTTCTTTTAAATGGGCTTTAGCTGTTTTTGGGCATTTCGAGCGGCTGACAATGGCAGTGTCGTCAGCAAAGGTTGAGATGGGGGTCTGGCGGCTTGTTGGAATGTCTGCCGTGTAAAGGATGTACAGGATTGGTCCAAGCACACTTCCTTGGGGTACTCCAGCTTCGATGTTACGGATGGTTGAAGTAAAGGTTTTACATCTCACGGTGAAAACTCTGTTTCTGAGGTATGACTCAAGCAACTTGTGAGTGTTTTCCGGTAGGAGGGTTTTGATTTTGTATACCAGACCGTCGATCCAGACGCGATCAAAAGCTTGTGATACGTCCAGAAATAAGGCACTGCAATATTGCTTGTGTTCGAAAGCCGTGCGAATTTCAGATGTTAAGCGGTTTACCTGTTCGATAGTTCCATGCTTTTCCCTAAATCCGAATTGGTGCAGAGGGATCGTTCTGTTGTTTTGAAGATGTGTTACTAGATGAACAAGAAGCAGTTTTTCAAATAGCTTTGATAGACATGGGAGCAGACTGATGGGCCGGTACGAGGAAGGCTGGGATTTGTATTTTCCTGGCTTCGGGATCATTGTAATGACAGACTTTTTCCATTGGTCAGGAAAGTAGCCCCATTTCAATATTGAGTTAAATATAAATGCGATGCATCTGACTGCGCATGCAGGTAATTCAATTATCATTTTTGGAGAAATAAAATCGTGACCAGGAGCCTTTTTTGGGTTTATGTGTTCTTTAATAGCCTTAAGTATTGTGCTGGTTTCAAGAGTAACTGGGGAGGACGGCGACGCTAGCGAGACGTTCGGTAGAATGAATTGGTTGGATGGCGGGTGGGGCTTGAAGACGTTTTCCAAGTGATGGGCAAAGGTGTTAGCTCTTTCTTCGTCACTGCGCGCCCAGGCACCTGTTTGTGATCGAATTGGCCAATCGGGATCTATTGGTGGCTGCATGTTTGGGTGCGCTCTCCATAGTGGGAATTTATTACCCGTCGGGGATAGTTTCGCAATGTAGGCCCGTTGGGCCTGGTTCTTTTCAGTAGAGAGGGCCTTCGACAATTTTCGAGATGCTTCATTAAGTCTTTTCTTAGTAGCTGGGGACCGATGAGTCTGCCAGTCTCTGCGAAGTCTTCGTTTTTCAAGTAGGAGAGACTCGATCTGGATACTTGAGCGTCCAGTTCTTAGCGGGTTTGTGGATGAGGGTTCTGGCGTAGAATGTTTGGCGGCAGAGGACATTACGTCCGTGAGGTGTTTAAGCGACTTGTCAATGTCAGATTTAGAGGAAATTTCAGGATCAAGTTCGATGTGTGCACTTACATATGTTTTGTACTTCAGCCAGTTTGTTTTCTTTGATGTTAGATGTTGGGGGCGTTCCAGAAGCTGCGGCTGTTCAGATAGACAGAGGAGAACTGGCGAATGGTCCGATGTAAGCTCTTCTAAGGTTTTTATGTTTATCAGCCTGTGCGAGACTCTTCTTGTATCAGCGAAATCGATAATGTCAGGTTGTTTATTTGGATCTGTGGGCCAGTATGTAGGCCTAGCTGGTGAGACAAAGTCAAGCGCATTACCAGGAGTGATAATAGCGTTGTATAATTGGCGGCCTTTGGGGTTGATAAGACGAGATCCCCAGTGGGGATGCTTTGCGTTATAATCACCGGCAGCTATAAAGCAGCGTCCTAGTGAGTTGTAGAAATTCATAAACTCATTTTCTGCAATACTGAAGCGTGGTGGGCAATATATGGCGGATAGGGTAAGTGGGTCGCCAATTAGGTTTATACGTAGGGATGTGGCCTGCAGGTAGTTAGTAGCGAATGTCCCCAAGGGATGATGTTTTATGCGTTGTTTTATGAGTATACCGGTACCTCCGTGTGCTTTACCGTCCGGGTGGTTGGTCGCGTGGAATATATATCCGATGATATGGAAGTAGTTTTTATTAGTTAGATGGGTTTCAGAAAGTAGCATGATATCGATATTGTGGCTGTTTAGGAACTGTAGGAGTTCGTTTTTGTGCCGGGAAACGCCGTTTGCGTTCTAGAAGCATATTCTTAAGGAGTCCATTTATACAGACTTTTGTTTGATCAGCAGTTCCATTAGAAGGCTCTGGTTTCGCAGTAGTTCTTGAAGGGAACTTTGAATCGTCATCATGACGTTTGCAAGAGTAGCTAGTGTAGATTCTAGACCGCTAAGTGTTTGTGGGGGAAGAGTTTGGTTTTGCTGCGTAGAAGGTTGACTTGTTGTTTGGCCATTTTGGCTTAAGAGCGGAAAATCATTTAGGATTGATATGGGTGGCTGTGGACGCAATGCTGCAGGTTGAGCGGTAGATGTTTGTGAGATTCCAGGGTAGCGGAGTGCGTTGGCAAAGGAGACACCAGGAGTGGTTGTTGATGGGGTGAAGATGTTTGGTTGGGCAGAGTGTTGAGCCGCGAGTGGATTACTGCGTATCTGATTTAGGCGGCTCTTGAGTTCTTTGTAGACGGGACTGCCCCGGTAGTTGGCAGTATGATTTCCCCCACAATTACTGCATTTCCTCAGAGTAGGGTCTTCTTTGTTTCCCAGGCATGCTTCAATGCAATGCAAATCTCCACAGGCGACACAAACTGGACGCAGGGTGCAGTAGGTTCTTGTATGCCCGAACTCCTGGCAGTTTGTACACTGTACGGGGCCGTTCCGCTTATGCGGTTCCTCTACGGTGATTCTTCGGTGAAGGAGATATTGCAGATTGTAAATAGGATGCACTGCATTTTTCTTTAGAGGTTTCGTCTCTGGAGCCAGCTCAATCTTAAACAGTGGTTGAGGAATTTTATCCCTGTTCACTATGTTTACGATGTGCTTAACGTCGAAGCCATTTTCCGTGAGGCCTTCAGCTATTTCTGCTACCGAAACAGTCGATTCTATACCTTTAAGTACAACTTGTAGGCCTTTCTTACTTTTTAGTTGGTAAGTGTAGTAATTTATAAGCTCATTATCGAGATATCTTGTTACAGAACGGAAGTTGTCTTCGTTGTTAGCCTGGAGTTTTGTTTCTAATATGTTTCCTCTTTTTAGGGTATTGATATAGAAGTGGTTAGGCCCGATTACTTGTTTGAGCTTATTAATCAGATCGACACTGTTGTGTTTCTTAATATATATTGGCGGTGGCTTTACAGCTTTCATGACTTGAGGCGCCTGACCCTTGTCTTCTTCGGTCTCGCCAAGTATGGCAAATCTGTTTTCGGATGTTCGTGTGTTGCCTAAAGATTTTGGTACTTTTGGCCAATTTGAGTTTACGTTTTTTTGTGGACTAAGCTTTCTTTTTATTTGTACATACCGATCGATCCCCGTCTGTACGAGAGTATTATTCGTAAGAGGGTCAGTAGAGCAAAGTTTTACTTGTGGTGTTGAGATAGGCCACTGGGTAGCCGCAGACGTTAAAGTTGTTGTCGTTGACGTTGCTGTAGTAAGAGAGGGTACAGTGCTGGTGGGCGCACAAGCCGAAGTAGTCGGTGCATCGATGGGAGAGAGAGGTGACGGGCATTGTGAACTCCACGACTGAGTAACGGCAGCGCTGCTTGAGCATAAAATCGCTGGTGACAGTGAGCGGGCTCTTTCGGTAGCGGTCAGTGACGTTAATTTTGTTGTTTCCTCCGATGAGTCAATTGAAATGTAAGCATTGTTCCGTGCAGAAGACAGCCGTCGTTCGTCTAGTTGTATTTGTTGCCGATCGCGACTTGGCTTCGTGGCTTTACCGGTTGCACTTGTTAATATTTTATTTGCGTTCGACATTTTTAATTGATTTGATTAGCTAGATCGGTTTTAAATTTTATCATTAACCTTTATCCTTTAGTATAGTTTTCTTCTTAATCTAAGTGTTGCTTAACTATTTTTTTATATTTCTTAAGTACTAAAAAATTTTTAGTTGATTTAATTGGTATTTGGAGGAGGTTATGAGTTAGTGAAACATTTAATACACACTTCCCTTTATGTTTTTATTGTGAAACAGTTGTAAAAAAATTAAAATAATCTGTTGGCAGCCCTCCCGGTCTGGAAACTGAGAGTAAAATTTCCTTAGGAGTTGCCAAATTATTTTCTTAAATGAGATTTGTGAAAAATTTTTCCCGATCTTGTTTTTATGGTGACCCTACGGTCATCCTGAACCTCTTCAGGCATGAATCGCTGCTTTTCTTTTGTTTTAATCTGTTTGTTGGCGACATATACCGTGTCACCCTGTTCGTAAGAAATTGGGTCGCTTCTATTTTTATTGCGCCCATTGTTGGTCAGTGTTTGTTTATGTTCTATGAGACCTCGAATATCTTCAAAAGTTTGCTCTTTGAAATTGGCCAAACCCTGGTAATTTATTCTAGAGGTACGATTGAAAAAAATATCTACGGGTTTTTTATTCGTCACCGAGTGGACAGAGTTATTGTACCTGTCTGTGACAATAGTTATAAGTTCCGTGGGCTTAATGTAGAATGAAATCTTTCAACCTGGCCGTTTACTTCGCTTTTTTGAGTAGGAGTATGGTATAACTCCAAACTGAGATACATTTTTTTTTCTAATGTGAAAACGTCGATATGAAGTATTTCACACGGGTAATTTGGGATAGGGGTTGGTTGCAGCAAGGGTTTATTGGGGTGCCTGTCGTATTTTTGCAGCTTACAAATGGTGCAGGTTGAAAGCTTTGCACGAATAATACTCGCCATCCTGGTGAAGTAATATTTTTCCAAGACTTGAACGCGGACCTCTTTCGGGCTTCTATGGGCTCTGCGATCTTCTTTCTCGATAATTTTGCAAATTTGTTCTTCATCTGTGATATAAACATACTTCTCGGAATCCCCCTCGAAGGTTAGAAGTTCCTTTACACAATCCGGCACTGCCGAAGATTCTTTGAGTTCGTACTCTGTACGTGAGCGCGTTAGTGGTAGCGGTATATTCGCTACTGGGTTACGCCATTCGAGGTCGGTTTCGAGAACATTTACCCTAGCCCCCATCTTCCTAACATCCTCCTTCATGCCCACCATTTGTGTGGTTAAGGCCGCAATAGTGGAGTCGAGTCGGTTTAGTACCTCCTTCATTTCCTCCATTTTTAATCGTAAAAGGGTATTTGTTTTTGTTGAAATTGGTTTAATGGGGAGTCTTAAGTTTTTCTTATATCTCAGGTCGAGGTGGGATTGTTGGCAACAGATTTATTTCTTGGATTTAAATTTGTATCAAAATTAAGTTTTAAGTTTTCAATTTTTATTAAATAGTAAATAAAAATGGAAATTAATTTTTACCGTTTTTCTTTATTTTTTATTGATAATTTTTATTTGTAAGAAACTAATTTCTTAATTATATTTTTTATTTTCTCTTTATTTTTATTGATAAACTTATTTGTAGGAAATTGGTTTTTAACTATATTTTTTGTATTCTCTTTATTTTTACTAATAGGGAAATATGTGTAGAAAATTGTTTCACTCACCCTTTTATCCTTTTTATTGGCCTCTTCGCCTCGTGTTTATTGGGATTGTTCAATGTGTTTATTTCGATTTCTTCTTACAAGGTTATTACTCTGAAAGTAAATAAGAATTAGTTTTCGTTTCATTTTTGTTTTTTTTTTTTTAAATTTTGTTCAGATTTCTTGGTGTGTGTGCGGTTTATTTTTTCATTATTTTTTTATTTGTGTGTTCACCCTTGGTGGTGGTCCGTATTTGTCCCTTTTGGCGTTTCGCCTACTAAGGTACGGTTGCCACACAATCCACTGGGCAGCTTTTTTGAATGCATTCCACATTCGTTAGCCTTTCCAGCAGATTGCCACACACAATTTTAAAACATTGGTTTCTGATTCTTATCATTATATTTTTTGTATATTTTTTTATTTAAATATTTTTCCGCTCGCAAATTAATTGCCGCAGCGGTTATCTTGTCTTATCGCGAATAAGCTACCCATTAGGGTGGACATATCGCCGCAGCGGACTACTGCCTCCTTTTTTGTTAACTCTGTTTTTTATTTGTACCCGGGAACATGCCGCGCAACAGTGTGCGTGGACAAATCGCCTCGGCAGGTTTACCGATATTTTTTATTCACAATTTTTTTGCGCCCGTGAGGAGTGGCAGCTCTGAACGGCAGCACCCCCACCGCAGCGGATAACTGTGTAACTTTCACCAATATTTTCACTTTAATATTTTTCCTTCACACAAAGCAACATTTTTTTATTTTAAATTTTATTTAACTTAATTTTACACACACAACACCGTATTCTGAATTTTTCCCCTTTTCTTTTCTTTTCTTTTCTTTTCCTTTTCTTTTTTTTTCCTTCTTTTTGGGGGACAATTCCACAAGGAAGTGGAGACTGCTCGGGCGCCAGTTATGACCTGTCATGGTCAGAGGGGGGATAATTCCCCTTATATTACCTAAATTATATGATTTTCATGCGGATTCGTCCTACTTATCCTTCGTCCTTCTTCCTTTCATCCTTCTTCCTTTCGTCCTTCTTATTCCCTTTTATTTAAAACGAATTTACTTTAAAACAAGAAAGGAAAGCTAACTTCGGGCGGAGCCGAAGTTGATATACCCTTGCAGAATATTCTGTAAATAATATTCTCCAAAATTATTCATATAATGCATTCTAAATACTCATAAAAATCCCAACTTCCTAACTTTAAAAAGACCAAAGTTATGGCATTTTCAATCCTTCAGTTATATGGCAGCTATAGGATATAGTCGACCGATCCCTATAAAATTTGGTAGGTCGGATTGATTGGCCAAATAAAAATGCCAGAGTTATGGCATTTCCTATCGTTCAGTTATATGGCAGCTATAGGATATAGTCGGCCGATCCCTATAAAATTTGGTAGGACGAATTGATTGGCCAAATATATAACTCATAGAAAATCCCAACTTCCTAACTTTACAAACACCAAAGTTATTGCATTTCCGATCAATCAGTAATATGACAGCTATAAGATATAGTCGGCCGATCCTTATGAAATTTGGTAGGTCGAATTGATTGGCCAAATAAAAAAACATAGAAAATCCCAACTTCCTAACTTTACAAACACCAGAGTTATGGCATTTCCTATCGTTCAGTTATATGGCAGCTATAGGATATAGTCGGCCGATCCCGGCCGTTCCGACTTATATACTGCGTGCAAAGGAAAGAAGGGTGTGTGCAAAGTTTCAATTCTTTAAAATTTCAATATCTTTAAAACTGAGAGACTAGTTCGCGTAGAATCAGACAGACGGACAGACGGACATGCTTATATCAACTCAGGAGGTGATCCTGATCAGGATATATATACTTTATAGGGTCGGAAATGTCTCCTTCACTGCGTTGCACACTTTTGACCAAAATTATAATACCCTCTGCAAGGGTATAATAAAACTGTAATCGAATTCTTTCTTTACAAGCGGTTTTATTATTCAGAAATATTGTAGTGTTCAGATCGGGGGTACAAACAGAATTAATTCTAACAGTTTTATTTTTGTGGCTTGTTGGCTTGTGCAGCGTCGCGACGTCAGCAGACCGCTGGCAGAGCGGTTGCAGAAGTATCCAAGGCGACACCAACGGTTTTGGGTGTCTGACTCGAAGTGTTTCTCCACTCCAGATGCTAACGCTGCACTTATGCCTGGGCTCGGCGAAGGGTAGGGGTAGCGGCGGCTATAGCTGAGGCGGCTAGCCTACGCTCGGTGTTATTCCGCTATTGCGCTGTTGCCGGTGCAATTCGATCGCTGACGTACCGTCGCTGTCGCTGTCGTTCTGACGTTGTTGACATTCGGTCGCTGGGTCGCTGTTGCTGCATCGTTGTCGTCGTTGGCGTTCGCTGGCTGGTCTCATAATTCGGCGGTGTTATTGCAGCCACTTGGAATTATAGCCACTTTAATATTGTTGCTGTTGGTGACTGAGTGGGGTGAATTGAATGGGTTCCAGTTTGTGGGTAACCGAGAAGGGTGAATGGTGCGGTGTTCGGTGTCGTAGGGCTCAAGAGGGGTATAGGGATGGGGGCAGTTGGCTGGTGTTAACTTATATAAAACTGTTCATTGAAAACTAAGAATCAACGCACAGCTGTTAAGATATAATTTATGGTTCACAGCACTTTAGTTAGAAATATAAACGCACTGGTTTTATTTTAATTTATAATTTATTTTTATTGATACTTCGTTGTCTTGCCGTCGTTTCTAGACTGCCCGGCCTATATTCTATTTGGGCTTAGCTCTATGTTGCGCGGTCGGCGCTGTCGGTCAAGCCGGCAGCGACGCAACCGCCTTATATATTAGCTTATGTTTATCTCTGAGAACGGTGCCGAGAGAGAGAGAATGGAATGTTATGTGCATACATGGATATATTTGTTGCAGTCGCCAAGCTGTGGGAATAAACTGGCGCGACTTATCACTCGCTGATGGCGTGTGTGGTCAAATTACGTTTGCACTTGAAGAGTGCTGATCCTGCAGACTTGGCTAACATTGTTGCCGATGGTACAGTGTGTACTCTGTATGTATGCACACTACATCTCCCTCCTTTTAAAAAATAACGTAATATAAGAAGTTATTTTATCATAATATATATATATATTCTTAAAGTCTTAAAAGAAATTATATTTTTATTTTTTCGTTTTGTTTGTTTGTCTTTTTTTTTTTTTTTGTTTTGATTTGATGTTTTTTTTTTTTTTTTTTTTTTTTTTTTAATGCGAATATATATTTGTATTTATATATGACATTACAATGGTCATACTAAGTATCAAAAATGGTTTATTTGAAAATATAAGAATATAAAATGTCAATAAAAATGTAATAAAATTTGATAAAAATTATAAAATTGTAGTTAAAAGTAAAATTAGGAAATATAAATTGGAAATATAATTGGAAAATGTTGTTGTAATGTTCCTTCTTCTTCTTTTTTTTTTGGGTACCCGTATGGTTGATCAGGCCATACGAGATAACAAAGTATTTATACGTGAAAAATCTTAAGCCTATCTTTATGAACAACTTGTTTTTTATTTTTATCGCTCATTACTACTATGTTTTCATTTTCTTTTATTTCTACCACTTTGTAAGGGCCTAAATATTTGTTATCTAATTTATGACCGGTTTCATTTCTTAATAAAACCTGGTCTCCTATCTCTAACTTAAAATCAATAGTGTTTTTGTCGTAATTAGATTTTTCTTTTTGTTTATTTTTATCTAGCATAATTCTTGCTCTTTTGTAAGCATTTTCTAGTCTAATTTGCTTCTTTAGTATAGTCATCTATGTTATATAAAGGGTCTATTCTATCTGTTGAATTAAAAGATGTACTTAAATTTGGATGTTTGCTAAAAACCAATTCATAGGGGCAATAGTTGTGTGTCATAGAAGGTGTTGTATTGAAACAATAGACGAAGTATTGTAGCCATATGTCCCAATCTGTTTTATCAACGGATATATAGGATCGAATGTATTCGTTAAGTGTTCGGTGACTACGTTCTATTGTTCCTAATGTCTGGTGGTGGTGCGCTGTAGATGTTATGTTTTTTATACCAAGGTATTTACATAAATCTTCAATAATTGAATTTTTATATTCAGTTCCCATGTCCGATATGAACGTCTTCATTGGACCGTACTTTAGAATACAATTTTCAAAAATAGCTTTAGCTACTGATTTTGCGCTTTTGTTTGGTATTGGTATGGCAATTAAATATTTCGTTAAGTCGCATATCAAAGTTACCGCGTATTCATTGCCCTGATCCGATTTTGGTAATGGACCTATCGTATCAACAATTACTCTGTCAAATGCCATAGTTGGAGTCTCTGTTAAAGTTAATGGGGTTTTTGTGTGTTTAGTTATTTTAGATTTCTGGCATTTTGGACATGTCTTTACGTAGTTCGTTATGTCCCTAGACATGTTTTTCCAATAGAAATGTTGTCTTATTTTTGACAAGGTTTTGGCTATTCCGGTATGGCCGCCTTGTAGTGGATCGTCATGGTTTTCAGACAGTATAGCTTCTTTTTCTTTCTTATCTTTTATTATGGTCACTGGTTTGAGTAGCGCTACTCTTAATTTTTTTAATATTTTATTGCCCATTTTTTTAAACGAATCAACTGAAATATTTTCTAAGATTTTTTCACACAGTGCCATTTTAAGTTGGCTGATCTTGTATATACCGGCTTCTTTTTCAAGCCTTTGGAAAAATTGACCTAAATCAAATGTACCATTGGTATATAGATCGCTAACATTTATTCTTGCAATAACTTTTTTACCATGCTTAAAATAGCATTTGAAATTATTTAAATGCAAGGTCACTACTTTCTTTACTTCGTCGTTGTTAAGGACGTCGTATATTTTGGGCATAGAAGCTTTTTCAACACACTGCCTAGGCAGCTGTGCTTGATTTTTCCCTGCGCAGGGTTTATTCTGTCTGTACTGATTTCTTGTAGTGACTTGTAAAATTTGCTTTTGTATGTTTTTTAGTTCTTTGATGGTTATTCTAGATAACGCATCAGCAACGTAATTGTCCTTTCCCTTAAGATACTCAACTGTAAATTCGTATTCTTCCAAATCTAGTCTTATTCTTGTTAATTTAGAGTTTGGATTAACCATGGAAAAGAGGAATGTTAATGGTCTATGGTCTGTTTTAACTAGGAAATGTCGCCCATAAACGTAAGGTCTAAAATGGTTAATTGCCCAATGTATTGCTAGTAGTTCTTGTTCCGTTGTGCTTTTATTGGATTCTCCTTTAGTAAATGATCTCGATGCATAAGATACAGGAAGCTGTATGCCATTATGTTCTTGTGTAAGGACTGCTCCGCAAGCTTGCTTACTTGCGTCCGTGATTATGCAAAATTCTTTAGAAAAATCGGGGTATTGAAGTAGTGTTGGACTCATTAATTTTTTTTTAAGTAATCAAAAGCACTTTGACACTCTGGTGTCCATTCGAATTTAACACCTTTTTTGCATAATTTAGTTATGTGACGGGAATAATCTGCAAAGTTTTTAATGAATCGACGATAATAATTGCAAAATGCAACAAATCTGCGGGCGCTATCAGCGTCCGTGGGGACTGGGTATTTTTCAATGACCTCATATTTTTTGTCATCTGGCATTATACCTTGATCTGTACATTTGTGACCAAGAAAGGTCACTTCATGCATGAAAAATGAGCATTTCTCTGGATGTAGTTTAAGATTGTTTTTTCTGCAAAGTTCAAAGACGTTTGTTAAGTTTTTCAACATATGATTTTCGGAACATCCTACAACTATTAGGTCGTCCATGTAGAGGAATGCCTGGGATGGCTCCAAGCCGGAAAATGCAATTGTCATCATACGCTGGAAAGAATTTGGGGCTATTTTTAAGCCATAAGGTAATCGTGTAAAACGATAAGAGCCATAGCTCGTTGAAAATGAAGTTATATTTCTGGACGATTCCTCCAATTCAATTTGGTGGAATCCGGACATAAGATCTAAACAAGAGAAATACTTTGCTCGGCCCAATTGATCAAGTATATCATCGATTCTAGGTAGTGGAAATTTGTCTGCTAAAAGTTTTTTATTAATTTGGCGATAATCAATTACTAAACGCCATTTTTTCTCTTTTGAGTCAGGTAATGGTTTTTTTGGAACAAGTAACAGAGGGCTATTATATTCTGATACTGAGGGCTCTACTATTTTATTTTTTATAAGTTTGTCCACTTCCTTAGTTATTTCCTCTTTATGACATTGTGGACTTCTATAGTTTTTTATATACACGGGTTCATCATCTTTTACTCTTAATTTTTGCTTGTAGAAATTGTTAGTAGATATCGGTTCGGTTTCAAGACCGAATATGTCACTATATTTTGAACAAAGATTTGTTAAGACATTTTTAAATTGAGTCGGAAAATTTTGTTTTAGTTTATTGATGACTTTTTCGTTTCTATTTGTGCCATTTAAATGGACAATATTATAGTTGTCGATAGATTCTTGTTTAATGTTCTTAAGGTTAACTATTTTGTTCTCATTTGTAGTGTTTAAAATTCGGACGAATGTGGTTTGGGGATCGGAAATTGTATTTCCTATGAATATACCATCTTCAATTTCTTGATTTGGTATTAGGAGGGTTTTATTACTTTCGGTTAAATTTATTTTTCTAATTACTTCGGAGCGGGCTGGTATAATTATTTCGTTAGTTTCTATGTTATGAAGAATTGGAATTTTTATTGGAAATTTTAAATTATCAGGTCTTAAAATGAAAAGGTCATTATCTTGATTGAAGTCCAATATACAATTAAATTTCTTTATGAAGTCTATTCCAATTATTCCGTCTACCGGTATTGAAAAGTTATGGGGAACTATATGAAAGTTATGTGGTATTATATAATTGCTTGTTCTTAATTCAATAAATGATAGTCCTATTGTAGTTATTGAGCCTTTGCCTATTCCCGATATTTGTATAGTGTTATTGAAGTCCGTATCAATGAAGTTGTCGGAATTTTCTTTAATGAGAGAAATATCCGCTCCGGTGTCTATCAAAAAGGTGAGTGATTTTTGTGTAAGTTCATGTTTTACTTTTACAAATATATTTAAATTAAGAGTAATAGAGTGAACTGTGTTGTTTTTTATTGTTGACTTCTTAAGGGAGCTTCCTCGTTTTCCGAGTTAGTTTGAGCCATTCTCACAGTGTTATTTCTGCCATTTTGATTGGTGTAGTTTGTGTTGTTGCCTCCATTACCGCGGTTTTGACCCCGATAGTTTCCTCGGCCTCGGTTATTGTAATTATTATCATAATGATTATAGTTATTATAATTATTTTGGTGATATCCTCGGCCATAGCCTCTTCCTCTATAGTTTCCTCTATAGTTTCCTCTATAGTTATTACCACGGAAGTAATTATTTTTATTTGTATAAAATATGTTGTTTGCATTTCCTGTCATTTCCGTGCTGCAATGAATATATTTTGTAACAGCTTCATTCATTGTTTTGAATGTGCCTGCTTCCAGAATGGTTTTTAATTTGACATTTTCACAATTTTTTATCATTGTAGAAATGGCTTCTTTTGTGCTGAACGTATCTGCATGTTCGGCACTTAATCCTTCGTCAATGTAAGAAGCTTCTAATAGTTTCCGTAGATTGTCTACTTCAGTTGTAAATTGCGTAGCCGTTTTTCCCTTTTGGTATATGTTTAATAATTTCGCTTTTACAACGTCAGAAGAATCGCCCACTATAGTGACCTGGAGTTTACTGATTATGTTATTAATAGTTGTTTCGTTTTGTACTTTGTACAATGTTGTTCCAACTATTTTGGATTTGATTACCTCAACAGCTATGTTTTCGTATGGTCCCTTGGTAAGGTTGACCAATTTCAATGCTGTTAAGAATCTTTGCAGGTGGATTTTTTTCCATCGAACTCTGGAATTGCCGAGCTGATTTCCTTCATGTAAGCTCTATTGGCAATCGAGTCGTCCGTCATATTGATTATATTATTTTCCAAATTTTCGTATGATATATTTTCTTCGGAATCCGACAGTTCGGTCAGCGTTAATACCGCTGGAATAGTCAGGTTGTGTATGTCCTCGGTTTTTGGGAATTCTGTTTCTTTGTTTGTTTCGACTAAATTTTCCGTATCGGAATCTTTATCTTCTATTTCTTCTAATTTCAATTCCTCCTCAAATGTTAATGGTGTATTAAGGATAGATGGAATTAAAATCTCTAACTTATATTTTTCTTTTATATTTTTAAGATTGTTTTTAAATTTAGATAATAATTTTGAGATATCTGTCCAGTGTTTACTGGATAATTTATCTCTGTGTTCGTAAATTATAAGGCGTGCTTCATTAAAGCTGTCTACTAGAACTTTAGCGTGTTTTTGTATGGTTGTTCCCTGAACATTTCGGTTTTGCGAAAGACATTTGTATGACTTGTCGAAATTTGTTCTTATTTCTTTTAATTTATCAGAAATAGTTTTCCAATCCATTAGGCTTTATTTCATAATAATTTTAAAGATTATTATATTGCCAAGCAATGCATTTTTGTCAATGACGGAAAAAACCTTACAGTTTTGTATTGTTGATAATACTATAGCTTTTTGCGTATTATTACAATGTATTAATGGGGAACTACTTAGGTTGAATTTTTCCATATATTCAATTTCTAGTTCATACACTGAGATGGGGTTCCAAAGTGTTTCGAGGATAGATCTTACTCTATAATCGAACATGGGTTCCCTTTCCCGTGTTTTTTCTATACATCTGTTTGTATCCATAATAAAAAAACAGATTTGTAAATAAAAAAAAATTTTTTTTTTTTGTTTTTATTTTATTTTTATTATTATTTTATTATTTTACAGACCAGTATGTTTGGGGCTTTGTGTGTTTGCATGTGTATTCACAGTATGGTGACAATAAAGGGCCTGGGCAGTCTGCCGGGCATTCCTTTTTAAGAACTGGCAAAAATTTATCTTTTGGAGGAGATTTATTGTCA
This sequence comes from Drosophila fuyamai, assembly GCA_018153365.1. NCBI lineage: Eukaryota > Metazoa > Arthropoda > Insecta > Diptera > Drosophilidae > Drosophila > Drosophila fuyamai. Next base: position 305,438 of record JAECXW010000364.1, on the reverse strand, counting down.
ACAGTTTCCCCGATGATTTCAATATTTTTGTAACATTTTTCGGGTTCTTGATTTTTCTTTAGTTTAGAGCTTACAAATTTTTTTAGGGAGTCTAGCTCTGCGTGAAGTTCACATGCTTGTTCCCATGATGTATTATCACTGGCTGCTAATTCATTTCGAATGGCGGCTATTCTTTTAAATGCCTTTTTTCTTAATCCTCCTTTCCTTTTATTATTTTTCGTTTTACGGTCCATCCTTGTTAGGTGGACAATATATTTAAATGTATGTCTTTTATAGAAAGATGCAAAAAAAATGAGTGTTTCTCCAATAGGGTAAAAAAAAAGATAAATGAATTTAAACCTTGTCCAAGTCGTTAGCTCTGCTTATATAACGTCTTTTAATTATTTTATTATGTTTAACGTATAATGCGAGCACGAATTGAGCAACGCTACTAATTGTCAGGATCAAAAGTAGTATCCACATTGACTTAATAGCATCCGTATGATCAACTATTTGAACATTATTAACAACATTAGCTTTATTTCCCGTAGACTGGGTGTCGTCTGAGCCGAACCAACCCATTGTAATTTTTTAATTTTGCATGGGGAGTTAAAAGAATAATAGAAGACAATGCTAATATTGTAATTTAAAAAAAATGTTGTTAAAGTTTATAGTTTTTTTTTTTTAATTCTTATATTCTGTTTACTTATTTTACATTTTTATTTTTTTTTTATAAAAATTTTTTTTTTTTTTTATTTTGAAAAAAAAAAATTAATTTTCAAACATATATTCGCATTTAATATTTAATATATTTACTACTTTTTTTTCAAAATTCCCTGCCTATTTATAATCTTTTTGGGCCATCTTCTTTTTAAAGCTCAAAATAACACAAATATTTTAAAAATAAAATTGGTTGTACGTCATTATATTATTTTCCATTCTTTTTACAAATTATTTTTCCTGCCTTTCAAAAAAATGTTCTAATTCGGGCCGTCTTCTTGTACAGCTCAAACTTACAATTTTATAATATATTTATATATACAAAAAAAAAATTGTTCTTCTGCATCCTTGTCCTTAGTATCTTCTCGTCTTCAAGGTCCTGGGCCTTTTTGACTCGGGCGGTGCCGGTGCTGGTCCTTGCACAGGCTATTATTTTTTGATGTTCCGGGCCCTTTGGACTCGGGCGGTACCGGTGCTGGTCCTCGCACAGGCTGTTATTTTTTGATGTTCCGGGCCCTTTGGACTCGGGCGGTACCGGTGCTGGTCCTCGCACAGGTTATTTCCTTTTTATTTTGATGATTTGAATTGTTTTATAATTATTATTTTTTTTTTTAGATATTCCTGGCCCTTTGGACTCGGGCGGTGCCGGTGCTGGTCATCGCACAAGCTATTTTATTTGATGTGTCGCAGGATAAAAGAAGGGTTCCAGGCCGTTTTCCTTTAATCAGGGTGTTTTCTTTTCTCAACGTTAAAGTTTTTCGATATATTTTATCATAATCGTTTCAACTCAGTTTTCATAGCTTTTTGTGTACCATATATTATTCCATTTCATAATCTTGTAGTAACACAACCATAACCATTTTCTTCAATTTTTGTTGATGATTTTTTTTCTTTCTTCTCTTTTTTTTTTTTTAACAATAGTGTTTTTTATTTGTAATAAAATTTTTTTTTTTGTTGTTTATTTTTTATCACTTTTTAACAGTGTTTTTAATTGCTTGACATAAATCCATGTCACGGTCGCCATGTTAAGATATAATTTATGGTTCACAGCACTTTAGTTAGAAATATAAACGCACTGGTTTTATTTTAATTTATAATTTATTTTTATTGATACTTCGTTGTCTTGCCGTCGTTTCTAGACTGCCCGGCCTATATTCTATTTGGGCTTAGCTCTATGTTGCGCGGTCGGCGCTGTCGGTCAAGCCGGCAGCGACGCAACCGCCTTATATATTAGCTTATGTTTATCTCTGAGAACGGTGCCGAGAGAGAGAGAATGGAATGTTATGTGCATACATGGATATATTTGTTGCAGTCGCCAAGCTGTGGGAATAAACTGGCGCGACTTATCACTCGCTGATGGCGTGTGTGGTCAAATTACGTTTGCACTTGAAGAGTGCTGATCCTGCAGACTTGGCTAACATTGTTGCCGATGGTACAGTGTGTACTCTGTATGTATGCACACTACACAGCCTAAACTAATTAAATGACCCTATTCAAATTTTTTACCATTCAATTAAACTAAACTGATTTGCTAAGATTTATTTTGGTCTCAAACATGCCCCCATTTTCTTCCAGTGGCAAAAAAACCCCAATTTCTATAAAAAAAAATCTGGACGCTAAACGCGTTAATCAATCGATGCGATTTTTGGCTTAAATTTAGTCCTCTACATAATAAAGATTCTATTTAATTTAATATTGGATATTTTAATGTTTCCTTTTTTTATCGATTTTTGGAAATCTAAGAATCTTCCTAATTTTTCCTAACGGCAAATAAACACTGTTCTAAGTCAATTAGCTATATGAAAATTTATCGAGGGAATCCTGATACCTTAAGGATTCATATGGTGGTTTTACTGAAGCTCTAGGTCAATTAAAACTAAAAAGGTACCTTAGCCTAATTTAGGAATAATAATTCCAACAAATTATACTCTGAATGCATTCTCTCGCACTGTGTTTCTCTCTCTCTCTCTGACTCTGTGTACTACAATAATTGAGCGGCGGCTGATTTTGATTTCTTTTCAAAACTTAAAATTAAAAACTTAAAACTAAATTAAACTTAACAATAAATTAACAATAAATTAAAATTAAATTATACCAGCAACACACACGAATAAACCTAAGCCCCGTCAAAGCGTTCAAGCCGCTGGGCTTTCGGAAAAGGGCAGGGGGCAGTCATCATCTCTATATATAAAGCTATCAGTAAGGAAACTGGGAGTCAACGCACAGCCAAAACCACTGGTTAACAATATTAATATGCATTTTTATAACATTCTAATAACAATATAATAACAATAACAATAACAATATTAATATGCATTTTTATAACATTCTAATAACTTTGAACTGATTTTCTCAGATTTATTGGGGCTCCCCAAGTGGACCCAATCGCTTCCAATTGGGAAAAAGGTGTGGCTGACCTCAGCGTCCCCAAGCACCAACTTCTCTCTCTTGCGGCTGACCTCCTTGCACCAACTTCTCTCTCTTGCGGCTGACCTCAGGGTCCCCAAGCACCAACTTCTCTCTCTTGCGGCTGACCTCAGGGTCCCCAAGCAACCAACTCTCTCTCTCTTGTGGCTGACTTCAGGGTCCCCGAGCAACCAATTCTCTCTCTCTTGTGGCTGACTTTAGGGTCCCCAAGCAACATTCTCTCTCTTGCGGTCGACTTTCGGGTCCCCAAGCACTAAATAGATCTCTCTCGCTCGTGGCCGACTGCAGGGTCCCCAGGCACCCTATTCTCATTTCAGGTAACCCAACCCGTGCTGGTCCTATCGAGCAGCTGGACGGCTCCCGAGACCAGGTATTCTAAGCGTAAGAAGGAAGCGAAGGCTGCAAGGACGGCACCCCGCCAATCCAGAGAATTCGTTAGTTGTTAATTAATTGTCAAGATACTTACTGGAATAAAAACCTAGTTCTAATTCAATTACTAAGTAATTCCCCACGACTTCTACTCTGGGCTGGGTCGGAACTCTCTTTCAGCAACCACGCCTGACACAAACAAATTCTTGTGAATTTGTGGCCATCCTGGCCATCCCTGAGCCCCCCGACAACGACGAACCGTCACAGTGGCGCCCGAGCAGGTTAAAGTGGTTGCAAGAGATAAAACCGACACAAGCAGAGTTATGTCGAGCTGGGTATATTTGGCACCAAAGAGCGGAAGTGGAGACTGCTCGGGCGCCAGTTATGACCTGTCATGGTCAGAGGGGGGATAATTCCCCTTATATTACCTAAATTATATGATTTTCATGCGGATTCGTCCTACTTATCCTTCGTCCTTCTTCCTTTCATCCTTCTTCCTTTCGTCCTTCTTATTCCCTTTTATTTAAAACGAATTTACTTTAAAACAAGAAAGGAAAGCTAACTTCGGGCGGAGCCGAAGTTGATATACCCTTGCAGAATATTCTGTAAATAATATTCTCCAAAATTATTCATATAATGCATTCTAAATACTCATAAAAATCCCAACTTCCTAACTTTAAAAGACCAAAGTTATGGCATTTTCAATCCTTCAGTTATATGGCAGCTATAGGATATAGTCGACCGATCCCTATAAAATTTGGTAGGTCGGATTGATTGGCCAAATAAAAATGCCAGAGTTATGGCATTTCCTATCGTTCAGTTATATGGCAGCTATAGGATATAGTCGGCCGATCCCTATAAAATTTGGTAGGACGAATTGATTGGCCAAATATATAACTCATAGAAAATCCCAACTTCCTAACTTTACAAACACCAAAGTTATTGCATTTCCGATCAATCAGTAATATGACAGCTATAAGATATAGTCGGCCGATCCTTATGAAATTTGGTAGGTCGAATTGATTGGCCAAATAAAAAAAAACATAGAAAATCCCAACTTCCTAACTTTACAAACACCAGAGTTATGGCATTTCCTATCGTTCAGTTATATGGCAGCTATAGGATATAGTCGGCCGATCCCGGCCGTTCCGACTTATATACTGCGTGCAAAGGAAAGAAGGGTGTGTGCAAAGTTTCAATTCTTTAAAATTTCAATATCTTTAAAACTGAGAGACTAGTTCGCGTAGAATCAGACAGACGGACAGACGGACATGCTTATATCAACTCAGGAGGTGATCCTGATCAGGATATATATACTTTATAGGGTCGGAAATGTCTCCTTCACTGCGTTGCAAACTTTTGACCAAAATTATAATACCCTCTGCAAGGGTATAATAAAACTGTAATCGAATTCTTTCTTTACAAGCGGTTTTATTATTCAGAAATATTGTAGTGTTCAGATCGGGGGTACAAACAGAATTAATTCTAACAGTTTTATTTTTGTGGCTTGTTGGCTTGTGCAGCGTCGCGACGTCAGCAGACCGCTGGCAGAGCGGTTGCAGAAGTATCCAAGGCGACACCAACGGTTTTGGGTGTCTGACTCGAAGTGTTTCTCCACTCCAGATGCTAACGCTGCACTTATGCCTGGGCTCGGCGAAGGGTAGGGGTAGCGGCGGCTATAGCTGAGGCGGCTAGCCTACGCTCGGTGTTATTCCGCTATTGCGCTGTTGCCGGTGCAATTCGATCGCTGACGTACCGTCGCTGTCGCTGTCGTTCTGACGTTGTTGACATTCGGTCGCTGGGTCGCTGTTGCTGCATCGTTGTCGTCGTTGGCGTTCGCTGGCTGGGTCGCTGTTGCTGCATCGTTGTCGTCGTTGGCGTTCGTTGGCTGGGTCGCTGTTTTGCTGTTGCCGGTCTCATAATTCGGCGGTGTTATTGCAGCCACTTGGAATTATAGCCACTTTAATATTGTTGCTGTTGGTGACTGAGTGGGGTGAATTGAATGGGTTCCAGTTTGTGGGTAACCGAGAAGGGTGAATGGTGCGGTGTTCGGTGTCGTAGGGCTCAAGAGGGGTATAGGGATGGGGGCAGTTGGCTGGTGTTAACTTATATAAAACTGTTCATTGAAAACTAAGAATCAACGCACAGCCTAAACTAATTAAATGACCCTATTCAAATTTTTTACCATTCAATTAAACTAAACTGATTTGCTAAGATTTATTTTGGTCTCAAACATGCCCCCATTTTCTTCCAGTGGCAAAAAAACCCCAATTTCTATAAAAAAAAATCTGGACGCTAAACGCGTTAATCAATCGATGCGATTTTTGGCTTAAATTTAGTCCTCTACATAATAAAGATTCTATTTAATTTAATATTGGATATTTTAATGTTTCCTTTTTTTATCGATTTTTGGAAATCTAAGAATCTTCCTAATTTTTCCTAACGGCAAATAAACACTGTTCTAAGTCAATTAGCTATATGAAAATTTATCGAGGGAATCCTGATACCTTAAGGATTCATATGGTGGTTTTACTGAAGCTCTAGGTCAATTAAAACTAAAAAGGTACCTTAGCCTAATTTAGGAATAATAATTCCAACAAATTATACTCTGAATGCATTCTCTCGCACTGTGTTTCTCTCTCTCTCTCTGACTCTGTGTACTACAATAATTGAGCGGCGGCTGATTTTGATTTCTTTTCAAAACTTAAAATTAAAAACTTAAAACTAAATTAAACTTAACAATAAATTAACAATAAATTAAAATTAAATTATACCAGCAACACACACGAATAAACCTAAGCCCCCGTCAAAGCGTTCAAGCCGCTGGGCTTTCGGAAAAGGGCAGGGGGCAGTCATCATCTCTATATATAAAGCTATCAGTAAGGAAACTGGGAGTCAACGCACAGCCAAAACGACTGGTTAACAATATTAATATGCATTTTTATAACATTCTAATAACAATATAATAACAATAACAATAACAATAACAATATTAATATGCATTTTTATAACATTCTAATAACTTTGAACTGATTTTCTCAGATTTATTGGGGCTCCCCAAGTGGACCCAATCGCTTCCAATTGGGAAAAAGGTGTGGCTGACCTCAGCGTCCCCAAGCACCAACTTCTCTCTCTTGCGGCTGACCTCCTTGCACCAACTTCTCTCTCTTGCGGCTGACCTCAGGGTCCCCAAGCACCAACTTCTCTCTCTTGCGGCTGACCTCAGGGTCCCCAAGCACCAACTTCTCTCTCTTGCGGCTGACCTCAGGGTCCCCAAGCAACCAACTCTCTCTCTCTTGTGGCTGACTTCAGGGTCCCCGAGCAACCAATTCTCTCTCTCTTGTGGCTGACTTTAGGGTCCCCAAGCAACATTCTCTCTCTTGCGGTCGACTTTCGGGTCCCCAAGCACTAAATAGATCTCTCTCGCTCGTGGCCGACTGCAGAGTCCCCAGGCACCCTATTCTCATTTCAGGTAACCCAACCCGTGCTGGTCCTATCGAGCAGCTGGACGGCTCCCGAGACCAGATATTCTAAGCGTAAGAAGGAAGCGAAGGCTGCAAGGGCGGCACCCCGCCAATCCAGAGAATTCGTTAGTTGTTAATTAATTGTCAAGATACTTACTGGAATAAAAACCTAGTTCTAATTCAATTACTAAGTAATTCCCCACGACTTCTACTCTGGGCTGGGTCGGAACTCTCTTTCAGCAACCACGCCTGACACAAACAAATTCTTGTGAATTTGTGGCCAACCTGGCCATCCCTGAGCCCCCCGACAACGACGAACCGTCACAGTGGCGCCCGAGCAGGTTAAAGTGGTTGCAAGAGATAAAACCGACACCAGCAGAGTTATGTCGAGCTGGGTATATTTGGCACCAAAGAGCGAACTAACGAAATACACGGAGGAGTTCGGATGAGGAACGGCAGAAAAAAGTGGAGACTTAAGACGTTTGTTGGCAGCGTTCGCCAAAAAAACGGATCATGCGGAAACGGTCAGACAAAGACTCGCAGAACTGACAGAAAAATATAGGAGAGAAAAAAGCCCGGCGAAGGAAACAATTCCGGCGATCGTGGTAACCAGGGAAAGGGAGGAGATAATGAACATCAAAGGAGCAAGTCGAGGGGACGAAACGGAAGGAAAGACAGAAATAAAAATGGAAACAGAAGTCATAGACCGGGTTCGCGGATGGGGCATCCGGTACCAAGGAACAACAAACCCACTGGAGTTCCTAAGCAAAATGGAACAGTGGGCAGGCGGATACGGAATACGGAAGGACCAGCTGATACAGACGATGCCATTCATCCTGGAGGGGATCGCGAGTGATTGGTGGAACACCACGCCGAGCAGGATCGTAACATGGACTCAGCTCAGAACAGAACTTCTAGAATATTTTTTGCCGCCGAGGTATGAGGAACAGTTGGAGAATCAGATTACACAGATGAAACAGAGAGAAACGGGGCCCGTAAGAGAATACGCAATGGGGCTACGAAAACTGATGCAATTTACGAAACTCTCAGAAGAGGCCAAACTGGACCGAGTGTACAAAAACAGCAGGAGCAAGATAAAGCTGTACGCTAGGATGGCAGGATTTTACTCGTTGACAGTGTTCCTCAAACTAGCGAAGGAGGTAGAAGGAATAGAGGCAGAGGACCGGGCACTGGCAATCCAACCTGTGCAGCAGCTAAGACCAGAGATATGCATGCGCTGCGGAGGAACCGGGCATGGGGCACGTGCAACAATCTTCCGAGGCTGTTTTGCTGGGGCTGTGAAAAAAAACGGAACGAGAACCACGGAGTGCTGCAGGGCAGGGCCGGGAAACGCAGAATGCCTGAGCAGATAAAGCTGGCAGCTGAGGCGGCAACAAAAGATCCAGCAGCAGGGAAACAGTTGTGTTGCGACGGGTCCCAAATAGTAGCCCGGATAAGGGTCGGAAACAGGACAGCGAAAGGAATCGTGGACACAGGAGCATCCAGGAGCGCTATAAGCAGAAACAGATATCAAGATCTGAAACACCAGGGCAAATGGTGTGGAGCCCGTGCAGAAATAACAATGGCCAACGGAACGACGCAGAAGGCGATACGAGAGTTCACAGCAGAAGTCCAATTTGGAGGAAAATTGTTCAGTGTGTCGTTTATGATACTGACAGAAGTAGCAGGAGGAATACTGCTAGGGATGGACTTTTTGGCAGGGGTACACAGCACGCTGAGGTGTGGAAACTTAGAGCTGGAAATAAGAGAGCCCGGAGGCGAAGAAGAACAACCGGAGACGAGTACAGAGCAAGAAGATACGACAGGGGAACCATCCGAAAAGGAAGTACAGGACTTTCTGGAGACACAAAGGCAAGTATTTGAAGGAATGCAGGGAACAAGTAATATAACAAAGCATAAGATTTACCTCAAGGATGATAAACCGATTAAACAGAGGTACTATCCTCGAAATCTGAAACAGCAGGCAATCATCAATGAACAGGTGAACGAGTTGTTGGCACTGGGACTCATAGAACCCTCACGTAGCCCGTACAGCGCGCCAGTAGTGCTAGTGAGAAAGAAAAACAACGAGTGGAGAATGTGTGTGGACTATCGACTACTGAACGACAAGACAGAAAAAGACGCCTATCCGATACCAAGAATGAATTTCATATTGGACCAGTTAAGAGAGGCAAAGTTCATCAGTACAATAGATCTCAAGTCAGGATACTGGCAGATCCCAATGGATAGGGATAGTAGACAATACACGGCATTCACAGTCCCCGGACGTGGACTGTTCCAGTGGAAAGTTATGCCATTTGGGCTAACCACAGCTCCCGCAACGTTTCAAAGACTCAATAATAGGGCCAGAAATGGAACCGTTTGCATTTGCATATCTGGACGACATAGTGGTTATTGGCCGGAGCAAACGTGAACATCTGGAGAAGCTAACAAAGGTATTCAGGAGACTACAGAACGCGAACCTACGGATTAATCCAGACAAATGCCACTTCTTCCAAATGGAGCTAAAGTACCTGGGACACGTCATAAGCGATCGGGGCATACGGACAGAGCCGGACAATGTAGCGGCAATTCGAGACTTACCAGCGCCGAGATCCACAAAGGAAGTACACAGCTTTTTAGGAATGGCGTCATGGTACCGACGGTTCATACCAAATTTCACCGAACAGGCAGGAGCGTTGCAAGGTTTAATCCGGAAAGGACAAAAATTCGAATGGACCAAGGAACAACAGGAATCGTTTGACCAACTGAAAACGAGCCTACCAAAGGCACCAGTACTGGCATGCCCCGATTTCACAAGGCAATTTAAACTGCAAACGGATGCCAGCGACTTAGGCGTAGGCGCGGTCTTAACGCAGGACGGAGACGACGGGGAGCATGTGATAGCGTTTGCCAGCAGGAGGTTGAGTAAAGTAAAGAAAAATTACAGCGCAACTGAAAAAGAATGCTTAGCAATATATTGGAGCATCAACAAGATTAAGATGTACCTCGAAGGCTATCGGTTCATAGTCCACAGGCTATCGGTTCATAGTCCACAGACCACATGGCTTTGAAGTGGCTAAACTCAATAGAAAGCCCGTCGGGAAGAGTAGCCAGATGGGCGCTAGTCCTACAACCATTCCAGTATGAAGTCCAATAAAGAAAGGGAAAATTGAATGCGGTAGCAGACGCCTTATCCAGAGCACCACAGAACGAGTTAAAAACAATACAGTACACGGAGACATGGATTGCGGAAAAATACAAGAAACTGGAACGAGACCCAAAAAACACAGAATTCAAAATAGAGGCAGGCAGGCTGTATAAACTGGGTAGTAATCGGAGAGACACACAACCATGGAAATTGTGCATAACTGAAGCTGAAATTCAACAGGTGTTAACGGAAAACCACAGTACAGCAGAAGCAGGACACCTAGGCATGTTCAAGACACTGAGGAGGGTAAAGAATAAGATATTTCTGGCCACGAATGAACAAGGACGTAAGGAAATACATACAGAAATGCGAGTGTTGCCAAAAATACAAGGTATCGCAACAGAAAAAAGCTGGGAAAATGATGACAAAAGTGGCAGAAGCACCGTGGGAAACCATATGTGTGGATTTCGTGGGACCTCTACCCAGATCAAAGCACGGGAACACCACACTATTAGTAATCGTGGACAAATTCTCGAAGTGGGTAGAACTTGCAGCAATCAGACAGGCTACGAGTCTTTAGAGAAAGGGTAATTGCGGAAGTTAGATCACCAAAAACTCTGATCTCGGATAATGGGGTCCAGTTCACAGGAGGAAAAACAAGAAAGGCCATGGAAAAATGGGGGATACGGCAACAGTTGACGGCACCGTACACGAGCGAACGAATCGAACAGTTAAAACGATGATCGCACAGTTAGCAGGAGAGGATCAGACCACGTGGGACGAACATTTACCAGAGCTAATGCTAGCATACAATAGTAGTGTATCGGAATCTACAAAATATAGCCCTGCACAGCTAGTATTCGGGAAAGAGTTAAGATTACCAAACACGATGTTCGACAGGGTAACAAAAGGATCGGGGTTACAGGAAGTAAGTATATATAGAGGCAACGCAGTATACAGAAGAAGCCGCGGAACAACAAAAACATTATTACAATCTACGGAAAAGGGACTGGAAACCAGATGTGGAGGACTTGGTATGGTGCAAGACGCACTATCTGTCAAAAGCGGCAGAACAATTTAAATTTTAATTTCGTGTCACCAGTGATTATGAAAGTGAGAGACCAGAACACCCGAAAAACAAAGAGAGTATACATCGGAAACCTCAAACAGTACGTAGGAACTACAATTTTACGACACCACATGAATCCATGACGGGCGGGGGAGTGTGACGCTGCGCGCACAATAAATAGGATTAAATGCATGAATTAAATGAATAATAATGAATTAAATGAATTAAATAAATAAGAATAAAAGCATGAAACAAAAGATGTATTTAATTTCAAATTCAAACCGAGAACGCGCGCGCGCCAACGATCGAGCGTGTAGGGTCACACTAGACCGAGAGAAATGGTCACACTAAGATCTCGCCGTGCCCTATATAAGACGAACCACGAGCCATAGAAAGGCACTTAGCAGCCAACCGTCTAAGGGTGCAGAGGCATCTCCCCAGTGGTGGTAAGCAGCAAAGTCATTTTGGGTGGACTAGATCATTCGATCAAAGTCCGCTTATATACATTGCGGTTGCGGCTGACCTCAGGGTCCCCAAGCACCAACTTCTCTCTCTTGCGGCTGACCTCCTGGTCCCCAAGCACCAACTTCTCTCTCTTGCGGCTGACCTCAGGGTCCCCAAGCACCAACTTCTCTCTCTTGCGGCTGACCTCAGGGTCCCCAAAGCACCAACTTCTCCCTCTTGCGGCTGACCTCAGGGTCCCCAAGCACCAACTTCTCTCTCTTGCGGCTGACCTCAGGGTCCCCAAGCACCAACTTCTCTCTCTTGCGGCTGACCTCAGGGTCCCCAAGCACCAACTTCTCTCTCTTGCGGCTGACTTCAGGGTCCCCGAGCAACCAATTCTCTCTCTCTTGTGGCTGACTTCAGGGTCCCCAAGCAACAAATTCTATCTCTTGTGGCTGACTTCAGGGTCCCCAAGCAACATTCTCTCTCTTGCGGTCGACTTTCGGGTCCCCAAGCACTAAATAGATCTCTCTCGCTCGTGGCCGACTGCAGGGTCCCCAGGCACCCTATTCTCATTTCAGGTAACCCAACCCGTGCTGCTATCGAGCAGCTGGACGGCTCCAGAGACCACGTATTCTAAGCGTAAGAAGGAAGCGAAGGGTGGCACCCCGCCAATCCGGAGAATTCGTTAGTTGTTAATAAATTGTCAAGATACTTACTGAAATAAAAACCTAGTTCTAATTCAATTACTAAGTAATTCCTCACGACTTCTACTCTGGGCTGGGTCGGAACTCTCTTTCAGCAACCACGCCTGACACAAACAAATTCTTGTGACGAACCCTGGCCATCCCTGAGCCACCCAACAACGACGAACCGTCACAAGACGTTTTTTTGGCAATCTATTGGCCTGGTTTTTGAAAGTGTAGTAAAAATATACCATTCAAATTGTTTTTTACAGTGTTTTGCCACGCGCTGTTAGGAAACATAAGAAAGGGAGATCGCAGTAGATAGAGAGAGGAAAGAGTGTAGCAAGTGCGCAAAAGCAGAAGTTAACGGGGAAAATTTTGAATTTGATCAGAGTCGTATCAAGAAAATTTGCGAGTTGTGTTTTCATGTGATCATTTTCCTATTAATTGGGCAAAGAGTAGGCTTTGCCGAATTAATAGGAAAATTTCTTTGCAAAACCAAGTAGTTTGGTGTATGTGAACAATAATATTTTTGTTTGTTTTTTTTTTTTTTTTCGCGCGGAGTCCCACGGCCCACTTACCCGCCCAACCGACCGAGGGGCGCAGCCGTGTATCGTACGGCACTATTCGCGATAAGATAGACGCGAGATAGGAAAAATAAAGGTAAAGGTCCGGGGAAAAAAGTAATAGTTAGATCAATCTTGTGCCAATGAAGCAAGTAAGTAATCGTTTTAGGAGCGGCAGAGAGTCAAGATTTGATATTACAGGAAAAAGTCTATTATAGTCAGAACATAATACTCTGAAAGGCTCATGCAAGGCATAGTTAGATCTACAATGATTTAAAGTTAGGGGAATATAATTTCTAGTTAATCTACTTGGCACAGAAAAGTTTAGCCGACTTAACAAGTCGGGGCAGTCAATATCACCATGTATAAGGTTATAAATAAAGATAGTACCAAGCATCGTTCTACGGTTGGCTAGGGATGGTAAATTAATCAAAAGAAGTCTACTAGAATAAGAAGGTAAGATAAGATTTGCATCCTAGTTTAGGCGCCGTAAAGCAAAAAGAAGGAAGTTGTTTTGTACAGATTCAATACGACCAATATGTATTCCGTATTGTGGACTCCAGACGGGAGACCCATACTCCAGAATCGGACGGACTAGCGAAATATATAAAGTTTTAGTCAATTAAGGATCATCGAATTCTTTTGACCACCTTTTAATAAATCCAAGCACTCCTCTGGCTTTATTAACCATGGACGAAATGTGATTAGAAAATTTTAGTTTGGGGTCCAAGAGAACGCCAAGATCGTTTACAAGAGTTTTCTATCCAAAGAGCTGCCACTTAACGTGTAAGTCGCGTATATCGGATTGACCCGATAAAAAGTCATCAGCTTGCACTTGGAACCGTTTAAATTTAGTAAATTATATCGGCACCAGTTTTGAAAATTATCTAGATCGGATTGCAAGTCTAAATGGCAGGAAATGTCCTTATACTGCAGGCACAGCTTAACATCATCTGCGTACATAAGTACGCGAGAATGACTTATAATTGAGGGAAGATCATTAATAAATAATGTTAAAAGTAACGGACCCAGATGGCTCCCTTGTGGGACACCGGAGGTAACACGGAAAATTTCAGAAATTGAATTTTTAAAAAGGACCCTTTGTGACCTGCCATTCAGATAACTTGAAATCCATTTAAGTAGATCAACTGAAAAACCTAAAAGGTCAAGTTTTTGAATGAGAAGTAAGTGATTTACAGAGTCAAATGCTTTACTAAAGTCAGTGTAAATGACGTCTGTTTGAAAACTACTATTGAAGCCTTTTATCTTAAGTGTGTCAACTCTTTGCTAAACCAAGGTGATTTATTGGAAGTTGACGGATAGTACCACGGAACACAGGAATTAAAAAATGAGTTTATTGCAGTGTAAAAAACATTAACTGCATATATCGGACATATTAATGCATAGGTAAAGATCAGACCAATTAAAGCCAGAAATAAAATTATTTAGCCTCAGAAAGTCTGCCTTGCGAAAACAATGTGTTCGTTTGGATTTTTCTGATTTTTCTTCTATAACTCTACCCGTATCAAATGAAAGTTCGAATGTTGGGTGATATGAATCTTCACGTTGCGTGAGTGGTGCTACTCTGGACAGAAACTCACCTTCAGGATTTGATACAAAACACAAATCAAGTAGGCGACCTAATGAATTTCGAACATGGTTTACTTGAGATAGAGATATGTCAAGCAGGCCATCAATAAAATCATGCTGTGCTATAGGTAGTAAGATATTCGATCCATCCTCAGTCGACCAAGTAACTCCAGGTATATTAAAATCACCTAGAACTATCAACTGATCCCTATCGGAAAGCTTATTTGCAACGGACTTAATGACGGATAGGTGATTTAAATAATCAGGAAGTTCAGACAACGGCGGAATATATGAGCAAGTTATGAATATAAAGTTACCAGGAAGCGATAACTTTACACAAATAAATTCAATGGTATTGAATTCATCAAAAAATAACTCCTCAGACGGGAGGTTTGAATCAACTCCAATTAAGACTCCACCTCCCCGTCTAGAGGGACGGTCATACCTATATATTGTGTACTTACCTGGAAAAACTTCGGAGCTAAAGATCTCCGGCTTTAACCAGGTTTCTGTGAACACAATAATATGAGATGCAAAGGAGAGGCTATCGGAATACAATTTAGTAAGTTTGCTGCGCAAACCTCTTGCATTCTGATAGGAAAGTAGGAGGTTAGAAGTTAGTTTTTTGAAATTGGTACACTGGTTTGGCCTCGACTAGGAAGTTTTACTCCCACGGGCCCCTTCTTCTTTATCTTAGCCTCTAACTCTTTTACAACCATATTATCCGGCCAAAAGTCGCCCGAGCATATGGCTTCAAAAAGCTCGTTAGCGACAGTTATCTTGAAAGATGAAATGTCTCTAGCATAAGAAAACTTAAACTTTTCCACCTTTACACTATTACAATCGGCTTTAGTTTTGTCTTGTAAATAAGACAATACATCAGAAGATGTTTGATCAGGGGAAAGCCGAGAAACGAAAATTTGTTTCTTGAGTGGAACCACTGAAAGGGATTTTGGTGGAGCAGACATTGCTTCTGCCAAACCAACTTGAGCCGGTTGTCCGGACTCAGTAGTCCCTTGTGGTGGAGATGCTACATTCTGAGAGATAGGTGGATCCACTAATTGTGAAACCACTACGGACAAATCGGAATTCTTAGAAGTCCCTGGTTGCATGCATTCTGAAACGGATAGTTCGGATACCGAATGTTTTTTAGCTGCCGATCTTAGCAACATTTGAGGGTTTGCTGAAATCGGCTGCTGATCCGCCGGAATGCTCTGTTGTTTTTTTGATTTCGGTTGCGGGGTGTTCCCCTTTTGCTCCTTACCACCAGCGGCCTTTTTGCGCTTAGGGGACTCTTCTAATAGCTTACGACTATTAAACTGCGAGTCCAGCGCAGAGAGGAGATCATCAGCTCGGCGAAAACTATCTCTAGCAACACCGAAACAGCTAATCAGCCCCATCAGGCCGCCTTTAGTTTGGCGCATGAACGATTTCATCTCGTTCGCAACCTCGACACAAGCATCACAACAAAACTGCAAATTGGGCCCCTTTGATAGGTCATCACTTGTCCTGCCAGTAAAACCGGCGCACTTGGTGTGCACCATATTTTCACACATCCAGCAAGTCATATTCGACTGGTCAGCCCTGATTACGAGGCTGCATTTCTTGCAGAAGCAGACTAAATTTTTATTATTCATTTTATTTATTGGGACCACTGTACCAAGAAAGCGAATTGAAATTTATAAGCGAGCAGTTATAAGTACCGCAAGAGCGCAGAAACCGCACGCTTAGAACTTTCAAAGCAAAGAGAGCAAGAGAGCGGGAGCGTAACTAAGTTAAAGTGCATGCACAAAAGAGAAAACGTTGTGGATAAAAGAAAAGAAAACACAGATAAGAATTACGAAAATAAAACAATTAATTAGTATTAAATACAAAGTGCACTCGCGAAGCGAACGGAGTATAAATTTATGTTTAAATAAGAGGATTAACTAAAGTTTCAGCCAAAACTAAAAATATGTTTAAAGTAACATCTAAAATGCAAAATTAAATAGTTCTACTGTAAACCTATTACATAAGAAAAGTGGGATATTCGGGTTATCCTCTGCTAGCGAAGCTGCGGGCACCCTGCTAGTATATATATATATGAAGGTATGTGCCTATCGACCGAAGTGTTTCCCTCACTTCCGAGGATTCCCACGATCAAATTGTTAGACTTGACGACACATCAATGGGCAGAGATTGCTGCCAGCGCAGTTTTTTTTGTCCTCAGTCGGTGTCGCTGGCGAAAGAATCGGGGACCTAGTATAGTGCAAAAAGGTGAAGCCGAGGATTAACGGTACCAGGAGTCCTTTATAATCGGGTCCAGCGCTGGAATCTGGATAAGTCGTTCACAGGGAGTTTATCCGTCAAGATCAGTGAGATCAGGAACGTCACGGACATCAAGCAATAGGGTGAGGTTGGGTGGAACGTTTATCCGCGCTAGGCGTAAAACAAAAGGAACGGCTACGCAGCTTTCTGGCGTGAGCCTGGATTGTCAGCTCGAACTGAGCGAAACCCTAGTTGGACCGTTCAGGACAGAGCAAGTCGTCCTGAAAGCAAGGTCTGTTCACCCTAGTCTGAGAATGGTCATCACGAGTATTACCAGCAGCCAGTGGAATCAGCGCGCGAGCACACCGAGACCAGCCAAACCACACACCCGCTGTAATACATTTTTGTGGGATGAACACACAATTTTCTAAGCTAGCCGCACGAATCACGTAGCGAGAAGATTAAATATATCAATTTGTTACATCTGGCGTCCAAAGTGATTTTTTCAACCGTGAGAAAACAAAATTAAAATGGCAGAGAGGACGACATGAGAAAGGCGTTGTCGGAATATTATTCAGAAACAGAGAACGATTCGATATCTGGGCAGAGCTGGATGCAGCATACTGCGTCAGAGCCGGCCCAAACATCATTTTAACGAACGTCGAAGGGGAAGAAGATTCGGGGCAACCAGGAAAACGGTCATCACCACACCAAGTCCAACGACAGTAGGCAGCCGAGCAGGTCAATGGACACCACCCCAACAGCAACAGAGATAACCAAACAAGACCGTATGGAGCCGCAGGAGGCCTGTCGAAAATGAGGTGGAAACGGACACTGGGCTCGAGGATGTCGAGACCAACGGTAGTTGTTCTGCTGGGTATGCGGCAAAGTGGGCGTCAGGAACGTCGAATGCTGCCAACGATCGGGAAATGGCCAGTGACCTCAGCCTCTCCAAACTAACTGGCAGTCTAATCGAGGAGTAGCAGCAGTTGTCTGCAGCGGGGATGATTGGTAAGCACATCTACAAAGCCACCATCGATACTGGAGCATCGCCAAGCTTCGTTAGTGTAGAATTGGCGGACAATCTTGCTACTCTAGGAAAGATTACAAATAAAAGACGGCAAGTTAGGTTGGCAGATGGAAGATGCGGCGGCATAAGTGCTCAGCTCGAGGTGGAGGTCAAATTCGGCGATAAACAATTAACCATGAGCCTGTTGATTTTACCAGGAGTATTGGATCCGTTGATATTGGGATGAAACTACCTTACACAAGTCGGGGCCGAAATAAAGCACACGAGATCACAGAACCAGCAAGAAACCTACGCAATGGAGGGCTCGAGGAGATCTTATCGGTAGCAGTCGTTCAACAGGCAAGCAAGTTAACGACACTACAACGTTTTGAGGATCATAGCTGGTAGACTTCATAACAATGACGGGAACATCAAATATAAATAAATATACAGATAAAAATAAAAGATGACAGGCAGTGATATTACCCCAAGAACCCAAAAATCCAAGGGAAAATCAACGTAAAGGTGGACGTGCTTCTCCAAATGGGGTTCATCGAGCACTCAAAGAGTCCATACAGCTCCCCAATCGGATGGTGAAGAAGAAGATGCAATTGGAGACTGTGCGTCGACTTCAGACAGATCAACGCGAAGTCGGTAAAGGATGCCTACCCAATGCCCGCATAAACTACATCCTAGATCAACTAAGAGAAACGCGGTACAGCAGCAGTTTCGACCTGAAGAAAATAGCAGGCAATACACGGCTTTCACAGTGCCAGGGACTCCAATCGGCGTCAGCAACATTTCAGCGGGTTTTGGACCCAGAAACCAGGATGACATAATAGTGATCAGTCGCACACTAGAAGAACACAAGGAAAATCTAAGAGAAGTATTCCTGCGTCTAAAATAAGTGAACCTGAGGCTGAATAAAAAAAAATGCCAATTCCTTAAGATGGAACTGCTGTACCTGTGTCATCGAGTGACTTGCGAGGGAATAGGAACAGATCCGGAAAAAGTAGCAGCCATCGCCGAACAGGAGCTACCCTCGACCCTTAAAATACTCAGGCAATATCTAGGAGTTGCGTCCTGGTACCGCCGATTTGTACCAGATTTTTCCAGAATCGTCAAACCCTCGTCAAATTACCTGATACGCAATGGAAGCAAGTGGGAGTGGACATTAGAGCACCAGATGGTATTTAAAGAAGTAAAAGAAAGACCCGGTGCTAGTAGCAGTAGTAGACTTCAGTAGTAGACTTTAGTAGAACTTTCATCCTACAAACAGACGCCAGCGACTACGGCATTGGAGCAATACTAACCAAGGTCACCGAAGAGTAAGAAAAGGTAATCTCCTACTCAAGCCGACCACAGAATATCGAGGAAAAAACAACGAAAAAGGAGTGCCGTATCTGGAAGGTTACCACTTTAAAATGGTAACCGACCACGTGGCTCAACAGCATCGAAAGCCCTTCAGGAAAGATTACCAAATGGGCCCTGGAGTTACAGCAATACGACTTCGAGATAGCGTACAGAAAGGGTCAGCTAAACGTGGTGGCCGTCGTCTTTTCAAGACAACCATTACCAGAGACGCTACGAGGCTTAAAGGAGGAGACGGCGCCAATAGTTTCAGGAGGGTGCAGCTAAATCAAGGACAGGGGCAAAGAGATAAGGATCCAGCTGCAGAAGTACCCGGACTATGTGATGGAGAGGTGAGACACTATATAGAAATATACCACACAGAGCGTTATATATATATATTTATATAATATATATATATTTCTCGCTACGATAATCCGTCATGAAGGAAAACCACGACGCACCATCGGCGGGACACGTAGGAAGCCGAAGGACAATGGCACGGTTGGCAGCCTGATACTACTGGCCAGACATGCATAGAGAAGACCGAGCACATATGCGAAAATGCCAGACTCAAGTGCCAGAGAAACCATGGACCACGGAATGCGCAGACTTTGTCGGTCCTCTACCACGATCTACGCACGGCAACCAAATGCTGCTGGTCCTGATAGATAGATTTTCGAATTGGACAGAACTGGTGCCCCTACGCAGTGCGACAGCCGAGACGCTCAAGAAGGCGTTTAGGGAGCGTATAATCGCTAGGTACGGGGTCCGAAAGGCGGAAGGGAACTCTAGGCACTGGACGAATTACAGAGACCCAGGAAGAAAACGCCAACAAACTGAGGGAGGTCGTTGATATCGTACGACGAAATATGGAAAATGCATCCCAGGACCAAGCCAGATACTACAATCTGAGGAGGAGGCAGTGGACGCCAGCGGAGGGTGGCTTAGTGTGGGCCATAGACCACCACCCACCACCACCACTAGACCCAAGGTACGATGATCCTTACCAGGTTGTGGATTTCGTCTCTCCAGTGATCTGCAAAATACGCCACGCATTGAAAGAAAGAGCGGACGGTTCACATTGGAGAGCTTAAGCAGCAACAAGCACACACTTCAAACGAGCAGTCGGCGGACACGGAGGAGTAACTACAGATCCAAGGCGACAGGATTATGCGTCAGACCGAAGCGATAGTCATCCTAACGCCACACAGGAATGATATACAGTTGGATTTCACATTGATCCGGACTGCGAATCATCGCAATTAGGCGTCAGCCCGAAGCGAGAGTCATCCATACGCTACGCAGAGCGGATAATCACAAGGATATGAACAAGGGTGTAGGAAGAACCAGTCCGCGAGGCAACAGGATTCAGCTTCGGGCATTCGCCAAAATCATCCGTGATTACGCCAGGTGGAAAGAACAATTACAAAGACGGCACAACGATATGGTTAACGTGTAAGAAATCCAGACCGTAAGGCAACAGATTTCAGCGTCGGGCATTCTACAGAGTCATCCGTGATTACGCCAGGCGAAAAAGACACGTACGAGAACGTTACTGGATACGGTTAACATATACGGCACAACAACAGTAGCAAAGCCATATATAATTCAAGGATATATGGCTACCCCAGGGGTACCCTAAGGATATCCCAAGGATACCCCAAGGATACCCCAAGGATACCCCAAGGATACCCCAAGGATACCCGCAAGGATACCCCTTGGATACCTCAAAGATACCCTCAAGGATACCCGCAAGGCTACACCATCCGTCATGAAGGAAAACCACGACGCACCATCGGCGGGACACGTAGGAAGCCGAAGGACAATGGCACGGTTGGCAGCCTGATACTACTGGCCAGACATGCATAGAGAAGACCGAGCACATATGCGAAAATGCCAGACTCAAGTGCCAGAGAAACCATGGACCACGGAATGCGCAGACTTTGTCGGTCCTCTACCACGATCTACGCACGGCAACCAAATGCTGCTGGTCCTGATAGATAGATTTTCGAATTGGACAGAACTGGTGCCCCTACGCAGTGCGACAGCCGAGACGCTCAAGAAGGCGTTTAGGGAGCGTATAATCGCTAGGTACGGGGTCCGAAAGGCGGAAGGGAACTCTAGGCACTGGACGAATTACAGAGACCCAGGAAGAAAACGCCAACAAACTGAGGGAGGTCGTTGATATCGTACGACGAAATATGGAAAATGCATCCCAAGACCAAGCCAGATACTACAATCTGAGGAGGAGGCAGTGAACGCCAGCGGAGGGTGGCTTAGTGTGGGCCATAGACCACCACCCACCACCACCACTAGACCCAAGGTACGATGATCCTTACCAGGTTGTGGATTTCGTCTCTCCAGTGATCTGCAAAATACGCCACGCATTGAAAGAAAGAGCGGACGGTTCACATTGGAGAGCTTAAGCAGCAACAAGCACACACTTCAAACGAGCAGTCGGCGGACACGGAGGAGTAACTACAGATCCAAGGCGACAGGATTATGCGTCAGACCGAAGCGATAGTCATCCTAACGCCACACAGGAATGATATACAGTTGGATTTCACATTGATCCGGACTGCGAATCATCGCAATTAGGCGTCAGCCCGAAGCGAGAGTCATCCATACGCTACGCAGAGCGGATAATCACAAGGATATGAACAAGGGTGTAGGAAGAACCAGTCCGCGAGGCAACAGGATTCAGCTTCGGGCATTCGCCAAAATCATCCGTGATTACGCCAGGTGGAAAGAACAATTACAAAGACGGCACAACGATATGGTTAACGTGTAAGAAATCCAGACCGTAAGGCAACAGATTTCAGCGTCGGGCATTCTACAGAGTCATCCGTGATTACGCCAGGCGAAAAAGACACGTACGAGAACGTTACTGGATACGGTTAACATATACGGCACAACAACAGTAGCAAAGCCATATATAATTCAAGGATATATGGCTACCCCAGGGGTACCCTAAGGATATCCCAAGGATACCCCAAGGATACCCCAAGGATACCCCAAGGATACCCCAAGGATACCCCAAGGATACCCCAAGGATACCCGCAAGGATACCCCTTGGATACCTCAAAGATACCCTCAAGGATACCCGCAAGGCTACACCAAGGATACCCCAAGGACACCCCAAGGATAACCCAGGGATACCCTAAGGATAACCCAAGGTTACCCCTTGAAGAAGCAGCGAACCGCAGCAACCAAAGTGCCACCGTGATCTGACGAAATGAACAGTTTGTATGTTTTACGAAGTAAGGGGGAAAAAGGTACAGCAAAGAGAGTTGTGCCGTAAGAGAGCAAGCGCCCCAGGGAAAGGACATAACAATGACAAGCGATCGGGCAATCAGTCAACATGAGCAGTGTGGTAACGAGCTCCGAAGCGCACAGGAGGATGGCCGCCCAGCAGGAACCCACTCCGGGGCAAGGATGGAGGCTTAGTATCCGGGAATCGGCGTTGCAGGAGCAGCAACAAAACACAGAGGAGAAGGCCCAACGGAAGACCAAGCTCGTACGGACCACGTGGAGCCGGCGACGCGATGGCACGCCCAGCTGCCAGAGGCGGAGGAGTGGCGGCTGTGGGAGGACCTGGTGGCGGAAGCGAGTTAGGACCCGGTGGTAGACGCGTGGAAGGTCCCGCCGACGCCCAGATATGCCGAGGAGCCCAGTCCGGGCCGGAAGGACGAGGACAAATTCTGGCCGCCGTCTCCTCCACTGGGCCGTCCACGTCAAAGGTGACGACATCACCGGAGGAGCCGTTGGAGAAGGGACCGTGGGTGTCACCCTAACCCGAGGTCACCCGTTGACCCACGCTGCAGCGGAAGCACTCGACGCCGAAGGTATCGCGCCCGCGGTCGCAATTCACATGGCAGGTGTCGGCTCCGTAGGAAGGAGGTTGGCGCGAGGTGGCCAGAAGGGATTGGCCGGACGGAGTCGAGGAGGCACTTGCGGTCGCAACGGCACGGCAGAAAGGCGCCAGGCGAGGCGTCCCAGTCACCCAGGGCGGACGAAGATACCGGGTGAGAGAAAGAGTAGCCGGCATCCCGGTCATCACCCAATAAAAAAGAACAAAAAAACAAATAAACCACAAAAACACAAAACTGTTGATTTGGTGACGGGGTATGGGGTTAAAGGAAAATGAGGGACATACATTGTCGGCACCAGCAACCTGAAAAAAAAGAAAATAAGTTAAACGTATGCAAGGAAACGCGTTGAGGTCATAGTAATTACCTGATGGTGGGGCGAATTATGATGCTAAGCTAGAGAATTAAATTCCTCTCTGCGCTCTCCAGTATGCCGAAGGGCAACTGAAGGGCATAAGGAGAAAATCAGAAAAGGAAAAGCGAAAGAAAGTCTGAAACACCAACCAAAATAGAGGAATTTTGTTGCATCACTTTAGCCTAGGGAAGGGGCGCCTTGATTTGTAGCCAACCGATTGTCATTGGACGGTAATGGCGATTGATGGACACACACAATACTTTAAATATCGGAGAAGGTTCACAGCACAGAACATCGCTACCATCCGATTGCAACGATGCACTACTTCAGGGTATTGAAATGAGCTGGAAAGCCGATCGGGATTGCGATAGAGTGACCAGACGACGAAGGAAAGGAGATACCGAGAACGCGAAGCATCATGAGGGAAACATCTTGGGCGGGTAATTCAAGAAGAAAGGAGATACTAAAAACACGAAACGCTTAAGGGGGAACATATTGGCTGGAAAATTCAAGAAGGAGCTGTGAGCGTCGAGGGCACCATTCGGAGGATAAAGAAGACTCAAACGCTCCAAGGATGTACAAGGATAACAGCCGAGGAAGATTCGCAAGTCTTATTTCGTTTCCGAAGAAAGGGGGGAATGTGAGAAGATAAATAAAGCCGGACAAATAAAAACGAAGATCGAGAGCACGAAAGCCTGGCAGTTGGTGGATACGCAGGAAACGCGCGTAGTAACGACACTGCAGAAGAAGGAATGGTTCGAAAACTCGACATACTATTCGCACATGTCAATGGTGGTGAAACTTGCGGGCATTATTATAACCGCACAACTAAAATTATTGTACAGTAAATTGCAGAAAAAATGAGCACTTTCCTCATGAAAATTTAATTTTTTACACCCTTGCAGAGGGTATTATAATTTTGGTCAGAAGTTGGCAACGCAGTGAAGGAGACGTTTCCGACCCTATAAAGTATATATATTCTTGATCAGGATTAATAGGGGAGTTGATATAGCCATGTCCGTCTGTCCGTCTGTTTCAATACCGTTTGCGAGCTCAGTTTAAAAGCTAGCGATCTGAAACTTTCACACTCATCCTAAAACATGTGTACGCAGATCAAGTTTGAAAATCGCCCCGATAAGACGGCTATATCCTATAGCTCCCATAGGAACAATCGGATATATCTTGCAAGAATTGCTGAAATTTCGCGCAGTGTAAAAGCTATTGACATGAATCTTTCCGAATCGTATTTTTTATGCATTCCTTGATCAGCGCGTGCTGATCGGACGTCTATATCCTATAGCTCCCATAGTAACAATAGGGTGAAATCGGTCCAAATTAGATGTTTTATATAATATTTCGCGCAGTGTATAAGCTATTGACATAAATTTTTCCAAGTCTTATTTGTTTACGCATTCCTTGATCAGGGTAAAAGCGCTTGCCGATCGGACGTTTATATCTTATAGCTTCTGTAGGAAAAATTGTTAAGTGCTGCGAAAATATCCCTCTTTTTCCTATTTGTATACGACATTTTTTCATTTATTTGTATGAGCTTGTGTTCTTCATTTAATGAATACCAATTTTGAACTGAACTTAAGGCTAACATAAAATGGTATTCATAGCGGCCACGCAAATATGCTGTGTTTGCCGGCTACGCATAAGCGACCGGCCAGACGCTATGTCAGCATTTCGGCCGACGATGGCTTTATTCCCTCAGGAATAAGGCCGCTCTCGGCCCACCCTATTTGGGCGATCTCTTAATTGGCCCGTCGATTTCTTGGCCTGGGTGACTCGTTGATAGGTTAAGCCGACGCAAATTAACGCGCAACACGTTGCACAGTGGTTCCGCCTCAGGCCAAAAATCAAAAAAAGTGATAACAACGAATAGAAAAAAATTGAAAGCAAATTTTCTCTAAAATGTTCAAACTTCTTGAAACCGGTTTTGTCTGGAAATCTAATGGGACTTTATAAAAATAGAATGCAAAGCGTGATCATGTGAAAATTTTTGCAGCGCAAATGTACTTAGCAAGAATTTTTACAAAACAAAATTGCGCTTCAAAGTGGTCAAACGTTTGATATAGTGATCCGATTTTCATTATTCAAAATGTATTTTGAAGTTGAATGTATTTACTTTAAATGTATATATTAAGAATTAAATATATCCTGCAAATTTTTTAGTGAAATTAACAAAATCGATTTAATATTTTTTGTGAATTTTGTGAACGTCTTTTTTATGTTTACCTAAAGTTTTAGTAGTGTTCCCCCCCGATTCCCCCATATATATTATGTTCATTGTATTAATCAGAGTTTTTACTTAATAAAAGTGTTTAAGTCAGCTGCAGAAACTTGCAGAGGTGTGTGAAACAATCAATAATCTAACGCATCTTTTTATTTCTTCAAGGACAAACTTTTCCAGCAGAGCCCCTGTGTTTGTTTTGTGTGTTTGTCGTCGTCTTTACTTGTGGTTTACATTGTGTATAAAAACTTCGTAATATTTAAAAATTGTTGTTTTTAACTTTTAATTTCATAGGAAACATAAGTCTGTGTGTGTTCGCACGCCTACATATTTTTAATATATGGTGCTCCAAAAAAGGCACACACGCCGGAAAATTACGACAAGTAATTGCTGATGTCCAACAAAATTTAATAAACAACGGCTTTAGAAATAAACTGAATGCGTGTATTCAACCAATTGAACGTAAGAAATCTTCCATTTTACAATATGAGTCTGATTGGCTGACTATAACGGAGTCAATTTTATTGAATAATACAAAAAATGAACCCCAAGAAAATGCGGAAAGTGCTCCACTCGGCCGTAAAAAACTAAATTGTATGGAGTCTTCAACGAGGACTAAGCGTCGGCGTATAGCTCAACTGGTTGAAATTGATGAGACCGCTGTCTCTGCATTACGGAACGAAAATCAAAACAAAAACAAGAAAGGAGAGCTAACTTCGGGCGGAGCCGAAGTTGATATACCCTTGCAGAATATTCATATTATATAATGCATTCAAAATACTCATAAAAATCCCAACTTCCTAACTTTAAAAACCCCAAAGTTATGGCATTTTCAATCGTGCAGTTATATGGCAGCTATAGGATATAGTCGGCCGATCACTATAAAATTTGGTAAATCGGATTGATTGGCCAAATATAAAACCCATAGAAAATCCCAACTTCCTAACTTTAAAAACACCAAAGTTATGGTATTTCCTATCGTTATATGGGAGCTATAGGATATAGTCGGCCGATCCCGGCCGTTCCGACTTATATACTGCGTGCAAAGGAAATAAGAGTGTGTGCAAAGTTAAACCTTAAAACTGAGAGACTAGTTTGCGTAGAAACAGACAGACGGACGGACAGCGGTCAGTAGGACATGCTTATATCAACTCAGGAGGTGATCCTGATCAAGAATATATACTTTTTGGGGTCGGAGATGTCTCCTTCACTGCGTTGCACACTTTTGACCAAAATTATAATACCCTCTGCAAGGGTATAAAAAGGACAATTTAAAATTATTTCCCTCGCTTAATAGCTTGCTTGAGGAGACATCCTAAAATTTTTGCATAATTTTGAAGTTAGTAAATTTTGTTTAGTTTTTAAATGGCTCATAAAATGTTATTGTTTAATTATTTGTTAAATTTTTTATTTGGGGTTAATTAGTTGGCGGATTTTTTCAACTACAAACACTATTTACGAAGATTGGTAAAACTTTCAGCACTCTAATGCCATTAAAAGCAATTTTGTCCACGCTTCCATACAAGCGGAACCACAGTGCATTGGCACTATCTGATGTGTCCGATAGCTGTTGACGTTTTCCCTGAACCTTTTGATGTGTTCCAGGTTACGCTCACTCAAACGGTGAAAGTATGGAAGGCTAAGGACGTTGTGCTCCATACTAATATTCAGGAAAGGCTAGCTAGCTACTCCAGGGGCCCCTTTTCCGGGCTGCGTCATAATTGACATATCGAGTCTCGTTAACCGTGGCACATTCGGTAAAGGTGATGAGGTGTGTGAATCGTATGTGAACATAGGTGCCGTTGTCCTCACGCACGGGAGCCGGTCGATCGTTTACGATGATAATCCCTTCGTCGACGTAGGTAATAGGTTGCAAGTCGCTTTGCAAGTCCATTGCATTCTGCCACTACGTTGTCTACTAGCCGTAGCATCGTGTCGTGATGCGAAACGGGAAAAAAAAGTAATAGTAAAAATAGTAAAGGTAGTAATAGGCTACCTTAATATTTGGAAATTTGATAATAAAATGCAAAATATTAACGGACTGTAAGATTTTAACGGACGCAACGGACAATACATCTTTAATAAGAGTATCGGTGGTCTCCTCCATCTACACATTTTTCCACACTTGGATTCACAACATTGACCTTTGCAAAAGCTATCGCCATTATTAACATTTACAGCTCCATTGCAATTATCCTATTTCGAGATAATAACATCTCGTGTCAATTTGGGATTTTTTGGCTGACCTCAGTTGTTGATTGACGGCTGTGGAAATTTTGTTAATTTGGGCTTTTGTTAATCATGAGCCGTTTTCAAATCCTCAATTGTTCTGGACGCAACCGGTTGTACCACAGCAAACTTTTAGAACTTGTCTATATAGGTGAGGAAGCACTTTTTATGTGTGGAAAAAATGTCTACATGAAACAATTCTCTCGTATGAGAAGGGATCGGTGTTTCGCCTAAATCTTGCTTCTTCGGGTGCCTATCATATTTAGCCCTGGCGCACGTTTTGCAGTTAGTAACAATTTCGGTAGCTAACTTAGTCATTTTTGGGAAGTAGTACTAGGTGAGCACCTGCTTCACGTTCTCTTGGGCAGCTCTATAGGCCCTATTATGTTCAGCCGTGAGAATTTCTCTTCTTTCGCCGACCGCAAAAATGTCTGTTACACGATTCTTGCAATGCCAGAATTTTGTGCCCGGAAATCGCCGAACTAGTACGTCCTATACCATTGCGAGAGTTAACTATCGTTTCCCTGTGGTGGCCGAAAATCGTCAACTTCTGGTCAATGTATATCAATAAATCTTTATTCAAAAAACAACACCGTGCAGTTCAAGTTCCAATCTTTAAGGGAATTTTGTTATGGCATGATGGTTCGCTGGGAACCTCCGCCCGGAAACCTTATTTGTATTACATTATATATATGTGTGTGTGTGTTTATGCTTATATGCTAAAAAAGTAGCTTTTAGATACAAATGCTTGAGCGGGAGTTCGTCACATCCTGCCTCTTGCTGACGATGCGATTTTAGCGGGGAATTTATATAGAGCGATGAACGGCTAGCTGCCGGTCATCGTTCAGATGCGAGGTAGCTCGGGGAGGTTTAGGCGGCGGTACCGATAGGGTAACTCCTCCCCCCGAGAATGGAGCGATGGCCACATCTGTGGTATATCCAGAGCGACATTGTGTGGAATGGTGTTGGGAATGAAGGTGGTCATTGACTTCCTTAATTTCCAAAGTACTCCCAGTGTTATCGAAAGTATTAATAATATTACATATAAGGCTGTAAAATGTCGTTCCTGAGTTCTTTGAACGACGATAACGTTATTGGTGTGTTTAACGTCTTCAAGGTGAAGGGTTTCAAGGTTGAGGTCCATTTTTGTACTATTAATGGTTACCTCCCATGCCATCGTTGTTATAAGCTTCATCCTTTTTCTTTCTCTTCCACAATTTGGTCGCTTTAAGTGATTCCGTTTATTTCCAGTGAACATTTTTTGAAATTTAAAGCAACAGCTCCAGAAATCTTTACATCTTCTCCGCAAGTGTTGTTTACTGTTAAATTTCTGGCGTTAAAAATAAATACATGTTGGTCCTCTGGTGCAATAATTATTTCCCTTTCCTTGATATCTATTGAATCGCAAATTGATGATTTATTCTTCAGTATGTTAACTAGGCATTGTTCTCCTTTAGCAGCGCACCTAACTCCTCACTCTCGCAAATTTACACCTCTCTAAGTTTATTACATTGTTTATTAATAAAACGTATCCTATCGTTACTTATTGCTTCAAATTTAGGAATTCTTAGTAAAAATGTCTTGTTTATTGTGTGAACAGCGCATAATTTAGTATATCGTCATCAGCCCTAGGAAAGTATCGATAAGTCCCTTTTAGTAGTGTTACCAGACTTATAATTTTAGGCAGTCGAAATAGAGTCGTACTCCTGAGCAGAACGTGTTAAGTTACAATTTAGTATGTAATATATATTCAACCTAATTATCCCTTAATAAACCTACACCACTCGAAAAGCTACCCTTTTACAGTTCAGAAGTAGGATTAGTGTAGTTGGATATGTGTGAAGCAGAGGAGTTGTGCCAAAAACTCTAAGAAAAGTAGCGAGAATCGTCGGCGTGGAAAGTTTGTAATGGGATATGTTCCCAAAGGTCTATGTGACAACGGAAATTGCAGATTACGGATGTGTTCCAGTTCTACGTGGCAGGCGGTTTCAAGCGAAACAGATCGGGAGTCTTAGTGAACCCGTGGACTCAAGCAAAGGAGTAAGATAAGGATTCTTAGTGAGCTTGTGGCCGCAGAAGTCTCAAGAGCAGCAGAAGTCTCAAGAGAAGTCAGAGCACATACACACAAACCAGTTGGGAGTATTGGTAAAGTGAGCAAGCAGATGCACAACTTTGTGAGGTACATATAGTTGTCTCGCTTGCACCTAGTAGTCAAAATACCAATAATTGCCAGAAATGCCGAAGATAGCAGAACTTAAGTGCGACGTATTAAGATTCCTGCTAAGATCTAGAAACGCGTCAGTTTCGGGCACGAGAGCAGAATTGGTTCAAAGATTAATAGAATTTGAACAATCAGAGGACGCCGAGCTGCCAGCATCAGTGGGGTTCACCATGCAGCAAGAAGAAGCGATGTCAGCTCAGTCAGCGGCAATTTCTCAATTGCAAAACGAAATGAAGGAACTAAAGGACATGCTAGCTCAATTAGTTACCGTTCAAATGGGAAACGCAGCACCTGCACAGGCAGAAAATTATCAGCAGCAACGGCAGCCAATAATCGATTTGAATATCGACGACATCAGCAACGAGAGGAACATTCCTGTACAGGCTACCAACAACGTGAGGCAAGCTTCAGTCAAGGAAATTGCCAACACCTTGCCAGAATATGATCCCAGCGACGACAGCGCCATTTCAGTCGATCAGTTCATCGATCGTGTCAACAAAGTGGTTGATGCCTACCAGTGGGACGAGAAGTTCCTGTTACTTGCCATTTATACCAGGCTAAAAGGTCCAGCCAAGATGTGGCTAGATTCATCACCCGTTCTACATACTAGGTGGAAGGACTTCGCCGATGCTATACAGGACGAGTTCGGTGCCAATCCAGACGAAGCAGAAGTGCATTTCAACATGGCCAATGCAACCAGGCGATCAAAGGAGATGGTAAAGGAGTACTGTTTCAGGATGTCAGCCCTTGGGGTGCGGTACAAGCTCAGCGAGGCAGCGATCATCAGATATGTTCGCTCAGGTCTACAGCATCGAGAATTGCAAAATAGTATGGCAGCTATTCATTTCTCAACAATGAAACAACTTCGTGATGCAGCCGAGTCTTATTTTCATTCCAGAGGTAGGCCGAGTACAACCCAGAAACAATATTCAACGAAAGCCAACAACTTTGAGCAGAAGCAAGACACCGAAGTAAAACCGCCAAAGTCGAAGGAATCCCTGAAGTGTTACAATTGCGGAGAAATGGGGCACTTTGCTAATTCGTGTCCAAAGGAGAGGAAAAAATCACGCTGTACCAAATGCAACAAGTTCCACGAGCCAAACGGATGTTGCCAAGCTACGAATGTCATGCGTTTGAGAGCCGCAAATCAGGACAATCTATTTACCCGGAAAATCTGCGTACACTCGCACAATTACAGCGCTTTCATCGACACAGGTAGTCAAGCCAGTCTCATCCGACAAGCAGTTGCCGAGCAAATCAACGCCAAGCGCCACAAGTGCTCTATGAAGATAAGAGGCATTTGCGGAGGTTCACGAATTCTCACAGAAGCAATGACTGTGGATATAGGAATCGATGGGAAGACGATCACAGCAAAGGTGTATATAGCGGACGACGATCTATTGCTAGAGGATTTTCTATTGGGACAGGACGTCATCATCTCCGGTCATCTCGAGCTCAACTTTGAGTCAGGCGAGTCGAAAATACAACGAGCAGTCCATCAGCCGACAACCCCTGTAAATGCTACCAAGACCAAAAAGCTTCTGGAAAATTTTCAGAGCGAGAAGGAAAGTGAGCAAATGCGCAGCTTACTGGAGAAGTTCGCCGATGTTTTCTCGACAGGATTGGAAGGCTTAGGAAAGACAAGCGTGGTCAAAGCACACATCACCGTCGAAAGTTTCCGAGCCAAAGAAGGAAATCGTTAGCAGAATGGTCGACGAGCTGCTAAAACAGGATATAATCACGATGTCAAGGTCAGAGTACGCCAGCCCGGTGGTGCTCATCAAGAAGCCGAATGGTAGCGATCGCATGTGCGTCGATTACCGCCGCCTGAATAAGCTGATAAAGAAGGAGAATTTCCCAGTGCCGAACATCGAAGAGCGTCTGCAGGGGGCGAAAAGATTTAAGTACTTCTCATCCCTGGATCTCAACAGTGGATACTATCAGATAGAGATAGCACCAGAGAGCCGAAAGTATACAGCCTTCATCACCACAGAGGGATTGTACGAGTTCAAGCGACTTCCGTTCGGATTGAAGAACGCACCTGCAGTTTTCAATAGACTCATGGCAGAGTTACAGAAGAGGGTGCAGAAAGGCGATATGATACACTACATGGACGACATCCTTATTGGCAGCCAAACATTTGATGAGATGTACGAGAAGCTTGCTAGGATCCTGAAAGTCTTAAAGGAGTGCGGATTAACGTTAAACCTGAACAAATGTGAGTTATATAAGCAGTCAATAACATTCCTTGGTCACCAGATACACACAGAAGGAATCAGTCCTGGAGAAATTAAGACGAACGCCATCAGAATGTTTCCGAAACCAGCAAATGTTACCGATGTGAGAAGGTTTTTGGGTCTCACTGGTTATTTCCGAAAATTTGTTGCTGGGTATGCTATAATATCAGCGCCATTGAGAAGTCTATTGCTCAAGGATAAGATGTTTACTTGGAAAAGGCCACAAGAAGAAGCCTTCGACGAGTTGAAGAATTGCCTAATCTCAAATCCAGTTGTCATTAGTTATCGCCTAGACGCAGAGCATGAACTACATACGGATGCCAGTGCCGTTGGTTTATCCGGAGTATTGCTGCAGCGTGAGTTGGATCAGCTGAAACCAATCGCTTATTATAGCCGAGCTACTTCCAAACCGGAAAAGAACTATCACAGCTACGAACTTGAGGCTCTAGCCGTCGTGGAGTCTTTGGAGCGATTTAAGTATTACATTTATGGCAAGAAGATAAAGGTTATCACCGACTGTAATGTCCTTAAGACGTCGATGGAAAAGAGAGAACTGATACCCCGGATCGCAAGATGGTGGTTGCGTATTCAGGAATTCGACATAGACATCGTTCATCGAGCAGGAACATATATGAACCATGTAGACGCACTCAGTCGAGCTCCATTCGAAGATGCTCGAGAGATGGATACTGCATGTTTGAAGATACCAAATACCATAATCAATAAAGAGGATTGGCTATTTTCTATACAACTACAAGACGAGAAGATCCAGAAAATTGTTGCAGACATGAAGTTGAAAAAGAAAGCTGAATCCGACGAGTACGTGATTGAGCAAGATCGCTTGTTTCGAAAACATAACGACAATTTGTTATGGGTTGTGCCTAAGCAGTTGAGATTCCACATTCTACATGAATGTCACGATAAGGCCGGACATATGAGCACAGATAAGACAATGGCACGAATTCTAAATATGTTTTGGTTTCCCCGAATGCGTAACTATGTAAAAAGCTACATCAAGTCATGTGTGGGCTGTGCGTTTTATAAAACACCAGGTGGACGTTAGGAAGGTCAATACCACTACGATGACATCAAGCCGATCCCCTTTTCCACGATACATATGGACCACCTGGGACCATTTCCAAAGAGTTCCAAGAGAAATGAGCATATTCTCGTGATAGTCGACGCATTCACCAAATTCACCATCGTACGAGCGGTGAAAAGTACAGCAACCAAACATGTCCTGGATGTCCTGCAAGAGGTAACCAGCTACCTGGGAATGCCAGATCGCATTGTCACCGATCGTGGAACAGCTTTTACATCCAAAGACTTCGAGAAGTACTGCAAATCAAACAATGTAAAACATATCTTAAATGCTGTAAGGACACCCAGAGCCAATGGCCACGCAGAGCGAACAAACCGAATCATCTTGTCAATGTTGTTGCCATCGAATGACATCGATAAGCGTTGGGATGACAACATTCGATCAATCCAGTGGAGCATCAATACCATGGTAAATAGTACTACTAAATGCTCCCCATTTCAGCTCCTGTACGGGTATGAACCCCGAGATATTTTGAAGAGCGCCATTACCAACATCATTCAAAGCCAGGACCAAAATATGCTAACAGATGCGGAATTGAAGCAGCTTAGAGCAGATGCTGCGAAAACTATCAACGATCATCGAGCTACTGCCAAGAAACGATACGACGCCAAACATGGGAAGCCAACTGTTTACAGCCTTGGAGACCCTGTGTTGGTCGAGAATGAGCCATTCAGCACGGGCACATCTCGCAAATTGGAGCCTCGCTATAAAGGTCCTTTTATAGTCAACAAGGTCCTGCCGAACGACAGATATCTTGTTGAAGATATCCCTCACGCACAACGGAAGCAAAGACACTACAAATCGGTGTATTCGTCCGACAAGATGAAACGCTGGTGTGAGCTGCCACCAGAGGAGCCAGATGAAGATGACGATTTGGAAGATGATCCACCCCCTGAATCTTGCGAGGGCGCAGAGATTTGTCAGGAGAGGCCGACTGTGAACATCGGATAATTTAGTATATCGTCATCAGCCCTAGAAAAGTATCGATAAGTCCCTTTTAGTAGTGTTACCAGACTTATAATTATAGGCAGTCGAAATAGAGTCGTACTCCTGAGCAGAACGGGTTAAGTTACAATTTAGTATGTAATATATATTCAACCTAATTATCCCTAAATAAACCTACACCACTCGAAAATCTACCCTTTTACAATTGGTACCGGTATGACATGATATAATTGATATTCTACTGGTTTTAATATCGGTACTTTTACACGAAATATTATGTCTATTCTGTTTCTGATAGGATAAACTTCGGAATAATCTGAAGCTTTGCCAATAGAATGCTTTCCGCAATATTATTTAAGTGTTCTGCTAGCATATCAATATTATAACTTATTCTATTTAAATGCTGTATTCTACTGTGTTCTTGCGACAGTTCCCTAAATACATTGTTCTTATAATTTTTATAAACAATTAAATATCTTCCTTTTTGTTGTTTATATGCGTCGTTATATTTTTAAACCTACTAAGGGTCTCTTGATAAAACTGTCTCTGCTCAGCTGCCTCCTCTGTCAAGAATTTTGTGTCGTTATTAAGTTCATTAATCCTATTCCCTATATTCTGTGCATCCTCGGCATCCATTTTCCCCGATACTATTTTTATAACACTTCCTAACCCATTAAAAATTCCTCTCTTCAATATTTTATTGGTGTCAGTGTCTCTAATCTTTCCCTTACTTGTCTCAATTTTCCTTTTATTATTTGGACTGCTTCTCCAGAAAACCTTACATTTTCTACGTCGGTCAATGCCTTTTCCAACTTATCTATGTTAAGCTGATAATTCTTAAAATTAACTACATGGTTAAATACCTTCGACCCCACCGGGACTCTCCCGGTTCCCAGGTTTAACTTTGCGATAATCCCTTCTTCTAACCTCCGAATGTCCAACGTCTGTCCGTGGGTCGAAACATACCTGTAATTTAATTATTATTTCCGATTTTTTTTTCTTAATTTATTTATTTATTTGTGTATTTTCTGTTTTCTTTTCGTCCTACAAGTAACTCCCATGTCTTGTTCAATTTCCTGTGTTGTAAACCTAGGTGTTAACTTATTTCTTCTATTTTCTTTCCTATAAACGATATCTCCTTCTTGTAGCTCTATTGCTTCTTCTCTTTCCTTGTTCAATTTATCCGTTCTCTTTTGCTTTTCCGCATCTAGCTGCTCTTTAACTTTCTTGTAAGTTCCCTCTCGATATTCGTTAAGCTTTTTTAAGTATTCATGTTCTGTCTCAAAGGTTATTTCTTTCTCAAAAATGTGCGTGGTTCAGACTTAATGTCATTTTGATTCTTAATAGTTGATTAAGTATTATGTTTAATTATTCTTCGTTAACTCCCGCTAAGAAATAGGGAACAGCCCTCACATATCGCATCGATATATCGATAGTGACAATGTAAATATCGTTAAGTTTATCACGTATCGCCACTAACAGGCGGGCAGGAAGGCACTGAAATAACAATTGGAAAAGACCGGCAGCAGCAAACTTTGGAGGAATTTGCTACCAAATAAAAAGATTAATTTACAGTCCACTCCTTGTCTTATTCGGAAACGTTTTGGTCCTTCGAGCCGGATGTGCTCAGTCTCGGTGTTTACAAAAACATTTTTTTGTTAAATCCTCATGCTCCTAATTCACAACTTGGTGAAATTCAGACATAACCTCATTGTGCTGCCATGTCTCTACAATCAGTGAACCAACAGCGTGGATTCTGCAAGGCGCAAATCACACGTGCACACGGTCGTGCTTCGGAATTTGTATCAGCCGTAACATCCCTGGACACTTTGGAACATCATCTCCGCCGTATTATGGAAACATTCGACCAGTTCATGAAGCTGTCTGCGGAACTATACTCCCTCTCGGAGGCAGGGGATTGGTTCGAAACGGACGATATGCAGGAATACGAAAACAAGTATTATGAAGTGCACGCCCTTCTATCCAACGCTATAACAGAGAGGAAACGAGCAGCGCCTCATTCGTCCACCCCAATCGCTAACGCAGAGGATCCACTTGAGCGCTTGGCTGCCACGCAAGCACAGCTTGTGGCCTCGCAAACACAGTTTTTAGAGCAGGTTCGAGAGTCACACACCCACACGGACTTAAGGTTTGAGAAAATCCGGATTCCTACCTTTCGAGGCAATTACGAAGATTGGCCTCAATTTTGTGACATGTTCATGGGGTCCGTAGACCGGCGCGAAAACCTCACTAGCTGCCAGAAGTTCCACTACTTGAAATCATATTTGGATGGCGAAGCCCTCAATTTAGTTAAACATATTGCCGTCACCGAAGAAAATTATGTTGAAGCGTGGGATAAGCTGGTAAATCGATACGACAAAAAGCCACTAATAACGCGATCATTTATTGCTGGTTTTTTGGCCTTGCCCAATGTCGCAACGTCTGGAGTGACCGCCCTACGCAAGCTAGCAGACGGAGCAGACGAATCCATTCGCGGATTACACGCGCTGGGCTGTGATCAGCGAGACCCATGGCTAATACACATCTTGCTCCATAAATTGGATATGGAAACCCGACAATCTTGTGCTGAACGCCCAGAGGGATGCTCTAGCGAAGTGAAGATAGAGACATTTTTGGATTTCTTGTTCGCCAGATGCGACGCTCTGGAATCGTGTCAGACTACTCCCAAAACATACGGGAAACGCATCGCCAGCGTACACGTCGCCAGCGATGCCTCGAACTTGTCAGGAAGGGCTTGTGTTCTTTGCACACAGCCGCATTCAATTATGACGTGCACTCAATTTTTATCGTTGGACATACTCAATCGCCGATCAGTTGTAAAGCAAAACAAATTGTGCTTTAACTGTCTAAGCCCCAAACATGTTGCCAGGCAGTGCACTTCGAAATTCAGATGTCGACTCTGCAAAGGATCACACCACACTTTGGTACATCAAGACTCGCAAGGGGAACGTGTGCCCCACCCAACTACTACACCGGAGAGCAGCTCTACAACAACCGAAGCATTGACAACTGGGATTTCGAATTTTTCGGTCGAGACTGCATTTGTTGCTCGTTCGCAGACCCTGATGCCTACCATACTAGCTCAGGTGGTGGACAATTGTGGACGCCAGACGTTTTGCCGAATGCTGCTGGATTCGGGATCCACTATTACTTTGGCCACAGAGGCTTTCATTCAACGCATCGGCGCACCTCGTACACACGCACGTATTTCGGTGATTGGGCTTTCTACACAAGCCGCTGGCGTAACTCGAGGGTGTGCAAAAATAAAATTGCAATCCCGAGTCTCGACGGATGTCCAGCAGATAAAGGTGCTGATTATGAGTTCCTTAACCACGTCAGTGCCAGCAGGAGAATTACACATCAGTAATTGGGAAGCTCTACAAGGACTAGCTTTGGCCGATCCCACCTTCGCCACCCCAGGAGATATCGATGTCATAATCGGATCGGATCAACTATGGAGTTTCTTCACAGGCCAACGAAAATTGATAAGTAAACCTAATACATTCGCACTTAACACAATTTTTGGTTGGGTAATTGTAGGTTCGGGACCCTTGTGTGATGAATCCCCAAAGCCAGCGCAAGCTCATCATGCTCAAATCGATTTGGATGAGATGGTGAGAAGATTCATGGAGATGGATACAATCCAGCCTAGTCAAGCCACTATTGACGCTTGTGATCCCGTGGAACAACATTTTGTCAACACTTACAAACGGGATGTGGACGGCGTATATATTGTGGAATACCCGTTCAAGAAGGAAGTGCCGGCTCTAAGCGACCCTTCTCTACAGCAGTCGTTAAATCGATTCGCATCTTTGGAAACAAAATTCCGACGGAATCCGGAATTAAAACGGCAATATTGTGCCTTTATGGAAGATTACCTACAGCGCGGGCATATGGAAGCACTCAAGGAACATCAACTAATCTTGCAAAAAAAACAATGTTGTTACCTAGCCCACCATGCAGTCATCAAAGCTGAAAGTACAACAACCAAATGTCGTGTTGTATTTGACGGATCCGGAAAAGATAACACCGGATGGTCTCTCAACGATCGCTTGCACATCGGTCCGCCTATACAGCGAGATTTAATCGGAGTCTGCCTGAGATTCCGACAATACCGATACGTTGTTTGCACGGATATCGAGAAAATGTTTCGGGGCATAAAGGTAGCCCAAGCGCGTACCGATTTTCAGCGAATTGTTTGACGAAATGACGAAAAGGAAAGAATTCAACACTATCGGTTGTTAACCGTCACCTACGGGTTATCACCCTCTCCTTTTTTGGCAGTAAGGGTCCTTAAACAATTAGCGGAGGACCATCTGCATCAATATCCACGAGCAGCTTCATCTTTATTAACGGATGCATATGTCGACGACATATCAACAGGAGCAGACACAGAGGAAGGCCTCATCGAACTCAAGGATGAACTTGTGAAGCTGCTAGCGGAGGCTAAGTTTAATCTACGAAAATGGAGTTCCAATTGTAAAACTCTAATGGATTCTATTCCCACGGAGGACTGCGCTTACCAGCCATCCACAAAGCCGTCAACAAATGTCAAAATATTGGGGCTGCTTTGGAATCCAGAGACGGACCTATTTTGCACACCGCCTCGATCGATAATTACAAACCCCATGCCTACCAAGCGGACAGTACTATCAGAACTTTCGAAGATTTACGATCCTTTGGGTATTGTATCCCCATCTACAATTTTGCTGAAAATATTATTTCAGGAGTGTTGGCTTTGCTCTCTAAGCTGGGATGAGCCTTTGAATGATCACATTACGAGGAGGTGGAGAATCTTAGCGAGCGAGCTGCCAACATTGTCTCAGTGTCGAATCCCTCGATACATTGCCAGACCTGCGGAATCAATTGAGCTGCACGGATTCGCAGACGCCTCTTCACAAGCAGTCGGAGCCGTTGTATACAGTCGGGTAACAACGGACGCCGGAGCCTGGATCACACTAATCGCTGGCAAGACTCGGGTAGCTCCAATAAAAACAATTTCTATACCGAGATTGGAACTCACTGCTGCTCATTTACTAAGTAAATTGCTAACTCTTATAAAGTCGTCTTTGTCGATTCCAATTACCGCTACCTTTTGTTGGACGGATTCTGAAATCGTTCTCCACTGGCTGACCGCTCCACCTCGACGATGGAACACGTTCGTGTGTAACAGAACCGCCGAAATCTTAACAGAGTATCCCAGAAGCTGCTGGAATCATGTACGCTCGGAAGACAACCCGGCTGATTGCGCCTCCCGAGGGCTGCTTCCATCAACACTGCTTGACCACGATCTATGGTGGAAGGGTCCAAGCTGGCTAGTGGAGTCGGAGTCACGTTGGCCGACCGCTACCAAAAAACAAAACATGCAGCTGCACCCAGCTGTACTTTGCGAAGAAAGATCCAAGGAACTAAACCTCACTCTAAAAGCGGATTCACATCCGGATATTATCGACAGTTTAATCCATAAACTTTCTACTTGGAATCAACTACTGCGCGTTGTCAGCTATGTTTTTCGATTTATCCAACGCATACGCCCCAAAGGGATAGCCAATCATACTAATAGCTTACCATTTCAGATTGAACCTCAGAGCGGATACCTAACAGCTAAAGACTTGCAATACGCCCGAGAGAGGCTATTGAAGCACATGCAACTTACGGCTTTTCCACAAGAATACGATGCAGTCGGGAAAGATCAAAGACTGCCCAAAAAATCAAAATTGCTGAAACTAACTCCGTTTTTGGATGCTTCCGGACTACTGCGCATCGGAGGGCGTATTGACCGATCGGAGTTAACATTCAACGCAAAACATCCGATCATCGTCGCCAAGGAATCACCGCTGGCCTTGCTGATTGTGCGCTATGTTCACAAGGCTAATTTGCATCCTGGAGTAGACGCCACTTTTCATCAAGTTCGCCAGCAATACTGGATAATGGGAGCCCGGAACATAATTCGCAAGGAAGTCTTTCGCTGTAAGTCCTGCTTTATGACTCGGCGTGTCACAAGTCAGCAAATCTTGGCGGATTTACCCCTTCCACGCGTACAACAAAATCCTTGTTTCCGGCACACTGGTCTGGACTACGCGGGACCCATCTCAATCAAGGAAACCAAAGGTCGTACTCCCCGCATAGGCAAAGCCTGGTTTGCCATATTTGTGTGCCTGGCCACAAAAGCTTTGCACATAGAAGTCGTAAGCGATCTCACAACGCAGGCATTTATTGCTGCGTTCAAACGTTTTTGTGCCCGTCGAAAAACACCATCCGATTTGTATTCCGACAATGGAACCACTTTCCATGGAGCCCGACAGGAATTGGACGAAATGCGCAAACTTGCTCAAGAGCGAGCTAAGGATGAACAATTGGCCGGTTTTCTGTCGTCCGAAGGCATAAACTGGCACTTCATACCCCCGTCCGCACCACACTTTGGCGGATTGTGGGAGTCGGGCGTCCGGTCAATCAAGCTGCATCTGCGCCGAGTCGTAGGAGGAGCCGCACTCACTTTTGAAGAACTGTCAACCGTTCTTGCCCAAATCGAAGCTATCCTGAACTCACGGCCACTTACTCCGATCAGCGATCACAGCCTCGATCCATTAACTCCAGCCCATTTTTTGGTACTACAGCCATACACTGTGGTGCCTGAACCCTCGTTTTTGGACTCTCAGATGAATAGACTGCAGCGATGGAATCAGCTTCAGGCCATGGTTCAAGGATTCTGGAAGCGATGGCACACTGAATACCTCACTTCTCTACAGGCACGTGGCAAGTGGAACAAGGAGACGGTGAACCTCGAAATAGGCAACCTTGTTGTTCTTAAGGAGCCTAATCTTCCGCCCTCGAAATGGATACTTGGACGCATACAAGAAGTACACCCAGGGCAGGATTCTAAGGTCCGAGTAGTGACTGTCAAGACGGCCAATGGAGTCTACAAGCGCCCTATCACTAAGATCGCCATTCTCCCTCTTAACTGAACGGGTCGTTCAGGGGGGCCGGTATGGTTCAGAATTAATGTCATTTTGATTCTTAATAGTTGATTAAGTATTATGTTTAATTATTCTTCGTTAACTCCCGCTAAGATAGGGAACAGCCCTCACATATCGCATCGATATATCGATAGTGACAATGTAAATATCGTTAAGTTTATCACGTATCGCCACTAACAGGCGGGCAGGAAGGCACTGAAATAACAATTGGAAAAGACCGGCAGCAGCAAACTTTGGAGGAATTTGCTACCAAATAAAAAGATTAATTTACAGTCCACTTCTTGTCTTATTCGGAAACAGTGCGTCCTACCCGATAAAAGTTCAATTGTGTAGATGCATGAATAGAACTGTTGTTAGTAAGAAACGCCTCATCCAAAATTTCCTCATGGTCACATTTTAGTTTTAATTCTTTCCTAATCTTCAATATTATTCTGTATATTTCCGTCAGTGTCGAGTGTAGTCTTTCTACCGTTGAGTTGATAGATGATTGTTGAAAGGACGTTACATGTAACTTGATCCCATACTGGGTGCAAAAATCTTTAAATAAACTTGAGGCGTATTCAGCCCCTTGATC
This sequence comes from Drosophila fuyamai, assembly GCA_018153365.1. NCBI lineage: Eukaryota > Metazoa > Arthropoda > Insecta > Diptera > Drosophilidae > Drosophila > Drosophila fuyamai. Next base: position 263,601 of record JAECXW010000364.1, on the reverse strand, counting down.
GCAAATTATCTTTTTTTGGAACATCATGTTGGCTGACAAATTTTTTCATTGTCTTGACAATATTTACGCCGTCTCTAGTTGGTATAGTATACCCAGCTGCAAGTCTAGAAAATTTATCTACAATCTTCATAACATAGCTTTTAGTAATCGTATAAAAGTCAGTATGTATAATGTCTAGTGGCTTCGTGGGGGTCTCTGTTTTTTGGAATACTACCTTTGGTGGGTGTCTGTCATACTTTAATGTCTGGCAAGTCTCGCATTTGTGTATGACTTGACTAATCCTATTCTTCTTATAAAGAAAATAGACTAAACGTCTCATTTCCCAAAATGTCTCATCTATTCCTCTGTGATTTTTCGAAATATGACACTTCTCTATTTCCTTCCTCTGCTCATCTATGTCCGTGATTTCCTGCATGAACGTTAGGCACCTCACTTCTTTGCACAACCCACTCTTCCTAAAATACGCTTCAAAAGATTTTTCTATTTCTTTAGTTTAATAGTTCTTGCATAATTATTGCAATTTGTTCTTGTTCAAAATTTGGTTCAGTTATTACCTTTCTAGTCTTGTTTCTAAAGGGTGATATTACCGACCTTTTTGACTTCCGCCCAATTTCGAATATGAGTTGAATATTGAAATCATTCAATGGCTTTTCTGCCACTTGAATTCTTTCTTCCGAACATACTTCCGTATGGTCAGTTTCAGCACACGTAGCCTGATTGGAATCCAACTCATTATTGTTAATCTGTAGCTCTATTCTACTAAGAGCGTCTGTTACTACATTTGGCGAACCACTTCATATAAGCCACTTCATAATCATATTCCAATAGTTGCAGTTTCCACCTCACCAACTTGGAATTGGGCTCCTTAAAGCCCATCAACCAGGTTAGTGGGCGGTGATCTGTCACTATTGTGAATTTGTGACCGAACAAGTACGGCCTGAAATGTTTTATACCCTCTGGGGTATATGGCCAACATTTCCTTCTCTACAGTGAAATAGTAGGTTCTGCTTCCAAATGCGATAGGTCTGTCACTTCCCATTGCCCCTAAGACAATACTGCACCCACGGTGGATTTACTTGCATCCTTAGTCTATATAAACGGCTTTGCAAAACCTGGGTATCTTAAAAGGGGGTCATTACACAATAGGGTCAGCAAATGTTCAAACGTCCGAATATATTCGTCATCAATAACAATTCGTTGCTCAGACTTACCTGTTTGCAATTTAAACCGGGCTTCATTCAGTTTCTTAAATACTGTTATCAAATCCTGCATGTGACTGGAGCATTAGTAAGCCCAAACGGCATCCTCACGTATTCAAAATGCCCATTTTCTGTCGTAAATGCAGTTTTCGGAATGTCCTTCTTATCCATTTCGACTTGGTGGTATCCACTTACTAAATCCAAAACTGATAAATACATTGCTTTTTCCAGTTTATCAAGTATCTCACTGATTACTGGCATGGGATATCTGTCCTTTACCGTTTTTTCATTAAGCTTCCTAAAATAAACTACTAATGGACTTTTCTGTTTCCCTGACAAATCCATCTTTTTCGGTACCAGCCATTCTGGTGCACTTCATAGTGAGTGACTATGCCTGATAACCTCCTGATCTAATAACTCCTGTATCTGACTTTTTTTCTCAACTCTCTGTTTAAACCCATATCTATATGTTTCTTATATATCGGAATTTCAACTGTCGTTGGAATTGAGTGCGTAACCGCACTGGCAAACGTAAACTGTCTTCCTTTCGAGTAAAATATGTCTGAAAATTTGAAATAAAGTTTCTTAAGGCCTTCCGCCTCGTCTTCATTCAAATGGTCAATTGGCAGTTTGGGTTGCACCCTCTCAGTATCGTCGCTATCTATAAAATTTAATTCAGTATCGGACTTTCGCAACGGGGCTAGCATTTCCATTTCTACAAAGTTGTCTTTGTTATATGGTTCTACTGCCAATGGTGCCTCCAAGAAGAGCTTCTTTTTGCTATCAGTAAAGTTAGCTACTTCTAGCTTTGCCTGTCCTCTCTTTGCCTGATAGATCCCACCAGTAATCTGCACTTCTTTTTCTTAAACTATTGTATTTAATAGATTGTATTTAATAGAAATTATTGTAACGGGAAGTGGTATAAGTGTCTTTGATGTCTCCTCTAATAGGTGCACCTCTGTAACCCTAATCGGCCTCAATTGTACCGGAATCCTTCTTGTTTCTTGTTTCTAAAAATAAATTTTCTAAATCTAACTTGGCTCCTGGCTCCTATGTTCCTAAGTATATCTATTCCCAGTAGTTCATCGAAATAGGAATGAAAATTGAATAAGTCAAAATCGAAGGGCTCATTGTCAAATTCTTGAAATTTAACGCCCTTGATACCCTCATTTATACCGTGGGTCCCTATAGGTGTTTTAAAAACAAAAGTCTTTTCCAACATTACCTTCCTATCAACTTTAATTAATTCAGGGTTTAAATAAGAATGTGTAGCACCAGAGCTTGGTCAGCTTCCTTTTCTATTGTATTTATTTGCCACCTTTTCGAGTGGCCAGACTGCCATTACATTGAGTATCTTGACCCTGACGGGGAACACTCCGCAACTTCCTGCTTTGGCATAATTGCCCGTCTGCCGAGGCCCGAACTACTCCCAGTCGACTGGTCATCTTGGCGCCTAATACCACTTGTCTCCTCTCTATTCCACCTGTAGGTTTCTAGTATATTATTACTGAGCATTCTCTGCTGCCTGTACCGGTCGTTAAACCCAGTATTTCCTCTCAAATAATAACGGTTATATCCCCTGTTTCTATTATAGTCCTGATACTGTTGTCTCCCGTAATTCCCGGAGTTGAAAGCCTTCAACAATGTGTTCGGATCCCTACTCCGAACAGCACAACCTAAGTTGCCTTTTAGTCTTGTAACAAAGAACTCAAGCAAGTTGCCTCATACATTGTTTGCAGAGCCTTAGGGTCAGTCTCGGTCTTATCGATGATATTACACAATGCTTTGTGCGTGTTAGAAATCTCTTCATCAAATACCTCCACTGAGAGTTTTTTGTTTTCCAATTGATTTAATTCCCTGAGTAAGTCTGGTTCCGTGCTTTTATCGGCAAAATGAGTGATCAATAGGTTTTTGATTTGATCCCAGTTTAGACGCGAGTTAGATTTTACCAAAACGTCATCTGCTTTTCCTTGAATCATATTCCTTATCTGCCTTAATACTAGGAGCACCATTGGAGTTTGCTCAGCATCCCTAATCATCATGAAAATATCCTCCGCCTTTAATATAAATTCATTAAGTTTCTCTGAGCTATCTTCATAAACGTGCATTGATCTTATGACGTCCGAAAGTTTTATCCCTCCTAACACATCAATCGTAGGCTGTTGTCCTATTAGTTGATCCTCCATCCTTACTACTTTATTTCTACTTCCTGCCGTACCTGATATTGACGCCTCTGACTGTAACTGTTCCGCAATTGTCGGAAAGTTAGTAGCCTTTTTTAAGATTTTAGACCTAGTCAATGCGCTATGGGGCAAATGACCACTTTATCTGGCATTCAACCATTTTTAAAAAATGCTCCAATTGGAATAAAATTTCTATGTCACACATTTGAAATACCTCGCCCGGCCGGTCCGCGCTTTTTTCCGAAAACCACAGCGAGTTTTTGTTCTTTCTTTTGCGCACCGCGACCATCGAGTGTTTTTTTCACCATCTCTTCCAGCTTGCTACCCGGCTACGTGCAACAGCCGCAACGACCGACGAAGCAGCTCCCAATCGACGATCACCCCCGACGCATCACCTCTTCATTTTTTGAAAGAAAATATAACACTATTATGCTTTAAACTCAAAATGTTAATATTAAACAGATTTATGTTAGCATAACAGCTGTAAAGTCAGCTGTTTCATCCGAAAGCACGCACGCCAAGTTTGCATATTTAGTGCCATGGTTTTTGATTTACATTTGTTCGCAAAAAACTTAACAAATACAAAAACCAACTCTTGAATATGGATTTCCCAGGTTTGGACTATATGTTAAATTTTATTAATTGCTTAAATTGGGCGAGTTTATACTAACTTTTTGTTAATTTTATAAATGCATCTTAAGCTGGATTTTGAGAAACAAATTTCAACTTTAGATAGGATTTAAAAAAGGAGATTTGCATTATTTTGCAGTGCGTCCAAGTGTATGTTGTAGCGTTGGCAATTCTGTATCCATAGCAGTTAGTCTTATTCTGCACTTTTCCGCACTATTAGTGGAAATGTAATTTTTCTCAGGTAACCTCACTCCAACTTGGATTTGTTTGCTGTATGGAATAGCGAGAAGAGCCGGCGTGAGCAAGATAAGGCAATACAATGCTTTTTCGATCGCCATTCAAACAACAATGTGGACAATGCAATTTTAAAAGAAAAAAGCGAGCATTTGCGAATTATGAAATATTTTCCGATATTACTGGGTTTGATCAATAAATTATCTATAATTTAAGGATCATTTTAATATGCTTGTCTTGTCAATTGCCAATCAATTTAGACAAATTTGAAATGTATTGTAATCAAACTGGTGAATTGATTGTGAATAAATATCCGTGGTTGCCGATGACACCAACAGTCCACAAAATAATCGTGCACTCTGGGCAGATCATGGAAAATACGGTGCTTCCAGTAGGATGTTTTGGCGAGGAAGCGTCTGAATCCCGTAACAAGGTTAACAAATATGACAGACTTCACCACTCCAGACTTCATTCTTTGGCTGATGTGTTCAACCGTGCTATGGATACATCAGATCCAATTATTTCGTCTCTAAACTTGTCAAGACGCATAAAGAAACACAAAAGCCTTTCACTGCCTATTGAATTAAACCAGTTATTATCATGTGAATACGAAAATGATAGTGATGAAGAAAGCCAATATGAAGATTCTAGCCTATTTTTTTTGGACAACATTGAAGTTGAAAACGAAAATGATGAATTATAAACATAATAATAGTTTTTTCCTACATAAAAATTTCTCAGAATATTCTATTTTTCATAATTTTGGGGGCAGAAGGGGAGTGGATTCTAAATTTTAAGCACAAAATTGGTATCCAAATTTAATATTACTAGTTTTGGGGGTGGGGTTGGGTGGTGGGTGGTCAAGACACGCACACTTCGCTGTGATAGTTACCTTAGGTCTATAATAAAATAATAACAAAAACTGGAGTCAAAAATCTCTTTTGGTTTACTCGTAATATTAAATGCCAGATAAAGTGCTAATTTACCCCATAGTGCAATGGCCTCAGTGACTCCTTAACCTTGTTTAGCTTTGACATCTATTTCTCCGTTTACTTTTTTTTTTAAATTTCTTATTTTTATATATACATATATTGACCCTATCTTACTTAAATATATGCAATATCACTTAATAATAGTTTCAGTTCTTAAAATAATCTTATCTCTTTTTCTCCGTAAATATATGTGTTCAGTCAATTCGGCAGTGGCTATTGACTTTTGTAAAACAATGTAACAATTAGTAACTAAAATCTCATGAAGTCGAATTTTCGCTCTTGTATTAAAAAGAGCTTTCGCTCCCTCGCACTCGCAAGAACCACTATTGTAACTTTAAAACTCATTTAACGGCTCTAGAAGAGCTTGAATAAATTGGAGTGGTTCATTCTCAATTTGGAAACGAAGGTGTCCAAAAGTTTTTTCTTGTCTGTCCGAATTATTAGTCGGAAATAAATTGCCGTATTGGCCTTTGTGATTTGCACGAACAATATGTATGTGGTATGATCTTGTAGAATAGCGTGATATTCCTTAAAATGCTTGTATATATCCTTCTTCGTGGATATGTGTGTGGCGTAATTTTAGAATAATTTGTCTTCATAAACTCCGGTGTCATTAATGAATTCTGAAAAATTTTTTGTCGGTTATTTTGTTTACAAAATATTATAAATTCTATTTTCAATTTTTTTTTGTTCTTAAATAGCTCTGGAAGTGTATTGTGTTCAAGTTTTACTTTTCTTTTTTTTTTGTTACTTTGTTCTCATTCTGGCCGCCCTTGGGCGATGCAGAGGCGTCAAAATCCAAATTTTTTTCGTCCTTTTCTGTTTTTTTTTTCTTTATTTTTCTTTTACATAATGTGCAATATATATATTTTTTCTTTCATGTTTTTCAAAAGAAAAATCACCGTGCTGAAGCTAACCTAATTATCTGCGCGATGCAGCTTTCTCAGTCAAGAGCGGACAGTCACCCTGTGATTTATCTTTAAACTTTCCACACATCATAAAATTTCATTAATTTATTTTCTTACTTTTTTTTCATATTCTCTCCCTACAAATTAGTGCGCTGAAGCCAACCAAATTTCCTGCGCGATGCAGTTATTTCAGCCACGAGCGGACAGTCAACTGTGATTTGTACTTGGTTCTTCGCACACTTCCTCCTATGAGTCATGCATAATATTTATCTATCCTCTTTATTTTTTTTTCACTTCTTCTTTCAACGAGCCAAATCTAACCAAAATTCCTGCGCGATGCAGTTATTTCAGCCAAGACCTCACAAACTTCCTTCTTAAGAGCCACGTCATAAATTTCAGAGTATTCACTCGACGACTAGTCTCTCTCCTCTGATATTTCTGCCGGCCTTGCAATCTTTATACTCTGCATTCACTTTGGCTTCTTTCACATATACGAGCTCTCACACCTCACTTCCATCACTTTTCTTTCTTTTATTCACTGCCCAATTAGTATCAATAATCCAATAATTTGTCCAATAGTTGTTTCCATGATCCTCCTCCTCAGTTCTCTGGGTACTGCAATCCTTGTTGATTTCCTTATTCCAGCTGAGGTGACCGGCTGCGCCAGTTAACTATCGTTTCCTTGTGGTGGCCGAAAATCGTCAACTTCTGGTCAATGTCTATCAATAAATCTTTATTAAAAAAACAACACCGTGCAGTTCAAGTTCTAATCTTTAAGTGAATTGTATTAAGTCATGATGGTTCCCTTGGAACCTCAGTCCGGAAACCATATTTGTATAACATTATATGTGTGTGTGTATATGTTTATGCTTATATGCTAAACAAAGTATTTTTTAAATACAAATGCTTGAGCGGGAGTTCGCCACATCCTGCCTCTTGCTGACGATGCGATTTTATCGCGTAATTTATATAGAGCGATGAACGGCTAGCTTTCGGTCATCGTTCAGATGCGAGGTAGATCGGAGAGGTTTAGGCGGCGGTACCGATACGGTAACTAGAGCGTGTGTAAGTCGCAATGGATGGCGTATACGCCTTTAGAAACAACTACGTCTGTGAGCTCATCAAGTAATGACTTGCAAAGTTATTTGATTTTGGAAGCAGTTCAAGGGCTTATCCGTTGTTTCTGTTGCATGGGTCAGGAAGACATTTAGTTGTTGCCGAGAAAGTGCATCGGCAACAAGATTCTCCTTTCCAGGTTTGTATTAAATACGCGCACCAGACTCGTCAATGCCCGCTTTCCACCTTTTGATTTTTGCATTCGGATTGGATTCCGATACTGCGAAAGTTAGTGGCTGGTCGTCGGTAAAGATATTTATATCTTTTACCACTTATAAGTGGTGCCGCAATTTGGCCAAGGGCCAATGATGGCTAACAGCTCCCTCTCATTTGTGGCGTAATTGATTTCTCTGTCTTTTAACGTCCTCGAAATCATTGTAATGGGGCGTCCTTCTTGAGATAGGACTGCACCAATACCATAGGCAGAGGCGTCCGTCGTTAGATCAAACGCCTTCTTGTAGTCAGGGTATCTTAGCATTACATCTTCAGATGCCAGGATATTTCGCAGCTTCTGAAACGCTTTTTGCTGCGTACCGGAATGAAACGTGACCTAACCCTTCCGTTTTCCCCTTTCAGGATGTCTGAAATGGGTTTTGCTATTGCCGCAAAATCCTTTATAAACATCTATAGTAGCTCGCCAGGCCGAGGAATGATCTGACTTCAAATACGGATTTTGGTTCCGGGAAGTCTTGGATGGCTTTAACCTTCTCTGGGTCGGTTGTTGCACCGTTACCGGTGACTATGAATCCGAGAAAACTTACGATCTTTTTGAAGAAACGCGATTTTTCTACTGACAATCTCATGTTGGCTTCGTAAAGACTCTTTAAAACCCAATCTTCGTGCGTGATGTGGAATTCCTTGTCTTCCGAAAAGATAATCACATCGTTCACATATACGTTACTAAACTTGCCGATTTGTTTTCGTAAAATGTCGTCGATTGTCCTCTCAAATATGCTGGCTGCATTTTTCAGGCCAGAAGGGAGTCTTCGGAATTCATACTTCATTACATACATTTACCGAAAAGGAAGTTTTTTGATTTGGTGATATCCTGACTTATGGTCCAATGTCGTGAAATATTTGACCTTGCCCAAGTTTCCCAATATCATGAAGATATTCGGCATGGGGTACTTGTCAGACACCGTTTTCTCGGATTGTTATACGGAAAGACTGATTTTTGAATTATACCATTACTTAATAGACTTTGAATTTCTATATTAACAAAATCGGCAGCTGGCCATCTATTCTGGTTGGCTAGGGCTGGGGGTGCGGTAGTTGTTTTTTTTTTTTTCGCGCGGAGTCCCACGGCCTTCATATCCGCCCAACCGACCGAGGGGCGCAGCCGTGTAACGTACGGCACAATTCGCGAGTAGATAGACGCGAGATAAGAAAATAAAGGTAAAGGTAGATAAATCTTGTGCCAATGAAGCAAGTATTAATCGTTTTAGGAGAGTCAAGATTGGAGATTACAGGAAAAAGTCTATTATAGTCAGAACATAGTACTCTGAAAGGCTCATGCAAGGTATAGTTAGATCTACAATGATTTAAAATTAGGGGAATATAATTTCTAGTTAATCTACTTGGCACAGAAAAGTTTAGCCGATTTATCGAGTCGGGGCAGTCAATATCACCATGTTTAAAATTATAAATAAAGATAGTACCAAGTATCGTTCTACGGTTTGCTAGGGAGGATAAATTAATCAAAAAAAGTCTTCTAGAATAGGAAGGTAAGATAAGATTTGCATCCCAGTTTAGGCGCCGTAAAGCAAAAAGAAGGAAGTTTTTTGTACAGATTCAATACGACCAATATGTATTCCGTATTGTGGACTCCAGACGGGAGACCCATACTCCAAAATCGGACGGACTAGCGAAATAAATAAAGTTTTAGTCAAATAAGGATCATCGAATTCTTTTGACCACCTTTTAAGAAATCCAAGCATCCTCTGGCTTTATTAACCAAATGTGAAATGTGATTAGAAAATTTTAGTTTAGGGTCCAAGAGAACGCCAAGATCGTTTACAAGAGTTATTCTATCCAAAGAGCTGCCACTTAACGTAACACGGCGACTTTTAGAAATTGAATTTTTAAAAAGGACCATTTGTGACCTGCCATTCAGATAACTTAAGATCCATTTAAGTAGATCGACTGGAAAACCTATCAAGTCAAGTTTTTGTACAAGAAGTAATTGATTTACAGAGTCAAATGTTTTACTAAAGTCTGTGTAAATGACGTCTGTTTGAAAACTACTATTTAAGCCCTTTATCACAAATGTAGTGAGCTCTAGAAGGTTTATGATTGTTGATCTATGTTTAATAAATCCGTGTTGACACGGAGAAATCATTGATCTACAAAGGTGCTGCAGATGAGGAGTAATGAGTTTTTCAAAAAGAAAACTTAGAAATACCTCTGTAGTTACTGGCTTCTAACTTGTTACCTTTTTTGAAAAGAGGAATAACAAATGATTCCTTCCAAATATTTGGGAATTGGGAGGTTTCTATAGATAAGGTAAACAACTTGTGAAGAGGTTTACACAGGGCCTTAGTGCAATACCTAAGCACGCACCCTAGAAATCGGGCCCTGGCGAATAAAAATGCTTAATACGAAGAAGATCCAAAAGAAGAGAGCTTTCTGTTAAAGGTGGACAGAATATGAGGTTTGACTTGGATATGGTGTAAGAATAAGGCTGTAATGAATAATCTAAAGTAGAGTAGGTCGTTTGAAAAAATTGGGCAAATAAATCAGCTATTGCCTGATCTGTGGTTGCCGTCATGTTTTCGAACAAATTTTTCCAACGTGAGAGCTATAACAGTTTTCCGTCTTCCCAAAACTGAGCCTCACAATCGCCCGGGTAACCAGCCAATGACCGGTCATAGCCTTATTCATCCGGCAGCATCAGCTGTACGGTTTCCAGTCCATTTCACTACCTCCCCAACAGTCTTGGATCGAAAATCAAACCAAATTACCGAGGTCGTTTCAACGGATGCAACATCAGTTTCCATTAAATCTTCGGCAAGCCAATGTTTATTTAACCTCGCAGCTGCTACTAAAATTAAATATTTTATATTTCGATTTCTTAAAAACAAAAAACTATGTCGATTTTCCGATAAATTTGTTAATTGTTCCTAAGGCAGCTATATAATATAGTTGGTAACCGTAATTCGTTAAAAATTAATACTTATATAGGACCTTTAAGATTCTGGTGCTTGCTGTTAAGAAAGCGAAGATGAAGAAAAGGAATCGGCGTTGACGACCACCGCATTTGTCGACAAAGGCGATTTAGTCTCTACTATCTATTTAAGATGACCAACGTTTCTGGTGTACGTCTTACCACCCCCGAATATCTGGACAACATTTTATTCTCGCTTAACCTCATTTTGTCAATTTGTGTGGGAACACTGCATTCTTTAGAAGTACTTTTATTCCAATACGAATGTTAATATTTCCCGCGTTCCTGGATTTGTCTGCTAACAGCTTTCATTTTTCTTTTCCCGCAGATCCTTGTCTTTAAGATCCTGAACGCCTGGGATTTTATCCTTAATCACCATGTTGAACATAAGATACCTGTGGTACCATGTGAAGTAACATTGTACATCAAAACGAATTTCTGGATTTCTTTGTTGTACCTGAAGTTATTTTGGCATGGGAATCCACTTGTGCAGAACAAGGTGGCATTCATGGCCATCCTCACACGGAGGACTTCGTCCGGATGCTGCTTCTATGTGAAGCCATACTTCGACTTTTGGAGCCGCACAGAGCTGCATACATGGCCTGAAATTGGCACAAGGAGGACTTAATCCCACCGATAAATCTGGCACTACACAAATCAAATTTCAAAACGACGCCATAAAAGGTTAGTCTGTTTTTGGATATGCAGGGCATCGGGTTGTGGCGCATTCGAGATGGATAAAAAATACGAGGGCAGTCCGATAAGTACTTAGGCTAACCTGCCGTGTCCGCGGATTTTAGAAAAATGGAGAAAGTGCAATATCGGTCTGTGGTTCGATTCTTGATTTTAAAAGGGAAATAGCGCAGCGAAATCAAAGTTCGCTTGGATGCTGTGTTCTTCTATGGCGACCGTCAAAAATTGGTTTAACGAGTTTCAACGTGGTCGCACGTCGGTTTTTGATGAACCACGCCCAGGTGCCCCGAAAACGACTACCACGGAGGATATCGTGACAAAAATCCACGATCTCGTATTGGCAGACCGCCGATTGATGATACGCGAGATAGCTGAGACAGTAGGCATGTCAAAAGACCGCTGTCGGCGCGATGGAACCGTGAGACCACTTCAGAGCAGTGTTTGACGCTGTTTAAGCGCAATTAGAAGGAGTTCTACATCGTTTCGTGACCGTCGACGAAACATGGATCCCCTGGTACACACCAGAGACCAAGGAACAGTCGAAACAGTGGACTTCAACCTGCTCCGAAGAAGGCGAAGACTGTCACATCGGCCGGGAAGGTGATGGCCACTTTTTTATGGGATTCACAAGGTGTGATCTACATCGACTACCTGGAGAAGGGCAAAACGGTCACAGGGCTGTACTACGCCGAATTATAGTGCCGATTCGTCGCCGAATTGCAGAAAATACGGCCCCATTTGGCGAAGAAATAAGTGCTCTTCCATCATGACAACGCGCCCGCTCACACTTCCGCCCTCGCAAAGTCCAAATTGGTCGAATTGGGCTACGAACTGCTACCTCATCCACAATATTCTCCACATTTGGCCCCGTGTTACTTCTTTTTGTTTCCAAACTTAAAAAAGTCACACTTTGGACAGAAATTTGCGTCGAATGAGGAGGTTGTCGCCGTCATAGAGGCCTATTTTGCAGACCTCGAGAAAACGTATTTTTCAGACGGGTTAAATAAGTTGGAGCATCGCTGGGAAAATTGTATCGAGCTAAAAGGAGATTATGTTGAGAAATAAATCGCCGCTTTTCCAAAATTATCGCTTTTTATTTTGGAGGCTAAGTACTTATCGGACCACCCTCGTATTGTGCATGCTCATCCCACATTTATATATTTTCTACCTACACATACAGTAACTAACCTACGCACAGTCAATACCAAGCCAAAGAAAATTAAAGCAAGGCAAAATAGCATCATTAAAAATAAAATAAAATAAATTCAAATCCATACGGGTGCGACCGCGATTGCTTCTGTTCAAAATTGCCGGCTCCGTTCGAAAATAATTATTTATACTTATAATTATTATTTTATTAAAAATGTTATTAATTTATAATTATAATTATTATTTAATTATAAATATTATTACATTTTAATTATAATTATTATTTAAATATAAATATTTTTTAAATATTTACGACTAATGGATAGTACTATAATTAATTAATTTATTTTTTACTACGGTTTTCCTGATTTTTTTGCGATCGAAGATTTTTCCAACCCCCAACAAAGTAAATAAATACAATTAAATGATTGGGAAAACAATAACAAAGGTACAAATTAAAATAAACAAAAGAAACAGTCAGTGAACAAAGGGAGTAACAAAATAAGTAAATATACATATTTTCATCGATTTCTAAATGTTTGTTTCGATTCTTCTTGTTTTTACGGCACCGTGCTTTTACTCCGCACAAATTAACAGTGTAACCATTCTCTTGGTTTTTTTTCAATCTCTGGTTGCGTTTTAAGCAGAGCTCGCAAATAACTGTCGACCGTTACTCGTTGTCTTTAAATAAGTGTCTTTTCCTGACTCTTTATGGGTTCTTGAATGAGCTCGCTCGCGCTCAGAGCGAAACCGTTTATTTCTATACTGTTTTGTTCTGGTTGTTCAAAGACCGTTTTGTCGTGTTGAGTGAAGCAAAAGATCTTTTGCGTATGTATTGATTTCACACGCATAGGCAAGCAAATCGTTATTTTTCTGCAGACGAAATATATTAATTGTGAACGGGAATCGAGTGTGTCAAGTTGTGAAATAATTGTCGTGTAAAATGGGAAGAGAAATTAATAAAAATGTGCATCATTCTTTAAATTTAATTTTGAAGAGAAGAAGTCAATTCGTAGTGTTTGCTGTATTAAATTGTCCGGCAATCATTCAACAAACTTAAAACGGCATTTGACAACGAAACATATGGACATTTTCAATGAGTGGAACAATTCTGGAAATTCAAAACTAACCGAAGAAAAACGAAGAATATCGTACCAAACGAGCGAAGAAGCAATTGTTTCTTCTTTAATTAAAATAGTAACTACGGGCGGAAAACCATTTATATTTCTAGACAGTAAAGTATTCAAAGAAATTATGGATCCAATATATAATGCACTTGGCATGACCCTGTAACGTCTAGAAATATTATGAACTTTGTGTCAGTCAAAGAGCAGCTTGTCAAACAAAATATAAGGGCTCTTGTTAAGGGAAAGCTGGTGTCGCTAAAAATCGATGTTGCCACCAGAATGGATAAAGCCATTCTAGGAGTAAATTTGCAAATGGTCCACGCAAGCCTGGCTAAAACCGAGGTTATTGTAAAGACATTAGACATGATTGAGCTCGGGGAATCTCACACAGGAATATACATGAAGAACAAAATTCTTGAAATCTTAGATGATTATGGAATATCACTAGATCAAATCTACAGGTAAATATTAAACTACATACAATTTTTTAAATGTGATTTTTTTTAAAAATAATTTTCATATTTATGCACACAGCATTACGTCGGACAATGGGCGAAACATGATAAAAGCCGTCCAAGTTTTAAATGATGCCACAGAGGAGTCCCTTTTTGAAGATGACACAGAAAGTGAGAATCTTCTGAATAAACTGGATGGCATTGAACTTGCTAATATACACCTTGTGAAATGTGCATCACACACTCTGCAACTGTGCGTATTCGATGTGAACAAGAGCACATTATGCAAATCGCTTCGCACAGAAACATATAGGTAAGTAATGATAAGTTATATACATATGTATATATATATAAATATAAGAATATAAAAATAAAGATAAATATAAATAAAAATAAATATTTATTATATAATTTATAAAATCTATGCAGACGTATCTTATTTGAGAACCAAAGAAACATACCATCGCTCGACGTTGCTACAAGGTGGAATTCAACCTACTTAATGCTTAAAAAATTATTATACCTAAAGGATTTCCTGGCTACGCAGTCTTATATTTGTGTAGTTGCCGATTGGAATTGGATCGAGACGTACATAAACGCTTTCAGTGATACATACGAGGCCTAAAGCTACAAGACAAAAATTTAGTTTATAGTGAGTTCTTCATAGTATGGATGGAACTAAAATTGAAATGCGATAACAGCCACAATTTGATTAAAAAAAAACTAGCTTCACAGATAAAAATAAGAGAAGGGAAATTGTTAGAAAATGAAGCATTGTTGGCAGCGATTTACATTGACCCTCGGGTAAATTGTATGTTGACGAATTAAAGGCTAATTTAAAACAAGAGAGAACGCTATAGTCGAGTGGCTCGACTATTAGATACCCGTTACTCAGCTAAACAACTTAATATAAATATGCCTTCTTGTATGATTTCGGCGATCGAATTAGCTCCCGATTTTTATGTTAAAATCTGTACCCAGGGAACACCTCCAATTTGGCTAACTTGATTTGATTTGCATAGTTCTTGGGATATAGTTCGGTATTGACAAATGAAAGCCATCGTATTTTCCTTTAATAAAAATCCTTATCGAGAATTAACGTTGACTCTTTTGAGCACCTTGGCCAGCTGTTCCAAAGTCATCCGTTAGATGGCGCTATTGTATACGCCATGAAAGGCGGAAATGTAGGCGCTAGCCAGGCTTAAGCGTTTAATGGGTTTTTGGGCGTTAGAGTGGGCGTGGCAAACTTTTATTTGGCGAATCGATAGGTAAAAATTTCATAATAGCATAAAAACTGTGGCCACAGCTTGTGGCTTGTGGGCGTCAGAGGGGGCGTGGCACCATTTTGAAACAAACTTGCGCTGCGTAGGAACTCCTAAAATCTACATGCAAAATGTCAATCTTCTAGCTTTTATAGTTTCCGAGATCTCAGCGTTCATACGGACAGACAGACGGACAGACGGACGTGGCTAGATCGACTCGGCTAGTGATCCTGAACAAGAATATATGTATATACTTTATAGGGTCGGAAACGCTTCCTTCTAGCTGTTACATACTTTTGCACGAATACAATATACCCTTTTACTCTACGAGTAACGGGTATAAAAAATAGCTTTTCGTTTATTTGAGTTAAAACAAGTAAGCTGTAAGTTGTAGAATGCTTGAAATTTGGGTCCTGTTTGGTTGTTTACGTTGTAATTTTGAGAAACTATGTTAATAATTCAAATTGTCTTCGTCAAAAACTAATACTTGTCCTAAACTATAATCCAAAAAACATTTTATACTTATTATCGCTTTTTTATTTAAGGCACAAACACGAAATGTTCCAGAGCTCGAAACTCCTGCGTGTGAAGAGATGTTTGATTCCTCATTCACGTCAATCCTTTCAACCGCATTCTCATCTAAAGAGAAGTCGCTGTTCTCGGCATTTTTGGACGATTTTCAGACAGTGTCAGAAAGCAAAAAAGATCCTGTTTCTGAAAAACTTGTACAAATCTATGCTGACATCGAAAACTTCGACGTCACATTTAGTCGCTTGCCAATAAATTCAAATATATTGCAATTTTTTAATGACTTGCAGCTTAAGTTTCCTAATATAAGTGCACTAGCGCAGGTTGTGCTGGCTACACCTGCAACGCAAGTTTCCGTCGAACGAGCATTCTCAGCCCTACACTTTATATTAAGTGAACGAAGAAGTTCGATTGGTGCAGAGAATCTTAACGCCTTACTAGTTATAAAGCTTAACACATAATATATAATAATAATAAAAATTAAAAATTAAATTCAAAACATTTTGGGAAACTTTTTTTTTGCTTTTGAAATATGTATACGAATTAGGAAATCAAAATGGAACTTTATAACAAAAATATTTGAAAATAAATTTAAATTAAACAAATCATATTATTTCTTTTTCACAACAACGAGAGTAAATGTGAAGACCGTTTGCGTTGAGTTTTTCGGTCAATCGGATCGAGGCTATCCCCGGTCCCCCTCAAGGCTTACTCCGTCGGTGCCCAAGATGACTCTAACTGCGATAGACAACGCCCTCAAAAAGTTTATTGCCACAACAGACCAGGTTAATCAATTTCAAGAGGATATTCATACTCCGAGCGCCACTGAACCAGAACGGCTTTCCACTGGCATATGCCAAGTCCATCGGAACCTACAGTTACTGCTACTGTCTATTCGAGGTCTTTGGTCCAGCTTCTGGACATAATAGACAAGTCCGCCTCCAAGCCCACTCAGCCTTCTGTCAGTGTTCCAACACCCCCGTCTACGGGCAGTCGTTTGCCACCATTGGACACCATTTTAGCTGGTAATAATCTTCTTTGGCACAGCTTTAGAGATCTTTTCACCGCGATATACATCCACAACTCGCGTCTTAAACCGGTGGAGAAGTTGCTTCACCTATTATCCAAAACAAGTGGCGATGCGCACGCCATTGTTTCCAAAGCCCCGCTGACCAACGAAGGGGTTATCTCCGCGTGGCGAAGCCTCACCGACCGCTTCGAAAATCGGCGGTTATTAGTCAATAGCCAGCTAAAAATCCTCTTCAACATTCAGGCAGTACCCCAAGAGTCCGGAGCCGCTCTGAAAGAGCTGCAAGGCACAATCCAAAGTTGCCCGACAGCCTTAGATATGTCCTCTATTCAAGTCGAGACTTGGGATTGTCTCCTGGTGTACATGGTTTCTTTCAAGCTTTCCGATATCTCGCTTTCGATGTGGGAGCAATCCATTCACCACAAGGCTGAAATTCCAAAATAAAATTAGTTAGACTCGTTCTTGACAATGCGTCATCGTACTCTGGAGGCTATCGATGACATCAGGCCTAGCAGTTCGGGTCAGTTTCCGCCAAGGTTGACACCTGCGAGCGTCCCAGCGCGTAGGCTTAATTCCAACGAGGCCAGAGTAACTCCAGAAACAAGAGGGTGTGATCTCTGCTCCAGGGAGAATCATCCTGTTCGCTTATGTCCGCGTTTCCTTAAGATGGATGTACATAAATGGTTGCTCCGACTAAATTAAGAAAAAACAGCGCTGTCTGAACTGTTTTGCATGAGGGTACCTGCAACGGGATTGCACTAGCGCCCATAGCTGCTTCACATGCCACAGCGGTCATCACACCCTCCTGCACCGCGGTAATCCATTCGCGGCCCCTCTAAGTTCGTCTGCACCAGCCAGGTCTCGACCCGCGCCTACTACAAGAGGCACGAGCCCCACAGATGATCGCTCTGATGTGCCAGTGTGCTTCGCTTCCGACTCAAGAGCCTACTGGGTACAGCCCTCATTAAAATGTACATTCTAGGGTGTAATTTCTAGGCGCGAGCCCTGATTGACTTTGGTTCCGAGGCAACATTTATTACCTCGTCAAACTTCCATTCAAGGCTATCCAGGCCCAAGTCTCTGGTCATAATTAAAGCTTTGCCGCTCAGTCCACAAAAATCTGCCATTTTTCTATTCGATCGCCTTCCAGACCCGAGCTGCATTTAAAAACTTCAGTCTTTCGAGATCTTCTTAAGGGAATTCCTGACATCCCCCTTGCGGACCCCAAGTTTCTCCAGAGCTCCCAAATCGATGTCTTGATCGGAACCGAAGTTCTGCCGTCCATCCTCTTCGGCAACTTCAGGGCTAACATTTGCGGTTTACTTCTCGGCCAGGGAACCATTTTTGGATGGGTGTTGACAGCCCCATATCTCCAGAGGCCCCCCTCAATGTGTCTGCATTCTCCACGCGAGGAAGTGCCCACACAGATAGTCCCCGAGTCTGATTCTGTGTGTGAACACAATTTTGTCCAAACTACAAGATGGAACAATCGTGGCAAATACGGCCCCCTTGCACGATCCCGAGCATAGTGGTTCCGAGCTCGCATCTTCACAATCCTTTGCTCTGACTCAATTTCTGCGTAACGAGCAGCCTAAAATCCTCCCCGTATGACTTTGTAATCCAAGAATACCTCGACTTAGCCAGCGGTAAGTTCCGCCACACCTTCCACATCACGCTTCTTAAGCCCGAAAACCACTAAAGTGCGGGTGGTTTTCAACCCTCTAGCCCTTCCGCAAACGGGACCAGTCGAATGACATACTTACGCATCCACCCACGATTCAAATCCTGAAGGCGGTACTTTAGGTTCGTTTTCAACGCCGACATCGAAAAGATGTATCGGCAAATTTGGTAGACCCCAGCATACTCCTTTGCAGCGCATTCTATTCCGCAATTCCGATGGGGAAATCCGCGACTACGAGTTGAAAACCTTCGGAGTCACCTTCGGGGCCCCGTTCCTAGCGACTCCGTGTCCTGCAACAGCTCGCCGACGACGAAGAGTCGAGGTATCCGCAGGCGAGTCGGATTATCCGACAGTTCATGTACGTCGACGACGTACTCGGGGGAACAAAACCGAAGCGCAAGCGGCTATCCGCGAGCTCCAGGGGGCCCTGGGTTCGGCAGGATTCCGTCTTAGAAAATGGACATCCAATAGCAAGGCGATTTTGGCCAACAGTCCAGAGTGGCCATCTCCTTGCGCGGACTTCCTGAAATCGACGCAGTAGAGCAAGGCTAAAACTCTCGGCGTTTTGTGGAAGGCGACGCCTGATGAGCCCAATTGACCTTGTCTTCATCGTTCACAAAGCGTCAAATTCTATCCCAAATCGCCAAACAATTTGAATCCCGCGGGTTGGCTCGCTCCCTTCATAGTCCGGGCAAAGATGTTCATGCAGGACATTTGGCTCCAAAATCTAGGATGGGACGAGGCCCTCCCTCGAGATTTTTGCCAAAGATGGGTTGACTTCCTGGAAAATTACTCCGCTCTTGATCAGATCCACATTCCCCGATGGGTCGCTTTCCGAACACATTTAAAAATTGAGCATCGTGCGACGCTTCGCAGAAAGCGTACCCGCAGCCATTTATGGCAAATCCCCTGAAGACATTTTTGAGCGTTTTTCCACACTCGACAAGGCGTTGCGAGTCCTCGCTTACGCTCATCGCTTCATCCAGAGCTGGCGAAAGCTCATGTCTTCGTTTGAGGATCTCTCGACAGCTCCTGAAATTGCGTCGGCCGAATGTCTCCTGATTTATGTTAAGCAACGCAGGAACTTTGTCCTTGAGATTGGCTGCTTAAGCCAAAAACGGCCAGAGCCATAAAAAAAAGTTACAAGCGCAATTCATGGGAGACTTACCCAAAGAACGAGACTTACCCTTATCGCGCCTTTCACATATACTGGTGTGGACTATGCCGGTCCCTTCGAAATCAAAAACTACACGGGTCGAGCCTGTCTCATTACAGAAGGGTATGTGCTGGTGTTCGTGTGCTTCGCCACTAAGGCCATCCATATAGAGCCTACTTCCGACCTTACGACTGAGAAGTTTCTCGCCGCCTTCGCTCGTTTCGTGTCCTGGTTCCCAAGTTCAGTCGGACAATGGGAAGAACTTTGGGAGTGCAGCTGCCCTACTCTCCCAAAGAAGCTGTGACAGGTGCCTTTAGTCACCAGCAGCTGCTTTGGCAGTTCATTCCTCCAGGAGCACTTCACATGGGAGGCTTGAGGGAAGCAGGTGTTTAGAGCTTGAAGACCCTATTTTACAAGTCTTCGGCGACGCTTCTGCATGAACAAGCGTCCGCTCGCGCCGATGTCCGAAGACCCCACTGACCTGTCCAATGAATGTCGATTAGGCTGAATTGACGCTGTGTTTCCAGGATCCGATGGCCATGTTCGTGTGGTCGACATCACTGCGCGGGGACTCATTATCGTCTTCCGCTGGAAATGCCCGCCTGCCCGCAATAACCAGTCGCTCCGGTGTTTTAATTCATCAGCTTCAATTCATAGTTTCAACCCGTAGTTCCAATTTGTAGTTCTTTTCAGTACTTATCCAAAGTTTTCATTTGTCCTATTCCGCCAGTCAGATCTCACACGATGTCTCCGCGTCCACGCAGCGCCATTGCATTAGAAAACGGACGTACTCGAGGTATTCAGTCCTGCCGTCGCTTGGGAAATGTCGTTGGTTCCTCTGTCTGAGTGTCGAGAAGAGGCTCCGGGCTGTCCTTGCCAACCATCGCTGTTTGGCCCACGAGCACTCCAACGGAGCGTGTCGACCTGCAATGAAAAACCAGTAGGATCACCACACGCTCCTACATCTACACGAACCGCCGATGTCTTCAAGGCAGTCCCGCCCGGCGGCACGCCGGTCGCAGAGCACCGTTGCCACTCCACGGCATTCTTCAGCCGCTCCTCGGCCCTCGTCCGCCTCTCAACGGCACTTTTGCGGCACTCCGCGGCAATTTTCTGCCACTCGTCGGGGTGCCTCGCAAGCGCTCCGTCCCTAACGTCCCTCCACATCATTAACCTCCTCCTTTGGTGCGGTAAGATACCGGGAGTCGAGTCTTCGACACTGCGGTGCTCATCGACCCGTGTACGACCACGAGCTGCATCGACGCTTCGCCAGCGGCGAGTTTCCGCTTGCAGACTACCAACGTGGGAGCCGAACTGATTTGTTCGGCATTCGTGGGGTCTAAGATCGACAGCGCTGTCCGGCTCGACGTCATCTTTAAAGTAAAGCCTCACGTGCGCATCCGCACTTGAATAAGGGAGCTGATCGACGCGGTGCGGATCCACTTCCGGGATATTACGTTGGCTATCTCCATCATCCTGGGCGCGGGTATGCTTGTGTTCGCGCTGTGGGAATTGTTTTGGATTATACAGATCTGAATAACTTAAGTTCTATATACCTTGAGTAATAATCAATAAGAACCAATAAATTCTCCCCGGGCCCCAAAGATCTGCTTCTAGGCATTTCCAAGGTCCATCCAGAAACGAGTGCCGTTACATCGGAACAGGCTTTGATGGCATTGACCCTATAAGGCAATCTCGTCAACTTTGAACGTATTGTTCAGCGTCTTTGTCCAAACATGACCACCAGACCTTTGAATGCAGTTTTATGTTTTCGTGGAATTACTAACCGAGTGCCTCGCAGTAAAATATTAACCACTATCGACTATTCTAGACGAAACGAAGACCAAGAGCCACCGGACTAACATCCGCTATTAAGCACGTTTTGTGTTTAAGGTTGTTGGGTACTGCGCGATTTTTCCTTTTAATGTTTGAATTGCTTCGTCCTGCTCATTACCCCAAACAAACGGTTAATGGCTGTTTAATATTTTCCTTAAGGGCTCTGTGCTGTCTGCTATGTATGTATGTACACTGCCGCTCAACTGAATAGGTTTGACTTCTTTTTTAGACTTAGAACATAATATCTTCATAACGAGCACTCGGATTTAAACCAAATAAATTTTTTTAAGTAAAACGATCAATTCTTTATAAAATACAAAAGTTTTTTTTTTTTTTGGTTTGGTTTTTTATATTTTTTTATCTTTTTTTCAAAAACATAGCTGAAAACCTACATTATTTTTGGCTCAAGTGAATAGGTTTGACAATTTTGACTTCACTTTGTGACTGACTGCGTGATTGAAAACATATAATTTCTTTTGTTTACTTAAATCTAAAGTAATTGCTACCATTTTTTTTATATGGGTCGCGGAAAATCTTTAACCGATTTTGAAAAAGGTCACATTAAAGGCTATATTGAATCTGGCCTAAAACATAATGAAATAGCAAAGGAGATTGGTCGAAGTCAAAACGTGGTAAGCAATTTTCTTCGTAATGAAGCCGATTACGGGAAAAAAATGATAGGAGGAAAAAAATATGCTACGACGGCATCAGAGAGGCGATTAATCCTTCGAACTGCTTCGAATTCCCACCTGTCTGCCAGTAAAATCAGGGATGAATGCGGTGTAAATGCTAGTTTGGCAACGGTAAAACAAGTTATTCGGAGTGCTAAACACTTAAAGAGATTAAAAATAAAAAAAAACCTCCTCTCAATGATGCACGGAAGGAAGCGCGACTTCGATTTGCGCGGGATCACATGACATGGAACAAGGAGTGGAAGGCTGTGGTCTTCTCCGATGAAAAAAAGTTCAATCTCGACGGACCGGATGGCTACAACTATTATTTTCACGATATGCGAAAAGAGGAATGCTTTTTGAGTCGTCATCACTCCTGTACAGGAGGCGTAATGGTTTGGGGAGCCATATCGTTTTATGGAACTTGCGAGCTGCAGTTTGTTTCATCAAAGATGAATGCAAATGTCTACAAGACTGTGCTCCAAAAGGCTTTTCCCCAGTTTTCCGAAATTTTTGGACGTATTCAATGGACGTACCAATAAGACAACGCCCCCATCCATACAGCCCGGGTTACAAAACAGTGGATTAAGGACCAGAATGTGAACTTGCTCGAGTGGCCGCCATACTCCCCAGACATAAATATTATCGAGAACATTTGGGGACTTTTATCCAGGAGAGTGTATGAAGGGGGAAGACAATTTCAAGACTCGGCGACCCTGGTTGAAGCGATTAAAAAAGCCTGGGCAACTATTTCACTGAGTGAAATTGAAAAATATTACGATTCCTTATCAAATCGAATGTTTGAAATAATTAAGAATAGGGGGGGTCATACCAAATATTAAATAATTCAGAAATAATGTCTTTTATTATTTAAGTTACCAAGTACCATGAAATATTGCTGTGAATAATTTTTTTTAATAGTTTTGTTGGTCAAACCTATTCACTTGAGCCAAAAATAATGTAGGTTTTCAGCTATGTTTTTGAAAAAAAGATAAAAAAAATATAAAAAACCAAACCAAAAAAAAAAAAAACTTTTGTATTTTATAAAGAATTGATCGTTTTACTTAAAAAATTTATTTGGTTTAAATCCGAGTGCTCGTTATGAAGATATTATGTTCTAAGTCTAAAAAAGAAGTCAAACCTATTCAGTTGAGCGGCAGTGTAGCTACACCAAGGAAGCTGCGTATTTTTTCTTTATTTTTGGGAGCTCTGAATTCAGTAATAACCTTAACTTTTTCTGTGTCAACTTCAATGTATGTATGTATGTAGCTACACCAAGGAAGCTGCGTAGTTTTTCTTAATTTTTGGGAGCTCGGAATTCAGTAATCACCTTAACTTTTTCTGGGTCAACTTTAATTTCTTGATCAGACAAAATGTGCCCGAAACATATTATTTTCTGGGTCATTAGTGGGCATTTCTTTTCGTTCAGCAAAACATTATTATTTTTCAAAATTGTCCTAACCATTTTTGGGGCTGCGTCATGTTTTTCAATATTGCTTCCAAAGACTATTTATCGTCAATGTAGTTTAAGGCATTTGACTGAGAGATAAGGCGGTTTTTAGGTCGAGCCTTGCGAAATATTAAGCGCCTGTAAGTTTAGTCACAAAGTTATTGAAAGTTGGTAAAGGATAGTTTACTCTTTGAATAGCTTTATTTGTCCGCCACATATCTACCCATATGCGAAATTCACCTTATATTACCTCATCTTTAAATCCAATAAACACCGGTGATATCCAGGCATTTGGGCCAGATACGAGCTTAATGATGTCCAAACTTAAAGCTTCTTCCATTTTTTCAATAATTGTTTCTTCCAACGCTGTCGGTACACGTCTTATAGGTTGTTGTTGTATAGGTAGATTGGATTAACGGATTCGTTTATCGAGAGTTTAACCGACACATCGAGCCATTTAGGGGATTTTTATATATTTTCAATTTTTTAAACTCTTTGTATGCTTAGTCCAAGTTTTAAAACGTTGAGCTTTATAGCAGTATCACGTCCCAGCAAAGATTCTTTACTATTTTTAACTACGTAAAAAGGAGAAATCAGTTCAGAATCGTTTCGTAGCGAAATCGGGGCTTTGAAAATTTGCAATACCTTGAGCAGACGGTTTAAGCCATAAGCTCATAATCTCTCCTTTAAGGTTTGCTATTTTCAAGCAAATTCTTCTTTAAGTCTACTGGGGCCCAGAAATTATTGATTTTGTCAGTTTAACAGATTTCTTCGATTTGGTTCTTATTCTCGCCAAATGAACACCTAGCAATTTGTCGGAGTAATCTTAGTAAGAACTCCGTTAAGCCTTTGCCCTCCACCGGTGTCATCGATCGAAACAGGTGCCTTTCGAATGCGGAATTGCAAAGCGGTGAAGAATACTCATTTAGTTGGTTACCGAAGGAGTAAACACGTCTTAGCCTTGTCGTCGTATGGTATTAAAGGGCCTGGAATGCTATAAACGTCCGCCTGAATCTGATCTCCACCCAAAGAGTTTATTCCTTTTTTGTACATATTTGTTATCTCCTCCATGTCCACATATATATTAAATGTACGCAGCCATATTTCCCACTTTGTACGCCACAGCGCCTTTTCTATTGCCTGACATAGAAAAAGTTTCTGCTCCGTCATGATTTTTCCTGAAATTAAAACACAAACCCCGAAATTGTACTTTCTTGTTTCCAACCTCATTTTATTGGGATTAGGCATCTCTCTCTTAATTTCAACTCCATCCATTTGGCAAGGAATTTCAATCTGGCAATATTTTCTCTTCTTTTGACTTACATTCTTTGCACACGGGAAATCTCTCTGCTGTACAGATCTCCACAAAACTAAATTCGGATTTCTAAAATTGATACAAAAAAATGTTAAGAAACATTACAGCTATTCGGCCCGTATTTAAGCGTATCAAATTTTTCTATTAGGAAAACAAAGACAATTTTACAATATCAATCGATCACCAAATCACTCTCATTCAATCAAATTTTATAGATGTCAGCATGACATGGATATCGAAGTTTTGGGGCTTAACAAGACATTATTTAATAATAGTCAAATTATTCTAAAATAACATATTCCTAAACGTATTATTATCTTTTTTATCTCCCCAATGAGTGAAATCCGCAAGTCACAAAGGGGCAAAATATCACCTATTTTAATTTCCGCTTTTTTTCGCCAACCATTCACGAAAATCCTAACATTTAAATAACTTTCCGTTAATTTGATTAAACCTTTTGCAGAGTTTTGGCGAACTTGAACTTGGTTTTGTAGTAAACATCAGTGAAATTCAGTTTGATGGAAGTAAAATTCTTACCTATATCTGTAACACAGGCATTTAATGCGGGGGTTTTTTGGATTACCAAAGACCCGGAAGTGTTGTCGTCGTATCATTCTTTCAGGATACGTTAAGCCTTTCGGGACTACTGGGACAATACGTTCCAGCAATTTTCAAACTTCCGTATTTTCATCAATTTTAAAGCGATCGCTTATGTTAACTATCTCAAGCGCAGCTTTAAGTATTTATTTCACAATGTAAGCATAAAAGTAACGATAAACATCGGTAAACATATGCAAACTTCGGTAAAATTTAGTCATAGTGCACACTGTTGACGGGTTTTCTATGAGAAAAATAGTACAAATATTCTAAAATATATTTTAAATGCGTTAAGCACTAATAAATTGTAAGTTATACATTATTTTATAAAAATGAAACATATAATCCCAATACGTTTTTTAGGTGGGATATATGTATAATCCCAATCAACATTTTAGATGTCGAAGAAAAACTAAATCTAGAGGACGTGGAGCGCATTGTGCTCGAAGAATTGGACTCAGGTGACGATTTTAAAGATTCTGGAAGTGAATTTGTTTGTGATAGCTTTGAGGAAACGGATTCCGCTTCATACACTGAGATTGGTGACAAAATTACCCCTCTCGATAATAAAGAAAACCACGATGAATCGCAAGGAGTCCACTGCACATTGGGATGAAATGCCTTTATTTTGGTCACAATCTAAAATGTTCGTGTTAATATATCAATAATGTTACAATTATTTCAAGTTAAGAAAAGTCCCTAGACATCGAAAATATTTAATTGGTATTTTATTGTGCAGCCCTTGTCTTCCACCAGCCCTTTAAAGTCAGATGTTCTTGCCACGTGGTGCGTGCAAGCTTGCTGATTAGACAAGTTTATTCATTTTGGCGTTCTCGTATTTTTAAACAGCTTGACCAATTAAAAAACCTTAAAATGGAAAATGTTTTGCCTGGTATATACAAAATATTTGTATAAGTGTTTAATTAAATTATACGTAAACAGTAGTTTTGTTAATTCCAACCTTAAAATAGTTGTGTTTCGTGGAGCATATTTAGCAAGATACAACAGGATTCAAATAACAACTTATGTGGTAGTATTTGTTATTATGTGTATATTCAGATAGCATTTACTATTCGAGCAAGGTTTCTATTCGTCTAGGTGACTTACTAGAAGTTTGGCTCGATAAAACTCGCAATGTCAACGCTACTTTTGACTGGGTTTGCGTCGAAGTAATTCCAAAAGTGGCGAATTAGTACGGGCTCTGACAAAGAAATAATGATGGTACGCAAGAAGGACATTGTTCAGTCATTGAGATTTTTCAACGACTATCCTTTAAACTCGAAATAATAACGCCGATATAATTAGTTAAACGTTATAATAAGAATTTTTATTGTTGCGGATAATATTGGAGGATACAGAAAATATATGCCAATATATTGAGCGCGCGCAATGAATGTACATGAGAGAGTGATCCCGCTTTTGATAATTAGCGCAGATAAAGCTCTCTATCTGACGATGCTGCCGATAAGCGCTGAAGTCGAGCGGCAGAGAGAGAGAGAGAGAGAGAGTCGGCTTGCGACCAACGAAGGCGAGAACATAAGCAATTAGAATGTAATACGAAAGCTTTGTTTGAGCTTTATCTATAAATTAGGTGGCGGACAAGCAGCAGTGCTTGTCCCGACATTCTCCCCCCAGTTGGGCCTGGCTTCCAACTTCATCCTTAAGGGGCAAAAGGCACAGCCTAGATACTGCACGCTTGGTGGTTCCAGATGAAGTTCTGATCACCGCCACTCGAGCCACTACGTCCCTACCAGATACCAGTTCCATGATTCTCGCGAGCAGCCACTTCATCGGGGGTAGGTTCTCGTCCTTGACTAGCACCACATCGTTGAGGGTACGCCATTTGGAGCGTTGCTGAAGAAGGCTTAAGTATTCCTCTTTCCATCGGGACCAGAAAGACTGCTGCAGAAAGGATACACGTTGCCAACTGTCCAGACGATTGAAGTTTAGCTTTGTAACATCAGGTTCGATTAAACTAGATGGCGGACCTCCAGTTAAAAAATGTGCTGGCGTTAGAACATCGAGGTCTGCAGGATCTTCTGAAAGAGGCAATAATGGTCGTGAATTTATGACAGCACCAATGTGGCAAAGCAGAGTTCGCAGCTCCTCAAATCCAAGAACTGAGGACCCCACAGCCCGGTAAAAATGATGCTTGGCAGTTTTGACTGCCGCTCAATCGCACAAAACTCCAGAAGTGTCCGCTGATGCTCGTCGCTGATAAAGAGCCGCCGCAGCTCACATAGCTCGTTTCTGGCTCCAACAAAATTTGTAGCGTTGTCCGACCAAATGTGTTGTGGCTTTCGGCGGGTGCATATAAACCGTTTTAGTGCCTGCAAGAACGCAGTAGTGGATAGATCCCTTACGAGCTCCAAGTGGACGGCCTTTGTAGCAAAACAAATGAAGACGCTTACGTAGCATTTTACCGGAGCCTTATTACGAACTTCTGGCTTGTAATGGAATGGCCCACAAAAATCCACGCCAGTGACTCCAAAGACTTGGCAACCGTTGACGCTTTGTTCCGGGAGATCAGCCAAAATGTGCTCCAGCAGGCGAGGCTTGGACCGGAAGCATCGGATGCATTTGTGCAACGCCTTCGTCACCGTTTTCCTCCCCCAATTGGCCAATATTGGGATCGAATCATAGCCAAAAGAGCAAGAGTGACTGGGTGGCTTGTAGGGAGTATAATTGGATGACGACTATCGAAATCCAACGGCGAATTCTTCAGGCGACCATCTACACGCAGTAGACCGAACTTATCCAAGAAGGGTGAAGATGTGGCAAGTACGCTGGACGACGATATCTCTTTGCCATTCTGAAGCGACCTTATATCATCCCAAAAATGCACCCGCTGTACCAACCGCAATAAAAGTTGAGTTCCAGACTTGATATCTCCTGCGGTGATTCCCTTGTGGCGTATTCGATGACAAAACTTGTGCACATAAGCAAATACCCGCTGCAGAGATGAGAAGGAATTAGCGTACTTGGAGGCAGCTATTATGTCCACATACGGCGACTGAATGAGCAAAACCTTTGCGCGCAGTTCCAGGGTCGGCCTCTCAGCTGGGACCGCAACTGGCCACTCATCTTGAGGACCAAGAAGAAACGACCATGTGCCCACAGCTCATCAACGATCAACTCATTAGGAAGAGCACCACGGGACAGGATGTCCGCCGGATTCAAGGACGTGGGAACATAGCGCCCCTCCATCGTTCTGGTTAACTCCTGGATCGTCGCAACTCGATTGGCAACGAAAACATAAAACCGGGCAGGCTCCTCTCGAATCCAGGACAGCGCCACTGCAGAATCGCACCAACAATAATGCTTCCCAGCGTACATCTTCAGATTAGCTACTTTTGACATAAGCCGCGGATTGCGTTTCTGACTTTCAAAGTGAACGGTCGTGTTTTTTTTCTGCGCTTCGAATTTTGTATTTTGTTTTCGTTTATTCCCATCGGTGGGTGTTATCAAAACAATTTTAATTTTCTTCCGTGTTATTTAAACATAAATTTAAACTCCGTTCGCTTCGCGAGTGCACTTTGTATTTAATACTAATAAATTGTTTTAGTTTTCGTAATTCTTATCTGTGTTTTCTTTTCTTTTATCCACACCGTTTTCTCTTTTGTGCATGCACTTTAACTTATTTACGCTCCCGCTCTCTTGCTCTCTTTGCTTTGTAAGTTCTAAGCGTGCAGTTTCTGCGCTCTTGCGGTACTTATAACTGCTCGCTTATAAATTTCAATTCGCTTTCTTGGTACAGTGGTCCCAATATAAAATGAATAATACAAATTTAGTCTGCTTCTGCAAGAAATGCAGCCTCGTAATCAGGGCTGACCAGTCGAATATGACTTGCTGGCTGTGTGAAAATATGGTGCAACCAAGTGCGCCGGTTTTACTGGCCGGACAAGTGACGACCTATCAAAGGGGCCCAATTTGCAGTTTTGTTGTGATGCTTGTCTCGAGGTTGCGAACGAGATGAAATCGTTCATGCGCCAAACTAAAGGGGGCCTGATGGGGCTGATTAGCTGTTTCGGTGTTGCTAGATATAGTTTTCGCAGAACTGATGATCTCCTCTCTGCGCTGGACTCGCAGTTTAATAGTCGTAAGCTATTAGAAGAGTCCCCTAAGCGCAAAAAGGCCGCTGGTTGTAAGGAGCAAAAGGGGAACACCCCGCAACCGAAATCAAAAGAACAACAGAGCATTCCGGCGGATCAACAGCCAATTTCAATAAACCCTCAAATGTTGCTAAGATCGGCAGCTAAAAAAGATTCGGTATCCGAACAATCCGTTACAGAATGCATGCAACCAGGGACTTCTAAGAATTCCGATTTGTCCGTAGTGGTTTCACAATTAGTGGATCCACCTATCTCTCAGAATGTAGCATCTCCACCACAAGGGACTACTGAGTCCGGACAACCGGCTCAAGTTGGTTTGGCAGAAGCAATGTCTGCTCCACCAAAATCCCTTTCAGTGGTTCCACTCAAGAAACAAATTTTCGTTTTTCGGCTTTCCCCTGATCAAACATCTTCTGATGTATTGCCTTATATACAAGACAAAACTAAAGCCGATTGTATTAGTGTAAAGGTGTAAAAGTTTAAGTTTTCTTATGCAAGAGACATTTCATCTTTCAAGATAACTGTCCCTAACGAGCTTTTTGAAGCCATATGCTCGTGCGACTTTTGGCCGGATAATATGGTTGTAAAAGAGTTTGAGGCTAAGATAAAAAAGAAGGGGCCCGTGGGAGTAAAACTTCCTAGTCGAGGCCAAACCAGTGTACCAATTTCAAAAAACTAACTTCTAACCTCCTTCTTTCCTATCAGAATGCAAGAGGTTTGCGCAGCAAACTTACTAAATTGTATTCCGATAGCCTTTCCTTTGCATCTCATATTATTGTGTTCACAGAAACCTGGTTAAGGCCGGAGATCTTTAGCTCCGAAGTTTTTCCAGGTAAGTACACAATATATAGGTATGACCGTCCCTCTAGACGGGGAGGAGGAGTCTTAATTGGAGTTGATTCAAACCTCCCGTCTGAGGAGTTATTTTTTGATGAATTCAATACCATTGAATTTATTTGTGTAAAGTTATCGCTTCCTGGTACATTTATATACATAACTTGTTCATATATTCCGCCGTTGTCTGAACTTCCTGATTATTTAAATCACCTATCCGTTATTAAGTCCGTTGCAAATAAGCTTTCCGATAGGAATCAGTTGATAGTTCTAGGTGATTTTAATATACCTGGAGTTACTTGGTCCACTGAGGATGAATCGAATATCTTACTACCTATAGCACAGCATGATTTTATTGATGGCCTGCTTGACATATCTCTATCTCAAGTAAACCATGTTCGAAATTCATTAGGTCGCCTACTTGATTTGTGTTCTGTATCAAATCCTGAAGGTGTGTTTCTGTCCAGAGTAGCACCACTCACGCAACCTGAAGATCCATATCACCCAACATTCGAACTTTCATTTGATACGGGTAGAATTATAGAAGAAAAATCAGAAAAATCCAAACGAATACATTGTTTTCGCAAGGCAGACTTTCTGAGGCTAAATAATTTTATTTCTGGCTTTAATTGGTCTGAAATTTACCTATGCATTAATATGTCCGATATATGCAGTTAATGTTTTTTACACTGCAATAAACTCATTTTTTAATTCCTGTGTTCCGTGGTACTATCCGTCAACTTCCAATAAATCACCTTGGTTTAGCAAAGAGTTGACACACTTAAGAAATGTAAAGTCCAGACTTTTTAGAAAATATAAAAATACCGGTTCTCAATCTGTTTTTACTAGATATTTAATTGCTCGGTGAAGATTTACCGTGCTTAATGCTCAGTGTTATAACAGATACTTAAACCGTTGTAAGGTCCAGTTCTCTCAGGACCCGAAACAGTTTTATAATTTTGTTAACACCAAGCGTAAATCTAATTCTTTTCCTTCCTCGCTATCGTTCGAAAACATGACGGCAACCACAGATCAGGCAATAGCCGATTTATTTGCCCAAATTTTTTCAAACGACTTACTCTACTTTAGATTATTCATCACAGCCTTATTCTTACAACATATCCAAGTCAAACCTCATATTCTGTCCCACTTTAACAGAAAGCTCTCTTCTTTTGGATCTTCTTCGTATTAAACCTGTTTATTCGCCAGGGCCCGATGGTATTCCTGGGTGCGTGCTTAGGTATTGCGCTAAGGCCCTGTGCAAACCTCTTCACAAGTTGTTTACCTTATCTATAGAAACCTCCCAATTCCCAAATATTTGGAAGGTATCATTTGTTATTCCTCTTTTCAAAAAAGGTAACAAGTTAGAAGCCAGTAACTACAGAGGTATTTCTAAGTTGTCAGCTATTCCTAAGCTTTTTGAAAAAATTATTACTCCTCATTTGCAGCACCTTTGCAGATCAATCATTTCTCCGTGTCAACACGGATTTATTAAACGTAGATCCACAATCACAAACCTTCTAGAGCTCACTTCATTAGTGATAAAAGGCTTCAATAGTAGTTTTCAAACAGACGTCATTTACACTGACTTTAGTAAAGCATTTGACTCTGTAAATCACTTACTTCTCATTCAAAAAACTTGAGCTTTTAGGTTTTTCAGTTGATCTGCTTAAATGGATTTCAAGTTATCTGAATGGCAGGTCACAAAGGGTCCTTTTTAAAAATTCAATTTCTGAAATTTTCTGTATTACCTCCGGTGTCCCACAAGGGAGCCATCTGGGTCCGTTACTTTTAACATTATTTATTAATGATCTTCCAGATGATGTTAAGCTGTGCCTGCAGTATAAGGACATTTCCTGCCATTTAGACTTGCAATCCGATCTAGATAATTTTCAAAACTGGTGCCGAGATAATTTACTAAATTTAAACGGTTCCAAGTGCAAGCTGATGACTTTTTATCGGGCCAATCCGATATACGCGACTTACACGTTAAGTGGCAGCTCTTTGGAAAGAAAACTCTTGTAAACGATCTTCACGTTCTCTTGGACCCCAAACTAAAATTTTCTAATCACATTTCGTCTATGGTTAATAAAGCCAGAGGAGTGCTTGGATTTATTAAAAGGTGGTCAAAAGAATTTGATGATCCTTATTTGACTAAAACTTTATTTATTTCGCTTGTCCGTCCGATTCTGGAGTATGGGTCTCCCGTCTGGAGTCCACAATACGGAATACATATTGGTCGTATTGAATCTGTACAAAAAAACTTCCTTCTTTTTGCTTTACGGCGCCTAAACTGGGATGCAAATCTTATCTTACCTTCTTATTCTAGTAGACTTCTATTGATTAATTTACCATCCCTAGCCAACCGTAGAACGATGCTTGGTACTATCTTTATTTATAAACTTATACATGGTGATATTGACTGCCCCGACTTGTTAAGTCGGCTAAACTTTTCTGTGCCAAGTAGATTAACTAGAAATTATATTCCCCTAACTTTAAATCATTGTAGATTTAACTATGCCTTGCATGAGCCTTTCAGAGTATTATGTTCTGACTATAATAGACTTTTTCCTGTAATATCAAATCTTGACTCTCTGCCGCTCCTAAAACGATTAATACTTGCTTCATTGGCACAAGATTGATCTAACTATTACTTTTTTCCCCGGACCTTTACCTTTATTTTCCTATCTCGCGTCTATCTTATCGCAAATCGTGCCGTACGATATACGGCTGCGCCCCTCGGTCGGTTGGGCGGGTAAGTGGGCCGTGGGACTCCGCGCGAAAAAAAAAAAAAACAATTTTGCTCCTGATAGTTCCAGTTTCGGCACCGTAACAGTCTTTAGCGGCGCCACTCGAGAATTTGAGCAAAGCAGGAGACTTCCCGCTCCTGTACCCCTTGAGACGACATAAATACAGGCACCATAAACCTCGATGCTTGCGTCACAAAATCCATGAATCTCCAAATCGGTCGGTGATGACAGTGACCATCTGGGAAAATCGGCCCTCTGAGCCATAGCGAAACTGCAGCAAATTTTTTCCCAATCAGAGTGAAGAGCCTGAGGAAGACTCTCATCCCAAAGGACGATGCGCCTAGTTGGATTTAAGGTTGACTGAAGGCCCTCAAATGAAAATAGCAAGCGATCAGTAGCAGGATCCCAAGCGAGGACCAGAGTTTTCGTAAAGTTGCTGCCGTCAATCAAATCTCAGAAACGACTCCCGATCCTCTTCCGGCACTTCAGACAACACCGCAGCTACGTTCGAGCACCACTTTCTCAAGCGAAATTGACCCTTGGCAAGGATCCCTGATGTTTGCTGCATGATGTTGACAGCTTCAGCCACAGAAGCACCTCCAGAAATTAAATCGTCCACGTAAAAGTCGCGTCGCAGAATCTCGGCCCCCTTTGGATACATCGACTGCTCATCCTCGGCCAATTGATGCATTGCTCGCACTGACAAAAATGACGCTGGTTTTGTTCCATAAGTTACAGTGTCAAGTTTAAAAACCTGCAACTCGTCCTGGGTGGAATCCCGCCAAAGGATACACTGCAAATGGCTGTCCTCAGGGAAAACTCTGACACATCGGTACATTTTGCAGATATCTCCTGTAATGGCCACCCGATGGTAACGGAACCTTAACAGGATGTGAAGCAACTTTGGCTGTATAACTGGGCCGGACATCAACGAATACCCAGAAGTGGTAGCAGCAGATCCATCAAAAACAACCCTGAGCTTGGTTGTTGAACTGTCCTCTTTCAAAACACAGTGGTGAGGTAGGAAGTACTGAGGAGTGAGGCTCGCATTAGCAGGAACTGCAGACATATGTCCCAACTCCAAATACTCTTTTATAAACGCAGCATACTGATTCTTCAATTGAGGGTGACGACTGAGCTTCCTTTCTAGAGAAAGAAATCGACGCACGGCTTGAGGATACGATTCTCCCAGCAAATCAGAACTGCATTTCAACGGCAGCCTCACAGCATAAGCGCCTGACTTGAGCCGAGTAGAGTGTTGCACAAAATGCCCTTCGCAATCCAGTTCTTCCTTTGTCCACTTCACTATTGGTTCGGAGCAGTCTTCTATTTCCCAGAACTGGCGGAGCAGACAATCTAAACGTTCATCCGGCAGGCTTGGGCTCTTCGTGACATCCTTGCAGGCTGTGGCTACGAGTGACCTTCTCTCGACAGGTGAACCGCCTCCACACACAACCCATCCAAGTCGGGTTTTCTGCAGCAACGGTAGGCCAGCTGAGAGCTGAGCTTGTCCAACACACAGCAATTCATAAAAGAGGCTGGCTCCGATGAGCAAATCGATACGCTGTGGTCGAAAGAATTCTGGATCAGCGAGATTAAGATTGCATGGTATATTCCAATTGGAGACATCTAAGCAGACGAGTATTCTGAACAGTGAGAACGTAGGAGCACATCATCAGAGAATCCGTCCGTCGCATAGCCGGTTTCACCAATTCCAGACACCGACATGACTGATTTGCATTTACGCAACTGCAGCTGATTAGCCAATCGGGACGTAATCATGTGTACTTGAGATCCAGAATCCAGAAGCGCTCGGCAAGGAACAAAGATACCAGCGCGGCTCCTAACAAGTATGTTCGCTGTTGCAAGCAAAGCTATATCGCCGCTACGACCTTGGGCAATTAAGGCATTGACTGTGGATGGCGATGAGGCTAGAGGTTCAGAACCCTCGGATGAGGAGGAAATGGGTAAAGCAACTGGCAGATGGCCGCTAGAAGACTGCGAGTCCAGAAAATGCAGCAAACTGTGATGCCGTCTCCCACAGCTGTGGCAATTATTAGCGACGCAGTCTCGCAGGTGATGGCCGGTTCTGAGACATTTTCGACAAAGACCAAGTCGCCTAGCCTCGCCTAGGCGGCTCTCAGGGGACAACAGCAGAAACCTTGGACACGCAGGCACCTCATGGGACCTCCCACCGCATAATATACAGGTAGCGGGAGGCGCATTAGTAATAATGAGGCGGATCTAATGTTATTAGCAACTCTACGTCTTCCCACCTGAGTGCCTGGCGCGTATGCGGCCATGGCCACATCCACAGCCTCGAGAGTCCTGCATCGCTGCTCCAGGAATTCCGCCATCAAGTCCCACGTAGGAATAAGGTCTGAATTGATTACAGTCTGGCCTTCCTCCCACTTCGCCTGGGTAGCTGGGTCCAATCTTTGAAGAAGCACCTGGACGATGATGCAGCAGGCAATTTGTTGCGTCGTTCCCAAATTCTTCAAGGCCCGCATATGGGCATTGAACTTATCTGAGAATCCTCGTAGAGCTGCCACTGAGCCACCTTCCACGACACAGAGGCCTAGAATCTCGTTCACATGAGCCTGATATATTAAACGACGGTTACTAAATCGCTTTTCCAAAAGACCCAATGCAACGTCATAATTTTTCTCGGAAGTTTCCAAGGACCGAACTGCTTCTAACGCTGAGTCGCGAAGACAGGATCGTAGCCTCTGCAGCTTTTCCACCTTGCTTATATGTGGATTTCCGCCTACCATAGTTGAGAAGATAGATTGGAACTCAGACCACTCGGAGTATCCTCCACTGAAGGTAGGGAGCGGAATAGGCGGCAGAGCTTGAAAGCTGCGACTGAGCCCTGGGTCTGGCATAGAGGAGATCCCGTTGGTGAGAGTTGAGTGGGCAGCCATTTGAGCAGAGCGTCGCAAGGTTTCGTGCTCTATATCAGCGTGCATCGTCGCGACGAGCTCCGACACGGTCCATCGCAAGTCGCTGCCGATCTCCGAAATGTCTAATTCTTCAAGATTCCCGTGGATGGCCTTGAAGTCATCGTACATTGAGACTAACTGGCCATGACGCACGTGGAGCATGGCGTCCTCCACGCTTGAAATTGGGTGAAGGGCTCCTTGTATCCTCTTCAAATCCTGGAGGAGAGCATTGGCCTTGCAGTTCAAAATAGCACTCCGAGGTAGAGTGGGTGAACCTGCGTCTGCCGCGCTGGCATCCATCGCCACTAGTCTCAAATTACGGCCAACTTAACAAAGCTAAACTGCAGCGGAATTAGTATTATTATTTTTATTTATTTTATTATATTTTTTGTATTATTTATTATTTATTTTATTATTTCATAATAGTTTTAATTTGCTCGCGACGAATACAACCTGTCCCACTGTGCACGGCCGCTAAGCTGAAGCCAAATTTAATATTACAAATTGTTTAATAATATTATATAATAATATTTCGTATTTGACCACGGCGACGCAATCTCTCCCACTATGCACACAAGAACCGAATTAGCGGCTGTATGTTTGTATATCGGTTTGTGCGCCGGCGAATGCACTCGAAAACGGAATGTATGTATGTATGTATACGTAGGTAGCAGGCGCACTAAATAACGGGCCGTATGGCAATTGACGACCGGCATGCACTTTATAACTATTTTTGGTTATGAAACCTTATATGTATGCTTATTTATTTTAAACATGGATATGCACTGTAGTGTATATATGTGTATATTTTAGAAACTTTATTTTACTTTCGCGAATTAATAATTCTTTCAAAATATCACGTCGAGGTCACCAATGTTCAGTCATTGAGATTTTTCAACGACTATCCTTTAAACTCGAAATAATAACGCCGATATAATTAGTTAAACGTTATAATAAGAATTTTTATTGTTGCGGATAATATTGGAGGATACAGAAAATATTTGCCAATATATTGAGCGCGCGCAATGAATGTACATGAGAGAGTGATACCGCTGAAGATAATTAGCGCAGATAAAGCTCTCTATCTGACGATGCTGCCGATAAGCGCTGAAGTCGAGCGGTCGAGAGAGAGAGAGAGAGAGTCGGCTTGCGACCAACGAAGGCGAGAACATAAGCAATTAGTATGTAATACTAAAGCTTTGTTTGAGCTTTATCTATAAATTAGGTGGCGGCTGCTGCTTGTCCCGACAGACATTAAGCGAAGACTTTGGTCTGAAATGGGGTTACATATTAGTGTCAATACGGCACGAAGAGCATTTTCGGAAGTTAAATTATTTGCCTCAATATTAGAACTGGATGAAGAGCTTTTAAACAAACTACATATAATTTTAATAGTTTTATCATGCGATTATGACGTTTGTTTAAATAAGTTTAAGAAATTTTGTGAAGAAACGCTTCGTTTGCATTTAATTAAATATCCGTGGTCTCCAATGACCGGTACGGTCCACAAAATATTAGTTCATGGTCCACAAATAATTTAATCATCTGTACTTCCTCTTGGTTGCTTAGGCGAAAACGCATCTGAGGCTCGCAAAAAATATTACAAGCGCGATAGGATTTCGCATGCCAGGAAAAAGAGCCGAGTGAACAATTTAACCGACGTATTTCACCGAGCTTTGGATTCTTCTGATCCTTATTTATTAAGCATCGCTTCAAAAAAGAGTTCAAAATCACACTCATTGCCAAATGTAGTTATTTTCTTTATTTTTTAGTTTCTCTAATACCGGAAGATGGAGCCCAAGTATATAGTGTTGAAGACGAGCTTACAAGAATACCATATTTTAATTTTGATTTAAAAGAAGAACGTTTATATTAATACAAGTTTATGTACTTATTTTTAAGCTAACATTAAAAAAATGAAGAAAAATAGCAATATTAATATGAATTTTATATATACTGCAGTTCAAAAAAATTCGAAATTTACAAATAATATAAGCAGCAAATTATCCAAGTTTTATCTTTCTAGCTCTGGCCAAAATAAAAGCATTTCATCCCAATGTGCACTGGGTAAACGTCACTTTTGAAAGCCATTTCAAGCCAAAGTTTCAATATCCATCTGAACGTAAAACAAAATTCTGTTGAACAGAAGAATTGCTGAATCCGAGATCAACTGCTATGAATCGTCGAACCTAGAGCTAACGGATGCTAATGAAGTTTTAGTTTTTCTTGGAGTAAAATTAATTATGGATTACAATATGGTGGCATCACTAAAGGATTTTTGGAGCAAGAAAGAGTCGATGGGTAATTCTGTTATCAAGAATTGTACGAGATCGAATTCTATTCTAGCATCAAAAATACATTTCAACGGCTGCAAAAAGAAGGAGAATGAGACTAAAGACTATTGTATTGCTGATATTGTACGTTGTTTCAAATACATTTTTGATGCAGCTCGTAGCGATAGTCGTTTTCAGTCTGTTGATAAATGTATGGTTAAATTCCAGGTAGATCAAGCATATGTCAATA
The DNA here is from genome assembly GCA_018153365.1 of Drosophila fuyamai. Classification (NCBI taxonomy): domain Eukaryota; kingdom Metazoa; phylum Arthropoda; class Insecta; order Diptera; family Drosophilidae; genus Drosophila; species Drosophila fuyamai. The sequence goes on along the minus strand of JAECXW010000364.1, from coordinate 225,065 downwards.
AAGTCTACGATGTACTTGGGCAGGAAAAACGCACGAAGATGGTATGCTTGGGCTGCAAGACACCTTTGTGTTATGAATGCTTTGCTCTGTTTCACAAATTAAATGAATAAATAAATAATATTACGACTCTTACACTAATTGGGATAATATATAAGTCCCACCAAAAATACGTATAGGGATTACATGTCCTAAGATAAAAGGACGATTTAGTATTTTTAGGTATGCAGTACATAATATTTTTTAGCCACCTTTTAGAATATGCAAAACCATTTGCCACAACTTTAAAAAAAAATCCGTCCCAAAGGGAATAACGATGTTCGCTTGGGACACACAATTTTCAGTGAATGTAGTTAGATCTTCAGGACGAACTAAACGTTTTCAAGCCAGTTACCCGCTATGTTGAAAATTCTCGCCGATAATAAACACAATAAACACAACGCCCGGCTAGCTATTCTTTTGGAGAGATTATCTTTCTAGTCCAACCATTTAAGAGATACGTTATCAGTAATAAAGTGGATACGAGCCTTCACAGTTTCTGAATTGCCCACACAGTAGATGGGCATTGAATTTTTATACCCGTTACTCGTAGAGTAAAAGGGTATATTATATTCGTGTAAAAGTATGTAACATGTAGAAGGAAGCGTTTCCGAACCTATAAAGTATATATATTCTTGTTTAGGATCACTAGCCGAGTCGATCTAGCCATGTCCGTCTGTCTGTCTGTCCGTCTGTCTGTCCGTATGAACGCTGAGATCTCGGAAACTATAAAAGCTAGAAGATTGACATTTTGCATGTAGATTTTAGGAGTTCCTACGCAGCGCAAGTTTGTTTCAAAATATAAAAATATTAATTGATATGTATTTGTTTCGTCAATACCTATCGATTGGTCTAATAAAAGTTTGCCACGCCCACTCTAACGCCCAAAAACCCATTAAACGCTTAAGCCTGGCTAGCGCCCACATGGGCCGTGACGCAATACAATAGCGCCATCTAACGGATGACTTTGGAACAGCTGGCCAAGAAGGCATATATATATTAAGTTCTTTTAGCTGAGTAACGGGTATCTAATAGTCGAGGCACTCGACTATAGCGTTCTCTTGTTTTCTTCTATCCAGATTGATGCTCAGATTGGCCCAGCTGAAACGCTAGAACCACTTGCAAGGTTTTTTAAAGTTCGACCCGATTCAAAGTTTCTCGATCTTTTAGTTCGGAGCCACTGATTTTGCATCCAATAGTTGTAGGTGACACGGCATGTGAAAGTATTCTAAAACGGAAGGTAGGCCATTTATCTTACCAGTCTGACGACTGGAACCACTTATCAGATCTATGCCTTGACTCCTGAACTCGTGAAACCAAGGACCATCCAAAAATAAAGTTCTTTATGTTCAAGAACCGTCCACAAATATTATGTAACTTTTATTTGTTTTTTAGAATGCATACATTTTTCAAAGCACAATATTTATTTATATTTTACTTAAATTTAATGTTATAGATCCAAATACATAATCTTTGTAGCGGACAATGCTCCACACAAACTCAAAAAGCTAGCGGTACTAATAACAGCTGTAGTGGTTCCAGATATTTTAATTATGGTCCCCATGCACAACGATAAAATAAATTGGGCTAAAAAGACCATGCTACTTATTATAGCAATATCAGTACCCAATCCACGTAATCCTGATCCAAGTTTCGGAGAGCCGTTTTCATCTAATTCAAACTGCAAAGGGAAAATGCATTTTTTATGAAGTATTATTATTTTAGTGTAGTGAAAAATTATATTTTTTTTATTTTGATATGTTTTTAAACATTACCTAAAACTTTCTTAAAATACCTCTTGTTATCGGAAAATATATTAAAAAATAACTTTTCTTTCCAGAGTAAGGTTTTTTTCTGTGCTAGTATAAACGCAAGCCTTCCTTTGCACTCGATAGTCCACCATAAAAAAGCGAAATTTAATGACACTCTATTATGCAGGTCTTGTCAATTGCTTGGCCGCACAGCCAAGCATTTCAAAAACCTTTCTCTCAAGTATATCAAGACCAAAACGCAGTTTTAAGAAAACTGTGCAAAAAGCACAGGGCGCGGGTCCAGAACAATTGAAAAAAACAAAAAACCAACCCAAAACTAAAACAAAAACAAGAAAGAAAATTAAAAAAAATTTTTTTTCCCCCTCTTTTTTCAAAAACGACTACACTTCGATTCTAGCCTATATTACAAAAGCAACACACATTTTGCGGTGATTTTGCCATCGTTTTTATGGAAGCCATATGATATTATTGTCCGATTTTGACAAAACTAAAAACGAAATTCTGATATTGTAAATATTTTGATTTTCCTATGGGAGCTATATGATATAGATGTCCGATTTTAATGTATCTAGATCGACAAACGATTACGCTAGCGTAAAAATTTTAATCTTTGAAGTGTAACCAAAAGTTTGAGAGTTCATCAGATTTAAGCGTGCTGCGGTCGTACTGTCATTCAGCTGGGTTTGTTGACAAGCAGTTAAAATTCAAATTTCGTATTTGCGGGAAAGAGCCTTTAAAAGATATTATCAAATACCTTGGCAAGACAAGTCTGCCGCTATACAAAGAAATTAAAAAACAATACAATTTAAATTTAACAGTTGTTATTTTAATTTACTGATAATTATTTGCTAATTTAAAGTTCATAGCTGCACTTTTATTGTGTTTTTTTCGTACATTCTGGACCTAAAAAACATTTTGCCATGACAAGAGGCACCCCAGATAGTATTAATATTATTTTGTCCTCACATGTAAACACCTGCAATCGACTTTTATGAGTTTTTCCCTCCATTTCTTAAAATGTTCAGTGAGAAGCGCACGCCAAAAGATTAAATTTTTTAATCTTTTCGCTACGGTTCACCCAAAGTTAATTTCCGCAGACTGGCAACGCTATGGAATTTTCTTGTATTTTTTTCGTCGATCCGGAGACCGACGTGAAAAAATGGCCCGACGAAAAGTGAACGCCAGCTGTTTGCCTCTCGCTCTCTCTCATGACTGGCGTACGGTTTTCGTCGATCTGGATACTAGGTTTTATTCCATAACAGCACCATGTTAATTTAAAAGAACGAAGGTAAAACCTCGAAAACAAACACTGTACAAAACTTACTGTGCTCTTCTCTCGTTCTTGCCTAAAGCCTAGTACTCAGATCGACAAACGAGTACGCTAGCGTAAAAACCTTAATCTTTCCAGTATGACCAAAATTTTGAAAGTTCATCAGATTTAAGCGTGCTACGGTCGTACTGATAATCGGCTAGGTTTGTTAGTGTTAAGAGCTTGAAGATCCTATTTTACAAGTCTTCAAGAGCTGTCCACGCCTTCTGCCTGAACACGCTTCCGCTCGCGCCGATGTCAAAAGACCCCACTGACCTGTTGGCACTTACGCCTGGACACTTTCTTGTTGGAGGGCCCCTCCTCGCCATGGTTGAACCCGTGGTAAAGGAAAACATCACATCCATCATAAGCCGCTGGAAACACCTTAAGACTCTTCATCAATAATTTCGTCTGCGATTTAAGGAGAAGTGCCTCAAGCAACTCCATAAGCGAAATAAGTGGCAAACCCGTACAAGAAATCTCCGTGCCGGGGACATGGTAGTTTCAAGGAAGAAAATCTTCTGACCAATGAGTGTCGATCAGGCTGAATTGACGCGGTGTTTTCAGGATCCGATGGCCATGTTCGTGTGGTCGACATCCGCACTGCGCGGGGACTCATTATCGTCTTCCGCTGGAAAAGACCGCCTTCCCGCAATAACCAGTCGCCCCGGTGTTCTAATTCATCAGCTTCAATTCATAGTTTCAGCCCGTAGTTCCAATTTGTAATTCTTTTCAGTACTTATCCAAAGTTTTCATTTGTCCTATTCCGCCAGTCAGATCTCACACAATGTCTCCGTGTCCACGCAGCGCCATTGCATTAGAAAACGGACGTACTCGAGGTATTCAGTCCTGCCGTCGCTTGGGAAATGTCGTTGGTTCCTCTGTCTGAGTGTCGAGAAGAGGCTCCGGACTGTCCTTGCCAACCATCGCTGTTTGGCCCACGAGCACTCCAACGGAGCGTGTCGACCTGCAATGAAAAACCAGGAGGACACTACACGCCCTACACTACACGAACCGCCGATGTTGGCGGTCCCGCCCGGCGGACGCCGGTCGCAGAGCACCGTTGCCACTCCACGGCATTCTTCAGCCGCTCCTCGGCCCTCGTCCGCCACTCAACGGCACTTTTGCGGCACTCCGCGGCAATTTTCTGCCACTCGTCGGGGTGCCTCGCAGGCGCTCCGTCCCTAACGTCCCTCCACATCATTAACCTCCTCCTTTGGTGCGGTAAGATACCGGGAGTCGAGTCTTCGTCACTGCGGTGCTCATCGACCCGTGTACGACCACGAGCTGCATCGACGCTTCGCCAGCGGCGAGTTTCCGCTTGCAGACTACCAACGTGGGAGCCGAACTGATTTGTTCGGCATTCGTGGGGTCTAAGATCGACAGCGCTGTCCGGCTCGACGTCATCTTTAAAGTAAAGCCTCACGTGCGCATCCGCACTTGAATAAGGGAGCTGATCGACGCGGTGCGGATCCACTTCCGGGATATTACGTTGGCTATCTCCAGCATCCTGGGCGCGGATATGCTTGTGTTCGCGCTGTGGGAATTGTTTTGGATTATACAGATCTGAATAACTTTAGTTCTATATACCTTGAGTAATAATCAATAAGAATCAATAAATTCTCCCCGGCCCCAAAAGATCTGCTTCTAGGCATTTCCAAGGTCCATCCAGAAACGAGTGCCGTTACATCGGAACAGGCTTTGATGGCATTGACCCTATAAGGCAATCTCGTCAACTTTGAACGTATTGTTCAGCGTCTTTGTCCAAACATGACCACCAGACCTTTGAATGCAGTTTTATGTTTTCGTGGAATTACTAACCGAGTGCCTCGCAGTAAAATATTAACCACTATCGACTATTCTAGACGAAACGAAGACCAAGAGCCACCGGACTAACATCCGCTATTAAGCACGTTTTGTCTTTAAGGTTGTTTGGGTACTGCGTGATTTTTCCTTTTAATGTTTGGATTGCTTCGTCCTGCTCATTACCCCAAACAAACGGTTAATGGCTGTTTAATATTTTCCTTAAGGGCTCTGTGCTGTCTGCTATGTATGTATGTAGCTACACCAAGGAAGCTGCGTATTTTTTCTTTATTTTTGGGAGCTCTGAATTCAGTAATAACCTTAACTTTTTCTGTGTCAACTTCAATGTATGTATGTATGTAGCTACACCAAGGAAGCTGCGTAGTTTTTCTTAATTTTTGGGAGCTCGGAATTCAGTAATCACCTTAACTTTTTCTGGGTCAACTTCAATTTCTTGATCAGACAAAATGTGCCCGAAACATATTATTTTCTGGGTCATTAGTGGGCATTTCTTTTCGTTCAGCAAAACATTATTATTTTTCAAAATTGTCCTAACCATTTTTGGGGCTGCGTCATGTTTTTCAATATTGCTTCCAAAGACTATTTATCGTCAATGTAGTTTAAGGCATTTGACTGAGAGATAAGGCGGTTTTTAGGTCGAGCCTTGCGAAATATTAAGCGCCTGTAAGTTTAGTCACAAAGTTATTGAAAGTTGGTAGAGGATAGTTTACTCTTTGAATAGCTTTATTTGTCCGCCACATATCTACCCATATGCGAAATTCACCTTATATTACCTCATCTTTAAATCCAATAAACACCGGTGATATCCAGGCATTTGGGCCAGATACGAGCTTAATGATGTCCAAACTTAAAGCTTCTTCCATTTTATCAATATTTGTTTCTTCCAACGCTGTCGGTACACATCTTATAGGTTGTTGGATTGGATTAACGGATTCGTTTATCGAGAGTTTAACCGACACATCGAGCCATTTAGGGGATTTTTATATATTTTCAATTTTTTAAACTCTTTGTATGCTTAGTCCAAGTTTTAAAACGTTGAGCTTTATAGCAGTATCACGTCCCAGCAAAGATTCTTTACTATTTTTAACTACGTAAAAAGGAGAAATCAGTTCAGAATCGTTTCGTAGCGAAATCGGGGCTTTGAAAATTTGCAATACCTTGAGCAGACGGTTTAAGCCATAAGCTCATAATCTCTCCTTTAAGGTTTGCTATTTTCAAGCAAATTCTTCTTTAAGTCTACTGGGGCCCAGAAATTATTGATTTTGTCAGTTTAACAGATTTCTTCGATTTGGTTCTTAGTCTCGCCAAATGAACACCTAGCAATTTGTCGGAGTAATCTTAGTAAGAACTCCGTTAAACCTTTGCCCTCCACCGGTGTCATCGATCGAAACAGGTGCCTTTCGAATGCGGAATTGCAAAGCGGTGAAGAATACTCATTTAGTTGGTTACCGAAGGAGTAAACACGTCTTAGCCTTGTCGTCGTATGGTATTAAAGGGCCTGGAATGCTATAAACGACCGCCTGAATCTGATCTCCACCCAAAGAGTTTATTCCTTTTTTGTACATATTTGTTATCTCCTCCATGTCCACATATATATTAAATGTACGCAGCCATATTTCCCACTTTGTACGCCACAGCGCCTTTTCTATTGCCTGACATAGAAAAAGTTTCTGCTCCGTCATGATTTTTCCTGAAATTAAAACACAAACCCCGAAATTGTACTTTCTTGTTTCCAACCTCATTTTATTGGGATTAGGCATCTCTCTCTCAATTTCAACTCCATCCATTTGGCAAGGAATTTAAATCTGGCAATATTTTCTCTTCTTTTGACTTACATTCTTTGCGCACGGGAAATCTCTCTGCTGGTACAGATCTCCACAAAACTAAATTCGGATTTCTAAAATTGATACAAAAAAATGTTAAGAAACATTACAGCTATTCGGCCCGTATTTAAGCGTATCAAATTTTTCTATTAGGAAAACAAAGACAATTTTACAATATCAATCGATCACCAAATCACTCTCACTCAATCAAATTTTATAGTTGTCAGGATGACATGGATATCGAAGTTTTGGAGCTTAACAAGACATTTTTTAATAATAGTCAAATTATTCTAAAATAACATATTCCTAAACGTATTATTACCTTTTTTATCTCCCCAATGAGTGAAATCCGCAAGTCACAAAGGGGCAAAATATCGCCTATTTTAATTTTCGCTTTTTTTCGCCAACAATTCACGAAAATCCTAACATTTAAATAACTTTCCGTTAATTTGATTAAACCTTTTGCAGAGTTTTGGCGAACTTGAACTTGGTTTTGTAGTAAACTTCTACACATCAGTGAAATTCAGTTTGATGAAAGTAAAATTCCTACCTATAGCTGTAACACAGGCATTTAATGCGGGGGTTTTTTGGATTACCAAAGACCCGGAAGTGTTGTCGTCGTATCATTCTTTCAGGATACGTTAAGCCTTTCGGGACTACTGGGACAATACGTTCCACCAATTTTCAAACTTCCGTATTTTCATCAATTTTAAAGCGATCGCTTATGTGAACTATCTCAAGCGAAGCTTTAAGTATCTATTTCATAATGTAAGCATAAAAGTAACGATAAACATCGGTAAACATATGCAAACTTCGGTAAAATTTAGTCATAGTGCACACTGTTGACGGGTTTTCTATGAGAAAACAAGAGAGAACGCTATAGTCGAGTGCCTCGACTATTAGATACCCGTTACTCAGCTAAACAACTTAATATAAATATGCCTTCTTGTATGTTTTTCGGCGCTCGAATTAGCTCCCGATTTTTATGTTAAAATCGGTACCCAGGGAACACCTCCAATTTGGCTAACTTGATTTGATTTGCATAGTTCTTGGGATATTTATCGGTATTGTCAAATGAAAGCCATCGCAATTTCCTTTAATAGAAATCCTTATCGAGAATTAACGTTGACTCTGTTGAGCACCTTGGCCAGCTGTTCCAAAGTCATCCGTTAGATGGCGCTATTGTATACGCCATGAAAGGCGGAAATGTAGGCGCTAGCCAGGCTTAAGCGTTTAATGGGTTTTTGGGCGTTAGAGTGGGCGTGGCAAACTTTTATTTGGCGAATCGATAGGTATTGACGAAACAAATGCACATCAAAAAAAAATTTTGATAATAGCATCAAAACTGTGGCCACAGCTTGTGGCTTGTGGGCGTCAGAGGGGGCGTGGCACCATTTTGAAACAAACTTGCGCTGCGTAGGAACTCCTAAAATCTACAAGCAAAATGTCAATCTTCTAGCTTTTATAGTTTCCGAGATCTCAGCGTTCATACGGACGGACAGACGGACAGACGGACATGGCTAGATCGACTCGGCTAGTGATCCTGAACAAGAATATATATACTTTATAGGGTCGGAAACGCTTCCTTCTACCTGTTACATACTTTTGCACGAATACAATATACCCTTTTACTCTACGAGTAACGGGTATAAATAGTACAAATATTCTAAAATATATTTTAAATGCGTTAAGCACTAATAAATTGTAAGTTATACATTATTTTATAAAAATGAAACATATAATTCGAATACGTTTTTTAGGTGGGATATATGTATAATCCCAATCAACATTTCAGATGTCGAAAAAAAACTAAATCTAGAGGACGTGGAGCGCATTGTGCTCGAAGAATTGGACTCAGGATACGATTTTAAAGATTCTGGAAGTGAATTTGTTTGTGATAGCTTTGAGGAAACGGATTCCGCTTCATACACTGAGATTGGTGACAAAATTACCCCTCTCGATAATAAAGAAAACCACGATGAATCGCAAGGAGTCCACTGCACATTGGAATGAAATGCCTTTATTTTGGTCACAATCTAAAATGTTCGTGTTAATATATCAATAATGTTACAATTATTTAAAGTTAAGAAAAGTCCCTAGACATCGAAAATATTTAATTGGTATTTTATTGTGCAGCCCTTGTCTTCCATCAGCCCTTTAAAGTCAGATGTTCTTGCCACGTGGTGCGTGCAAGCTTGCTGATTAGACAAGTTTATTAATTTTGGCGTTCTCGTATTTTTAAACAGCTTGACCAATTAAAAAACCTTAAAATGGAAAATGTTTTGCCTGGTATATAATACCGGAAGATGGCGCCCAAGTATATAGTGTTGAAGACGAGCTTACAAGAATACCATATTTTAATTTTTATTTAAAAGAAGAACGTTTATATTAATACAAGTTTATGTACTTTTTTTAAGATAACATTAAAAAAAAAAATTAATAAAAATAGCAACATTAATATGAATTTTATATATACTGCAGTTCAAACAAAATTTGAAATTTACAAATAAAATAAGCAACAAATTATCCAAGTTTTATCTTTCTAGCTCTGGCCAAAATAAAAGCATTTCATCCCAATGTGCACTGGGTAAACGTCACTTTTGAAAGCCATTTCAAGCCAAAGTTTCAATATCCATCTGAACGTAAAACAAAATTCTGTTGAACAGAAGAATTGCTGAATCCGAGATCAACTTCTATGAATCGTCGAACCTAGAGCTAACGGATGCTAATGAAGTTTTAGTTTTTCTTGGAGTAAAATTAATTATGGATTACAATATGGTGGCATCACTAAAGGATTTTTGGAGCAAGAAAGAGTCGATGGGTAATTCTGTTATCAAGAATTGTACGAGATCAAATTCTATTCTAGCATCAAAAATACATTTCAACGGCTGCAAAAAGAAGGAGAATGAGACTAAAGACTATTGTATTGCTGATATTGTACGTTGTTTCAAATACATTTTTGATGCAGCTCGTAGCGATAGTCGTTTTCAGTCTGTTGATAAATGTATGGTTAAATTCCAGGTAGATCAAGCATATGTCAATAAAGTCTACGATGTACTTGGGCAGGAAAAACGCACGAAGATGGTATGCTTGGGCTGCAAGACACCTTTGTGTTATGAATGCTTTGCTCTGTTTCACAAATTAAATGAATAAATAAATAATATTACGACTCTTACACTAATTGGGATAATACATAAGTCCCACCAAAAATACGTATAGGGATTACATGTCCTAAGATAAAAGGACGATTTAGTATTTTTAGGTATGCAGTACATAATATTTTTTAGCCACCTTTTAGAATATGCAAAACCATTTGCCACAACTTTAAAAAAAACTCCGTCCCAAAGCGAATAACGATGTTCGCTTGGGACACACAATTTTCAGTGAATGTAGTTAGATCTTCAGGACGAACTAAACGTTTTCAAGCCAGTTACCCGCTATGTTGAAAATTCTCGCCGATAATAAACACAATAAACACAACGCCCGGCTAGCTATTCTTTTGGAGAGATTATCTTTCTAGTCCAACCATTTAAGAGATAAGTTATCAGTAATAAAGTGGATACGAGCCTTCACAGTTTCTGAATTGCCCACACAGTAGATGGGCATTGAATTTTTATACCCGTTACTCGTAGAGTAAAAGGGTATATTATATTCGTGTAAAAGTATGTAACATGTAGAAGGAAGCGTTTCCGAACCTATAAAGTATATATATTCTTGTTTAGGATCACTAGCCGAGTCGATCTAGCCATGTCCGTCTGTCTGTCTGTCCGTCTGTCTGTCCGTATGAACGCTGAGATCTCGGAAACTATAAAAGCTAGAAGATTGACATTTTGCATGTAGATTTTAGGAGTTCCTACGCAGCGCAAGTTTGTTTCAAAATATAAAAATATTAATTTATATGTATTTGTTTCGTCAATACCTATCGATTGGTCTAATAAAAGTTTGCCACGCCCACTCTAACGCCCAAAAACCCATTAAACGCTTAAGCCTGGCTAGCGCCCACATGGGCCGTGACGCAATACAATAGCGCCATCTAACGGATGACTTTGGAACAGCTGGCCAAGAAGGCATATATATATTAAGTTCTTTTAGCTGAGTAACGGGTATCTAATAGTCGAGGCACTCGACTATAGCGTTCTCTTGTTTTCTTCTATCCAGATTGATGCTCAGATTGGCCCAGCTGAAACGCTAGAACCACTTGCAAGGTTTTTTAAAGTTCGACCCGATTCAAAGTTTCTCGATCTTTTAGTTCGGAACCACTGATTTTGCATCCAATAGTTGTAGGTGACACGGCATGTGAAAGTATTCTAAAACGGAAGGTAGGCCATTTATCTTACCAGTCTGACGACTGGAACCACTTATCAGCTTTATGCCTTGACTCCTGAACTCGTGAAACCAAGGACCATCCAAAAATAAAGTTCTTTATGTTCAAGAACCGTCCACAAAAATGATGTAACTTTTATTTGTTTTTTAGAATGCATACATTTTTCAAAGCACAATATTTATTTATATTTTACTTAAATTTAATGTTATAGATCCAAATACATAATCTTTGTAGCGGACAATGCTCCACACAAACTCAAAAAGCTAGCGGTACTAATAACAGCTGTAGTGGTTCCAGATATTTTAATTATGGTCCCCATGCACAACGATAAAATAAATTGGGCTAAAAAGACCATGCTACTTATTATAGCAATATCAGTACCCAATCCACGTAATCCTGATCCAAGTTTCGGAGAGCCGTTTTCATCTAATTCAAACTGCAAAGAGAAAATGCATTTTTTATGAAGTATTATTATTTTAGTATAGTAAAAATTATATTTTTTTATTTTGATATGTTTTTAAACATTACCTAAAACTTTCTTAAAATACCTCTTGTTATCGGAAAATATATTAAAAAATAACTTTTCTTTCCAGAGTAAGGTTTTTTTCTGTGCTAGTATAAACGCAAGCCTTCCTTTGCACTCGATAGTCCACCATAAAAAAGCGAAATTTAATGACACTCTATTATGCACGTCTTGTCAATTGCTTGGCCCCACAGCTAAGCATTTCAAAAACCTTTCTCTCAAGTAAATCAGGACCAAAACGCAGTTCTAAGAAAACTGTGCAAAAAGCACAGGGCGCGGGTCCAGAACAATTTAGAACAAATCTCAAAACAACACATCATTGCAGCGAAAACGCAACCCAAAACTAAAACAAAAACAAGAAAGGAAGCAAATTTCGGCAGGCCAAAGTTTATATAAATTAACTAAGTAGCTAACCGGACGGAGGCGAAGACCGAATGTCCGAAGCCCAGTGGCGGCCAAAACCGCTGACGCGGAGTTTGGCCGGATGCTCGTGCATAGCCGGCAAAAACAGCATATTTGCGTGGCCGCTATGAATTTCATTTTTTGTAAACTTTAAAGAACTCAAGTTCTATAGATTGCAAAACTCCGGCAACAGCCGTTAAATATCTCTTATTATTTTGCACTGACTGAGTCTCTAGGCCAGCAGGCGAAGGGGGCAGTTACCTCCCAACTTAAGTCAACCTAATCAGCAATTGTGAAGGTATAGCCATCCGGCTCTGACTGATCCCCGATCTCCATATACGAGAAATAAGTTAAGGCCTCCTCCTCCCCCGCAGTACCGAGAGGGCTTCAGCAGGTGCGACCAGCGGCTAACATATTCTTCCCGCGTTTACGGGAGGCAATTACAAGCAGCAGCTTCCAGCGGCCTAACCTCACGCGTGGGTGCTAACGCATACCCCGCACCTACGGGAGGCAACCACAAGCTGCTGGCCGCCACTCAACTATAACGGGAGCTCCTAGAAGCGACCGCTTCCCCCGCGCCTACAAGCGGACATCTCCAAGAAGACCAGCGTTTCACCAGTGTGGCTGAAGAGGACCACCCTTGGCCATACGTGTGGACGCACATACGTGTGGACTCATTGAAGAAGACCACCCTTGACAGTGCGGCCGTCGAGGACCACCTCAGGCCGCGCCCTTCAACAAGATTAATTTATACCCTTGGAGTTATCACAAAACGACTACATTTCGATTTCTATGCCTATATTACTAAAAGCAATCAAGCTAGGCTGATTTTGCGCTGATTTTGCCATCATTTTTATGGAAGCCATTTGATATTATTTTCCGATTTTGACAAAACTAAAAACGAAATTCTGATATTGTAAATTGTTACTATATCTCAAAGCAATATTTTGATTAATAGAAAACAAGAAAATATATTTTTTTGTATTACTATTTTTTTTAAGATATAGATGTCCGATTTTAATGTAATTAAAACCGTTATTCCATAGTATTTAAATAGACAACTTCCATTTCCCATTTCCAATCCCCAGTCGCAAGCTTTCACACACCCTTATCAGCCAAACCAATCTGTTCGCAGCAGAACGCCTAATTTCCTTGTTTATTATCGATTTGTAAATGTAACGTAGTTTGCTAACAGCATCTGCGTTGCGCTAACAGCACCATGTTAATTTAAAAGTACGAATGTAAAACCTCGAAAACAAACACTGTACAAAACTTACTATGCTCTTCTCTCGTTCTTCCCTAAAGCCTAGTACTTAGATCGGCAAACGAGTACGCTAGCGTAAAAACCTTAATCTTTCCAGTATGACCAAAGTTTCGAGAGTTCATCAGATTTAAGCGCGCTAAGGTCGTACTGATAATCGGCTAGGTTTGTTGGCAAGCAGTTAAAGTTCAAATATCGTATTTGGGGGAAAGAGTCTTTTTTGAAAGATATTATCAACTACCTTGGCAAGACAAGTCTGCCGCTGTACAAGGAAACTAAAAAACAATACACATTAAATTTAACAGTTATTTATTTTAAGTTTATAGCTGCACTTTTATTGTGTTTTTCGTAAATTTTTTACATATGAAACAGTTTGCTCTGACAAGAGGCACACCAAAAGTATTAATGTTATTTTGTCCTCACATGTAAACTCCTGCAATCGACTTTTGCGGGTTTTTTATTTTTTCCCTCCATGTTTTAATATGCGCACGCCAAAAGATTAAATTTTATAATCTTTGCGCTAGGGTTCACCCAAAGTTCATTTCCGCAGACTGGCAACACTATGAAATTTTCTGGTATTTATTTCGTAGATCTGAGGACAGTGGTGAAAAAAAGGTCTGACGGAAAGTGAACGCTAGCTGTTTGTCTCTCGCTCTTTCTCATGACTGTCTTACAGTTTTCGTCGATCTGAGTACTAGGCTGAACGGTCGAAGTGGGATGCAATACAGCATCTCCTCAAAACACAATCTGCATCAAGTATTACTCAAAACAAAGATAACTTATGTATCTTCTGCAGTATTGGCTCCATTACAATAAATCCAAGCCAAATATGAACCTAATATCACAACAACTTTTTTAATAAAAAATTAATATACTTCACATTTAAAGCCTAGTATCCAGATCGACAAACGATTACGGTAGCGTAAAAACTTTAATCTTTGCAGTGTGACCAAAAGTTTGAGAGTTCATCAGATTTAAGCGTGCTACGGTCGTACTGTCAATCAGCTGGGTTTGTTGACAAGCAGTTCAAATTCAAATATCGTATTTGCGGGAAAGAGCCCTTAAAAAATATTATCAAATACCTTGGCAAGACAAGTCTGCCGGTATAGCCTAGTATCCAGATCGACAAACGATAACGCTAGCGTAAAAACTTTAATCTTTGCAGTGTGACCAAAAGTTTGAGAGTTCATCATATTTAAGCGTGCTACGGTCGTACTGTCAATCAGCTGGGTTTGTTGACAAGCAGTTAAAATTCAAGATTCAATTCAGAGCCATTAAAAGATATTATCAAATACCTTGGCAAGACAAGTCTGCCGCTGTAAAAAGAAATTAAAAAACAATACAATTTAAATTTAACAGTTGTTTTTTATTAATTAACTGATAATTATTTGCTAATTTAAAGTTCATAGCTGCACTTTTATTGTGTTTTTTCGTACATTCTGGACCTAAAAAACATTTTGCTCTGACAAGAGGCACCCCAGATAGTATTAATATTATTTTGTCCTCACATGTAAACACCTGCAATCGACTTTTGGGAGTTTTTCCCTCCATTTCTTATAATGTTCAATGAGAAGCGCACGCCGAAAGATTAAATTTTTTAATCTTTGCGCTAGCGTTCACCCAAAGTTCATTTCCGCAGACTGGCAACGCTATGGAATTTTCTGGTATTTTTTTCGTCGATCAGGAGACCGACGTAAAAAAAAGGCGCGACAAAAAGTGAACGCCAGCTGCTTGCCTCTCGCTCTCTCTCATAACTGGCGTACGGTTTTCGTCGATCTGGATACTAGGCTTATACAAAGAAATTAAAAACCAATACAATTTAAATTTAACAGTTGCTCATTTTAATTTACTGATAATTATTTGCTAATTTAAAGTTCATAGCTGCACTTTTATTGTGTTTTTCGTAAATTTTTGACATATGAAACATTTTGCTCTGACAAGAGGCACCCCAGAAGTATTAATGTTATTTTGTCCTCACATGTAAACTCTTGCAATCGACTTTTGCGGGTTTTTTGATTTTTTTCCTCCATTTTTTAATATGTTCAGTGAGAAGCGCACGCCGAAAGATTAAATTTTTTAATCTTTGCGCTAGGGTTCACCCAAAGTTCATTTCCGCAGACTGGCAACGCAATGGAATTTTCTGGTATTTTTTTCGTCGATCAGGAGACCGACGTGAAAAAAAGGTCCGACGAAAAGTGAACGCCAGCTGTTTGCCTCTCGCTCTCTCTCATGACTGGCGTACGGTTTTCGTCGATCTGGATACTAGGCTGTAGCGAAAAGATTAAAAAATTTAATCATTCGGCGTGCGCTTCTCACTGAACATAATAAGAAATGGAGGGAAAAACTCAAGAAACTCACAAAAGTCGACTGCAGGTGTTTACATGTGAGGAAAAAATAACATTAATACTATCTGGGGTGCCTCTAGTCAAAGCAAAATGTTTTTTAGGTCCAGAATGTACGAAAAAACACAATAAAAGTGCAGCTTTGAACTTTAAATTAGCAAATAAATATCAGTAAATTAAAATAAGCAACTGTTAAATTTAAATTGAATTGTTTTTTAATTTCTTTGTATAGCGGCAGACTTGTCTTGCCAAGGTATTTGATAATATCTTTTAAAGGCTCTTTCCCGCAAATACGATATTTGAATTTTAACTGCTTGTCAACAAACCCAGATGATTGACAGTACGACCGTAGCACGCTTAAATCTGATGAACTCTCAAACTTTTGGTCACACTGCAAAGATTAAAGTTTTTACGCTAGCGTAATCGCTTATCGATCTGGATACTAGGCTTAACTTTTTAAAATCCCAATAAAATACCAAGCTTACTTTTTCGATTTGTGTCCCTTACACAGTGAAACATAAATGGTTTTTTAAGTGAAAATTACTTGCCACCACCATTGACAAAGCCCTTCCCGACTTTTAAAAATTAAGGACTCCAATATAAATATCCAAGCAGCTATTTAAGGTGTAACCATAGAGTGATTATGTATAGAATTGCTCGGCCTGCGCTCTCGAGTGAGATTTCCAGTGATGCCCGGCATATATAAATTAAAAATAATGCCATTTGTGTTCAAAAATTAATATATATATGTTAACCAACCCATGATTGTGGCCTGCTTGCCCAATCTACAGTTTCAGGCTTCAATCTTCTCAGGCAGCCTCCTTAATTTAATTGGAAATCTTTGGCGACAAATCTCACGCTCTTATTAATTTCAAGCTTCTGCAAAACTCAATCAAATATCAGCCCATTATCAATTTCTTTGCAAACCCGTCTTCTGAAACCTATAAACAAAGTCCCAATATTCAATTCCTTTGTGGCCCGTGTTCCGCAGCTTAAACAAGCTCAGCCCACTTAAAGTAAACATAAACATCCGACGAGCCCAATTTCGCACCGAACCGAATTTTAATTAATAAACACATTATTGAATTTCGCAATCAAGTTAAGAATTGTATTGCTCATTTTCTGACTCTCTTAAAATCTCTTTACCAAAATTGACAATACTTCTCTTGAGCCGAGGTTTGATGATTAATCAAATGCAACACACCGGCAGTCGATTTTTAACAGGGACTCGGCACGGTCATAGTAGAAGATAAAAGAAGGTAAGTGACAAGTGAAAAATGTATTAGAGAATTAAGAATGAAAAAGTTAAAATAAAAAATAAATTTTTTAATTGATATCTCAACACATAATTTAATTTATATAGTATGTCGAGATTATAAAGAGAATTACGAAATCTTCAAAATTATGAAAGAGAAAATGTAAAAATTCATTTTATGAAAACAGAAACGGAAGTCCTGGGGCATATCTTGACAAAGGAAGTATTAAGCCAAAATCCCACCAATATAGAATTTATAGAAAAACAAGAGAGAACGCTATAGTCGAGTGCCTTGACTATTAGATACCCGTTACTCAGCTAAACAACTTAATATAAATATGCCTTCTTGTATGTTTTTCGCCGCTCGAATCAGCTCCCGATTTTTATGTTAAAATCGGTACCCAGGAACACCTCCAATTTGGCAAACTTGATTTGATTTGCATAGTTCTTGGGATATAGTTCGGTATTGACAAATGAAAGCCATCGCAATTTCCTTTAATAGAAATCCTTATCGAGAATTAACGTTGACTCTGTTGAGCACCTTGGCCAGTTGTTCCAAAATCATCCGTTAGATGGCGCTATTGTATACGCCATGAAAAACGGAAATGTAGGCGCTAGCCAGGCTTAAGCGTTTAATGGGTTTTTGGGCGTTAGAGTGGGCGTGGCAAACTTTTATTTGGCCAATCGATAGGTATAGACGAAACAAATACATATAAAAAAAATTTTCATAATAGCATCAAAACTGTGGCCACAGCTTGTGGCTTGTGGGCGTCAGAGGGGCGTGGCACCATTTTGAAATAAACTTGCGCTGCGTAGGAACTCCTAAAATCTACATGCAAAATGCCAATCTTCTAGCTTTTATAGTTTCCGAGATCTCAGCGTTCATACGGACAGACAGACAGACAGACAGACGGACAGACAGACGGACAGACGGACAGACGGACATGGCTAGATCGACTCGGCTAGTGATCCTGAACAAGAATATATATACTTTATAGGGTCGGAAACGCTTCCTTCTACCTGTTACATACTTTTGCACGAATACAATATACCCTTTTACTCTACGAGTAACGGGTATAACAAGAGAGAACGCTATAGTCGAGTGCCTCGACTATTAGATACCCGTTACTCAGCTAAACAACTTAATATAAATATGCCTTCTTGTATGTTTTTCGGCGCTCGAATTAGCTCCCGATTTTTATGTTAAAATCGGTACCCAGGGAACACCTCCAATTTGGCTAACTTGATTTGATTTGCATAGTTCTTGGGATATTTATCGGTATTGTCAAATGAAAGCCATCGCAATTTCCTTTAATAGAAATCCTTATCGAGAATTAACGTTGACTCTGTTGAGCACCTTGGCCAGCTGTTCCAAAGTCATCCGTTAGATGGCGCTATTGTATACGCCATGAAAGGCGGAAATGTAGGCGCTAGCCAGGCTTAAGCGTTTAATGGGTTTTTGGGCGTTAGAGTGGGCGTGGCAAACTTTTATTTGGCGAATCGATAGGTATTGACGAAACAAATGCACATCAAAAAAAAATTTTGATAATAGCATCAAAACTGTGGCCACAGCTTGTGGCTTGTGGGCGTCAGAGGGGGCGTGGCACCATTTTGAAACAAACTTGCGCTGCGTAGGAACTCCTAAAATCTACAAGCAAAATGTCAATCTTCTAGCTTTTATAGTTTCCGAGATCTCAGCGTTCATACGGACGGACAGACGGACATGGCTAGATCGACTCGGCTAGTGATCCTGAACAAGAATATATATACTTTATAGGGTCGGAAACGCTTCCTTCTACCTGTTACATACTTTTGCACGAATACAATATACCCTTTTACTCTACGAGTAACGGGTATAATTAGTACTGCCCTGAAAAAAAAAACATAAACAAATTTTCGTAATTATAACAGGGTATTCTATGAATTTCTCTAAAGATTATGTTAAAGTATAATCAGATAATATAATCAGATAGCTTTTAAACCGATGGAATAGTGTGCTTAGAAACGGTCGGACGGAGTGACAGACCGACGGACGGACAGCCGGACGGATGGACGGAAGGACATGGATAGTTCGACCTTCCTGGTGATGCTGATCAAGAAAATATATACTTTATAGGTTCGGAGATGTCTCCTTCACTGTGTTGCAAACTGTGATTATAATTTTAATACCATATGCAAGGCGCATATTTATATGTGCAGGTAACATTTTTATACTAAAACGCAACGAACTTTTGATGTATTTCAAAAGTTAAAGCTAATTGGAGATCCCATTTAAAACCAGCAAAGCTAACTCATACTCAAACTCATCTCACAGCAGAACGCATGACTTTCAAATATGAAAAGCTTAGAGGTTTATTTCTAATTTATAAGCAAAATATTTCATCATTTTAATTTAATTTATAAACTCCTAGTGCCCAATACATATGATAGGGATGGTTATAAATGCTGCGCAGGAAAATGTTATTTAATAATATTTAATTATTAAATTATTTAAATATTTATTTAATATTTAAAATATGTAAATGTAGGTATATATATAATAGATATTGTGTTAAATTATAAGATTATAAAGAATTATAATAGTTAATAAACAACAAAAAAAAATAAAATGAATTCCAAATATATCTTCAAATAATATTTTAAATTTAAAGTTTTTAAAATATATTTTAATTGCAATTTTGTTTGTATAACTGGGGTTCTACTGTATTTGTATATTTTTATAAATATATATATTTTTATACTACAATTTCATTTAGTTAACATAATTTTTCCAAGTGTAGTCGTGGTAATGTGAGCGGTTAGTATTTACACAGATCAAAGACTGTAAAACTGTTTGAGCGCTTGCAGCTGGAATGTTGTTTTCTATTTAAATTCATTTTATTACATTTTATTTATTTATTTTTTATTTTGTCAAATTAAAACTAGTATACAATACTAAAATTAATGGAATGAAAAAATGGCACTGGAAAGTTAAGTCCTTCGGCCGGGTTATTAGAGTTTAATTATTATGTCTATATTCGAAGATGGGTTTTATTAACAAATTCCTTAATTCTTTTAATATTTGATTTGGAGGAGGATTTGAGTAGGGAAGATGGGAGGGTGATGGATCCAAAAATGGAAGTCCGTATGGGCTTTAGGGCCTGGCAGCTGTCGAGAAGATGGTCGGTTGAAAAAGTCCTGTCTCCGCAGAAGCGGCAGGGAGGGCAAGCAGTTCCTTGAAGAAGGTGTTCGTGCGTTTCCTGTGTATGTCCATTGTGAAGGCGGGTGTAAATGCTGCGATCGAGTTTTTTCGCAGGCTGTGTTTAGCGCTATATATCTGTGGGTAAAACCTTCCCAATCAGCGATTATCTTTTGTTTGTTGGTGGTTTTAATTAACTTGGAGATGTCTCTGGCATTGATGGGTGTAAACTGAATGGTTGGGGCTGTGCTCATAAATCGAGCAGCCGCGTCCGCTTGTTTGTTCCCAGGAATACCCTGGTGGCTGGGGGCCCAAACGATGGTTATTGTGGGATCTGTTTGCCAGGGATTTTCCAACGCTGAGATGGTGGAAAGGCTGTCGGTGCAGATGGTGAATTTTCCTTTACCTTTGTGGGCGTATACGCAGGCCTGAAGTACTGCAAAAGCCTCAATGGTAAATATCGAGTTGATGTTGGGAAGGGATCCTCCTGCGATGATGTTGTTATCCTTGTCGACGACTGCTAAGGTAGATGAAAATTCGTTTTTAGAACCATCCGAGTAAAGCCAATTCCTTGGACCCAGTTGGCTTCTGAGAAGACTAAATTGGGCTTGGAAAATTGAGCTTGGTGTGTCGTTTTTAGTATAGAAGTGAAGATCCTTTTTGATATTTTCCGATACGTCTTTCCATGGTGCAAGAGACGTAGTTATTTTTCTCTGCTTAGGGACTGATAGTTCAATGAAAGCTGCATGCTTGGCGCATCTATGAAGGGTTGAGGGAACCCTGGGAGTCCGTGTTTTCCTGAAGGAAGCTTTGAAATCCCTTACCAATGATTGATTTGGGCTTGTAAAAAGCCTGGGTATTAGATTGCTGGTGGCTTCGGTTAATCTGTCGGCAATGCTTGGTAGCCCAGTTTCGGCCAGAATGCACCGTACTGGCGATGTTGGAAATGTATTAATTGATCTACGAACTGAGGTGTTGTAGGGTGCTTGAATTTTCTTCAGGTGTGTGGCTGCACACCAACCATTTATTGGGAGTCCGTATTCGATTTTGGATAGAATTAGGGCACGGGTTATGTTTGTTAGGATATTGGGATGGATATGCGAAAATGTGGAACTTAGAAATTTTGTAATTCTTAAAGTAATACAATGTTCCTTAAATCTAAACCTAGAGTCAAACGTAATTCCAAGTATTTTTAAATGCATGACTGGTTCGATGGTCTTATTTCCAAGCTCCAAAGTTGAAAAACAACAGTGTATTTTGCGACAAATGTGAAGTGTGTGGCATTTTTCTAGCGCCAGAAGATAATCCCCAGGTTTCTAAGGCCTGGAGAATTTTTAGAAAAGTATTTTTTACAGTGGTAAGGTTTTTTTTTTGGTGTAAATTATAGCGTCATCTGCGTATAATCTGTCGGTTATCTGTTTAGTTATTACGAGGTTGATGTGATCAAAGGCTATAATGCAAAGGACTACCGATAGGGGTGAGCCTTGTGGGATTCTGTTTAGCAGGTTCGCTGAACCAGAGGTCTTTTCGTTGACTCTGACTTTAAAGGTAATTTTCGTCATAAAGGCTTTAACCAGGTTGTAAAGTCTTGGACCAATGCCCCAAAGCTGGAGTCTTGAGAGAACTGCATGTAGTCCCACGCGTTCGAAGGCCTTTTCGAAATCCGTCGCCAGGATGGAGACGTGATTTCTGGTCGAAATGGCATTCGACACGAAATGTTGAATTTTGAGTAGAGCGTCCATAGTACTGTGGTTCCTTTTGAATGCAACTTGGTTTCCGCTGATCAGTTTGTGGCGGTTAATGAACCACATGAGTCGGAGGGCGATCATTTTTTCAATTATTTTACTTAGGCAGGATATTAGGGAAATTGGGCGATAGCCATTAATTTCTGAAGATTTTTTTTTGGGCTTTGGGATGGGAATAACGATGGAAGATCACCAGGTATGGGGGTAATTGCCAGTGGATAACATGCAGATTTATATGTCAAGTAGTATTTGCTTAAGGCATGGAGGAATGTGTTTTAAGATGGGATAGGAAATTCTATCAGCGCCAGGACTTTTTCCCTTAGCTGTTTGGAGAGCTGCCTCGATTTCCTGCAGTCTAAATGCTGTGTCCAGACTTAGGGCTGTAGGAGATATTTGGGTAGGGTTGTATATGGAGGACAGATATGATTCTTTGAGACCTATGTAAGCGTTGCTAAAGTTTCCATCAGCTCCGTATTTGGCCCAGACTTTTCTGAATTCTTCTGATATGCAACAGGAGTCAGTTAACAAAGCGTTTGTGGTTTTAATGCATTTTATGGGTATTTTAGGAGAGCCAGCCAGGCGATTAATGTCTTACCAAATCTTCTTGGTGGTGGAAAGGGGAGAAATACGTGAGGTGAAGTTTTCGAGGGATTTTCGTTTCTCAGAAAGAACAGTCTTTTTGAAAATGGCATTGGCTCGTTTGTAATTTATGAGGTTTGTGGATGACATTTGGGACTTAAATGTGTGAAAAAGATTTTGCATTTTATCAACATTTTTGGTTTTTACCAGCAAAAAGAGGTTTCCATCCCGAAGGGTAGAAATAGTTAATATTTCTTTGCTTATAATATTCAACGCACGGTAAAGTGCGAAGCAGGCATATTCCGAAATGGTTTTCTTGGGGTCTTTTGATGAATAAATGACAAATTTAGGGTTTTCTTTTGTTGTTTCCGGAAGTTCTGGGAACTCTTCTTGAAGTTTAGTGAAGGGTCTTTTCTTTTTTTTCTTGGGGCTTTCGCTGAGCGATGCAAACGATTACCCCTAATCTGGGTGGGCCTGGGCCCATGGTTACAAGAGCTTGGACCTTTGATTAATAATCAGCGGAACTTGCACGTGAAAAAAAGTAAATATAAAAGTAAATTATAAGCTAATAATGTGTGTGGATCAAAACCACGAAAAAATAGAGACTAGAAAGCACGGGATTAGGCACGGACGTCTGCGCTCGATGAGAGTTAGTCGGTGACTGTACATTTTATTTAGATTTCTCATTTTTTCCTTTCTGCAAACGAATACACATTTCAAAGTCCGATTCACAACTCACATCCCGAAACACTCTCTTTATTTTCACATAAAGTCACCGAATAACTAAATAATAAAAAAATATATAAAATAAGTAGTATTAAGTTCACTTAAATACTTTCTCCACGTCCAAAACATCTTTTTCTGGTGGGAGTGTACTCTGTTGGTGTAAATGTTATGATGTTAAGGAATAAGGAGTGATAAGGAATTTAGAGGGTTTTATTTCATGTTGTTATTTTACTTTTTGACATTACCTGCAGTTGTGGTTCTATTTTTGTGGGATATAAGTTGTTTTTGATTTCACTTTTACATGATTAGTTTAACAGATCACAGTGAAGCCTAAAGAACAGTGATCTTTTTCCTTTTTAAACACTTTTTTTAAAGATATTATTTTAATTCAATTTGGCGGCTGCCTATCTAAATTATGTTTTTTGGTTCGGAATATATTAAAAAAAAACGATTTTTATTTTAATATATAGCGGAGTATTTATTGGTAAAGTTCTTTCAAGTTAGATCCCCAATCTTAAACTGATTTTAGAAAATGCATTATTCTTATAACTATGGCTTCTAACGGTGACAGCGCGCGAGCAGCGAAAGTGGAGTTTGATTAGATAATTTTGATTGGTCAAAACTGTGGCCTGATGAGTTGGTTTCTAGGCTGCATCTTTTGTTTAATTAATTTGGATTGGCCAAATCTTTTATGCTGATGAATGGGTTCTCAGGCTGGACCCTTTGTTTAAAGGTCTGAATATTAATTATGTCTGCCGTCGTCGATAAAGGCGTGTGAAGTGTTTATAATTCGGATGCCGCCGATCGAAGGCGTGGGAAAGCTGGAGTGCCCCAAAGCTGGAGTCTTGAGAGAACTGCATGTAGTCCCACGCGTTCGAAGGCCTTTTCGAAATCCGTCGCCAGGATAGAGACGTGATTTCTGGTCGAAATGGCATTCGACACGAAATGTTGAATTTTGAGTAGAGCGTCCATAGTACTGTGGTTCCTTTTGAATGCAACTTGGTTTCCGCTGATCAGTTTGTGGCGGTTAATGAACCACATGAGTCGGAGGGCGATCATTTTTTCAATTATTTTACTTAGGCAGGATATTAGGGGAATTGGGCGATAGCCATTAATTTCTGAAGATTTTTTTTTGGGCTTTGGGATGAGAATAACGATGGAAGATCACCAGGTATGGGGGTAATTGCCAGTGGATAACATGCAGATTTATATGTCAAGTAGTATTTGCTTAAGGCATGGAGGAATGTGTTTTAAGATGGGATAGGAAATTCTATCAGCGCCAGGACTTTTTCCCTTAGCTGTTTGGAGAGCTGCCTCGATTTCCTGCAGTCTAAATGCAGTGTCCAGACTTAGGGCTGTAGGAGATATTTGGGTAGGGTTGTATATGGAGGACAGATATGATTCTTTGAGACCTATGTAAGCGTTGCTAAAGTTTCCATCAGCTCCGTATTTGGCCCAGACTTTTCTGAATTCTTCTGATATGCAACAGGAGTCAGTTAACAAAGCGTTTGTGGTTTTAATGCATTTTATGGGTATTTTAGGAGAGCCAGCCAGGCGATTAATGTCTTACCAAATCTGCTTGGTGGTGGAAAGGGGAGAAATACGTGAGGTGAAGTTTTCGAGGGATTTTCGTTTCTCAGAAAGAACAGTCTTTTTGAAAATGGCATTGGCTCTTTTGTAATTTATGAGGTTTGTGGATGACATTTGGAACTTAAATGTGTGAAAAAGATTTTGCATTTTATCCCGGAGCTGTTGAAGCTCCGGGCTCCACCATGGAATTTTCGCTTTATGGGGAATCCGTTTTGTTTGGGGGTTGGAGGAGTTTGCTGCTGTTCTAATGAATTTCGAGAGTAGAGGGACCTGATGGTTTAGGCATCCGGCGGTCCACTTGGTCTCGAGTTCAGTGCAGGTTTTGCCGAAAGTATTCCAGTCACCGAAATCGGTTTTATATTTTGGGATGGGTAGGGTTATGTCTGGGGAGAATGGAAAAGCTAAGGAAATAAATATGGGGAAATGATCGCTACCATGTAATTGATCACAAATGGACCAACTGCTACGGTGAGCGAGTCTTGGAGAGATTAGTGAAATATCTATGTTGGTTATGGTGTTGTGGGTAGAGAGATGGGTTCCAGATCAGTCGTTTAGGACAACTATATTAAATGATGATATAACTCGCTCAACTTTTTTCCCGCGGGAATCAGCGTGAGGTGAACCCCACATAGGGCTCCAGGAGTTAAAGTCTCCTATTAATAGTATAGGACCGGATATTTGATTTAGAGCATGAGAAATGTCGGAGCTTGAAAAGCCTTGATATGGTGGAATGTACATATTTATGATAAAAACGGGATTAGTGAGTTCAAGATTAATACCAGTGCAGAGAAGGTTACAATTTATCAATATTTGTGAGTGTGGAATTTGCTGTTTTATGAGTATAGCTACGCCTTGTTTTGCAGAAGTATTATTGGGAAAATTCCAAAAATACCCTTTAAAACCCGGGAGGCATCTAAAGTTTTTAAAGTTGTGGTAAGTGGGTCTCCTGAAGGCATAACACGTCAGGAGAGCGTTCGGCTATAAGTAATTTTAATTCGTGATAATTATTGAAAATTCCTTTTATATTCCATTGTGAGATTTTAATGACCATGGTTACCAACTTCAGCCATTGATGCATCAGAGACAGATGAGTTTTCACTAGAGTTACTATTTGATTTCATTTCGTTTAAGAGTTCATCTGCTTCCAATCTAAGAGAGCGATTGTGTTTCAAGCGTATTTTATAATCAGAATACATTAAAGGGAGTGATAGCTGTGAGTGTTCACTATTTATTCTGTAGGTGGGCGAGAGAGAATTGCCTGTGCGATTGTGATTTTCGAGGTCTTCAGTTGTTTTTGTATTGACGCTTGTTGGTACGATATTGTTAGATTTTGAGGGTCTTGGAGAGGTAATCTCCGAATGGTTATTATATTTACTTGTGGAAGGCGAAATTGAGAGAGATTGGGATTGAGGGTCTGGGTTGGCAGACTCTTTAGAATGATTGTCGTTGTTTTGATTAATAGTAATCTCTTTTTCAGTATTACTGTTTGTATTGGGTGTAGAGTTTGAGTTTGACACAGCTTGGGCATAATTAAGTGAGAGATTGGTTGTTATGGAAGATTGTTGTTTGAGAAACAGTCTAGATTCTCTTATACTGCATTTTCGTGTAGTTTTAATTCTGATGAGTTCTTTTTGTTGTATATATCTTGGGCAAGAGGGGGGGGAGGAAGGGTGGTCGCCTAAGCAATTTGCGCACTGCGTTCGTGTGCAAGGTTCAGGGCTGTGAGGGGGGAGATTACACCTTTCGCACGTGGCGGAATTTTTGCAAAATTTGGTTGGATGACCAATAAATTGGCACCCCTTGCACCTCATAGGATTGGGAATGTACTCCCTTACCTTGACTGTGTGCCAGGAAACGTCAAGTTTGTTTGGTAGGTTGTATTGGTCGAAGGTTACGAGAATAACACCAGAAGGTTTTGGTTTTCCGTCTATTTTCCTTGAAAATTTATATATGGAATGCACATTTTGGTCAGCCAGTTCTTTCACAATTTCGTCATCGGGAACTTTTATAAGGAAGGGAGCATTTATATTGTCCTTGTCAAAGTTAAGGGATTGATGAAGTTTGCAATCAATTTCGCATATACCTGCGAGACTCTTAGATTTCAGGAATTTTTCTGCAACATTTTTGTTTTTTACCAGCAAAAAGAGGTTTCCATCCCGAAGGGTAGAAATAGTTAATATTTCTTTGCTTATAATATTCAACGCACGGTAAAGTGCGAAGCAGGCATATTCCGAAATGGTTTTCTTGGGGTCTTTTGATGAATAAATGACAAATTTAGGGTTTTCTTTTGTTGTTTCCGGAAGTTCTGGGAACTCTTCTTGAAATTTAGTGAAGGGTCTTTTCTTTTTTTTCTTGGGGCTTTCGCTGAGCGATGCAAACGATTACCCCTAATCTGGGTGGGCCTGGGCCCATGGTTACAAGAGCTTGGACCTTTGATTAATAATCAGCGGAACTTGCACGTGAAAAAAAGTAAATATAAAAGTAAATTATAAGCTAATAATGTGTGTGGGATTAGGCACGGACGTCTGCGCTCGATGAGAGTTAGTCGGTGACTGTACATTTTATTTAGATTTCTCATTTTTTCCTTTCTGCAAACGAATACACATTTCAAAGTCCGATTCACAACTCACATCCCGAAACACTCTCTTTATTTTGACATAAAGTCACCGAATAACTAAATAATAAAAAAATATATAAAATAAGTAGTATTAAGTTCACTTACATACTTTCTCCACGTCCTGTGACGATCCCACCTGACGGCTAGGCCGCCACAATATATATTTAAGCAATAGTCATCTAAGTTTCACATTATTACCATTAGTATGTAAGAGATTTAAAATGAAGTATTATAACTTAGTAATGGTTAAGCGGTCTTATGGATTTTTGGGTATAAAACCAAAATAGGTCAAGTTTGGTTCCGCACCACCTGCCCGAGGTGGCAACCATAGAGAAAAAATACTGGAAAATAGGGAAAATACCAAACCTTCCTTGGTGAGAAAAGGTCCAAAAGGAGGAGAGGGTCACACGGCGGTTTCCGGGAGGGTCTCGGCTCTTGGACTTCGAAGCGATCGGTCGCGCACGCGGACAAAGTAAAATAAAGAAAACACGTGTGAAAGAGAACGTGGTCGGTAGGAAATAAGGTTAGTGAATCAGTGTAATCGGCGCAGTGAAACACAGGGACGTTTTAAAACCAAAGAATTAAACTGAGTGAACTCGTACGAAAAGAAACGTCAAGCCGGATTGTTATGCATTTTATTTTTACCCCGTACTCCTTTGTTCCCCGAGTGATTCAGGCTGTTAGCGACTGATGACCCAATTGGAAGCGGTAAATTATTTGCACCATATACATACACGTTATCCCGATCTACTGAATTTCACCCACTAACCTGCCTGCGTAGTGAGGCGGAAGATCCCCTCATTCTCCTACTTAATCCCCCTCCCCTGCGAAGTGGCAGATCCCTTCGTGCCCTACTAACCCCCGCGGCGAGACGGAAGATCCTCTCACGCATCCCCCTCTAATATCCTACCGCGAAGTGGCAGATCCCTTCGTGTCCCACTAACCCCCGCGGCGAGACGGAAGATCCTCTCACGCATCCCCCTCTAATATCCTACCGCGAAGTGGCAGATCCCTTCGTGTCCCACTAACCCCCGCGGCGAGACGGAAGATCCTCTCACGCGTCCCCCTCGTATCCTACCGCGAAGTGGCAGATCCCTTCGTATCCTATTAACTCCGACGGTGAGATGGAAGATCCTCTCACCGACCCCTATTAATCCCACATCTTAACGGAAAGGCAGATCCTTCCGACTAATCAAACTTGTTTCCAGCCGGCCAACCACGATAGAATCCGGCTGCGGCCTCGCCCGAAGGTCCAGCCCGTGGGATTCTTGGCCCCTCGAACCACGTATCTCGGCCAACCACGATAGAATCCGGCTGCGGCCTCGCCCGAAGGTCCAGCCCGTGGGATTCTTGGCCCCTCGAACCACGTATCTCGGCCAACCACGATAGAATCCGGCTGCGGCCTCGCCCGAAGGTCCAGCCCGTGGGATTCTTGGCCCCTCGAACCACGTATCTCGGCCAACCACGATAGAATCCGGCTGCGGCCTCGCCCGAAGGTCCAGCCCGTGGGATTCTTGGCCCCTCGAACCACGTATCTCGGCCAACCACGATAGAACCCGGCTGCGGCCTCGCCCGAAGGTCCAGCCCGAGTAACTTTTCGTCCCGGAAGGATTTGGTGGCCTGACGTTATCGCACCCTCGAAGGTCCTGAAGCACTTCGGGATAATTGACCAAAAATCGTCGTTCGCCGCGCGAACATTACTCTCTAGCCCTATGTCTCAGTGACTTTACAAATTTCTTGTAAAAGGACCTCTGGATCCGACTGAGAGTTGTATCCTGGCCAGAGAGCATCCTTACAAGTGGCGCCCGAGCAGGGACATTGAGGCTAACTAGAGCAACACCAAAGTGGCCTAAAGACCCACTAAGATAAAGATCTTTATCCCGAAGGATCGCGCCCCTGTGGAGTGTTACAACTCTGAGAGCAAAAGAAAAGGCAAAGGAAAAGGAAAAGCAAAGGAAAAGGAAGAAGGTTCACGTATCACAACAAACCATGGCCAATACGAAGGAGTCCGACGGCGAGTACGAGGAAGCCGATTCGATAGAAAATCCAGGCGTAGCAGTACGATGGATTTATGCCCGGCGTAAGGATGAGTTAGCCGCTCTAGCACTCGAGTTCGGGTTTAGCGCCGACGGCACCGTAGCAGAAACGCAGAAGGCGTTCGCTACACTCGTAAGCACAGGATCGTTTCCAGAATCGGTGTGGAAACGACTCACTCAACTACAGGAGCAGTACAGTTCGAGAGCCGTCACTCCGAACCGCCTAGGAGGCGACAAAGGGTTCATGCCGGGAGCCAAGATAACCCAAGTTGACCAGAGTCAGGCTCCATATTTCGCCGGTCATAGTTCTCCCGGAAGGCTGACAAGCTATCGAGGTGTCCATCCCGGCACGTCACGAGATTTTATCGCCTCATCCCTCGGAAATCATGGCGTGTCGAAGCCGCCAGAGTCAAAAGTTCCACTCATTATCACTCTTCCTCGTCATTTACTAGCCGAGCGAATGCATAAATGGAATCTACGATTCGACGGGACGTCGGACCCGCTGACCTTGATCGCTGAACTTGAAGAGAAGATAGCAACCTACGGAATCAACCAGGAGGAAGTACCCCGCGCCATGTCAGAGATTTTGGAAGGTAGGGCAGCGCGATGGTTCCGCACGAGCCGCTTACAGACAGCTACGTGGGCAGAGTTTCGCACCGAGTTCTTAAGTTTCTTCCTGCCCCCACGTTACTTCGAGCGACTAGAGGACGGAATCCGAGCTCACATCCAGGGAGCGGATGAGACGTTTAAGGAATATTTGGTCGAGTTGAGGACCAAGATGCAGCAAGCCGGATACCAAAAGGAAGAAGAATTCTATCGGATCTACGAAAATATGGCACCGGAATATCGTCTGTATATAAGACGTCACGAGTTCGCGACGCTGGAGCAATTAACCCAAATGGCAACGGAATACGAAAGTGTGAGGCAGCTGACGTCGAGTCGCACAGGTATTCCTAGGACGGCGACTGCAGACCGGGATAGGGCCAACGCCCGTCTGACGCCGAACCCCTTTCGAGGCCACGGGGTACCCGTTCAAGGAGGGAATGCAACTCACCGAATGATCAGACAGCCCCTCTCAAACGTCGATGTACAGCGAGCTTGTAGTAGATGTGGAGAAGTCGGTCACTTTAGGCGGGGTTGTACTAACCCACGTCTGAACTTTTGTTGGGACTGCGGAGACGAATGCAGTAACACCCCGGCACCAAGAAACCCACCATTAAGGATAAGCAACGGCCTGATCACTGCTTCCGTGCAGATCGGAGGCCCATGGGTGGATGCCACGGTGGATACAGGAGCGTCGAGGAGCTTTGCGAGTGAAGGGTACGCTCGTATGGTAGCAAGACCTGAGGAGATGCAGGAGATCATCACTACGATAGCGTTAGCTGATCGGTCAAGCCTGGCAGTGAAGAAGCTATGGCGTACTCGCGTGGAGTTAGCTGGCACGCGAGTGTGGATGCCATTCTTGGTGATGCCAACCATGTTGGATCGCGTGATATTAGGTATGGATTTCTTGGCGGCAATGGGAACACGGATACAGTGCGGAGAAGCTACCTTAAAGATAAAATTGCGCCCGTCGGTGGAAGACCCCCGACTGCGGCCGAGGAAAGTCGATCGGATGTCATCAGAGGATACGAACTCGGAAATACTCGAAGGAAGGAGTATGGCGGTTCTAGGGCGTCAGGAACCCGACGATAAGGACACCAGGTATGCAGAGCAGAGTGAGGTCCCCGCACACAACCGGATCATGCGTCTCCCATCAGGAGAATTAAAGAACGACGGAGGAGACGGGACCGGGAGGCACGACGAACCGGGAAGGGCCTTGGAGGACTTTCCAGATGAAATCGACGAAGCAGAGGGCGAAGAACCAACGGCGGAAGAGGATGATCTGAGACCCGACCAGCGGGAATTCATCACTCGCGAGTTGGCGCTTTTCAAGGAGCTTCAAGGCGTATCACACGTGGCGGAGCATCGGATTATAATGCGAGACGATAAACCCTTGAAACAAAGGTACTACCCAAGGAATCCGGCAATGCAGAGCGTGATCGACACCCAAGTGGACGAACTACTCCGCGAAGACGCCATCGAACCGTCACGGAGTCCACATAGCGCACCCATAGTGTTGGTCAAAAAGAAGACGGGTGAATGGCGCATGTGTGTTGATTATAGGCAATTGAACGCTCACTCGGTACCCGACACGTACCCCGTCCCCAGGATCAACCATACTCTGGAGAAGTTACGACAAGCCCGATACATTTCGACGCTGGACTTAAAGCACGGTTATTGGCAAATACCCATGGCCAAGGACAGCCGTCAATTCACAGCCTTCACCGTTCCGGGCAGAGGCCTATACCAGTGGAAGGTCATGCCCTTCGGCCTTCACTCGGCCAGCGCAACCTTCCAACGCGCTTTGGATGGCGTGATCGGTGTGGACATGGAGCCGTTCGCCTTCGCCTATTTGGACGATATCATCGTTATAGGCGCCACGGAGCAGCAACATTTGTCCAACCTGGCCGAAGTCTTCCGTAGGCTGCGGAGGGCGAACCTGAAGGTGAATCCAAAGAAGTGCGCGTTCTTCGGAGGAGGTTAGTTTACCTAGGCCACGTGATTACCGCCGAAGGGGTACAAACCGACCCGGAGAAAGTGACGGCCGTTACCAACCTTAAGTCCCCTACCTGTCTCAAGGAGCTCCGGCAGTGGCTAGGCATGGCATCTTGGTATCGCCGGTTCGTCCCTAACTTCGCAACCGTGGTCCAACCGATGACGGCCCTGTTAAAGAAAGGTCGGAAGTGGTCGTGGGGTCCCGAACAACAGAGTGCGCTGGAGGAGGTGAAAAAGAGGTTAACCACCGCCCCCGTGTTAGGATGTCCCGACTTCGACAAGACGTTCGTGTTACAAACTGACGCTGGCGACGTGGGACTAGGAGCAGTCTTGTCGCAAGAGATCGAAGGCCAGGAGAGGGTCATCGCGTATGCCAGCCGTCGACTCACGGCCGCGGAGGGAAATTATACGACGACGGAAAAAGAGTGTCTGGCCATTATATGGGCCATTAGGAAAATGAGGTGCTACTTGGAAGGGTATCGGTTCGAAGTGGTTACCGACCACCTAGCCCTCAAATGGTTGAACTCCATCGAAAGCCCCTCCGGTCGGGTAGCCAGATGGGCGCTGGAGTTGCAACAATTCCAGTTCGACGTGCGGTACCGCCGAGGCAAATTGAACGTGGTGGCGGACGCGTTATCCCGGCAACCCTGTGAAATCTTGCAACAGATGACCGAGGTGGAGACACCCTGTAAATGGATCCAAGGTATGCAAGTTAAGATAAGAGAGTGCCCCGAGAAGTTCTCAGACTACAGGACGGAAAATGGACAACTATACCGGAATTTGGGACATCGAGCGGATGACGAGGACTACTTCCCATGGAAACTGTGCGTCCCTAGTCCAAACAGGGCCCGAGTCCTCCGAGAATGCCACGACGCGCCCACGGCTGGACATTTGGGCGTCCGAAAAACCGTTTCCCGACTATCGCAGAGGTATTTCTGGCCCGGCATGTTTAGAGACGCGAAGCGTTACGTCCATCGCTGCGAGTCGTGCCAGAAGTTTAAAACCGCCCAGACGAAGGCGGCAGGCAAAATGCTAACCCGCGTAACAAGCGAACCGTTTGACGTTCTATGCGCAGACTTTGTCGGCCCGCTACCTCGGTCAAAGCACGGAAACACCATGCTCCTCGTGTTTCATGACATCTTTTCCAAATGGGTGGAGTTGATCCCGTTACGGAAAGCTACCACCGCCCAGGTTCAGAAGGCATTCCGGGAACGGATACTGGGTCGGGTCGGCATCCCTCGGAAGTTCGTCTGCGATAATGGTACTCAATTCACCAGTCGCACTTTGAAAGAGTATTTCAGCACGATAGGGGTAGAGGTCCAATATACTGCCCCATACTGTCCACAAGAGAACCCTACCGAGAGGACGAATCGGACTGTCAAGACGATGATAGCCCAACTCACCGAGGGAGACCAAAGTTCCTGGGACGAGCTGTTACCGGAAATAGCGCTCGCCATCAACGCAAGTGTATCGGACTCGACGGGATACAGTCCCGCCTTTCTAACGCAAGGACGCGAACCCAGACTCCCTAGTATGTTATACGACGAGGTCACCCCTGGATCGGCAGTGATATCTAAGGACCCCGCAGGAAAAGCGTTCCAACTCAGAGGAATCTTCGACATCGTCAGATCCAACCTCCAGCGTGCTTCCCAAGAGCAAGCACGTCATTACAACCTTCGACGCCGTGAGTGGAGACCGAAGCTTGGCGACAAAGTGTGGGTACGCCAACATCCCCTCTCGAAGGCAGCCGAGGGTTTCGCCGCCAAATTGGTGCCCAAATATGACGGTCCCTACACCGTAACGAGGTTCACGTCCCCTAACCTTGTTCTGTTGCGAAGCCCCGGGGAAAGACGTTCACGCTCCGCCAACATCAGCCAACTGAAACCCTATTACTCAGAGGACTTCGAGAATGGACTTCGGGTATTCCAGAACTCGGAGGCAGCGGAGGCCAGTACGGCAGACCCGGACCCGACGGACGAGGCCAAGGAGGACGACGTAGCAGTCCAATCGACGTCACACCAATCCCCGATCTGCGCACCGCCAGGAGCACCACTGACCGAATGGGAGGACGGAGTTCTCGATCAGGTCTTGACCGAGATCCAGGGGACCGGTTGGGACGGGTCGTTCATGGAGGAGTTGACCTCATCCATAGCAACCCCGGAGGTACCTCGAGACGAGTTAGCCCCATTACCTGAAGGTTGGATTGGGACGGGCGAACTGCGACAATTGCCGACATCGGCCATGCGTCTGATCGCCGAGAGGGCGGCCGAACAAGCCGGACGAGGACATCGCGTTCGCTTCGCCGTTAAGGGACTGGATTGGCACTACGTCGTCACCGTGAAGAGCGACGGGCGGTTCATCATCAGTCCCCGGTAGGAAAGGGGGGGGTGTGACGATCCCACCTGACGGCTAGGCCGCCACAATATATATTTAAGCAATAGTCATCTAAGTTTCATATTATTACCATTAGTATGTAAGAGATTTAAAATGAAGTATTATAATTTAGTAATGGTTAAGCGGTCTTATGGATTTTTGGGTATAAAACCAAAATAGGTCAAGTTTGGTTCCGCACCACCTGCCCGAGGTGGCAACCATAGAGAAAAAATACTGGAAAATAGGGAAAATACCAAACCTTCCTTGGTGAGAAAAGGTCCAAAAGGAGGAGAGGGTCACACGGCGGTTTCCGGGAGGGTCTCGGCTCTTGGACTTCGAAGCGATCGGTCGCGCACGCGGACAAAGTAAAATAAAGAAAACACGTGTGAAAGAGAACGTGGTCGGTAGGAAATAAGGTTAGTGAATCAGTGTAATCGGCGCAGTGAAACACAGGGACGTTTTAAAACCAAAGAATTAAACTGAGTGAACTCGTACGAAAAGAAACGTCAAGCCGGATTGTTATGCATTTTATTTTTACCCCGTACTCCTTTGTTCCCCGAGTGATTCAGGCTGTTAGCGACTGATGACCCAATTGGAAGCGGTAAATTATTTGCACCATATACATACACGTTATCCCGCTCTACTGAATTTCACCCACTAACCTGCCTGCGTAGTGAGGCGGAAGATCCCCTCATTCTCCTACTTAATCCCCCTCCCCTGCGAAGTGGCAGATCCCTTCGTGCCCTACTAACCCCCGCGGCGAGACGGAAGATCCTCTCACGCATCCCCCTCTAATATCCTACCGCGAAGTGGCAGATCCCTTCGTGTCCCACTAACCCCCGCGGCGAGACGGAAGATCCTCTCACGCGTCCCCCTCGTATCCTACCGCGAAGTGGCAGATCCCTTCGTATCCTATTAACTCCGACGGTGAGATGGAAGATCCTCTCACCGACCCCTATTAATCCCACATCTTAACGGAAAGGCAGATCCTTCCGACTAATCAAACTTGTTTCCAGCCGGCCAACCACGATAGAATCCGGCTGCGGCCTCGCCCGAAGGTCCAGCCCGTGGGATTCTTGGCCCCTCGAACCACGTATCTCGGCCAACCACGATAGAATCCGGCTGCGGCCTCGCCCGAAGGTCCAGCCCGTGGGATTCTTGGCCCCTCGAACCACGTATCTCGGCCAACCACGATAGAATCCGGCTGCGGCCTCGCCCGAAGGTCCAGCCCGTGGGATTCTTGGCCCCTCGAACCACGTATCTCGGCCAACCACGATAGAACCCGGCTGCGGCCTCGCCCGAAGGTCCGGCCCGTGTAACTTTTCGTCCCGGAAGGATTTGGTGGCCTGACGTTATCGCACCCTCGAAGGTCCTGGAGCACTTCGGGATAATTGACCAAAAATCGTCGTTCGCCGCGCGAACATTACTCTCTAGCCCTATGTCTCAGTGACTTTACAAATTTCTTGTAAAAGGACCTCTGGATCCGACTGAGAGTTGTATCCTGGCCAGAGAGCATCCTTACAGTCCAAAACATCTTTTTCTGGTGGGAGTGTACTCTGTTGGTGTAAATGTTATGATGTTAAGGAATAAGGAGTGATAAGGAATTTAGAGGGTTTTATTTCATGTTGTTATTTTACTTTTTGACATTACCTGCAGTTGTGGTTCTATTTTTGTGGGATATAAAATGTTTTTGATTTCACTTTTACATGATTAGTTTAACAGATCACAGTGAAGCCTAAAGAACAGTGATCTTTTTCCTTTTTAAACACTTTTTTTTAAAGGTATTATTTTAATTCAATTTGGCGGCTGCCTATATAAATTATGTTTTTTGGTTCGGAATATATTAAAAAAAACGATTTTTATTTTAATATATAGCGGAGTATTTATTGGTAAAGTTCTTTCAAGTTAGATCCCCAATCTTAAACTGATTTTACAAAATGCATTATTCTTATAACTATGGCTTCTACCGGTGACAGCGCGCGAGCAGTGAAAGTGGACTTTGATTAGATAATTTTGATTGGTCAAAACTGTGGCCTGATGAGTTGGTTTCTAGGCTGCATCTTTTGTTTAATTAATTTGGATTGGCCAAATCTTTTATGCTGATGAATGGGTTCTCAGGCTGGACCCTTTGTTTAAAGGTCTGAATATTAATTATGTCTGCCGTCGTCGATAAAGGCGTGTGAAGTGTTTATAATTCGGATGCCGCCGATCGAAGGCGTGGGAAAGATTTATGTCTGAGGGGTTAAATGTTTATGTTGGATTGATTTGAATAACTGTAATAGTAGGCTCTGGACTTATGTTATTGACAATTGTTAAATGTATATGTCGGATTGATTTGAATATCTGCAATAGTAGGCTCTGGGCTTATGTTATTGACAATTGGAACAATGGGTATCTCTGGATATACAGGTTGTATGTTGGGTTTTGTAGCTAGGGTATTTGCGTATACGTCACTCGCCCCTCCTTTAGGAGATTCAACATCCTTGTTGAATTTAAACAAAATTTCTTTTTTGTTGGCTAGGCGCCTATAGGTAAATATGATGTAAGTTGTGATGCTTAAAAGTATAATTATTAATATCGTAAAAACAATCCACTTATAGATTGATTCTTGTTTTTGTTGATGGGTAATAGAATTTTTAAGTTTTAACAATCGTATTGGTTCATATAAAGTAACATTAGTGCTGGATAATATAATTTAATCGACTTAATTGTATTAGATTGTTACCTTGAATTGTTTTGTTGAACATTTCGCAATCTTGCTTAATTTGTGTTTCACTTAAATTATAAGTAATGATGATGTTAGGTTCAATGTATTTTACAGATTCATTTTCTGATACAAAAGTGTGTTGACATTTTGATAATTGATTAGTAAGGATTTGAGAGATACATTGATCCGTGATTATACATTTTGGTCTAATATAGTTGTTAATGAATTTGGTGAATTTTCCAAGTAAAATACCTTTTTTTCGTCGTTTATAAAATATTCATAATTGTAATTAATGTCAATTTGTCGTCCGATATTATCTGGGTATTTTATAATTCTATATTTTTGTGTTTCTTTAAATAAAGTGGGTATATGGGCTAGAATAAAAGTGTCTTTAGTTTGACTGCTTAACCAAGCTGAAGCTTTGATTGATAGTAATTTTTCTTCGTTTATGTTCTCTAGCTCTTCATGTTTTAATATTTTAGGATTAAATATTCCTACTCTTGTAATGTATTCTAAAAATATATTTAGGGAGTATCTAAAAATGTGCAAAGCATCTTCCTCTTATGTCATTAAATTCTTTGTTTTCAATTATTTTTTCCTGTAAGTTTTCTAGTTTATCTTCCAACTCCTTTTTATCATCTTCAGTTAATGTTCCAAATAGATATTTGTAAGCTATTCCTACAAAGTTGATTAATCTTTGTAATTTGTCTTTGTGACGAAGTAATTCCCATGATTTCATGTTTTAATTGTTTCAATGTTAAAGCAATGTCCGGTACGTGTTTAAATTGGTTTTCGTATTTTATAAAATCTTGATATGTTTCAAATATTTTAGTTTGATTTATTTTAATCATATGGTGTTCATAATTTAGAGGTATTTTTATAGTCCCTGTGTTCAGAAGTAAATAACCGTTGTTCGAAGTAATGGGTGTAATGCTAATTTGTTGAGCTGTTATCAATGGTATTTTCGTCCATGTCAGTATCATGATATATTTCAGTATCAGAGTTAGTACTGTCAGTCTCCCTGGAATGATGAGAAAGATTATGCTTTTTAGCTTTTTTGAATTTACTTCTGTGTTTTATTACTTTATGACCCCTATTAGTTTCTTGCCAGTGCTTTTCATCTTTTTGTTCTAATGCTCCTGTCTTTTTGAATGGGTTTACTAATTTAGCTTTACGTTTCATTTCTTTTTCAACTTTAGTATATTCCAAATCTATTTCATGTTCCTCGCGGTTTTTATTAATTTTATCTATATTGTATTCTTTCCGTTTTTGTATATTTTTGTTCGGTTTTATGCTATAAAGAAATATTTCGGCAGGAGTTTTACCTGTGGCATCATGGGTTATTTCATGATTATAAACATATGTTGCTTTTTCTATATTCATTAATTTATCTTCTGCGTCTGTAAGTGTATTGATAATTCTAAGCTTTTCATTCATTGTTTTATGGACCCTTTCTATGTCGGCTATACCATTCTTGCTAGTTGTTATTTCAATATTGATATTTTCCTTTTTTAACCAATTTTGTAATGATTTAGATATTAGGCCAGGATCTTGATCCATATTAATTGTTTTTGGTTTACCTATCATACTAAAAATTTTTAGAAGAGCTTTTTTACTTTCAATCCAATCTGTCGTTTTGGTTTCAATAATAGAAATGAATTTTGTATGAATGTCGATACATGTTAAAAATTTACGTTGGTCAATAAAATAATATTTTTTCAAAAGGAAGAGCAACTTTTCTGTGCTCTGCTTTGCATAAATTACAAATTTCACATTTATTAATAATGTTTTGAATAAGTTTTTGTGCGTCTGGGAAATAGTATTCAGTTTTAAAATCGTCATGTTTTTTTATACCTTGATGTATTGTCTTTTCATGTATTTCTAATATTTTCTCGTGAAAGTCTGCATATGTGGGCAAGTTGGGAAATATAACTGAAGTTTTCATTAATTTCGTTCCAGTATTTGGTTTAATTAATTTCATATAGGCTCGTTGAAAAATAGCAAAGTCTTCGTCATTATTAATGTACATAACAAAGTTGTGTCCACATATAAATTTTATAATTATGTCTTTTGCCAAGATTTCAGTCATGTCACTGTAAATTATTTTATTAATAGTTTTATTAAAGTAGTGAGTAAGTTCGTTAGTGTCTTGATTTCCCTTTTCAAATATAAGTTGGTGATTAAAAACGTTAACAGGTCGTTCGGTAATTTGTATGCAATCACCGTTGTCTTCTTGTGCACTATGCACCGTTGCTGCAGTAGTATCTAAATCGTCTTCATTTTGAAATACTTCTTCAATTTTGTTATCTTTAGTTTCTTTCTTTGTAATCCTTGACAAAGCATCTGCTACGTAATTCTCTTTTCCTTTAATGTACTTTATTTCATAGTCAAACTCTCTAAGTTTTATTTTCCAACGTTGTAATTTCATATTAGGTTCCTTTATGTTATGTAACCAAACGAGCGGTTTATGGTCAGAGCATATTTTAAAACTTCTTCCGAAAAGATAGGGGCGGAAATACTTAGTCGCCCATACAATAGCTAATAATTCTTTTTCAATAGCTGCATAATTTAACTCATGTTCATTTAATGTTCTACTGGTAAAACAAATGGGTTTGCCTTCTTGGGATAGAACTGCACCTAATGCATAATTGCTTGCATCTGTAGTTAAATCGAACTTCTTTTCAAAATCTGGATAAATGAGAATTGGATCGTTACTTATTAAAGTTTTTAATTTTTCAAACGCTTCATTGTAATTAGGATCGCTTATATTTATTTTTGATCCTTTCTTTAAGCAAAGAGTCATTGGTTTTGCAATTTTTGCGAAGTCTTTTATAAATTTTCGATAAAATCCACAAAGGCCTAAAAATGATTTTATTTGTTTTGGAGAGTTTGGAATTTTAAAATCTTGAATAGCTTGAATTTTATTTGGATTTGCTTTGATTCCTTCGGTTGAAATTATGTGACCTAAAAATTCCGTTTCTCGTTTCATAAATTCACATTTATCTAATTGTAGTTTGAGATTTGATCTGCGAAGACGTTCGAATACTTTTTTAAGAGATTGAATGTGCTCTTGTAAAGAGGTAGGAAATATAACAATGTCGTCTAAATATACTAGACAATGTTAACCTATTATGTCGTGTAATACATTATTCATACAACGCTGAAATGTAGCGGGTGCGTTTTTAAGACCAAAGGGCATTCTAGTATATTCATAGTGACCTTTCTTAGTGGAAAATGCAGTTTTTTGAATAGAGTCTG
Organism: Drosophila fuyamai; assembly: GCA_018153365.1. Lineage (NCBI taxonomy): Eukaryota > Metazoa > Arthropoda > Insecta > Diptera > Drosophilidae > Drosophila > Drosophila fuyamai. The sequence continues at coordinate 184,787 of JAECXW010000364.1, read as the reverse complement.
GGTCCATTTCAATTTGATGGAACCCTTTAGCAAGATCTAATGTTGTAAAATATTGACATTTCCCTAACTTGTCTAAGATTTCGTCCATGTTCGGAATAGGGAATTTGTCATTAATAGTTACTTCGTTCAATCCTCTGTAATCGATAGCTATACGAAATTTGGGTATGCCCGATGCATCCCTTTTCTTGGGTACCATTACAATTGGACTGCAATAAGGAGATTTTGATTTTCTGATAATACCTTATCTTATCATTTCTTCAATTTGTTTTTCTACTTCTATATCGTAAATATAAGGATAGGTCTCATATAAATTGGTTCTTCATGTTTTGTTTTAATAACGTGTTTGATTTCGTTCGTGAAAGTCAAATTTTCACCTTCATGATACTGAATATCAAAATATTTTGACATTAAATAATGAAGTTCAGTTTTTTCTTCATTATTTAAGTGATCTTCTCTTATGTTATTGTCAGATAAATCTGTTTGTAAGGCATAAATATATTCCTCATCATCTACTATATTTGAACAAGTTTGTTTAGGTTTTCCGTTATATTTACCATTGGGAATTCATATTTATTTAATTCAATAGTGTTTTTCATAAAATCAATTTTTGCTGATGATTCTTGTAGAATTTTTCTTCCAATAAGAATGTCATAATGATTTGAAAAGTTGTTTATATAAAATGTTTGTTTAGATAAAAATAATTTTGGGATACTAAACTGGATATATTTATTCAAAATTACAGATTCACCTATAGTTTCAATTTTAGTAGAATTATTTTTAATTGGGTATTCAAAGAAGTTTTTGTTAATTAAATTTATGCTTGATCCTGTATCGATAAGATAGTTTATTATCAATTTTGATTTTTATGGCTGTTGTGTTTCGTCCGAGGCTGTTGTCTGAAAATTTTCAAATGTTCCATTGGTTCAGACTTGCGTTGTTGATCTGATTCTGAAACTCGGGGACGTTTTTGGGGAATATTGGTACTTTGAGTACTCTGGTTACCCAGATTATTTTGAGAATTTTTAGGATAATAATTATTTCCTGAATTATTATAATTATTGTTGTTACCCCAACTTCTATTAGAGTCGAACTTATTCTGTCTCTGCTGATTGTTGTTATATTTGTTTTGATAATTATTATTTTGGAATCTACCCCCTTGGTTATTATCTGAATGATAGTTGGGTTTTGTATTTGAAAATGATTTTGATGTTTTAAAATCTTGAAATTCATAGTCTTCCTGAGAGTTTTGGGACATATACGAACGATTATTTATGGATTTTTCTTCAAACATTCCTACAGTTTGGGCAGCTTGTTTTAATTTAAGACGATTTGAAATATCAAATTTGCTCAACGTAATAAAAGTTTTACTGGTAATTTTTCACGAATCACTTCAGCTAATGTATCACTCAATGTCCTCGAAACTAGAACTGTGTTTGACGGATTATTATCTAAGCTAAGTTTACAACATATTCTACTTGTCTGTTCTTCTAATTCTTCAACAAATTTACGTAAATTATTTTTATATTTAGTCTCTCGTAATTCGGCTATCATTCGATGTGGAGGCGTTGCGCTGTTGAACTCGCTGATAAGTAGGCTTCTCAATTCCTTCCAGTCCTCTGGTACATTTCTCATCAAGAGTGATCGGGCTTGTCCAACTAGGAGGTTCCTGATGGCTGCTTGTATAATTTGATTTTGGCCTTCTGATGTTGTAGGATAATAGTAGACTAATTCATCGACTTCTTTTATGAAGAGAGCCAAATAGAGTGGGTCTCCATTAAATTTATTTATCTGCTTCAGTTGCAGAAGGAAATGGTTCATTGATACATCTGAAAGTGTTTGTGCAGCTTTTGATGCTGCGGCTACGGCTGCTGCTGCTGATGTTGATGGCAGATCCATATTTAATGTTTTTTTTTTTTAGTTGTTGTATTTAGGCGAAATAATTTTAGATTATTTTCACTGGTTTAGAAACTAGAAATCCTTATTCGTGATTTAACTAATGTTGTTTTTTTAAAAAAAATTTTTTTTTAAGTAAGTTCGTTTTGCGGATACAAATAATGTTTTCGCGAAGTAATTTTTTAATTCCTTTTTAGGTAGTCACTCGCGAGGATATTACTTGTATCCTACCGGCTGCGCCAATTATGTTTTTCGGTTCGGAATATATTAAAAAAAAACGATTTTTATATTAATATATAGCGGAGTCTTTATTGGTAAAGTTCTTTCAAGTTAGATCCCCAAAATTAAACTGATTTTACAAAATGCATTATTCTTATAACTATGGCTTCTACCGGTGACAGCGCGCGAGCAGCGAAAGTGGACTTTGATTAGATAATTTTGATTGGTCAAAACTGTGGCCTGATGAGTTGGTTTCTAGGCTGCATCTTTTGTTTAATTAATTTGGATTGGCCAAAGCTTTTATGCTGACGAATGGGTTCTCAGGCTGGACCCTTTGTTTAAAGGTCTGAATATTGTTTATGTCTGACGTCGTCGATAAAGGCGTGTGAAGTGTTTATAATTCGGATGCCGCCGATCGAAGGCGTGGGAAAGATTTATGTCTGAGGGGTTAAATGTTTATGTTGGATTGATTTGAATAACTGTAATAGTAGGCTCTGGACTTATGTTATTGACAATTGTTAAATGTTTATGTCGGATTGATTTGAATAACTGCAATAGTAGGCTCTGGGCTTATGTTATTGACAATTGGAATAATGGGTATCTCTGGATATACAGGTTGTATGTTGGGTTTGGTAGCTAGGGTATTTGCGTATACGTCACTTATATGTATTATTATACATGGGGACCAAACCTAACTGATCTTGGCCTACTAATGGTAAGGTAAAACTTTAAAAACTTGTCTGCGAGGGCACCTTTGTACATATAACTGCTCGGCGGGAACTGCATGGAATCCTATGAAGCAGCTTGAAAGCGGTTCCCGGTCAGAGTGCACTTTTTAGGACATCTCTGCAGTAGGACATCTCTGCAGTAGTCGCCGGTTTTAGAAGCGTCACTGACGAAAATGTAATGGTGCATTTTTTCCTACAGCCGTTGTCAATTCTACATTGCCAACTGCAGATGAGTAACCTTTATACGGTCATAATTTTTGGCGGTTAAGGTTTTAATTTAATGGTGGAACTAGGTGTCTAAAAATAAGGGGACGGCGTAATTTGTAAAGTAATAACCTTTAACTGGCACCCAAAATCCAAACCAAATCCAGGAAAATTGCACGTAGGTACATGGTATTATATTTCAACTGAGCACAATATTATTTAATGAAAACTGCACTTACTGACAGTGAAATAAATTTGTATATATTTTAGCTTCGTACTGTTAGTCTTTCTAGTTAGGTAAAAGAACGACCAAAGCGAAATCTGATCAGAGCCAAGTGGAAATTTTTTATAAAACAAAAAAGCGAAACAAACAATTTTACAAAACAAAGAAACATACTACCAAATAATCGTCTTTGACTTTCAAAGTAAACGGTCGTGATTTTTTCTGCGCTCCGATTATGTATTTTGTTTCGTTTAATCGCATCGGTGGATTTTATCAAAAAATGGTATTGCTTTTAAATTCCGTTCGCTTCGCAAGTAAACTACTATATTAACTTTGTGTAGATACTTAAAATCTAACTAAACTATTTTAATTTTGTATTTCTGTCATATGTTTTCGGTTCTTTCAACACCGACGTTTTTCTTTCTGTTTTGTGTTTCCGGTTCTAGTAACTTCATCGTTTTTTTTTTCTGCGTTATCAGTCGTAAGTCGTTGGTGGTTTTTACCTAATTAAGCTCCCGCTCTCTTTGTTTTAGAAGTTCTAGGCGTGCAGTCTCTGGGCTCTTGCGGTTCTTATAACTGCTCGCTTACAAATTTCAATTTAATTTTCTTGGTACAGTGGTTCAAATAAGTAGTAACAATAATTTGATCTCTTTTTGCAAAAAATGCAGCCTCGTAATTAGGACTGACCAGTCTAACATAACTTGCTGTGTGAAAACATGGTGCAACACCAAGTGTGCTGGTTTTATTGGCCGGAAAAGTGATGAACTTTTTAAAGGGGACCGTTCGAGGTTCGAACAAGATGCTGCGCTTCTCATCGGCTGATGAGCTCCTCTCTGCGCAGTTTTATAGCCTTAAGATATTAGAAAAGTTAGCAACTAATTGCAGCAAACCCTCAAATGTCGGTATCTAAACTTCTAAGAATTCCGATTAGTGGATCCATCTATCCCTCAAAATATAGCTTCACCGCCATAGGGGACTACTGAAGTCCTTACAATCGGATTAAGTTGGTTTTGAAGAAACGATGTCTGCTTCACCGAAATCCTTTTCAGTGGGTTCACTAAAGAAACAAGTTTTCCTTTCTCGGCTTTCCCCTGATTAAACATCTTATGATGTATTGCCCAATAAACAAGACAACACTGAAGCCGATAGTATTAGTGTTAAATTTATACTGTCCACCAAGGTTGGATCGAATGACTTACTACTTTAGAAAAGCATGATTTTATTGATGGTCTGCTTGATTACTTGACTTGTATTATTATTTATTAAATCCTAAAGGTGTTTCTGCCAAGGCTAGCACCACTCATGCAACCTGAAGATCCATACCATCTCACAGTCGAAGTGACAATCGTCACTGGTATCAACCAAACAAATTGTTTTTGCAAGTCAGAAAATGGTCTGATCTTTACTCTTGCATTAATATGTCCGATGCAGTTAATCTTTCGAACACTGCAATAAACTGCTTTTTTTAATCCCTTTGTTCCGTGGTTCTATTCATCAATCTTTATTAAATACATTGGTTTAGCAAAGATTTGACACATTTAAGAAATGTAAAGCCCAGACTTTTTAGGAAACAACAAGTGAGAACGCTATAGTCGAGTGCCTCGACTATTAGATACCCGTTACTCAGTTCAAATTATCAATTTGAATTCGGCGATCTCTGCTTTAGCAAAGGACAAAAGCTTCCTGCACCAACAGCTGTGTTTATGTTTATGTTTTGACTCATTGTTTGAATCAGACCTCCAATTTGGCTAACTTAATTTGATTTACATAGTTCCTGGGATATAGTTCGGTATTGACAAATGAAAACTATCGCAATTTCCTTTAATAGAAATCTTTATCGAGAATTAACGTTGACTCTGTTGAGCACCTTGACCAGCTGTTCCAAAGTCATCCGTTAGATGACGCAATACAATTCACGGGCCATGAAAGGCGGATATGTAGGCGCTAGCCAGGCTCAAGCGTTTAATGGGTTTTTGGGCGTTAGAGTGGGCGTGGCAAACTTTTATTAGGCCAATCGATAGGTATTGACGAAACAAATACATATCAATTAAAATTTTCATAATAGCATCAATACTGTGGCCACAGCTTGTGGCTTGTAGGCGTCAGAGGGGGCGTGGCACCATTTTGAAACAAACTTGCGTTGCGTAGGAACTCCTAAAATCTACATGCCAAATGCCAATCTTCTAGCTTTTATAGTTTCCGAGATCTCAGCGTTCATACGGACAGACAGACAGACGGACAGACAGACGGACAGACAGACGGACAGACGGACAGACGGACAGACGGACATGGCTAGATCGACTCGGCTAGTGATCCTGAGCAAGAATATATATACTTTATAGGGTCGGAAACGCTTCCTTCTACCTGTTACATACTTTTGCACGAATACAATATACCCTTTTACTCTACGAGTAACGGGTATAAAAATACCGGTTCTGAATATGTTTTTGCTAGATATGTAAGTGCTCGGTCAAGATTTACCGTGCTTAATGCTCAGTGTTAAAATAGTTACTTAAAACGTGCTCCTGTTCTCATTTGCAACACCTTTGTAGATTAATTATATCGCTGTGTCAAAACGGATTTATTAAATGTAGATCCACAATCATTAACCTTTTGGAGTTGTTTTGTGATAAAGGGCTTCAAAAGTAGTTTTTAAACCGACGTCATTTACTTTGACTTTAGTTATGCATTTGACTCTGTAAATCACTTTCTTCTTCTTCGGAAACATGACCTGTTAGGTTTTCCAGCTCAAACTCAAAATGTAATCAGAATGGCCAAACGAAGTCAATTGGCTAAGTTTTCCAGCAGCATAGAATCGACAACCACGACTTAGGAAGATTTTCCAATAACACTTCTCGTATTTTAGTTCACACACATTCCAAACATTATATTCCAAATTAATAGAACACTTCCATTCAATATCCTGTACTTGGAAAGACATGCATTAATCATAGATGTTTCTGACGGCAAAAATGAAGTCCCGACTAATATATTTATACCCGTTACTCGTAGATTAAAAGGGTATATTGTATTCGTGCAAAAGTATGTAACAGGTAGAAGGAAGCGTTTCCGACCCTATAAAGTATATATATTCTTGTTCAGGATCACTAGCCGAGTCGATCTAGCCATGTCCGTCTGTCCGTCTGTCCGTCCGTATGAACGCTGAGATCTCGGAAACTATAAAAGCTAGAAGATTGACATTTTGCTTGTAGATTTTAGGAGTTCCTACGCAGCGCAAGTTTGTTTCTAAATGGTGCCACGCCCCCTCTGACGCCCACAAGCCACAAGCTGTGGCCACAGTTTTGATGCTATTATGAAAATTTTTTTTGATGTGCATTTGTTTCGTCAATACCTATCGATTCGCCAAATAAAAGTTTGCCACGCCCACTCTAACGCCCAAAAACCCATTAAACGCTTAAGCCTGGCTAGCGCCTACATTTCCGCCTTTCATGGCGTATACAATAGCGCCATCTAACGGATGACTTTGGAACAGCTGGCCAAGGTGCTCAACAGAGTCAACGTTAATTCTCGATAAGGATTTCTATTAAAGGAAATTGCGATGGCTTTCATTTGACAATACCGATAAATATCCCAAGAACTATGCAAATCAAATCAAGTTAGCCAAATTGGAGGTGTTCCCTGGGTACCGATTTTAACATAAAAATCGGGAGCTAATTCGAGCGCCGAAAAACATACAAGAAGGCATATTAATATTAAGTTGTTTAGCTGAGTAACGGGTATCTAATAGTCGAGGCACTCGACTATAGCGTTCTCTCTTGTTATCATTTGAGTCCTTAAACTTTTTCTTTACTATGGCTTTTGCCTGGCTGAAGAAGCTAGTCGAGTGGAATGGAATTCTTAAGCTTCTCAGGCTAGCCAGTGATCTCATATGCGTTCTGAGCACAATCAAGCAGATTTGGGCAGCGCATATGTGAAAAACAACACCCAAAAAACTTGACCATTTAACTCAACGTATCGAATATCCAAAACAATAAAATCTTTGTTGTGGCCAAGAGAATTTAATTAAATTCGGACCCTTCGCTTATAACAACGTAAGCATAGGTACTAACGTTTAACAACATCTCAGGAAATTGAGTTTCAGTTTCTCAAATACATTGTAAGTGTAACCCAGCATTCCGGCCCATTGAAAGCGCTCCGGTGACTTTCAAGAAATAAATAATAAAGCTAGTTTGTGGATGGTTGTACATCCACAACGTTCAGCTTAGTGTCCTATGACTGTAGCTATGCGTCCCAAGATCCATCGATAAGGCGGCAAATGATCCTCGTGAACGATGACCAGATCGTCGTCCAAGTCTTCCTGGATTGTAGCTCCCTTTCATATTCATAATCATGAACCATATTTTCCAAATATTCTATGTGATGAAACTTATTCGATGCCACCGCTTGCGTAGCGATAAAGTGTCCTCCGCATAGCGCCAATTTTGGTAGTATAGTATTTAATTTTTTTTGTTGCATTTTTGTTTTAATTTTGTTTCTGAATGCACAACATCTGGAGAATATTGTCGGTGTACACAATCCTGCAAAATCTATCGGACGGATAGTTTTGAGATTTTGCACTCTCTCTACTAAATTCCTCAGGTAACTCTCTCAAGTTTTTTTTTTTTGAAAATTTATTGTTTTTAGAGCAACAAATATGTTGACGTTTTGCGCAAAAATTAGGGTTTTTGACTTTCAAGCGCCTTACAAAATCGAAATAAAAAACTTGAAAGCGTTACTTGAGGAATCTTGTCCTTTAACTAATGCAGTTTGGGTTTTTAAAATCAGATGATTCTGTGACCAGTTATTGTGAACACCGCAAAACGTGTTTTCTTCAAGGCGCCGCCGGAGATTGCCTGTATCTCAATCAATTTGTAATATTTTTGGATGAAAAAATTCACACATGTTGGTTAAATGTTGCTCTTCCGTTAAGGTCAAAAAGACTTCGCTGTGCAGAATGTCAACGTTGGATTGGGGTACATTTTGCATGGAGTTTATATTTTGAAGTGGCATCGGCCACAAATTGCTTAATATAAGCATTAGTATTTCGCCCAGATAAATTAGCATTTCTAAACTTGTAACTTCCATAGCCCAAACAATGGCCAATAATTTCTTTTCGTTTGTAGCGTAGTTGAGCAAGCATTCTTTTAAGGGCCGAAATATCATCGAGATCGGCCTGCCATTCTGGGACATGACCCCACCGATACCTGAAGTATCGGTGGTCAATTCGAAAGGAAGTTTAAAGTCGGGAAGCGCCGTCAAAGCGTCTCCTGTTAAGAAGTGGCTGAACTTGTTATACCTTTGCAGAGGGTATTATAATTTTGGTCAAAAGTGTGCAACGCAGTGAAGGAGACATCTCCGACCCTATAAAGTATATATATTCTTGATCAGGATCACCTCCTGAGTTGATATAGCCATGTCCGTCTGTCTGTCCGTCTGTCTGTCCGTCTGTCTGTTTCTACGCGAACTAGTCTCTCAGTTTTAAAGATATCGAGTTGAAACTTTGCACACACCCTTCTTTCCTTTGCACTAAGGTATATAAGTCGGAACGGCCGGGATCAGCTAACTATATCCTATAGCTGCCATATAACTGAACGATAGGAAATGCCATAACTTTGGTGTTTGTAATGTTAGCAAGTTGGGATTTTCTATGGGTTTTTATTTGGCCAATTAATTCGACCTACCAAATTTCATAAGGATCGGCCGACTATATCCTATAGCTCCCATATAACGATAGGAAATACCATAACTTTGGTGTCTTTAAAGTTAGGAAGTTGGGATTTTCTATGGGTTTTGTATTTGGCCAATCAATCCGACCTACCAGATTTCATAAGGCAAAATGGAAATAAAACGAAAGTTGACAAGTTCATTATAACAGAATGGGATTATCGTGTATTTGACTTTGTCGTCGAATAAAAATTCTTTTAGTTCCACCAGTTTTTTTTGGCGCTACCATAAACTTGGTTGCGTTGCTACAAATTATATACGAAGGTTATCTTCTTGATATCATGCGCTTCAATGCTCCGATAAATACATCTGTTGAATGATCCGACATCATTTCGATGTGTACTGCCTTTGTGCCATATTCCTGTATGTCGAGAGAGGTTTTGTAGGATCGCTTTACTGTGAACGTAAGTTGAGATCGAGCCACAAAAATCGATTCCACAGCGAGAAAATAATACAGAGTGAATCTTTCGCCAGTTAAAATTCCTATGACCTGTGGGTCGATAACACACATAATGTATCCAATTTTTTTGAGTTCACGTCGGGCAAGGTCCCGAACGTTGATGATCCAAAATTGTACACTAGTTATTGCCACTAATGCCTCGGGTCCAGTATAAGTTTAGTGACGACTCCCGTGTGATTCAAAGCGATGTATTTATCCATAAACTCCGGGTACTGAGTTTTTAGCTATTTATCTTTGTTTAGGCATCGTTCCGAGGAAAAAAAATCTTGTACGAGCGCGTTCGATTGTCGATCCAAGACGGTACGGTTCTGCTTTGAACGTCTGATCTTTGCGAATTGATTGGGTGCCGGTATCTTCAAAGAACTTTTCAAATTTTTTTTATTAATTTATTATTCGATTAATAGGCAAAAATTGTGCTAAGTTCCATTTCCATCTAAATACAGTTTTCTGTAGCGTTGGCAGCCTGTCCCCTAGTTTCATTTGTCCAACAGACAATGCCTCCAAGAAGATCTCTATAGTAAAACATCGATTTGTTGGAAATACATGAAGGCATCGTTGCGGGTATTTTGAGGGATGTTTCAAGATAAAATATCAATATCCGAGTCCAAATGGTATGCGACATAACGCAGCAAGCCATAGACATCTTTGAGCGTTCAAAGTGAGTTGACTGTAGTGTGAACCAAGTGTTTGATGTGTGTACAACAGGCTCCAACTAGGGTTGATGAATTTTTTAAAAATATCGTAGCGATGATAGTTATACCCGTTACTCGTAGAGTAAAAGGGTATATTGTATTCGTGCAAAAGTATGTAACAGGTAGAAGGAAGCGTTTCCGACCCTATAAAGTATATATTCTTGTTCAGGATCACTAGCCGAGTCGATCTAGCCATGTCTGTCTGTCCGTCTGTCTGTCCGTCCGTATGAACACTGAGATCTCGGAAACAATAAAAGCTAGAAGATTGGCATTTTGCATGTAGATTTAAGGAGTTCCTACGCAGCGCAAGTTTGTTTCAAAATGGTGCCACGCCTCCTCTGACGCCCACATGCCACAAGCTGTGGCCACAGTTGTGATGCTATTATGAAAATTTTAATTGATAGGTATTTGCTTCGTCAATACCTATCGATTGGCCTAATAAAAGTTTGCCACGCCCACTCTAACGCCCAAAAACCCATTAAACGCTTGAGCCTGGCTAGCGCCTACATATCCGCCTTTCATGGCCCGTGAATTGTATTGCGTCATCTAACGGATGACTTTGGAACAGCTGGTCAAGGTGCTCAACAGAGTCAACGTTAATTCTCGATAAAGATTTCTATTAAAGGAAATTGCGATGGTTTTCATTTGTCAATACCGAACTATATCCCAGGAACTATGTAAATCAAATTAAGTTAGCCAAATTGGAGGTCTGATTCAAACAATGAGTCAAAACATAAACATAAACACAGCTGTTGGTGCAGGAAGCTTTTGTCCTTTGCTAAAGCAGCGCTGGTGCTGATGCTCGTGCTGTAAAGCTGCCAGCTCTAAGAGATCGCCGAATTCAAATTGATAATTTGAACTGAGTAACGGGTATCTAATAGTCGAGGCAGTCGACTATAGCGTTCTCACATGTTTTTTTATCAAAAAAAAAAAAATGATAATATTTAAAATATCACATAAAAATGTCGATATATTTGATATATTTTGTGTTAAATGAAAAAATTGGCCGCCCACAATAAAAAGACAATAAGTTTCTTTTTAAAAAAACAATAGTATTTATATTATATACAATGGCTCACAGCTTATTTCAACCAGTACGCAAGTAAAACTTTACATGGCTGTATTTGTCAAATTAAGAGATATATTGGAAAAATTTTAACGCAGATTTATAGCTCTTTTTTTTAACTTTTATTTCTTACGTTTTTAAATATTTTTTTAAATATTTATTTTGATTTTAATAATAGGTAAAATGAATGTCACAGCTTATTTCAACCAGCCCTTAAAATTATATATTTTTTAAAGATTAAGAACTAAAAATGATAAAATAATATTTTGTATGTCCAGCCTTCTGGTAAACAATCATTTAAAGTCTTTTTGGGATTGAGTCGAACAATTTTTAAGTCACTTGGGGACTATTTTTGGCCCATTCTCCGAGTAATGGGTTGTTTAGGTCCGTCTTATTGAAATTTTACGTTTTCGAATTTTTCTGTCCAATATAGGGCACCAATTATCAATAACATTATTATCTGGAGACCAGGCTTGTGGTTTCATGATATGCGCGCAATTTTATATGAGCCTTGTCGGCAGAGGTCCCGATGTGGGCTTGGGATAATTGTCCTGATAAAATCGGAATTCATCACAAATCACCAGATTTTCTTCACTTTGCAGCAAAATGAACCCAAATTTTTTTTAATTAAGAGTTTTGTTCATTGTTGTGTCCACCAAATCTAAAGTCCCGGCTCAAGCTGCCGACATACAGGCCCAAAGCCACCACCAGGCTTGGTCCAGAAGCTGGAACCCTTATTTAAATGCTCCAAAACAAACTTAAAACGGCACTCTTGATATTATGTGCATTTGAACGGTAAGCATGGTGGTAGGAGCGTCATGGTTTGGGCCGTATATACATTGGCGGACTAAAGTCTACATACGACCCCTTTTTATTGGAGTTCAGCCAGCTCTATAGCGTTTCCAGTAAAAGTAATGATGCAGTCTTGTTTTAAATTTAATTATAATACAAAAACCAAAATATCGTCTTTATTCAATAATAATTTTCGAAGTTATTTACCAAAAACTCAAATAAAGCACTGGCAAAAGTCTACATACGTTCTGTTACTAAGCGCTTTTATGAAGTAATATTGTTATTAATATTAAAGTTAATATTTAGTTGGGCCACCACGGGCATCTATTACTGCTTGCAGGCGTCTGGGCATTTAAAAAGCTAAATTTTTCATCTCTGCTTCTGTTATTTTTTGTCACTCCTCTTGAAGTTTTCCCCCCCGCAGCATAGGAGCGCTACTTATAGGGTGTTTTCGAATTTTTTGTTCCGAAATTTCCCAAACGTGCTCTATTATATTCAAGTCCGGACTTTGTGGTGGTGAATATAATTGCCGGGGGGCATAATACAGCAGCCAATCCTTCACTATCTTCGCTGTATGCTTAGGATCATTGTCCTGTTGGAAGATCCAGCTTGGGCCAAGGCATAGTTTGTCCACCGATGACTTCAAATTGTTTTCCAATATGGTCTTATATTGGAAACGATCCATATTACCCTCGATAAACACCAAGTTGCCTAGTCCAGGCGCTGCAACTGCTCCCCAAACCATGACACACCCACCGCCACTCTCTACTGTTGGAATGAGGTGCTTGGGATCCATTGCAGTGTTGGATTTCCTCCAAAACTTGGCCCTGCCATCATATCCAAAGATGTTATATTTGGACTCATCAGTAAACAAATCCTTTTTCCAGAACTCAGAATCCTTGTTATTGTGCTCTTTTGCGAAGTCCAAACGAAGAGCACGATTTTTCTCACTTATGAGAGGTTTCTTGCGAGGAGTCCTGCTGCGGAATCCTTCATTGTTTAGAGCCCTTGTTATTGTGCGTGGGTTCACATCAATTTTGGATCCTAGGGTTTTGGGCAACATCACTGCGGATAAGGGAGATGTCCCTTCGAGAAAGCTTTTTTGGACGGCCACTGCGCGGCTTACTCTCGAATGGGCTCGAATTTTCGAAGTTTTTATAAATTGTTTGCACCGTCGCTTTGCTTAAATTTAATAATTTAGCGATTTCGCCAAATGATTTTTCTTCTTTTCTGTGTTTTATCACCAATTTCCGAACAACCACAGAAATTTCCTTTCGAGGAGACATTTTCGCGATTGTAACGTGTTCCAAATAATAAAATACAAATAAAGCGAAGCCAAATACAGCGTAAAGCATAATTCAGAAAAGAATGGTACTTTACCATTAGTTGTAAGCTAAAAGGAATACCAGAAACGGCTGTCTAACGAAACGTATGTAGACTTTTGTCAGTGCTTTACTTACTTTTGCTGGAAACGCTATAGAGCTGGCAAAACTCCAAAAACAGGGATCGTATGTAGGCTTTAGTCCGCCACTGTATATCCGTATAGTTTACACTCATTTTTTTATTTTGCGCTTGAATTCGTTCATGCGATGTCGCTTTAGAGTTCAGAGTGACCAAAGACAAAAATATCAGAAAAATTGGGCAAACAAAAAATTACGATATAAATATATCATTTTTAGAAAAAATATCGATGTATTGATATTTAGATATATTATCAACAACCCTAGCTCCAACGCATCTTATATCCATGACGCTTCTGCCTAGGTAAAATAAAAGTTTTGACAAACTTCTCTGACATGAAATTTACCTGAGAGGTGCAATCAAGGAGTGCGCGACACTTGATTTATGTGAGCATGAGCCAGTGCTCCATTATAGTGCTGATGTGTGAGAGGTGCTACTCCATGATATGGTTGATTGGCAGTAGGTGCGGAACCACCAGTTTGGGTTGCTGAAGTTTCCCTATGAAGCATGGTGTGATAGGCTTTGGAGCAGTTCCGACTTTTCTGAGTATTAGGGCAGTTAAATGTCCGTCCAGACAATTGGAACAGATTAATGTTCTTTAATTTTTGGTAATTTTTGCGATTGCAGCTGCAGCGTGTGCTTATCACTAATGATTCGAAGGGACCACAGCTCCCGAAAAATTTTACCAAAAAGTGTCCGTGAAAATAGTGAGATTAACTAAAATTAGTGACAAATATTAAAAAATCAGTACGTTCATATTTTTAAAATAGGTAAGACTATGATGAAAGTATAAACTTGAGCTTGAAAATTTTTTTATAAAGAGTCTGGATTTTTTCAAAAGTAAATGTTTAGATGAGTGGCCCACTGCATCGGCGCTGTTCACTGAGCTCTCTGAGCTTTCGCTCTCGCCCCTCTTGCGCTCCCTCGCTCGCTTCTCGCACCGTCCGCGCTCCAGAGTGCGAGCTTCGGGCTTCGCATCCGAACTCCTCGGACGGCCGTTGCCGCTCTCCCGCTCGCGCTTCAACGGAGTAAAGCGGGCGGGAGCGCGGTTTTAGTTTTTAGTTTTAGTTAGTCTCATGTATGCAGCTGACGCCCCCGACTTCATCATTTTTTTCGTCTTCCTCTGCGTTTGCGCCGTGGGAATTATTTCTGCCCACCAACTCTTTACTGTGGAAGGATCGCCCCCCTACAACATTTTGGTCCTTCGAGCCGGATAAGGATATCCTTCTGCCATTCGACCAGCAGCTCCTGTGATTTTTCCGCAAAGAAGATAAGTACGAGCATTTTTCGACTCCCTCTCGCTGCCGGTCTTTAGCAGTGGTTCGAACATTGAATTTCGTTCACACTGCAGTAAGATCAATTTTTTTTCGTGTCAACTCCACGTCCGAGTTTTCCCGACACAACGGCAGTCGAGAAATTTAACATTCCTTCAATTCCAAAAATTTTCTATCCGTCTCCTCTTTGTGTGCGTCGCCATACTCCTTGCCGTTTTCCTTTTCGTTCCCCGTTGTACATCAACTTGCCAACGGTCAAGGCATACATATGTGCATCCAGACATACAGATACTCGCGTATGTGCCTCCAAAAAAAATACGACAAAAAGTGAAATTGTGTGGTGGAAAATAAAAAGGCATAACTAATATCAGCCACTCGGTGTGAAGTAATTTCGGGAGTTTCCCTGTTCGCCGTACAATCCGCCGCTGTCGAGATATTTTTTTGTCTTGTGTTTTTTTTCTCTCCACATAATTTCATCTGTTCCGTCACTTCAAATACAGTAACAAGATATACAAATAGATAAACAAGATATATAATCAATACAGTTTCATCGATTTCAAAATATTTTCTTCCCATTCTTCTCGTTGTATATGGCACTGTGCTTTCTATTCCGCATAAATTAACAGTGTGACTGTTCTCCGGTTTTTTTCTTTTGCGTGCGTTCATTTACCACCACGACCAACTCGTTGGCGACTCAGATCGCGCCGAGAGCTTAACGGTGAATATCCTCGCGTTCTGAACGAAACGCCCCGGGCTCAGGTCAGTCGACAAGAGCTGATCCGCAAAGTTCGAGTCCGAGAATGCCCACGGGAGACGACAAGAAACCGAGGTCGATCCCATCTATCCGTTTGGACAGGTCCCAAGCCGCGTCTCCGCGGCCGTCTCAATTAACACCAAAGGCCATTCCAAGGGCAAAAAGCGACGAGTCCGTTAAGACTATCTCCGGTCCCCCGTCAAGGCTTTTTCGGTCGGTGTCCAAGATGGCTCAAACTGCGATAGACATCGCCCTCAAAAAGTTTATTGCCACAACAGACCGGGTTAGACAATTTCAAGCGGATATTCATACTCCGAGCGCCGCTGAACCAGTACGACTTACCCCTGGCATGTGCCAAGTCCATCGGGACCAAATCCGGGCCTTGTGGGACAAGGTGGAGAAGAGCTATGAAAGTTGCTCCGATCTTCTGTCCGCGTCCACCGACAGTATGGCCACCTCGACAGTGCTTGAATCCAAGTACAGTTACTGCTACTACGTATATTTGAGATGTTTGGTCCAGCTTCAGGACATAATAGACAAGGCCGCCTCCCAGCCCACTTAGGCTGCTGTCAGTGTTCCAACACCGCTGTCTACGGGCTGTCGTTTGCCACCAGTTGACACCGAAGTTTTCGCTGGTGATTACCTGCGATGGCCCACATTCAGAGATCTTTTTACCGCGATATACATACACAACTCGCGTCTTACACCGGTAGAGAAGTTGTTCCACCTATTGTCCAAAACAAGTGGCGATGCGCACGCCATTGTTTCCAAAGCCCCGCTGACCAACGAAGGGTTTATCTCCGCGTGGCGAAGCCTCACCGACCGCTTCGAAAATCGGCGGTTATTAGTCAATAGCCAGTTAAAAATCCTCTTCAACATTCAGGCAGTACCCCAAGAGCCGCTCTTAAGGAGCTGTAAGGCACAATCCAAAGTTTCCTGACAGCCTTAGAGATGTCCTCTATTCAAGTCGAGACTTGGGATTGTCTCCTGGTGTACTTGGTTTCTTTAAAGCTTCCCAAAATCACGCTTTCGATGTGGGAGCAATCCATTCACAACAAGGCTGAGATTCCAACATGGAATGAGTTAGACTCCTACTTGAAAGAGCGTCATCGCACTCTGGAGGCTATCGATGAAATCAGGCATAGCAGTTCGGGTCAGTTTCCGCCAGGGTCGACACTTGCGAGCGCCCCAGCGCGTAGGCTTAATTCCTACAAGGCCAGAGTGTCTCCAGCCCCAAGAGGGTGCGATCTCTGCTCCAGAGAGAATCATCCTGTTCGCTTATGCCCGCGCTTCCTTGAGATGGATGTAAATGGTCGCTCCGACTACATTAAGAAAAAGCAGCTTTGCCTGAACTGTTTTGCACGAGGGCACCTGCAACGGGATTGCACTAGCGCCCATAGCTGCTTCACGTGCCACAGCCGTCATCACACCCTCCTGCACCGCGGTAATCCATTCGCGGCCGCTCCAAGTCCGTCTGCGCCATCCAGGTCTCGACCCACGCCTACTACAAGAGGCACGAGCCCCGCAGAGGATCACTCTGATGGGCAAGTGTGCTTCGCTTCCGGCTCTAGAGCCGTCCTACTGGGCACAGCCCTCATTAACATTTAACATTTCCAGGCGCGAGCCCTGATCGACTCTGGTTCCGAGGCAACCATTATTACGGAGAGACTTTTCAACCTCGTCAAACTTCCATTCAAGACTATCCAGGCCCAAGTCTCTGGTCTTAATTAAACCGTTGCCGCTCAGTCCACGAAACTCTGTCATTTTTCTATTCGATCGCCTTCCAGACCCGGGCTGCATTTAGAATCTTCAGCTTACGTTTTCCGCAGCTGGCCGGAAATCTGCCTTCGTATCCAGTCCCTCGAGATCTTCTTAAGGGAATTCCTGACATCCCCCTTGCGGATCCCAAGTTCTTCGAGAGCACCCAAATCGATGTCTTGATAGGAGCCGACATTCTTCCGTCCATCCTCCTCGGCAACGCCAGGGCTAACATTTGCGGTTCACTTCTGGGCCAGGAAACCATTTTTGGATGGGTGTTGACAGGCCCCATATCTCCAGCGGCCCCCCGCAATTTGTCCGCCTTCTCCACTAGAGTTACCTGCGGACTCGACGACTCGTTGGATCATCCCCTAACCAAATTCTGGGAGGTGGAGGAAGTGCGAGTCTGATTCCGTCTGTGAACACAATTTTGTCCAGACTACAAGAAGGGACAATCGTGGCAAATACGTTGTGATGCCCCCTTGCGCGATCCCCAGCATAGTGTTTCCGAGCTCGCATCTTCACGATCCTTTGCCCTGGCTCAATTTCCACGTCCGCGTAGCGCCATCGCATTGGAACACAGACGAACTCGAGGTATGCAATCCTACCGTTGCCGAGTCTGTAGCGGGATCCATCCACTTCGTAAGTGTCGTCGGTTCCTCCGTCTGAGTGCCGAGAAGAGGCTCCGGGCTGTCCTTGCCAACCGGTACTGCCAACGCTGTTTGGCCCACGAGCACTCCGACGGAGCGTGTCGGCGAGGTGATCGCTGCAAAACGTGCGGCCAGGATCACCACACTCTTCTTCATCTCTCGGAACCACCGATGGCATCACGGCAGTCCCGCCCGGCAGCACGCCGGTCGCAGAGATCCGTTGCCACTCCACAACACTGCTCAACCCCTCCTTGGCCCTCGTCCGCCACTCCACGGCATTCTTCAGCCGCTCCTCGGCCCTCGTCCGCCACCCCACGGCATTTTTCAGCCGCTCCTCGGCTCTCGTCCGCCACTCCACGGCACGCATCCGCCACTCTCCGGCATTCTTCAGCCGCTCCTCGGCCCTCGTCCGCCACCCCACGGCACGCATCCGACACTCCACGGCAATTTTCTGCTACTCGTCGGGGTGCCATGCAGCCCGCGGTCGCCGCTCCGTCCTTGACGTCCCTCCTACAGCGGCACAGCGTCAACCTCCTACCGACGGCTTTGGTGCGTTTAGAGACCGGGAGTCGAGTCTTCGACACTGCTGCGCTCATCGACCCGTGTACGCCTATGAGCTGCATCGACGCCTCGCTAGTGTCGAGTTTCCGCTTGCCGACCACCAACGTGCGAGGAGAACAGATCTGTTCGGCAACCGTGGGGTCAAGAATCGACAGCGCTGTCCGGCTCGACGCAATTTTTAAAATAAAGCCTCACGTGCCCATCCGCACTCCAATCCGGGAGCTGAGCGACGCGGTAAGGACCCACTTCCGGGACATTACGCTGGCTGATGAGCGGTTCTATCTCCCCGCGACGATCTCTATCATCCTGGGCGCGGATATGTATCCGAGTGTGATGCGGCCGGGCTTCCAGAAAATTCTGGATAGACTGCCAGTAGCCCAGACCACAGTGTTTGGGTGGGTCGTGTCCGGAGCCTGCCACCAGCCGTGAGAAGAGGAACCAGGCTATGTTGCAAACCGAGTAGTTGCAAGGGGGGCGGGGACGACGCCCTCGACTTCATCATTTTTTTCGTCTTCCTCTGCGTTTGCGCCGTGGGAATTATTTCTGACAAACCAACTCTTTTTTGTGGAAGGATCGCCCCCTACAACAGTAAATGTTGCCTACCGGCAACATTGGTCATAAGAGGTTCGCAAGTAATAAATTGTTTGTGCTCATTAGGCATGCTGTAGAGTGCATACATACAGAGTACACACTGTACCATCGGCAACAATGTTAGCCAAATCTGCACGATCAGCACTCTTCAAGTGCAAAAGTAATTTGACCACACACGCCATCAGCGAATAATAAATCGCACTAGCTTATTCCCACAGCTTTGCGACTGCAACAAATATACCCATGTATGCCCGTAACATTCCTTTCCCTCTCTTGAGCATCGCTCTTAAAAATAAACATAAACTAACATATGAGGCGGTTGCGTCGCTGCCGGCTTGACCGACAGCGCCGACTGCGCAAGATAGAGCTAAGTCAGAAAAAATATAGGGCCGCAGTCTAGAGACGACGGCAAAACAATAGAGTAAAAAAAAACCAAATGCTAAATTCAAATAAAACCAGTGCGTTTTTATTTTAACTAAAATACTGTGAACCACTATTTTAACATAACAATGCGTCCGAAGGAATTAAGCGAATTGGAAATTCTAAAAATTTTCGAATTCGATTGGGAAGATTCAAACGACGAAGATGAAAATGAAGAGGCGGAGGATAAAATGGATGTCTTGGAGGCATTCATAGAAGAAAGTCTGCAGGACATAAAACAGCAAGGTGAAAATATTGAAGATAAGCTTATGAAAACTACCGTGCCTAGTACAATACAAAGCGACTATGATGAAATAGTCCAAGTTTATAAAAAAAATCGATTTAAATAGTTTGAGATGGAGACATGTTTCAAAAGGAAAGGAGATGGACACAGAATGGAAAAGCCGTGTGACTGCTGGCATCATAAAAAGTCCTGTTGAATATTTTAATTCATTTTTGGATGATGAGGTTTTTGAAAAGATATGCTTAAAAACTAATAAGTACGCCTTTCAAGATAAAGGAGTGGAGCTGAGTGTGAGGTAAGGGATTTGTGAAGATATGCTGGTATACTGATCTACCTAGGCATAGTCGAAATTCCAACAACGCGTATGGCATGGTCAAATAATTTTAAGTTATCCGCTATCTCAGACGCATTGCCACGAAATAGATTTGAAAAAATATAATATAATTTTCACATAAATGATAATTTTAAGCAACCCGGAAAAATGGAAGATAACAATGACAAACTTTATAAGATCCGTCCTTTACTAAATAAATTAAAAGATAAGTTTAATGAAATATCCCAAGAAGAATATCAAAGCTGTGCTGAACAGATGATTTCCTTCAAGGGTAAACGTAGATTAATTTATTTTGCAATATATGAGTTTTTATTTAATTTCTATTTTAAGTCATCATAGTTTAAAGCAGTATCTCCCTAAAACCAAAAAAAAATATTTCCTGGAGCTGGGGTGTCTGGCATTATATATGATTTTTGCCTTTACGGTGGAGACGGAACCTGTAAGCCTTATGGACTTGGACTTTGTTAGTGTAATTTACGTTCTCTATACTTGCTGGAACTCTTTTACTACCTCTCAATCACTCCCGCTCTATTTTATAACTGTAACTTACTCTCTATGAACTTCTGGTAGACTTTTTCGTTTAATTCTCTAAATCTCTCTCTCTCTCTCTTGCATGCTTTACATTGTATTTGTTTATACTTAAAGTTGTTGTGTCGCACAAGCCACGCTCAGTCGATATTAGATTTATTCTCCCGTGCTCTTTTTATTCAATCTAATTCGTGATCTCGCGCACTTATTCTCTTATTTTTTTCGTGTTTTGTTCCTTTGTGGTTTTTGGATTTGATCCCAGTGCCAAATTTACTTAGAGGTATTTTTCATATTCTTATTTTTTTTTCATATATCTTATTTTTTTTATTAAACTTACAATGGCTCTTGTCCGTTCAAAGAAAAGTTGTACTCTTGCGTCTTTAACTAAAGACCCTTTTATTTTTTGCTGGCTCTGCGATTCGATGATGCACGTTAAATGTGCAGGATTTACTGGCAGAGTTATAGATTTCATTGATCTTAATTCTGGTCTCATGTGGTCATGTGGGTCCTGCAAGGGATTGGTAGTTGAGATGAGCGGCTTTATGAAGCAGACTCGAGACAGCCTATTGAATATCTCAGGAGCTTTTAAACAATTCAATGAGGGGGTTCAATTCCGTCTGTGCCCAGTTTAATAATAAAAAATTATTAACTGAGTCGCCTAAACGTAAAAAAGCCAGTTTTAACGGCGATATGATTGTAGAATCCACCCCAAATCCGAACTTGGTAGCAGCAGTTTCTGCTGACACAGGGGTAAATGAACCAACTGTGCCTATGGATACAGCTAGTTCGAGTGATGTCCCTGTTTCCAGAATAATATCAGTACTGGCTAAGTTAAAGAATTTGTTGCCGACCGTACCTATAGGTACAGAGGGCACCGTTCCTGGTTCTCAGCCCAGTGAGGTTCACACTGGTGCTGGGGGGCGTAAGAAACTTTCAGTTGTTCCACAAATGAAGCAATTATTTGTTTCTAGATTCACCCCAGATACCACATCTGAGGATGTTTTGGAATTTATACGAGAAAATTTCCCATCCGAGGATATTGCAGTTGAACAATTTCGATTTTCATACGCTCGTAGGATATCGTCTTTTAAAATATTTGCTCCGCCTGATGTGTTTAATGTGTTACTTTCTGAAAGATTTTGGCTTAATGATGATTTAGTAATTAAAGAATTTTTTCCCAATAAACCGAGAACAAATAACAGGCCTTCCACTGTGCCAAAAAACTAAATAGTTTATCTTTGGCGTATCAAAATGTAAGAGGACTAAATATGAAGCTACAACAGCTTTATGCTGACTCGTCTGCATTCACTGATGATATTTTGGCTTTTACGGAAACTTGGCTAAAACCAGAGATATCTGACCCTGAAGTTCTTTCAAATAACTTTAATACCTATAGATCCGATCGCCCCTCACGTAGGGGGGAGGGGGTGGTGTACTGATTGCCGTTACCTCTAGCCTAACATCTGAAAGAATAGTCACTCATATCCCAAACGAAATTGAATTTGTAAGTGTGAAAGTTTCCTTGCAATCTGTATCTATTTTTGTTACATGTTCTTATATTCCACTTGGCTCTGATCTAGTAATTTATGTGCACCATCTGTCACCAATAAAATCCGTACAATCCTTTTTTTCTATCAGAGACCTTTTGATTGTTTTGGGTGACTTTAATCTACCCGATATTTCTTGGTCTCCTCCCACTGACTCACTTGTCGCTATACCTTTATCCGCTCATGATTTTGTAAATGGCATTTTAAAATTATCGTTACAGCAAGTAAGCTTTATACGATATTCTTTAAATAGACAATTAGATCTTGTGTTTGTTTCAGACCCGTCTGAGGTCACGGTATGTAGAATTGTCTTGTTGTACCTAAAGACCGATATCATCCACCAATGGAATTGACAATTTGCCTCCCCTGCTCTGATACCCTCTCTCCTTTAGTGTCCCCAACTAAAATGAGATGTTTTCGTAAATGTGACTATAATAAACTTAACGATATGATTTCTCATTATAATTGGACAGACTTGTACAATTCTACAGACATGGAAAGTGCCACAGAACTATTCTATACAGCGTTAAATACTTTTTTTAATGAATGCGTTCCTGATAGGTTTCCCTTAACGATATGATTTCTCATTATAATTGGACAGACTTGTACAATTTTACAGACATTGAAAGTGCCACAGAACTATTCTATACAGCGTTAAATACTTTTTTTAATGAATGCGTTCCTGAAAGGTTTCCTTCAAACCTAAACAGGCCTCCTTGGTTTACCAATGAGCTTCAAAGTCTTAAAAAACTTAAATCAAATACTTATAAAAAGTATAAAAAATCGGGTAAATCGGATTTTAATGTTCTCAACAGGTATTGCTATTCTATGTATCTAAATCAATGTAAATTTGAGTTTTCAAATGATCCGAAACAGTTTTTCAACTTTGTTAATGCCAAGCGTAAGTCATCGGCATTGCCTTCATCGGTACGTCTAAACTCAACGGACGCATCGACGGATTCTGAAAATGCTGATTTATTTGCTGAGTTTTTCCAAACCACTTATAGTTCGATAGCTTGGTCAAATTCTAACTACCCTAATCCCTTAAATAGGGCAAATTGTATTTTTCTCCCCTTTAATTACTGAAACCTCTCTTTTAATAGATTTAGAAACAACAACGCCGACTTATTCTCCCGGTCCAGATGGACTTCCGTCAACTATTTGTAAACCGATTCTTAAACTTTTTAATTTGTCTATTTCATCATAAGTTTTTTCCACTATCTGGAAGGACTCTTTTATTATTCCACTTCATAAGAAGGGTGCGAAGGCTGATGCAAAGAATTATAGAGGTATTTCCAAATTGTTGTTCCTAAAGCATTTGAACGTATTATCACTTCTCATTTGCAACATTTATGTTCCTCGCTTATATCACCGTGTCAGCATGGTTTTGTTAAGCGAAGATCGACCACGACCAACCTTCTTGAATTGTCATCAATTGTAATAAATGGATTTCAGAAAAAAATGCAGACTGACGTTATATATACAGATTTTAGTAAGGCCTTTGATTCCGTCAACCACTCTCTTCTTTTATTAAAATTAGATCTGCTTGGGTTTCCTGGTAATTTATTAACTTGAATTTCAAGTTACTTGAATGGTAGGACTCAGAGGGTTATATTTAAGAATGCTGTTTCAAAATTGATCTACGTGACATCTGGAGTGCCTCAGGGAAGTCATCTGGCTCCTTTGCTGTTTACTTTGTTTATCAACGATCTTCCCTCTATATTAACACATTCTCGTGTACTAATGTATGCTGATGATGTTAAGCTTTGTTTATCATATAATGATATGGCGTCGGGATTTAACTTACAGTCAGATATTGATAGTTTTCATGGATGGTGTGATTACAACCTTTTAAAGTTGAACAACCTTAAATGCAACGTTATGACTTTTTATAGGGGTACTCCTACGTTTATCAGTTACTTTCTTGAAAATACGCCACTCGACCGTATGTATTCAGTTAACGATTTAGGTGTTCTTCTGGACCCTAAACTTAAATTTGACTGCCACATAATGTCCACTGTTAACAAAGCCATGAGTGTTCTTGGGTTTATAAAGCGTTGGTCAAAAGAATTTGATGACCCTTACACGACCAAATTATTATTTACCTCCATTGTACGTCGTAATTTGGAATATTGTTCGTCGGTTTGGAGTCCACAATATCAAGTGCACTTTGACCATATTGAGTCGGTACAAAAAAATTTCTTCTATTTGCCCTTCGAAATTTGAACTGGAATCAAAACGTAAGGCTACCTTCCTACAAGAGTAGATTACTGTTGCTAAATTTACCTACACTTGTAAATCGTAGAACAATGCTTGGTACTATTTTTAAGCAAAATCTTATAAGAGGTGATACTGATTTTTCAGAACTTGTAAACCGCCTAACTTTTAATGTTCCTGTTAGACTAACACGAAATTATATTCCTCTAAATTTGCCACGATGTACATCAAATTTTTGTCTGCACGATCCCTTTCGCGTTCTATGTAAAAATTAAAACAACCTTTATCATTTAATTTGCATTTCAACTTCTATCCCGCTATTAAAAACTAATATTTTAACTCATTTGCTTTACTCTTAATTGTGCCTTTTATTTTCACTTGTGTCTTTAATTTATGTATTTTCCTCACGAACTCGCATTTTTTTTGCCCAATTTGTTAACAGGGCCCCGCGCGTAACAAGCACGTGCTTGGTGTCGTTGGGCCACTTGTTTGTACTGCTCGAAGTGCATCAACGTCCATCAATATAAGCCTAATGATAGCATTAAAGGAAAGGGGTATCTTAGCAGTTGGCACTATTCGCAATAACCGCCAAAAATATGTCAATCTTCTTAATGAAAAACAGTTAGCTAACAAAGGCAGGGGATCTTTTGAAATAAAGGTCGAAGCAACCTTGATCTCGTATCGCTGGTATGATAATAAATATGTTATTTAAATAGCTTATTTAAAATTATATTGCTAAAACACCAGTTTCTGAGTGCATGCGTTATTGAAACAAAGAGAAAATCATGGTTAAAATACCTCGTCCAGCTATTCTAGATAGATATCAGATATGCTATTATAATTATACAAAGAAAATCAAAAAAAAAGGACATGCGAATCCTTTATTGGTGTATAAATGTGACAGTGGTGAATAGTTGTCTACTGTACCGCCGAGATCATAAGCAATCATTTGATAGAACAAAACATATGCCACTTATAAGTTTTCAACTAGATATTGCCATAGAGCTACTTAATGCTAATGTGGTTCGATCCCGAAAAAGAGGTCGGCCTGCATTTACCATATTAAATTTTAACTCTCCAAGCTCATCAACCGATCTTGTAGATCGAAGTTCTCCAGCTTCTTCCAAAGGGATTGAATCCCAAAAATCTTAATTTCCAAAAACTCTTCATGGACAAATGTTGCTTATAGTCCACATTGCAGTAAGGACATACCAAAGGACTTAGAGTATCGCAAATCGAAATCGAAATCGAAAGTTACTTGGGGCTCCTTTTACACATTTATGTCGTTAAATATTTTCAACTTTGTTAATGCCAAGCGTAAGTCATCGGCATTGCCTTCATCGGTACGTCTAAACTCAACGGACGCATCGACGGATTCTGAAAATGCTGATTTATTTGCTGAGTTTTTCCAAACCACTTATAGTTCGATAGCTTGGTCAAATTCTAACTACCCTAATCCCTTAAATAGGGCAAATTGTATTTTTCTCCCCTTTAATTACTGAAACCTCTCTTTTAATAGATTTAGAAACAACAACGCCGACTTATTCTCCCGGTCCAGATGGACTTCCGTCAACTATTTGTAAACCGATTCTTAAACTTTTTAATTTGTCTATTTCATCATAAGTTTTTTCCACTATCTGGAAGGACTCTTTTATTATTCCACTTCATAAGAAGGGTGCGAAGGCTGATGCAAAGAATTATAGAGGTATTTCCAAATTGTTGTTCCTAAAGCATTTGAACGTATTATCACTTCTCATTTGCAACATTTATGTTCCTCGCTTATATCACCGTGTCAGCATGGTTTTGTTAAGCGAAGATCGACCACCACCAACCTTCTTGAATTGTCATCAATTGTAATAAATGGATTTCAGAAAAAAATGCAGACTGACGTTATATATACAGATTTTAGTAAGGCCTTTGATTCCGTCAACCACTCTCTTCTTTTATTCAAATTAGATCTGCTTGGGTTTCCTGGTAATTTATTAACTTGAATTTCAAGTTACTTGAATGGTAGGACTCAGAGGGTTATATTTAAGAATGCTGTTTCAAAATTGATCTACGTGACATCTGGAGTGCCTCAGGGAAGTCATCTGGCTCCTTTGCTGTTTACTTTGTTTATCAACGATCTTCCCTCTATATTAACACATTCTCGTGTACTAATGTATGCTGATGATGTTAAGCTTTGTTTATCATATAATGATATGGCGTCGGGATTTAACTTACAGTCAGATATTGATAGTTTTCATGGATGGTGTGATTACAACCTTTTAAAGTTGAACAACCTTAAATGCAACGTTATGACTTTTTATAGGGGTACTCCTACGTTTATCAGTTACTTTCTTGAAAATACGCCACTCGACCGTATGTATTCAGTTAACGATTTAGGTGTTCTTCTGGACCCTAAACTTAAATTTGACTGCCACATAATGTCCACTGTTAACAAAGCCATGAGTGTTCTTGGGTTTATAAAGCGTTGGTCAAAAGAATTTGATGACCCTTACACGACCAAATTATTATTTACCTCCATTGTACGTCGTAATTTGGAATATTGTTCGTCGGTTTGGAGTCCACAATATCAAGTGCACTTTGACCATATTGAGTCGGTACAAAAAAATTTCTTCTATTTGCCCTTCGAAATTTGAACTGGAATCAAAACGTAAGGCTACCTTCCTACAAGAGTAGATTACTGTTGCTAAATTTACCTACACTTGTAAATCGTAGAACAATGCTTGGTACTATTTTTAAGCAAAATCTTATAAGAGGTGATACTGATTTTTCAGAACTTGTAAACCGCCTAACTTTTAATGTTCCTGTTAGACTAACACGAAATTATATTCCTCTAAATTTGCCACGATGTACATCAAATTTTTGTCTGCACGATCCCTTTTGCGTTCTATGTAAAAATTAAAACAACCTTTATCATTTAATTTGCATTTCAACTTCTATCCCGCTATTAAAAACTAATATTTTAACTCATTTGCTTTACTCTTAATTGTGCCTTTTATTTTCACTTGTGTCTTTAATTTATGTATTTTCCTCACGAACTCGCATTTTTTTTGCCCAATTTGTTAACAGGGCCCCGCGCGTAACAAGCACGTGCTTGGTGTCGTTGGGCCACTTGTTTGTACTGCTCGAAGTGCATCAACGTCGATCAATATAAGCCTAATGATAGCATTAAAGGAAAGGGGTATCTTAGCAGTTGGCACTATTCGCAATAACCGCCAAAAATATGTCAATCTTCTTAATGAAAAACAGTTAGCTAACAAAGGCAGGGGATCTTTTGAAATAAAGGTCGAAGCAACCTTGATCTCGTATCGCTGGAATGATAATAAATATGTTATTTAAATAGCTTATTTAAAATTATATTGCTAAAACACCAGTTTCTGAGTGCATGCGTTATTGAAACAAAGAGAAAATCATGGTTAAAATACCTCGTCCAGCTATTCTAGATAGATATCAGATATGCTATTATAATTATACAAAGAAAATCAAAAAAAAAGGACATGCGAATCCTTTATTGGTGTATAAATGTGACAGTGGTGAATAGTTGTCTACTGTACCGCCGAGATCATAAGCAATCATTTGATAGAACAAAACATATGCCACTTATAAGTTTTCAACTAGATATTGCCATAGAGCTACTTAATGCTAATGTGGTTCGATCCCGAAAAAGAGGTCGGCCTGCATTTACCATATTAAATTTTAACTCTCCAAGCTCATCAACCGATCTTGTAGATCGAAGTTCTCCAGCTTCTTCCAAAGGGATTGAATCCCAAAAATCTTAATTTCCAAAAACTCTTCATGGACAAATGTTGCTTATAGTCCACATTGCAGTAAGGACATACCAAAGGACTTAGAGTATCGCAAATCGAAATCGAAATCGAAAGTTACTTGGGGCTCCTTTTACACATTTATGTCGTTAAATATTTTCTATGTGTTCCCAGTTTAATTTGGGCATGAAAGGGTTAATCGAGCTAAAGCCTTTTGACAGTTATCGATCGCCTGTATAGTTTCTAGTGCGGGACCCCTGAGACAAGCAATTACCTGATAAAAGTTTTTAATTAAGATAATGAACCTTGGCTATTGATAATCTGATTGAACGTTGTACTAAAGTTATTGTATTCCGAATATTTAACATCAAAGGTTGGTAAGGCCAGCCTAGGAAGTTTTAACGATGTCGAGTTTTCAGCTGCAAGAGATGGCTGTCCAAAGCTTGCATTCCATTGCCAATCAAATTTTGAATGCATGACTTGACTAAGACGTAGAGCTCTTCAAATTCAACCCAGCAGCCGTCTGAGTCTCCGGCCGCTTCCGTCTGTTCAATAATTGCCTGAATCATTAGGGTTTGGGAGAAGTATGCTTCCAACATTGCCAATCCTTCACGACAGTTGTAGGCATCAGGTGTTCGGATTTGGTGTCGGGATCAACGATATCGCAAATGAGGATAACGTATAAGATAAGTACGTGTCCTAACCAGCCATTATGTACAACTTTTGATCTGCAATTTATGTGTTCAAGTTTCTTGTTTCTTGTGAAAATTGCAATCGTAGAACTTGGAAAATTCAGCATCCGCAGCAACTGCAACAGCAACAGCAACAACGTGATAGTGAATGCGCTGTCCGTGTTGCGCTACAACACTAGTTGTAAGTACGGGGGCCAATATCGACAATATTAAATAACAACAAGCGGCTATACAGGCTGGCATGGATCGCTACATCCAAGTCTAACGGAAACTTAGCCTGCAAAATAAAATTTTTTTTACACTGAAATAAACTTATTTTTTAGTACCTGCGCTCCGTGGTACTATCTGTCAATTTTCAATAAATCACTTTGGTTAAGCACAGACTTGACATAATTAAGAAATGTTTTTTATTATACCCGTTACTCGTAGAGTAAAAGGGTATATTGTATTCGTGCAAAAGTATGTAACAGGTAGAAGGAAGCGTTTCCGACCCTATAAAGTATATATATTCTTGATCAGGGTCACTAGCCGAGTCGATATAGCCATGTCCGTCTGTCCGTCTGTCCGTCTGTCCGTCTGTCCGTCTGTCTGTCTGTCCGTATGAACGCTGAGATCTCGGAAACTATAAAAGCTAGAAGATTGGCATTTTGCATGCAGATTCTAGGAGTTCCTACGCAGCGCAAGTTTGTTTCAAAAAGGTGCCACGCCCCCTTTAACGCCCACAATCGCTTATATACGATTTTAAAAATTTAAATATTTCGAAAAAGTAAAAATGCAGTTTTATTGTGTTTATCAATACCTATCGAAACGTAAAAGAAATTTTTCAAATCGGACCATTCGTTAAAAAGTTATGCGTGATCAAAGTTTCTATCTCCATCTCCCTCGCACCCCCTTTACCTGAGTAACGGGTATCTGATAGTCGGGGCACCCGACTATAGCGTTCTCTCTTGTTTTTATTATAAACTTGGTTTTAATTTATTTAATCTTCTCTTCATTTTGAGACTTACAATAAATTAAAGATTAAAATTTAACTAACAGTATAATAAGACTGCATTCTGTTTGCGCGTCCATCAAGTCGGGTGCTGGGTGGGTAAGACATTGCGACAAAGACGTGATTGGTTGATCAACCCTGTAAGACCTCTCGCCAGATGGTTAGGGTGAAACGATACCTTGGTAAAGTACTTTTCCTTCTGCGATCACTTCTTTGACTGGTAGAATGTTTAAGTCGCGATGTATGTTTTCGTTGCGAATGTATCACGGTGCCCCGGTGATTGTTCTCAATATCTTCGACTGAGATATAACTGAGAGCCGTACTTCCATATAGGTTTTAGTACCGAGTTATACAGCAGGACTATATATTCAAGGCTAAGGGAAGACCGAGCGTTGATAAGCCAATGAAGGCTACTGACTTTTAGCTTTAGGTGTGTTTTTTGGCTTCAATGTGTCTGCGCCATGTGAGTCTACTGTCGAGGTGTACTGCTAGGTATGTCACTTCGTTTGCTTGCGGGAGTAGAGTATGGTTTAACATGAGCGGAGAGCTAGCTGCGCAGTTGCTTGCATCGGGCATTTTGAGCGGCTGAGAATAGCTGTATCATCAGCAAACGTAGATGTTGTTAGTCGTGTGCTTGTTTGGTTGTCTGTTGGCCCAACCACGCTACCTTGAGGAACTCCAGCTCCAATGAAAAATCGTCAGTTATAGCGGTGTTGCAAATTTTCTGTCGTAGAGGTAAGACTCTAAAAGCTTGTGGATGTTGTACAGGAGCATTGCCTTAAACTTGACTATTAGATCTTCTAACAAAACTCTGTCAAATGCTTGAGAGACATCTAAAAATATGGCAGTACACTACTCTCGTTTTTCGAATGCGTTCCGAATTTCTGATGTTATCCGGTTGAGCTACTCAATTGTTCCGTGCTTTTCAGGAAACCCGAATTGGTGTGTCGGAATTCCTTCCTGGATTCTTATGTATGTGTATATCCGAGTCAAAGAGTTTAGATAAGCATAAAAGTAGGCATCTAGGTCTATCGACGTGGGGATTGTGTTGTCTTTTCCCGTGTTTGCTATCATTGTTATAATCGACTTTTTCCATCTCACTGGAAAATGGCCAAGTTTTGCGATACCATAAAAAAGCTGGGAGCTCAATGATCATTTTGGGAGTTATGAGGTCGCAGCAGGGGAATTTTCGGATTCAGCTGATTTTTGATGATTGGCTCATGTTGAAGCTTAGGCTCATATGGTAAAGTCGGCAAAGTGAACGCACTAGTGGCAGTATTTGGTTGGAGGACATTTTTAAGGTGGTTGGCAAACGTGCTGGCTCTATCTGCATCGCTGAGCGCCCAGCCGCCTATGGGATTTTTAATAGACATCACAGTTTCTTTCGGTAAGCTTAGAGTTGGGTGAGTGTTTTGTACTAGATGTTGACAATTGCTCTATGTAGCGTTCGTGGATCTGCCAGAGGAAACATGGTTGAGCTTGTTTTTGGCTTTTATAATTACATTATAGAGCTGCTTTCCTTTTGGAGTCAAGAGACGTGATCCCCCCTGTGTGTGCTAAGCATTTAAGTCTCCTGCTGCTATGAAGTTTGTTCCGTAGAATAACAAGTGAGAACGCTATAGTCGAGTGCCTCGACTATTAGATACCCGTTACTCAGCTCAAATTATCAATTTGAATTCGGCGATCTCTTAGAAATGGCAGCTTTACAGCACAAGCATCAGCACCATCGCTGCTTTAGCGCAGTCAGCTTTTGTCCGGCACCAACAGCTGTGTTTATGTTTATGTTTTGACTCATTGTTTGACTTAGACCTCCTGTTCGGAGCAGCCCGCCTAGACTAGTCTAGTGCGCATAGGTGTATGGCTGAACCTGTAGCGCTCTTGCGCTCTCCTCTTTATATCTGCCTTATCTCGCTAAGCTGTCGCGCTACGTATTCAGCGACTACATTGTAAAACCCAAATTAAAATATGAAGCCAGGCTTTCGGCTGCAGCAGTGCAGGTTCGACTGGCAGAATAAACACAACACGTACATAAACTGATAAAATTAAAAGCGTTATTATTACAAAACGTAAGGGTGACATTTTTGTTGTCTTCCCCCAAAACATTTGGTGACCCCGACGTGATCGCTGTTTTATTTGCCGCCTGCAACTCGGTTTTATTATTGTTTTATATCGTTTAAACAATATATTTTTGGTTTCGCTGTCGTTTGCGGGCATTCGGTCACAAACACATGGACTTACATACAAGTGCACACAGCTGGCCGTTTAAGTTTTACATTTCGCGCTGTGAAAAGCCGGCAGGCTGTTGATCTTTTTGTACATTTCGCGCTGTGAAAAAAAAAACAAAACAGTGTTGTGCTGCAAATTATAAACAAAAGGAGAATAACATTTAACTATTCTAAAAGTGCATAGTGCAGTGCATACATATACATAATTTCAAGTCCGCTGTTATAAGGCGGAACAACAACAACAAAGTTCCGTTGCGTTTTCGACGACGCTTGGTGTCGCGCATTTTTCGCGGCAAAGGTTAAAAGGTTATTCACCCCTCTTAACCGGTTCGGACATTTTTCTTTTATTTTTTTTTGTGTGCGACTAAAAAATGGCTGCTCCAGAAAACGCGGTTCGGCCTCAAAATGACGCGCCAAATGAAATAGAATTTTTTTGCGCCAAAGTGCAATCAATTCTGCGGCAAACAAACGCGATGAAATTATATTTAACAACTGAGTCTATAGATCAGTTGGATGAAGCTGATCTTCTCGCGCGATTGGACTGGGTCAATTCCTTAAATTCGTCGTTTGACTCCGCACAGACATCGCTGGAACGGCTGGATTTAAAGGAGACTTCGAGTGATAGGCGATGGGAATTTTCGGAGGTTTTTATGGATGTGAAGGCGAAGCTCAATAGAGGCTTAGCGGCCCAGCGCAAATTGCAATTGTTGGGTAGCACAGCTGCCAACTCCACATCTATAGACATCAACCACCATTCTGATCTTTCTTTTCGGACACGGAAGACTCGATTACCGAACCTGGAGATTGCTCGATTTCATGGATCTTATGCTGAGTGGCCGGACTTTCTCGCAACGTTCACCGCGGTCATTGGAAATGATGACGAGCTAAGCGACATTGAAAAGCTGCAATATTTACGGTCTAGTCTAGGCGGCGTGGCTCTGGAGACCATACGCTCGCTCGAAACTTCAAATGACAATTATAAAAAGGCTTTGAATCTGCTCATAAATCGATTTGATAATAAAGTTTTACATTTTCAGGCACACGTTCAAGCAATATTTGGTTTAAAAGGTGTCGAGAAGGGATCTGCCAAGGGTCTTCGTGAGCTCAGCGATTCTATGAACGCACATCTTCGGGCAATCCAAACGCTGGCCACTACTCAGCAAAATTTTGGATGGATTACTGATTCATATCGTCGTTCACAAGCTGGATCAACGGACTCGGGAAAAATGGGAAGAGGATTTGCCAATCGCTGAGTTATCTTCATGGACTGCTATGGAGTCGTTTTTGGAGAAAAGATGCAGGATGATGGAAAATTTGAATCAAGCTTTGGTAACGCAAACACCAGGCCATCAGGTGGGAAAAAATGTGCATAAATATAACCCAAGTGCACTCATTGCGTCTTCTACTAACTTAAATCATCCAATATGCCTATTTTGCGATGCGAGAGATCATTATTTGCCAAAGTGCTCTAGATTTTTAAATTTGAGCCCTCATCTTCGATTTAGAGAAGCCAAGAAAATGCACCTTTGTCTAAACTGTTTGCGCAAGGGGCATAGTTTGCAGCAATGCAAATCAACTCATTGCAGATATTGTCGCATGAAGCACCACTCACTATTGCATATGACCCCTGACTCATCCGCACCACCTCCATCATCAGACCCACTCTCGAGCTCTCAGCCATCACCATCTACTTCATCAGCACTGGTGTCATGCTCACAACTTGATCGTCAGGTATCGCACCCTCCACCAAATGCTTCAAATACTGTGCCAATAAATTACGTGTTGCTGCCTACTGCTATTGTCTATGTAAAAAATAGGGTTGCTTCATTTATGCCCTGTCGAGCAATCTTAGATTCCGCTTCTCAATTGAACTTTATAACTACGCGCCTAGCTAGCCAGTTAAATTTGAAATATAGGCATTCGCATACACTAATTTCTGGGATTGGTGAGTCCTCTATGAACTCTGATAAATCAGTGGATATTTTTGCGCAATCACGGGATGCAGGCTATCGTGCGTCATTCACAGCTGTTGTGACTCACAGTATCACTGATTATCAGCCGAATTTCAAAATAAATACATCAGGATGGAGGATTTCACAAAACATTTCGCTCGCTGACCCTTATTTCAACCAATCACAACGAATCGACTTGTTAATTGGCGCTGGTCTGTTTTTCGAAATAATTGCTATGGGGCAAATACATTTGGACAGCATGTTGCCAACACTCCAAAACACCAAACTTGGTTGGATCGTTTCTGGTGGGATGTCGACTACTCCAAATCATAAGTCTGTCTTAGCCGCCATTGTCAAGGATACTACGGATCATTCTGAGGATGACGCACTTGCTGCCATAGTAAAGCGATTTTGGGAAATTGAGGATTGTAATCCATCAAAGCCAGCACTGTTGCCTGAGGACTTGCAATGCGAACAACTGTTCAAGGAAAACTGCACTAGACTTGGGAATGGTCAATACTCTGTTCGTCTCTTATCCACTTCGGGATTCGAAAGCCTATTGCCTAGCTCGTCGTCGTTTTAGGAGTTTAGAAGCTAAGCTAGATAGAAACCCTGTTCTCAAAGCTCAGTATTCGGCCTTTCTCCAGGAATACATCAACTTAGGCCACATGTCTCTCGCACCAAAGGATCCAACAGTACCACAATTCTTCTTGCCCCACCATTGTGTGCATAAGCAGGAAAGTACGAGCACAAAGCTTCGGGTCGTCTTTGATGGGTCTGCTAGAACTACTTCTGGCAGCTCTCTGAACGACTTGCTTCTTGCAGGGCCAACAATTCAGCAAAAAATCTTTAACATTCTACTTCGCTTCCAATTTTTTAAAGTTGCCCTCTGTGGAGACATCTGCAAGATGTACCGCTGCGTGCGTGTGTCCCACCCGGATGACTTTTTGCAGTGTATTGTTTGGCGAGAGAAGTCCACGGATGAGTTGAGTGTTTACAAATTGAACACGGTGACTTATGGTACCAAGCCAGCTTCCTTTTTGGCTATAAGAGCCATGCATCAGCTCTCTTATGATGAGGAGGATTCGTTTCCAATTGGAGCAAAAATTGTTCGTAGGGACTTCTACGTGGATGATTTAATCTCTGGTGGCGAGTCAATTGAAGAGGTTAGGGAAATTCGTCGTCAGGTGAAGGATCTATTGTCGCGAGGCCATTTTCCAATCCGCAAATGGTGTTCTAATGATGGACGCGCCCTCGAAGGAGAGTCTGACTGCGATAAGGAGAAGCTAGTTCAATTTCACGACGGATCAGCTGTTACCAAGGCGCTGGGATTAGCCTGGGATCCTTCTTCTGACCAACTTCTGTTCAACTTTTCTCAATTATCTGTAAATCATCGAGTCACCAAGCGTATTGCACTTTCAACAATAGCCAAATTCTATGATCCGCTCGGTTTAATAACACCGATTGTCACAAAGGCCAAGATCTTTTTGCAATCCCTATGGAATGCTAGCGTGGATTGGGATGACACATTACCAGAGCCTATTCTTTCGTCATGGGGGAGTTGACCTCTCAGTTATCGATCGTCCAAAACTTGAAATTTTCACGATTCGTAATGCAACCTCAGTCTTCCATCCAGTTGCATGGATTCTGCGATGCTAGCATAGCGGCTTATGGAGCGTGTTTATACTTGCGGTCGGAGGCCAATGGAGAAGCAAAGGTCCACTTGCTCTGCGCCAAGTCGAGAGTGTCCCCTTTAAAGGCTTTGACAATTCCAAGATTGGAGTTGTCGGCAGCGCTTTTATTGGCGGAGCTTATCGTAAGCGTCAAGGAAACCATCGATTTCGAATGCGACTTTTATTGCTGGTCCGACTCGTCTATCGTACTGGCGTGGATTCGGCAGCCTCCGAGGGATTTCAACGTATTTGTATCCAACAGAATCGCGAAAATTCAGGAGATGACAAAAGGCATGACTTGGCACCAAGCTTAAATCCGGCGGATGTCGTATCGCGAGGCTGTACCCCGAGAGAATTGCTGGAGCACTCCCTGTGGGCTAACGGGCCTCCATTCCTGCTGCAAAGCTCGTCAAAATGGCCCTCTCTTCCAAATGCAGTTAAGGATCTTCCAGAACGTCGTTCTACAGCGCTAGTTGGAACTGTTTGCACTGACATTTCGATCAACTGCAAATTCCTTAACCATTTTCATAAGTTGCAGCGTGTATTTGCGTACATTTATCGGTTCATTTCGAATTGCAGAGCAAAATCTTCACCTTCAAGGAACCGTATTACCGTTGAGGAGCTCAATTCGGGGACCGTACTTCTTCTGAGGAGCATCCAGCAGGTTCACTTAGCCAAGGAGTATGGATGTCTTAGCCAGGGCAGGCCGTGTCCACAGAAGAGCAAGCTGATTTCGCTGAGACCAATAATCGGCTCCGATGGATTACTTCGCGTTGGTGGAAGACTTCAGAATGCAAATCTGCACTACGATACTCAGCATCCGATATTGTTACCCAAGGATCATCCAGTTACAAAGGCAATCATCGTATATTTTCATATAAAATACTTGCACGCAGGATCGCAAGCGTTACTTGCCACATTAAGGCAAAGGTATTGGCCAATTGGAGGACGAAAGTTCGTGGCTACCGTCATCAACAAATGCGTCAGATGTTTTCGGATGAAGCCTGTCACTTGGGAGCACGTTATGGGCAGCCTGCCAGCCAATCGAGTTCAGCCTAACCCAGCATTTCATACCACGGGAGTAGATTATTGTGGACCATTTTATCATAAGGCAGAGGCCCGCAACAAGGCGCCTCACAAGTGCTACATAGCCGTCTTTGTCTGCTTCTCTACGAAGGCCACGCATTTGGAAGTCGTCCAGGATCTCACAACGGATTCTTTCATCGCAGCGTTGAGAAGATTCACCAGCCTGAGAGGCACTCCGCGCACTATTTGGAGTGACAATGCGACGAATTTTGTCGGCGCTAAGAGCGAGCTAACCGAGCTGAAGAATCTATTTCTGAGCGAACCCCACACGGCTGCGATAGCTTCCTCTTGCTTAGCTGATGGGATTGATTGGAAGTTCATACCTCCGCGTGCCCCACATTTCGGTGGTTTATGGGAGGCGGCTGTTAAATCGGCCAAATTTCATTTTTATAGAGTCGACGGTGCTTCCATCTTGGGCCTCGATGAATTGAGAACTCTCGCTTATGAGATTTCTGCCATTCTTAACTCCCGTCCACTCTGTCCAATTTCAGAAAACGCTGAAAGTCTTGACGTGTTAACGCCGGCCCATTTCCTGAAAGGCTCCAGCTACACAAGGTTTCCTGAGCCTGATATCACGCATCTCCGAGAAGGCCGCCTCAGCAGATGGCAAAGGGTGACACAGATGCAGCAGCAATTCTGGAAGCGGTGGAGCAGCGAGTATTTATCCTTGCTCCAAGAAAGGAGTAAGTGGCGCGTCGAAACATCCAACATCAAGGTCGGAAGCATCGTGTTGCTGAAGGAGGACAACCTTCCACCCTTGAAATGGCAGCTGGGGTGCATCCAAGGAGTCGTTCCAGGCGAGGACGGTGTCGTCAGAGTAGCTATGGTCCGTACAGCTACGGGTCTAGTCAAGAGAGCCGTCGCCAAGTTAGCCGTTCTGCCCATCGATTCCCATTTAGTTGGAGCCCTACTTCCTCCAACGGGGGAGTATGTTCGGAGCAGCCCGCCTAGACTAGTCTAGTGCGCATAGGTGTATGGCTGAACCTGTAGCGCTCTTGCGCTCTCCTCTTTATATCTGCCTTATCTCGCTAAGCTGTCGCGCTACGTATTCAGCGACTACATTGTAAAACCCAAATTAAAATATGAAGCCAGGCTTTCGGCTGCAGCAGTGCAGGTTCGACTGGCAGAATAAACACAACACGTACATAAACTGATAAAATTAAAAGCGTTATTATTACAAAACGTAAGGGTGGCATTTTTGTTGTCTTCCCCCAAAACATCTCCAATTTGGCTAACTTGATTTGATTTGCATAGTTCCTGGGATATAGTTCGGTATTGACAAATGAAAACCATCGCAATTTCCTTTAATATAAATATTTATCGAGAATTAACGTTGACTCTGTTGAGCACCTTGACCAGCTGTTCCAAAGTCATCCGTTAGATGGCGCTAATGGTACCACGGGCCATGAAAGGCGGAAATGTAGGCGCTAGCCAGGCTTAAGCGTTTAATGGGTTTTTGGGCGTTATAGTGGGCGTGGCAAACTTTTATTAGGCCAATCGATAGGTATTGACGAAACAAATACATAGTAATTGAAATTTGCATAATAGCATCAAAACTGTGGCCAAAGATTGTGGCTTGTGGGCGTCAGAGGGGGCGTGGCACCATTTTGAAACAAACAAATGCCAATCTTCTAGCCTTTATAGTTTCCGAGATCTCAGCGTTCATATGGACGGACAGACAGACGGACAGACGGACATGGCTAGATCGACTCGGCTAGTGATCCTGAACAAGAATATATATACTTTATAGGGTCGGAAACGCTTTCCCCTACCTGTTACCTTTTACTCTACGAGTAACGGGTATAAATAGCCTCGTAGTTTAAAATTGTATTTGTTTGTAAGGTGTGTTTCTGAAAGCAGCATTACGTCGATATGATTGTCGAGTAGGAATTGAGCTAACTCAAGTTTATGCGTTCCACGTAGATATCCTTAGGGAAGTCATTATTTGTATAGTTGTGAAGCCACAAATTGAATCAATACATTTTGGTCTCACATTAAGGCTTTGTTGCAGACTGCACAACATAGCTGCAAAATAGCTTTTTGGCTGCTACGGCGATTGTTGCTGCTGAGCCGTGTTTGGTTCTTGGTGTGCTGATTGCAGAAATGAACTTTTTGAGACAAAGTTAGCGTGTCTGATTTCAAAGTGCTTTCGTATGTCACATTTTTATTAGAGACATTGGTAAATGTAAACTACACCCCTTATAAGAAAAAATATAAAAATACCGGTTCTCAATCCGGGTTTGCTAGATATTTAAGAGCTCGGTCAAAATTTACCGTGCTTAGGTCCAATTCTCTCTCGACCCGAAACATTTTTATAACTTCGATAGCACCAATCGTATATTCTTATCCTTTTTCGCTGGCCTTTAAAAAATTCTATTGGCAGCTCTTTTGATAGAATAACGATCTTGGTGGTGTTTTTTACCCTAAATTAATATTTGGAGTTTTATATTCTGACTATAATAGACTTTTCCTAAAATCTAAAATCTTGACTCTCTGCCGTTTCTAAAATTATTAATTCTGACTTTATTAGCACAAAATTCTTCTTTCTTTCTTCCACAGATTTAAATGCACTGTCAAGCACCCATATGTTTCACAAAATACAGTGTTTGAATTCGACGAAGATCGAAGATCGCTTGTACCATATCCGAATCATTTGAAAAGAAATTTCACAAAATAGGTTTAAGCCTTTCAGAACAGTCTCCTAGCAACACAGACACCCAGATCACAACGATTGCTACAACGTCGTAGGTGCAGTTACCAAAGCGCCTGTACCAACGTATACCGGAAAGTTTGTGTATTGGCCAGCATTTTATGACGCCTTTTCTCAATTAATTCACTACAACACGATCCTGTTCTACATCCAGAAGTTCCACTTTCTCAAGCCAGCTCAACTACAATACGGACTGGGGCCTCATTGTCAAACGTTATAGCAACCCGCGTCTAGAGTTTATGTATCACATGAAATTTTCGTATGCCGTTACAATATGAAAAAGCCTGCCGATCTCAAGCATATGCTAAACGTTACAACCGTATGTATCAACGCGTTGAAATGCCTCAATATCATTTTTATAGGTAGTGATCAGTAGATTGTGCGCCACCTTATCAACAAGCTTACCGCTACCACTCTGCAAGCGTTTTTTTTTAATTATCGTCGATCAATCAACTAAATGGTTATAATACGTTGGGAATAATATAGAACAAATAACGTGAAAACAAATTTACAGTAAATGGATAATGCTTGAGGACTTGAGAAACATCCTCTTGTCCAGAGATTTGCTAATTACATTTCGTCCATGGTTAATAAACCAGAAAAGTGTTTGGTTTTATAAAAAGGTTGTCAAAAGAATTCGATGATCATGCCTTGATGTGACTTGCAAAGTAGTATGTTCTGACTTTAATAGACTTTTTTCTATCTTCGCAAATATTGACTCCAAAACTGTTAATACTGACTTTATTAGCACAAAAATTCGCTGGCAAGATCCCATATGCCCATACATTTCACAAAATTCGACGAAGATCGAAGATTGCTTAAACCATATCCAAAGCATTTGAAAAGAATTTTCACAAAATATGTACTACGTCGGCGGTACAGTTACCTAAGCTGCCTATACCGACGTATACCGGAAAGTTTGTGGATTGGCCACCATTTTAAGTCGCATTTTGTCAATTAACTCTCGACAACACGTTAGTGTCCGACATTCAGAAGTTTCACTTCCTTAAGCAAGCTCTTACGCCCATCCAAGACGAAGACATTCAGCGGATGGCACTTACTGGAAGGAATTACAAGATAGCCTGGGGCCTCATTACTTAACGTATCACATAAAGTTTTTGTATGCCGTTGTTATCCAAGGAAAAGGCTGCCGATCTTAAGCATATGCTAAAGGTTACAACCGTATGCATCAACGCGTTCAAATGCTACAATGTCGTTATTATAGAGTGAGTAGTGGATTGTGCACCACCTTATCGACAAGCTTCCCTCTGTAGTGGCGACTAAATGGGCCGTTTTAATTCATCCTGGAAGTATGCTCCTCTTCAGATCCTGAATCCGAGTTTCGTCGCATATCTGGAATTTTGGTGCATTGTTTTCGGGGTAATGACATTGCACTATGGGGTATTTGCCCAATTTTTTGGAATAAATGTATTTTTTAAAAGTATGCCGATTTAAAATTTTTTTAATTTGTTAAAAAAAAAAAAATAGGGGGTTGTTGTATACTTTCACTTTTCCAACAGGTGTGTATGGGTATGAAGAACCATATAAAAAAAACCTCACTGAAATATGTTACATAGTTCGCGAGTTATTAATTTATTCCAAAAAATCGGGCAAATGCCCCATAGTGTAATGGGAATGGCATTTCATCGAAGGTCAGCCGGAGCAAGGCATCTTTGTAAAGCTCGACTCAGCTGTAAATATTTCTGCTGATGGCCTCAGTTAGGCCTCCATCTTTTCAAATCAAGCCGTCATTGCGTGCAGATGCACTTCCTCAGTCGGGAAGTACAAGAAAACCGCGGAGATAGGGCCGTAAATCCGATCGTGAATCAAATTTTGATTAAACTGTGGACTAGTTTTTTTTACTTAAGAACCCCAAAACCACCCGGTGGGATAACCTTGTGCTTGCTCTCCTTCCACGTAACCATTTATCGTTTTCTTTCAATCGTTTGTGCTCGCCAAGAAAAAGCGAAAGTATTTAATCGGCGGTATGAAACGCCTATTTATTTTTCAGCATTCTCGTTGAACGGAACATCGATCTTACCCCAATGGAAAAATGAGTGAGTTGTCTTTGTTTTAATTTACATTCATATTGGAGTTGTATCCGACGCGATAGTTGAAACTTATATTTAGTCTTTGGGGAGATTTGTTGGACACCTATCACACAAAAAAAAAATGTAATATTAAATAAATGCCAGGATCTCGTGAATTCTGTACTTAAAAAAACTGTAAACCAACTTAGGTAATTTAGACCAAACTAATTAAACTTAGATTTTAAACATCAAGAAGAAAATTGTTGAAAGATCATATATCAAGAAAAACTTAAAATGAAATTAATACCATAATCATATTCTGGATTTTAAACACCCTCACTAAAATTATTAATACAAATTTATATCTATACCTGAACCTATTAAATCAAAAAAATTATACCATAAATTATTCTTGCTTTTATTACGATTGCACTCTATATTTCTATGATAAACATAATTTACTTTATTTCCTCTAATATTATTATAATTTTTAATAGCAAATAGTTACATCCCTTTTTCTTTGAA
This sequence comes from Drosophila fuyamai, assembly GCA_018153365.1. NCBI lineage: Eukaryota > Metazoa > Arthropoda > Insecta > Diptera > Drosophilidae > Drosophila > Drosophila fuyamai. Next base: position 142,793 of record JAECXW010000364.1, on the reverse strand, counting down.
CTTTTTTGTACACGCTATTTTCTTTTCTTTTTCTTATTTTTCTAATTTGGCTTATCGTTCTCCCGATTTATATTACTATCTCCATTCAATGTCGCAAGCACGTTCAATTTCTTAGGATATTAATGATAATATGTACATCGTAACTGAATCTGTGATAGCAAGACCTACACCCCAAAGCCGACGAGCTAGTGTCGGATCAACAGCGTGCCACGCCAGCACAGATCCTTACGATCTTTAGTTGTCAATAGCATCAATACTGTGGCCACAGCTTGTGGCCTGTGGGCGTCAGAGGGGGCGTGGCACCATTTTGAAACAAACTTGCGCTGCGTAGGAACTCCTAAAATCTACATGAAAAATGCCAATCTTCTAGCTTTTATAGTTTCCGAGATCTCAGCGTTCATACGGACGGACAGACAGACGGACAGACGGACATGGCTAGATCGACTCGGCTAGTGATCCTGAACAAGAATATATATACTTTATAGGGTCGGAAACGCTTCCTTCTACCTGTTACATACTTTTGCACGAATACAATATACCCTTTTACTCTACGAGTAACGGGTATAAATACCCTTCGATTAGTGCGACTTCAAGCAATCAGTTCAGTAAACAAATTTAATTTTTTCTTATTGCAATATTACGATTGTTATATTTTTCGTTGTCAATTATTGGTGCAGTTGGTTAACTGATTATTTGTTGTATTCTTTTTATTTCGCTAGAAAAAAGGGTTAGACTTAAAAATTCATGTATGGGTACAGTTTCAAAGACCACCGATAATGCGGAGTTAATCAAAGAAGCGTCCACCCGTTGACAATATTGAAAGAGAAGTTACGGACAACACAGCTTTTACGTCAGGACCAACAGCAGCGGTAACAGATTACTAGCGACTCTATCCGAAAGGATGGCGAAACTAATTCAAAGTTCTTTATCTGGTATCATAACCAACAAAGCCCTATGGCCAATAATAGCCAGGGTGAGCACTCTTCTCAGCAGCCTATTAGAAATGTTAGTAATAGGGCCAACGCGAGTAGAGAAACTGATTATAATGTATGGGAAGTCAGAATGACTTCTGTTTTACCTGCTTCGCAACAAAGTTCAGCGTCCGATTAAATCTAACTAAATGGATGGAAGATTAAATATTACGGAGGAGGAGTTTCAGTTGATAATTTTATTAACCGAGTTGAAGCACTAACTAGGGAAGTTAGGAAATAATTTTTCCGTGCTCTGAAAAAAACGCATCTGTTCTGTTTGAAGGTAAAGCCAACGAGTACTATTGGCGTTATCATAAAGCACATGGTGAAGTCCGTTGGGATAATTTCTGATCAGCTCTACGTCTGCAGCTTAGACAAATTAGAGACGATGGGGACATTGTGGAATCAGCAATGCAAAACAAAGGCCAAATGAAACTTTCGATTGCTTTTACGACAGTATATCTCATTTAGTCGATCAGCTAGAACAGCCGGAAAAGTTGGTTAGAGTCCTTAAGAACAATTTACGTACTGAAACAAGGCATGAGATTCTGAATCTTTCAGACTTAAGAAAACTTTGTCAAATGCACGAAATTTTTTTGGCTGTTGCTAAGTGATGCTTGGCGTGTTTGGAAACGGGGTTCCAATAAAAGAAAACCATTGAATAATGAGATCCTGCCTGACACGGCGAAAACTAGAGTACAGTTTATAAGCGATAAACAGTGTGAATTTAATCCATGTTAAAGAAGATACAAATCCAGTTAAAGTACTGACGTCTGCGGTCGAATATATTTATACCCGTTACTCGTAGAGTAAAAGGGTATATTGTATTCGTGCAAAAGTATGTAACAGGTAGAAGGAAGCGTTTCCGACCCTATATATATTTTTGTTCAGGATCACTAGCCGAGTCGATCTAGGCATGTCCGTCTGTCCGTCTGTCTGTCTGTCCGTATGAACGCTGAGATCTCGTATTTTTTGATATGTATTTGTTTTGTCAATACCTATCGATTGGCCAAATAAAAGTTTGCCACGCCCACTCTAACGCCCAAAAACCCATTAAACGCTTAAGCCTGGCTAGCGCCAACATTTCCGCCTTTCATGGCGTGTACAATAGCGCCATCTAACGGATGACTTTGGAACAGCTGGCCAAGGTGCTCAACATAGTCAACGTTAATTCTCGATAAGGATTTCTATTAAAGGAAATTGCGATGGCTTTCATTTGTCAATACCGAACTATATCCCAAGAACTATGCAAATCAAATTAAGTTAAGCCATGTAAACAAGAATTTTCGTGACATAAAAACTAAATGTTGCTCCACTTTCAGGACTCTAATAAAGATGTTGTTGTCCTAGTTTGGCCATTTTTTTCTTTCAGTTCGCCAAGCAGGTCGCCTCTAACTTGCACCGCAAAAAAATTGGACACAAACGCATGTTGGTCAGTTACACTCGCGACTCCTCCGTGACTGAGGTTAAAACGCTACGTTGCCAGGTCGCGGGACTTCTAAAGGTAAACATGACTTCTTTTCCCAAAAATGTTTTTAAACAGTTAATGTTGTAGGATGTTCCTTATTATACACTCCCCATGTATAAGTTCAGAGAGCTTTTTCAGTCGCACTTTAAAACCTCAATCAGTGTTCTGGATTTGTTCAAAATGCAGGACATATGTGCCATTAATTCAGACATCAATGAGGATAAATTCATCAGCCTGAAGCCGGAACTAGTGAACACCCTAGAGAGCTCACCGTTAATGGAAGGTCTGCAACACAGTGGACAGCTAAAGGTTTCAATAATAGCGAACGAAAGTGGTGTCGACTTGGAACATTTGGTCTGCTGTGTCCAAGGAATTCAGATTCAGGTTTACAACTTTGGTATTAAAATTCTGGGCTGGTTAGAGCTAAGCAAGGAAATGCCTCCTCCAGCAGCTATTAACAGCAGCTCAAATTCAAGTAGTCTGAGTGTCAGTGACCATGCTAATAGCTTGGGTGGAAGCTACGACGGAGAAAATCGACAGATCACGCTGACCCATCGCACTGAAATACGTAGATTCACCTCAGATTTGTTGCGTGTTCTGCGCGTACATGGTACCAATACAGTGCTGCTATCTCAGTTGCCGGGAATTTTCGCCCAGACCCAAAATCGGAGTTTCGACGTCACGGATTATGGAGTGTGCGACATTGTAGACATCTTAGATGGTCTGGTGAACTCGAATATCGTGGTTCTGAGTACTGTGCAGCACGGTAAAGATATTCTTATATCGATGCCAAAGCGCAAGCAGACGAGCAGGGAGTTAGAGAAAATGTATATAATATTTTTAAATAAAACCAGTGCGTTTTCATTATTAACCAAAAATTGTGAACCATAAACTTATCTCTTAACGTAGCGACCGTGACATGGATTTATGTCAAACAAATAACACTGTTAAAAAGTGATGAAAAATAAAAAAAATAAAAACCAAAAAATTTGTATTACAAATAAAAAACACTATTGCTAAAGAAAACAAGAGAAAAAAAATCAGCAACAAAAATTAAAGAAAATGGTTATGTATGATATGAAATGGTTGAAACGATTATGATAAAGATATATCGAAAAAGCTATAAAGTTGAGAAAACAAAACAAACACACTGATTAAAGGAAAACTGCCTGAAAACCTTCTTTTATCCTGCGACACATCAAATAAAATAGCTTGTGCGATGACCAGCACCGGCACCGCCCGAGTCCAAAGGGCCAGGAATACCTAAAAAAAAATAAATATAAAATAATTCAAATCATCAAAATAAAAAGAAATAGCCTGTGCGAGGACCAGCACCGGTACCGCCCGAGTCCAAAGGGCCCGGAACACCAAAAAATAATAGCCTGTGCGAAAACCAGCACCGGTAAAGCCCGAGTCCAAAGGGCCAGGAACATCCAAAAATAATAGCCTGTGCAAGGACCAGCACCGGCACCGCCCGAGTCAAAAAGGCCCAGGACCTTGAAGACGGGAAGACACTAAGGACAAGGATGCAGAAGAACAATTTTTTTTGTATATATATATAAATTATAAAATTGTAAGTTTGAGCTGTACAAGAAGACGGCCCAAATTAGAAAATTTTTTTGAAAGGCAGGAAAAATAATTTGTAACAATAAAAAAAAAATGGAAAATAATATAATAACGTACAACCAATATTATTTTTAAAATATTTGTGTTATTTTGAGCTTTAAAAACAAGATGGCCCAAAAAGATTATAAATAGGCAGGGAATTTTGTAAAAAAAAAGTAGTAAATATATTAAATATTAAATATTAATTAATATTTTCAAAATAAAAAAAAAATAAATAAAAAAAAAATAAAAATGTAAAATATGTAACCAGAATATAAGAATTCCAAAAACTATTAACTTTAACAACATTTTTTTTTAAATTACAATTGTTGGGTCAGTGAGCTTTTTCACTAACGCTAACCTTTGATGGTGCCCAATTAAAATAAAACCGCACAAGATTTCAATTAAATATGCACTAATTTTATTCTAAATGACACCAAGGCCTTAATTACAAAGTTAAATGTTTATTGGTTGGGCAGGCAGACCGATTTGTCTGTGCCTTTTAACTAGCGAAAAGAATAGGCAGGCGATCTGCGACCGTGCCTTCAGCGAGCGAGTACAAATCGAAACTGAACTTAAGTAGATGCTTGCCGTGGACAGAGGGCCAGACAGCGATCGACGAAGGAATTCAAAAGGAGTAGCAATTACAGTAATTGAAAGAGATGCCACGCAGGGAAAATAGAAAAGGCAAAAAGCAAACATCAAAAATTCAATTTACGTTAAGATTAGAAACTTTAAGAATTTATTTAGGCAGCGGCATGACCGAACATTCTCCCCCCGTTGGAAGACCAGGGCTTTCAACCAGATCTTGCTTCGGCAGGACGCACAACTTGCGGACAGCTCTTCAAGTGGTTCCAGTTGATGTTGCATTTACACGATCCTTAGGCAGGTCAGCCATTAAATGCTGAGATAATTGTGGTTTAGCTCTGAAGCATATGACGCACTTGGGCGTTGCAGATGATACGGCCACCTATTGGCCAAAATTGAAGACGCATGTTAGCGAGCAGCGCTCGCGGACCAGAATGCAAGTTTTTCCGATGCAAGTCCAGTATGATAGCACTTGTAACTGGATGCTAGCGTGGCAGTATGACAGGATGCTGCGCATTGTAATCCAAGGACGAATTTTGTAGTCTGCCCCCAACTCGCATGAACCCAAAGCTATCGATGAATGGAGAAAGTGAGGCCAACGGGCTGGATGATGTAATTTGTCGCTTAGAATGCAGCCTCCAGTAGTCATCAGCCAGGCTGCTTATTTGGATGCATCTGATAAGCATCTGAGTGCCCATTTTTACATCTTCGACATCGAGACCAGGACGTCTTATGCGGTGAACAAATTTGTATACGTATCCAAAGGTGTGAGTGATCTTTTGCCAAGAATTCACGAACTTGCATTTTGAAGATAGGTCCACTTTTTTAGCGACGCCGACCAAAATGCGCTTTCTGAGGTCGGGAAGAGTCTTCACTGGCATACAAGATTCAGGCCAACCGTGCTGATCCTTAAGAAGAAATTGTGGGCCTCTGAACCAAAGGGCCGATTCCAGAAGCTCGCTTGGGGAAGCACCTCTTGACAGGATGTCGGCTGGATTGCAGTTGGTCGGTACATAGCGCCAATTCATGCCACTGGATAGCTCTTGAATTAAAGATATTCGATTAGCAATAAAAACTTGAAAACGTCAAGGTTCATCGCTTATCCATGATAAAGCTACAGCAGAATCTGAACAGCAAAAAAACGGGCAATCGAAGAGCTTCATGTTGCGTACGTCCCGCATCAGTTGAGCCAGTAATAAAGCAGCACACAACTCCAACTTGGGAACGGTGAGAGTCTTCAAAGGTGCCACACGAGATTTTGAGCAAAATAGATGCACTTCTCGTTTGCCATCAGCTATTAAAACGAGATAGATACATCCTCCATATGCGTCGATGCTAGCGTCACAGAATCCGTGGATCTCAATAGCACCATTTGGATGCAGCGCACGTCGAGGAAACTTCATTTGCTGAGTATGACCCATGTCAGATGATAAATTCAGCCATGATTTGTTGAGTGCCTCAGGAAAGCTCTCGTCCCACTCCAACTTCTCTCTCCAGACTTGTTGCAGGAAGATCTTGGCCTTGGCAACCACAGGACCAATGAGACCAAGCGGATTATACACGCGAGCAATTGTGGAAAGCACCAGCCGTTTGCATGGCTTTGGAGAGACCTGTATGGGAGAAAGAGAAAAACGAAAGACATCCGCTGCAGGATCCCAAGCAAGACCCAGTGTCTTGGTAAAGTCGCTGCCATCGTCAAACTTCAGGAATGTTTCTTTTTCCGAGTCAGGAACTTTATCAAGGACATCGCGCTCGTTGGAACACCATTTCCTGAGCTTAAAGCCACCTCGTGCAAGCAAGTTTGTTGTTTGAGACATGATTTCGAGGACTTCCTGTGTTGATTGGCCTCCTGTGATCAGATGATCAACGTAAAAGTCCCGCAAAATGATTTTAGAACCGATTGGAAATGTGCTCTTCTCATCATTCGCCAGTTGATGCATCGCGCGAACGGATAAAAAGGCTGCAGGCTTAGTTCCATAGGTGTCGGTATCAAGCTTGAATACCTGCACCTCCTGATCCGATGAGTCACGCTGTCTTCCTTGAAAACGCAGTGGTGCGGCAGAAAGTATTTGCAAAGACTCAAGGAGTTTCTGGGCACGACCGACATGTGCCTCAAATGCAAATATTCACGAATGAATGCCGAGTATTGGATCTTGACTTCTGGCTTGAGCTCTAGCTTGCTCTCCAAATTGAGAAATCGACGATAAGCTTGATTGTACGATTCACCCAGTAATTCTAGAGTGTTCTTCGCTGGTAATCGTACGGAATATTCACCAGAGTCTAAACGACGAAAGTTGGTCTTGAAATGAGCTTCGCACTCCAGTTCTTCTTTGGTGGCTGTGACCACGCCTTCAGCACAGCTCTCAACTTCCCAAAAGCGACGGACTAATTCATCCATATGAACTTCAGCAGCAACCAATTCACGGTGCACAGCTTGGCCGTGTAATGCATTTGCCTTGAGAGTAGAAGATCCACCTCCTGTAACGATCCAACCAAGCCTTGTTTTCTGCAATAGGGGTAAACCAGCAGCCAACTTAATCTGCCCTACAGATAATAGCTCAAAGAACATGCTTGCGCCAATAAGGAGATCTATTCGCCGAGATTTATAGAAATCCGGATCGGCCAGCTTAATATTCGAGGGAATTTTCCAACCATCGGGTTTAACGGTCATACTGGGTTGATTGCTGGTAATCGCTGGAGCAACAAGAACAGATAGGCATGAGAAGTAATCAGAGGTAAGCGACTTTAACTTGATGCAAACGGAAACTCCTTCAGAGTCAAATCGAGCATCTCCAAGACCTGCAACTGATAAGGTAGACTTCGTTTTATGCAACTGCAACTGGTGAGCGAGCCTGGAAGTCCAATGTGGACTTGAGATCCCGAATCTAGCAGCGCACGGCATGGGATCCAAGCACCCGATCGACTTTGAACGCTTATGACTGCAGTTGCAAGAAAGACAATGTCAGAATCCACATTCTGAGCCAGCAAAGAGGTAGAAGGGCTTGAAGTAATTGCAATTGGCGTACTTTGTTCTGCAGCTGGAGCTCGCATAACCTGGGTCGAAGACTGAGTGCCAAGGTGCAAAAGGGTGTGATGCTTGGACCTGCAAGTTCGACATCAGCCTGACTTACAATTGCGCATTTGATGGCCCTTCTTTAAGCAATTAAGACAGAGCGCTAATTCCTTCACCTTTCGAATACGCTCTTGCACTGACAAATTGGCGAATTGACCACAGCTATAAATTGAATTTCCACTGTTGTCGCACACAACACATCAATTTCCTAAAGTGTTAGTGGCAATTAAAATGCTTTTGTTGCGGCTTTTTTCTGATTGTGAACTATATGAGTACGGTGCTGCAGTATGCAGCAATTTTTGACAACGCTTGGACAAAAATGTAGTAAATTGATCAATCGAAGGAATTTCATCAATGGCCGCAGATTCTTCCCAATTGGCCTGAGTTTTGCTATCTAATTTTTGGAGTAAAACATGAACCAGAATGCAATTTGAGATTTGCTCAACAGAGCCCATTGACTGAAGAGCACGTAGATTAGCATTTATTTTATCAGATATATCTCTCAGCTTCGCTGCGGACCGCATTTCCACTTTAGGAAAAATTTAAAATTAGACGCTTATTATTGAAACGGACATTCAATAACTCTGAGGCTACAGCATAGTTGCTGTCACAAATTTCTAATGAGCGCACTGTATCCAAGGCGGAACCCTTCAGGCTAGACTTTAAATGCTGCAGCTTCTCAATGTTAGTGAGCTCCACGTCATTGTCGATGATAGCTTTGAACATGGATTGAAAGTCGACAAATTCAGTATAGCCACCAGAAAATTCAGGCAATCTCAATTCAGGCAAATGAGATCTTTTAGCCGGCACAGAATGGAAATCCAGAGATGGCTCTGGCCTGAGCGTAGAACTTCGAAGTGCTGGACGTTGACGCTTACCCAATTCTCGATTTAGCATGATTTGTATTTATATGATGAGCTCTTCAAAATCATCGCGAACCTGGCTGCCGATTTCATTAAAATCCAGTTCCTCAAGACTGTCATGGACCTGGGCAAATGCATCCTTATTCTCCTCTGAGAGCTTAACACGAAGCTCTAATTCTTCTTCACTCATCGCCTGGAGCTTCTCAACAGTCAAGGCCTTCTCAGTGGATTTCGCCTTAGAAAGCATTGATTCAGCCTTCAATTTAAGATGTTTCATTCCCTGAACTGAAGCAGCTAAAGTAGTTTCGGTTGACATTTTAATACATTTATTTTATTATTTTCAGCTTTTATCACTCGCAAAAATAATTAAATTCCACTGTGCAGTGCGTGCTGTACCAAAAACTCTTGACCACCGAAAAACTAACGGAATGTATGTGCGTCTATTTGCACATAAACAGCAATATGGAATATATGGAAGGGGGTGCAACGAACTCGCGAACAAAAACGTTTGGTCGCCGCTGTGAAACGTTTCAAAGCGGGAACGAAGGCACAAAGAGGAAACCAAAAATGTTTTCTATGATGCGCGGTGCGGGTGCGATGTGAATTCCTAACGGAGTTTATATAATACCTCTGGCGCTTGCATATGTACATAAAACTTGCAGGTTATGTATATGCGATCAATCAAACGAACGAAAATTAAATTGTTTGTTTGGTTGCACTTTAGTTTTTATTGTTTTTATATCACGTCGGGGTCACCAAATGTTGGGTCAGTGAGCTTTTTCACTAACGCTAACCTTTGATGGTGCCCAATTAAAATAAAACCGCACAAGATTTCAATTAAATATGCACTAATTTTATTCTAAATGACACCAAGGCCTTAATTACAAAGTTAAATGTTTATTGGTTGGGCAGGCAGACCGATTTGTCTGTGCCTTTTAACTAGCGAAAAGAATAGGCAGGCGATCTGCGACCGTGCCTTCAGCGAGCGAGTACAAATCGAAACTGAACTTAAGTAGATGCTTGCCGTGGACAAAGGGCCAGGCAGCGATCGACGAAGGAATTCAAAAGGAGTAGCAATTACAGTAATTGAAAGAGATGCCACGCAGGGCAAATAGAAAAGGCAAAAAGCAAACATCGAAAATTCAATTTACGTTAAGATTAGAAACTTTAAGAATTTATTTAGGCAGCGGCATGACCGAACAACAATATTAGCATTGTCTTCTATTATTCTTTTAACTCCCCATGCAAAATTAAAAATTACAATGGGTTGGTTCGGCTCAGACGACACCCAATCTACGGGAAATAAAGCTAATGTTGTTAATAATGTTCAAATAGTTGATCATACGGATGCTATTAAGTCAATGTGGATACTACTTTTGATCCTGACAATCAGCAGCGTTGCTCAATTCGTGCTCGCATTATACGTTAAACATAATAAAATAATAAAAAGACGTTATATAAGCAGAGCTAACGACTTGGACAAGGTTTAAATTCATTTATCTTTTTCGTTTTTACCCTATTGGAGAAACACTCATTTCTTTTTGCATCTTTCTATAAAAGACATACATTTAAATATATTGTCTACCTAACAAGGATGGACCGTAAAACGAAAAATAATAAAAGGAAAGAAGGATTAAGAAAAAAGGCATTTAAAAGAATAGCCGCCATTCGAAATGAATTAGCAGCCATTGATAATCCATCATGGGAACAAGCATGTGAACTTCACGCAGAGCTAGACTCCCTAAAAAAATTTGTAAGCACTAAACTATAGAAAAATCAAGAACCCGAACAATGTTACAAAAATATTGAAATCATCGGGGAAACTGTTGACAAAAAATCTCCTCCAAAAGAGAAATTTTTGCCAGTTCTTAAAAAGGAATGCCCGGCAGATTGTCCAGGCCCTTTATTCTCACCATACTGTGAATGCACATGCAAACACACAAAGCCCCAAGCAGACTAAAAAAAATAAAATAAAAACAAAATAAATTTTTTTTTTTAATTTACAAATTTGTTCTTTATTATAGATACAAACAGCTGTATAGAAAAAACACGAGAAAGGGAACCCATGTTCGATTATAGAGTAAGATCTATCCTCGAAACACTTAGGAACTAGAAATTGAATATATGGAAAAATTCAATCTGAGTAGTTCCCCATTAATACATTGTAATAATACGCAAAAAGCTATAGTATTATCAACAATACAAAACTGTAAGGTTTTTTCCGTCATTGACAAAAATGCATTGCTTGGCAATATAATAATATTTAAAATTAATATGAAATAAAGCCTAATGGATTGGAAAACTATTTCTGATAAATTAAAAGAAATAAGAACAAATTTCGACAAGTCATACAAATGTCTTTCGCAAAACCGAAATGTTCAGGGAACAACATACAAAAACACTCAAAAGTTCTAGTAGACAGCTTTAATGAAGCACGCCTTATAATTTACGAACACAGAGATAAATTATCCAGTAAACACTGGACAGATATCTCAAAATTATTATCTAAATTTAAAAACAATCTTAAAAATATAAAACAAAAATATAAGTTAGACATTTTGATTCCATCTATCCTTAATACACCATTAACATTTGAGGAGGAATTGAAATCAGAAGAAATAGAAGATAAAGATTCCGACACGGAAGATTTAGTCGAAACAAGCAAAGAAACCGAATTCCCAAAAACCGAGGACATACACAACCTGACTATTAAAGCGGTATTAACGCTGACCGAACTGTCGGATTCCGAAGAAAATATAAATTAAATTATTTAAATATCCCACGGGTCGTCCCTCGCGGTTGCAGCTTATCCAGGGGGGTGCGGGTGGCAAGGTTCGTCGCTGTGGTGGTTGGCCGGCTGGCCGTAGAATTCTCCAAGATGAATTACGAAGATTATGTTGGAAGGGTGACTGCCCTTCTTTACCTGCTGGCCTAGGGACTCAGACAGTTTTTCAATAATAAGAATTTAACGACGGTAGTCGGAGTAAGTTTGTATGAGCGACAGCTCTTTATTCATATAAAGTCAAATCTAAACTGAAACTTAAAGCTAACAAAAAAGAGACTCATAGCGGCCACTCCAATGGGTAGTCTTTGCCGGCTATGCACGAGCTTCCGGCCAGACGCTATGTCAGCAAATTGGCCGGAGCGAGCCTTTGGACGATCGGTCATTGCCGTCGCCCGGTTAACTTAGTTAACTACTCCCCCTCAGAATTAAGGCCGCCCTCGGCCGACCCTATTTGGGCAATCACCTGCCTTAGTTGGGCCGTGGATCTCCTGGCCTGGGTGACTCGCCGATAAGTGAGACCGACGCAGATCAACGCGCAGCAGATCGCTCCTGCGATTAGCATTATCTGGTGTGAACGATAGCCGTTGATATCTTCCCCGAATTGTTTAATATGTTCCAAGTTACGTTCACTCAAGCGGTGAAGGTATGGAAGGCTGAGAATGTTGTGCTCCAGAGTGATGTTCAGGGAAGGCGAGCTAGCCACTCCTGGTACCCTTTTCCGGGCCACGTCGTGATTGACGTATCGGGTTTCGTTAACCATGGCACTCTCAATGAAGGTGATGAAGTGAGTTCCTCGTAAGTGGACGTAAGTGCCGTTGTCCACCCTCACACGAGCTGGACGATCGTTTATGATGATAATGCCTTCATCTACGTGGGTGATGGGGTGCAAATCGCTATGCTGGATATCGCAGTGCTCAATACCCCCAGCGTGGAGTTCTTGGGCGCATGATCTTCTCAGCGCCAGTTGACAAAATGTGGCTCCAGGTGACACGGAGCAGTTTTTGACTGTGTGAATCTCTCCGTCGCAATCTGCTATGACCTTGTCCTCCAGCCTGAGTACTGTGTCATGGTGTGACACGGGAAAAACTGTGATCTTGACACATGCTGACTTAATTTTTGGAAATTTAATAATAAAATGTAAAATGTTAACGGATTGTAATATTTTGACAGACGCAACGGACAGTATATCTCTAATGGGGGTATCTGTGGGCTCCTCTATCCACACACTTTCCAGGTCTGCATGATCTAATATGCTGGGGCTAACTATATTGATTTTGGCAAGAGCTATTGCTAGCAATAAATTCTGCAGCTCCATCGCAATCATCCTATTCCGAGATAATAACATCTCGTATAGGTGTCCCGTATCAACTTGGGATTTTCTAGCCGACCTCAGAATTTGGTTGACAGTGGTGGTAATACTATTGATTTGTTCCTGTACTTTGTTGTTAATATTTATCTGTCTATTGTTTGCATTGATAAGTTGAAATTCAGTAAGTTTAATGTTTTCGAGGTCCTCCGCGTCTGGCGTTCCCGCCACTACTTTTAACGCCGCTCCCAAGAAGTCTAAACTCCTGGCTACCCTATGGTGGATGCTTAGTGATTCGAGAAGGTCACGCAGGTGACCGACATCTACGATCAAAAGCTTTTGCATGTGGGACTGGGGAAACATGTCAATCATGCCACCAGTTTCCTCCACCACGCGCCTATACTCTGAGAGATTCGCTGAGTGTCTCAAAAATGCGAATTCTTCCCATACTAAAATTCGTCCATCAATGATGGGAATGTATTTGGCTTGCGAGTAGTCCGTGACGTGCGCCGACGTCAGGGCAAAAAGGAATAGCAGAGGTATGGGTTTAAACCTGTAATTTTGGATTTGTTGTAGTATTTTATAACATTTGGGTAGCCCACCACCAAACATATGAGATAAAGCGTAAATGAGTTATGAATACAAATAATGGTAATAAAACATGATAAGGACAAAAACTTATGCCAAGTGGCTAGAGATAAAAAATGGAAAAAAAAATAGTAAAAAATTATCAAGCGAATGACAACATGTTTGTGTCTCGCCTAGGACTGTGGTCCCCATGTCCGCTTCCACAGTTTTTTCTTCGCATAACGGTGAAAGCTTGTTGCCTAGTCTCCTATTGGATTTCACTAGGACTTTGTCGCCGACATTGAACACTCGGTTTTGTCGGGAGGTATTTTCCCTGCTTCTTAGCTTATTTTGGGCAAGCCTTATCTTATCCTGTATTTCGCAATGCGGGTCACTTGCTTGTGTGACTACCACGTCGGCCGGTCTCCTATCGATGACCGAATGGATAGACTTGTTGTACTTAGACGTAGCCAGCAAGATCAACTCTACAGTGTCGCTAATGCCTTTGTCGATTTTAAGGCATCTGGCAAGCTCCACCAGAGTGCTGTGGAATCGCTCCACTTGTCCGTTGGAGACGCTGTGGAGTGGCGGTGCATTTGAAATGCTAACCCCGAAGTGATTTTCCAGCATGGCCCGAATAGTGTGCGAGTTCAATGAGGGTTCATTGTCGCAGTAAATGACTCTGGCTTTAGGGAAGACGTTAAGAAGTTGTAGTAAAGCCGGTTTGAGATCCTCTATTGTTCTAGAGGGAATTGGTTGGACCATTGCAAACTTTGAAAATTTGTCAATGCATGTGAGGAAGTATTTCTTATCAGTGGAGAAAATGTCTATGTGTAGCATTTCTCCCACATGCGACGGTACTGGCGTTTCGCCGAGTTCGTGTTTTTTAGGATGCCTGTCATATTTTGCTTTAGCGCAGGTCTTGCAGTTAGTGACGATTTCATTCGCTAACTTGGTCATTTTCGGGAAATAGTATTCCGAAAGTACCTGCTTGACATTCTCCTGTGCAGATCTGTGAGCCCTATTATGCTCAGCGGTGAGGATTTCTCGTCTCTCAGCGACTGCGAAAATATCTGTAATACGGTTTTTACAGTGCCAGAATTTGGTGGCTGGGAATTGCCGGACCAATTCATCCTGTATCATTGCCAGCGTATGCAGATCGCAATGAATGGCGTTTACGCCTTTGGGGACTATAACGTCCGCCAGCTCCACAAGCAGTGACTCCTTGCATATGAAGTCAATGCTGTGCCGTCTCTTGTTTCCGAAGAGCACGAAGCTGCGTTTAGACGGAAAGCGTGCTTCCTCCAGAGTTATCTGGTTCTGAAAGCAATTCAATGGCTTATCCGTGGTTTCGATGGTGTGTGTGAGCGACACTTCACTGTGAATAGTGGCCGCACACGAATAAGCTTCTTCCGCCTCCACAACGTTAAGTTGCTGTCTGGAGAGGGCATCCGCAACGAGATTCTCTTTGCCGGGCTTATAAAACATTTTGGCGCCGGACTCGTCGATGCGAGCTTTCCATCGTTTGATTTTCGCATTCGGATTGGATTCCGATACTGCGAACGTCAATGGCTGGTGGTCAGTATAGATATTTATATCTTTTACTGCATATAAGTAATGGCGTAATTTTGCCAGTGCCCAGACTATGGCTAACAGTTCACGCTCGTTAGTAGCGTAGTTAACTTCTCGGTCTTTTAGGGTCCTAGATATCATGGTGATGGGTCTTCCCTCTTGGGATAGTACCGCGCCAATGCCAAATGCCGAGGCATCCGTCGTTAGATCGAATGCCTTCTTGTAATCAGGGTAGCTGAGGATGACATCCTCTGAAGCCAGAATGTTACGCAACTTTTGGAAAGAAAGCCGTTGCTGTTCGCTAAATTGCACCTGAATATTTTTGGATCTGTGCCTACTGACACTTCCATGCTCCCCTTTCAGGTTATCGGAGATGGGCCTAGCTACTGATGCAAAATCTTTAATGAAACATCGGTAATAACTGGCCAGGCCAAGGAACGATCTCACCTCGAATATATTTTTGGGTTCGGGGAATTCCTGAATGGCCTTAATTTTTTCTGGGTCAGTTGTGGCACCGTTGCTGGTGAAAATAAAGCCCAAAAAGTTAACGCTTTTCTTAAAAAAACGCGATTTCTGCGTTGATACCCTCATGTTGGCGTCGTGCAGGCTTTTAAGAACCCAATCCACGTGCCGTATGTGGGCGTTTTCGTCTTCTGAGAAGACGATGACATCATCAACATAGACATAGCAAAATTTGCCAATCTGCTCCCGCAGTATGTCGTCGATGGTTCTTTGGAAGATGCTGGCAGCATTCTTCAAACCAAACGGTAGCCGGCGAAACTCGTACTTTCCTCCGTTAACGGAAAAGGAAGTTTTTTCACGGTCACGCTCTGCCAGAGTGATCTGGTGGTAGCCAGACTTCAAATCGAGTGTTGTGAAGTATTTGGCTTTGCCTAAATTCCCTAGTATCATAGAGATATTTGGCATAGGATAGCGATCAGGTATCGTCCTCTCGTTCAATTTGCGAAAGTCCAATACGAGCCGCATTTTGCGGTTGCCCGCTTCGTCAGTGCCCTTTTTGTCTACTACCCATATTGGGTTGTTGTAGGGGGACTTTGACTTTTGTATTATGCCGTTTTTTAGCAACTCTTGGATTTCGTTATTGACAAAATCAGCTGCCCCCATTGGGTATGGGTAAAGCTTGGCATAAATGGGCTCCTCACTAACCGTCCTGATGGTAGCTACCACCGACGTGTTGTAAGGTAGAGCCTCATTGGCGTTTGCAAAGGCTTTTTTTCGTTCGCCGAGCATTTTTATAAAGGCCTCTCTAGCTAGAGGTGGGGCGTCCGAGCAGTCAATGTTGGTAAAATTGACGTCGGGGCACGATTGGAATTCTAACTGCTCTACTTCGGAGCCCCATTTGAGGTGACCGGAAGCTAGACAAAGCGATGCCCCTGCCTGTTTTAACAGGTCAAGGCCAATTATGGCATCGAAGGAGGACAAATCTGGTAATATGAAGAACGTAGCCTTCAAGTTGAATAGGGAGACAAAGCACTTCCTAGTGATGGTAGTGACGCCATGGATAGAATGTATCGTAAATGGCGATTCTACAGGGCGGATGCCTTTCAATCCTTCGTATGGACGGATGAAATTTTTTGATGCGCCCGTATCTATCAAAAGCTTCATTTCTACTCCCGCTACTCTTCGTCTGATGACGGGTAGCAGGGATTTTCCCCTAAAAAATTAATAACGTCTGAATCATATTCATGAATGGCGTCGTCATTGATTTCCTGGACCGCGCCTGAGGCTGCGGCGGTGTATTTGCCCTCGGTTTCGCCCTCGCTCTGCGCAATATTGTTAACTCTCTGCCTCTTGTGCGGGCCAGATCGATCGGACACGGCCGGTTTCCTGTTTTGGTAGGCCGGCGCTTGAGATGGCTTGAGCATCCTCGACAGCGAAGGGTCGATGTCCATGGGCTCGGGAGTATTCTCATGAGGCCTATCACCGCGTGGAGCAGAGTGGACCTGAACTTTGTGCTGTTTTGTGAAATACGGATTCTTGCTAGCACCTGTTTGCGAATTGTTTTGAGGAGTGGCCTGTTGGCGCTCCTGCGTCCTTGGATATTGTTTTTTTTCTTTATCCTCCTGGCTTCTTGCAAACGAAGCCGCAAAGGAATACCTCTCATGGTTTGCCTCCACTTCTTGGGCCAAAGCAAGCGCTGTTGGCATGTCCTTCGGCTTTGCCGAGAAGAGGACATCTGTGAGGCTGCGTTTTAATCCCGAGATGAATACTCGAAGGGCATCATCCCGGAATTTTTCGCATAGGACCCTTGCCGCCGAGGCGTCGTGCGACATGGTGGCTTTGTTTGTGAGGAGGGTCAATTTTTTCTCGACCTCATCATAATATTGTAGCAGAGAGAGTTTCCCTGCCTGAGGGTGCCCATCTCTTGTTCTATGACATGCATCGGTCGCTTGTCACTGTATGTGAAATCGAGGCGATTTATAATTGCATCAAAATTCAATACAGTGCCAAACGAAGATAGCACGGCATCAGCAGGGCCCCTAATTTTGCTACTAATAATAATTACCGCCTGGTAATGGCGTGAGTTATTTTCATAATTTCTAAATATATAATACGCAGCTACTGCCGCTTGCCGCCAAGAGACATATGTCTCTTGTGCCTCCGTAAATTCGGGAAGGCATTTAACGGCGTCTAAGGGCTCGTTGCATTCAACATTGCCTGAGATATTTATTGGTTCATAAACTTTAATTTGGGGGTTTCCATCTGGGCGGGTGATATCCGCGCCTCGGCCACCTGCCTAGCTAAGTTCTCTATAGTTTGGCGCATTTCATTCTCCCTGCGCTGGTCCTCGCCGGCCTTTTCTATTAGGGCGTTGGCGATAGCCGCCTGGATGACAGCCTGGAGCTGATCCGCGTTTATGGACATGTTTGTATTGGGAGCGCCACTGGTAGCCGCCTGCCTCGGTGTAGAAGTAATTAGAAGTCTCTCAGAGTCTGACTCTGAGTCGCTATTTTGTTTGGTATCCCTATAATTTAGGAATGACATGGACAGCAATGTTAAATTCCATCTACCAAGAGTTGCATGCCTAAGCAGCTTTACATAAACAAAATTGTATAGCAAAGGGGCCGTGGCAGCTGGGCTGCCGCTATGGTAAACAAAGAAGCGAAGCTAACAGAGCCGAAATGTGAATGCGCGGTGTCGGGTTCGCGTACCGGCGCGGAGCGGGGAAGCAGTAAAAAAACAAAAAAAAAACACAAGATTGTTGCAAAGCTAATACAGAGAATTTTAAGTATAAGCAAAAAACACAACGACACAAAAGGGCTAAATTAAATGCCCACAATTGGATGTGACAGCTCTGTCGCCAATAAAATTATTTGAATAAATTAACAATTTATTTATTTCCCAGCGGCGCTCTTGCGCCGAGGCTGAGATATTTAATACTATATTTATATTTTATGTGTCTGATATATTTATATTTTTTAGCAATTAAAAATGCAAACAACACACAGAAGCAAATATAATAATAACGCAAATAATTTTACAATTTAAAATTCCACAATGTCATCAAATAATGAGTATGTTAATTAATATTGTATTTATTATACCCTTGCAGAGGGTATTATAATTTTGGTCAAAAGTGTGCAACGCAGTGAAGGAGACATCTCCGACCCTATAAAGTATATATATTCTTGATCAGGATCACCTCCTGAGTTGATATAGCCATGTCCGTCTGTCCGTCTGTCCGTCTGTCCGTCTGTCCGTCTGTCCGTCTGTCCGTCTGTCCGTCTGTCTGTCCGTCTGTCTGTCCGTCTGTCTGTTTCTACGCGAACTAGTCTCTCAGTTTTAAAGCTATCGAATTGAAACTTTGCACACACCCTTCTTTCCTTTGCACGCAGTATATAAGTCGGAACGGCCGGGATCGGCCGACTATATCCTATAGCTGCCATATAACTGAACGATAGGAAATGCCATAACTCTGCTGTTTGTAAAGTTAGGAAGTTGGGATTTTCTATGGCTTCTTTATTTGGCCAATCAATTCGACCTACCAAATTTCATAAGGATCGGCCGACTATATCCTATAGCTCCCATATAACGATAGGAAATAGCATAACTTTGGTGTTTTTAGAGTTAGGAAGTTGGGATTTTCTATGGGTTTTATATTTGGCCAATCAATCCGACCTACCAAATTTTATAGGGATCGGCCGACTATATCCTATAGCTGCCATATAACTGAACGATTGAAATTGCCATAACTTTGGTGTTTTTAAAGTTAGGAAGTTGGGATTTTTATTAGTATTAAGAATGCATCATATGAATAATTTTGGAGAATATTATTTACAGAATATTCTGCAAGGGTATATCAACTTCGGCTCCGCCCGAAGTTAGCTTTCCTTTCTTGTTTTTTTTTTAAATGAACACCAAACAAATTATGGAAGCGGAGCTGCAGAAAGTATTCTGGCAGTGATTTACTTGTTTTATTTATTCGAGCTGCAGAAGAATATTCTGGCCGCGATTTATTTCTTTTATTTATTATAAGTTACACACAAATGCAGAAGCCGGGAAGTATAAGGATTGAGGTGCTCACTTACATGGGTACTTTTGCGTTGAGCGCCAATTAAATTATTTAAATATCCCACGGGTCGTCCCTCGCGGTTGCAGCTTATCCAGGGGGGTGCGGGTGGCAAGGTTCGTCGTTGTGGCCGGCTGGCCGTAGAATTCTCCAAGATGAATTACGAAGATTATGTTGGAAGGGTGACTGCCCTTCTTTACCTGCTGGCCTAGGGACTCAGACAGTTTTTCAATAATAAGAATTTAACGACGGTAGTCGGAGTAAGTTTGTATGAGCGACAGCTCTTTATTCATATAAAGTCAAATCTAAACTGAAACTTAAAGCTAACAAAAAAGAGACTCATAGCGGCCACTCCAATGGGTAGTCTTTGCCGGCTATGCACGAGCTTCCGGCCAGACGCTATGTCAGCAATTTGGCCGGAGCGAGCCTTTGGACGATCGGTCATTGCCGTCGCCCGGTTAACTTAGTTAACTTATATCATACGAAAATTTGGAAAACATAAAATATAATCAATATGACGGACGACTCGATTGCCAATAGAGCATACATGTAGGAAATCAGCTCGGCAATTCCAGAGTTCGGTGGAAAAAAAAATCAGCCTGCAAAGATTCTTAACAGCATTGAAATTGGTCAACCTTACTAAGGGACCATACGAAAACATAGCTGTTGAGGTAATCAAATCCAAAATAGTTGGATCAACATTGTACAAAGTACAAAACGAAGCAACTATTAATAACATAATCAGTAAACTCCAGGCCACTAGAGTGGGCGATTCCTCTGACGTTGTAAAAGCGAAATTATTAAACATACATATACCAAAAGGGAAAAACGGCTACGCAATTTACAACTGAAGTAGACAATCTACGGAAACTATTAGAAGCTTCTTACATTGACGAAGGATTCAGTGCCGAACATGCAGACAACTTCAGCACAAAAGAAGCCATTTCTACAATGATAAAGAATTGTGAAAATGTTAAATTAAAAACCATTCTGGAAGCAGGCACATTCAAAACAATGAATGAAGCTGTTACAAAACATATGGACAAACTTATAAAAAATAAAATAGTAGAGCCCTCAGTATCAGAATATAATAGCCCTCTGTTACTTGTTCCATTAATAAAAATCATTACCTGACTCAAAGGAGAAAAGATGGCGTTTAGTAATTGATTATCGCCAAATTAATAAAAAACTTTTAGCAGACAAATTTCCACTACCTAGACATACTTGATCAATTGGGCCGAGCAAAGTATTTCTCTTGTTTAGATCTTATGTCCGGATTCCACCAAATTGAATAAGAGGAATCGTCCAGAAATATAACTTCATTTTCAACGAGCTATGGCTCTTATCGTTTTACACGATTACCTTATGGTTTAAAAATAGCCCCAAATTCTTTCCAGCGTATGATGACAATTGCATTTTCCGGCTTGGAGCCATCCCAGGCATTCCTCTACATGGACGACCTAATAGTGGTAGGATGTTCAGAAAATCACATGTTGAAAAACTTAACAAACGTCTTTGAACTTTGCAGAAAAAATAATCTTAAACTACATCCAGAGAAATACTCATTTTTCATGCATGAAGTGACCTTTCTTGGTCACAAATGTACAGATCAAGGTATAATGCCAAATGACAAAAAATATGAGGTCATTGAAAAATACCCAGTCCCCACGGACGCTGATAGCGCCCGCAGATTTGTTGCATTTTGCAATTATTATCGTCGATTCATTAAAAACTTTGCAGATTATTCCCGTCACATAACTAAATTATGCAAAAAAGGTGTTAGATTCGAATGGACACCAGAGTGTAAAAGTGCTTTTGTTTAATTTAAAATAAAAATTAATGAGTCCAACACTACTTCAATACCCCGATTTTTCTAAAGAATTTTGCATAATCACGGACGCAAGTAAGCAAGCTTGCGGAGCAGTCCTTACACAAGAACATAATGGCATACAGCTTCCTGTATCTTGTAACGAACATTCATAATTCTCAGGCCAAGATGTTGCCTAAGAGAAGCGCTCACGCGAAATTATTCTCCGGCTTGGCTCGTCGACAATTGGTGTAGGTTTTGGCTACTTCTCTCGGATGGCCTATCTTCATTATTAATTCTAAAAAATATTCGCGTGACAGGACAAGCTATAACAAAGGGACGAGACACTACATATTTTAGCCAGACATTTACGGAAATCTAAAACTAGGGGTTCTATTGCACTTTACCTACTCTGTGAACACTTTAAAATCTCAGATGTTGTGGAGATCTATATTGCCCTCCCTTCCTTCGACCGTTTCTTTACCTACAAAAACCCATATTCCTTGAAACGGTCCCTTTGTGTTTAGGGGTGCCAGGGGGTCATTTATGCCGAGTCAAAAAGTTGGGGATTTAAAACATTATAAAATATTTATTAAACAACTAAAAGAAGAGTACGAATAATTCCTGGAGACAGATACACATCATAATAAATCAGAGAACAGTAAAAATAAAATAAATGGGACAATAGAAAAATATATATAAATAAAATTGGGATAAAAATATGGAATAAAAATATAGTTTATAAAAAAAAAATTAGGCATTCATGCGATGAGATTGGATTTAAATATGTAAAGATGAAATTAAAAAAAGATAAAATTTAGAATGGCGAATCAGATTTCTTTGGCAAACATAGCCATAAATTTGAGCAGCAAATGGGCAAACAAAACTCCTTAAATTTTTAGAAGTGTATACTTGATTTTCCGCCACTCACTTTGGATTTACTTTAGGTTTTCATTCTTTTGTGGGATCTTTTTTTTTTTATTGATTTTACTTTAACGAAAGGTTTATATATCGCATTTTCTTTTTAACTGGGGATTTCTTCGGTTATGTCGTCATTTATGTGAATAAAAATATCCGGAACTTTTGTTCGCTCACCAAAATTTCAGCGGGAGTCCTCCTCGACGAAAGCGCTTTCTCGGGATAGACCTGGAACTTTAGAAAATATGCTTTTTTCTGGCACACACGTACCGCATTTATGATAAAAAAACGACACAAAAAAAATGCGATTGAGTCCCCGGACGGAAGTCACTCAATATTTTTTTTTTTTAAAGAAAATCACTCAAATTGGCCTCTGCCCTTTCATCATCATTTTCGCTCGACTTTTTTTCACCGCATGGCCGTTATGCAATTACATTAACTTAAATAAAAAAAAGAATTAATCTCTTATGCTAAAACTTAACTACAAGAATTTCGGCTGCTTGACTTCTGCTCTTTTCTTTTGCATAATATTTTTTTTCACTTTTGGGTATTCGACCCTTTGGAGAACTTGCTGAGGGATTTTCTGTGGGCTTTGGGGACTTTAACAGAATTTTTTAAAACTTTTCACGCCACTAAAATCGGGCACCCATGATAAGAAAAATTTCCCTCTTTTCCCGGGACTGCAATTTTCTGATTCCGGCGACGTTTAACGATTCCGAGTCATACTTTTCTCCGGCTTAAAATAACACGCCCTCGAAGGCGGCTGCGCGACAACTGCGCGAATCCAAAAAAAAACTCAATCTGGGCGGCGTTTTGGAGATTCTTTGTTGCTGCAAGACTTCGGTGTTCTTCGTTTTTAGGCTCGCCAATATGCACTCAATTTCGGTCTGTTTGCTTCCGAATTGATTTTGTTAAGCGCCAAGCCTAATTAAATAAATTCCAAGCTAAGTTTAAACTCACCCAGACCCTACGCTTTAGAAACTTACCAGCTAGGACTCAGCGCTGCGCTGGATATTTAAGCTGTGGTTTTTCGGTTCGCTGATATGCCGGGGATAACTTTCGCACTAAAAATGTAACTTTGGAATATATACTTGCACCCGGCACAACTTGCACCTTTGACGCCACGATTGGAATAGACCGATCTAGACGCCACAATTATGGCGGTAACCCCTAGCCGAGCAGATGAGATGGAGAAAGGGAAAGTTGACAGAAAGGTCTGTTGCTCTCCTTGCCGCTTTTCTTTAGCCACATCCCGTACCGCAGAGCGACTTCTAGATGGCGCTTACCACATTTTACATCCAGCTAACTACAAGCGCTACAATCTTATGCATCGAGATCATTTACTAAAGGAGAATCCAATAAAACCACAACGGAACAAGAACTACCAGCAATACATTTGGCAATTAACCATTTTAGACCTTACGTTTATGGGCGACATTTCCTAGTTAAAACAGACCATAGACCATTAACATTCTTCTTTTCTATGGTTAATCCAAACTCTTAATTAACAAGAATAAGACTAGATTTGGAAGAATACGAATTTACAGTTGAGTATCTTAAGGGAAAGGACAATTACATTGCTGATGCGTTATAACCATCAAAGAACTAAAAAACATACAAAAGCAAATTCTAAAAGTCACTACAAGAAATCAGTACAGACAGAATAAACGCTGCGCAGGGAAAAATCAAGCACAGCTGCCTATGCAGTGTGTTGAAAAAGCTTCTATGCCCAAAATATACGACGTCCTTAACAACGAAGAAGTAAAGAAAGTAGTGACCTTGCTTTTAAATAATTTCAAATCCTATTTTAAGCATGGTAAAAAAGTTATTGCAAGAATAAATGTTAGCGATCTATATACCTATGGTACATTTGGTTTAGGTAAATTGTTCCAAAGGCTTGAAAAAGAAGCCGGTATAAAAATTCAAATATTGAAGGTTTATGTAAATACCTTGGTATAAAAAACATAACATCTACAGCGGACCACCACCAGACATTAGGAACAATAGAACGTAGTCACCGAACACGAATACATTCCTATATATCCGTTGATAAAACAGATTGGGACATATGGCTACAATACTTCGTCTATTGTTTCAATACAACGCCTTCTATGACACACAACACAAGAATTATGCTAGATAAAAATAAACAAAAAGAAAAATCGAATTACGACAAAAACACTATTGATTTTAAGTTAGAGATATGAGACCAGGTTTTATTAAGAAATGAAACCGGTCATAAATTAGATAACAAATATTTAGGCCCTTACAAAGTGGTAGAAATAAAAGAAAATGAAAACATAGTAGTAATGAGCGATAAAAATAAAAAACAAGTTGTTCATAAGGATAGGCTTAAAATTTTTCACTTATAAATACTTTGTTATCTCGTATGGCCTGATCAACCATACGGGTACACAAAAAAAAGAAGAAGAAGAAGGAACATTACAACAACATTTTCCAATTATATTTCCAATTTATATTTAGTAATTTTACTTTTAACTACAATTTTATCAAATTTTATTACATTTTCTATTCTTATATTTTCAAATAACCCATTTTTGCTACTTAGTAATATATATATATATATATTCGCATTAAACAAAAACAAAAAAATCAAGTCAAAACATTAAAAAAAAAACAAACAAAAAGAAAAACAAAAATATAATTTTTTTTAACTTCATATATTACGTTATTTTTTAAAAGGAGGGAGATGTAGTGTGCATACATACTACAGTGTACACACTGTACCATCGGCAACAATGTTAGCCAAATCTGCAGGACCAGCACTCTTCAAGTGCAAATGTAATTTGACCACACACGCCATCAGCGAGTGATAAGTCGCGCCAGTTTATTCCCACAGCTTGGCGACTGCAACAAATATATCCATGCATGCACATAACATTCCATTCCCTCTCTCTGGGCACCGCTCTCAGAGATAAACATAAGCTAATATATAAGGCGGTTGCGTCGCTGCCGGCTTGACCGACAGCGCCGACTGCGCAACATAGAGCTAAGCCAAGAAAAGAATAAAGGCCGGCAGTCGACAGACGACGGCAAACCCAAAAAGTACCGAATAAATATTTAATATTTTTAAATAAAACAAGAGAGAACGCTATAGTCGAGTGCCTCGACTATTAGATACCCGTTACTCAGCTAAACAACTTAATATAAATATGCCTTCTTGTATGTTTTTCGCCGCTCGAATTAGCTCCCGATTTTTATGTTAAAATCGGTACCCAGGGAACACCTCCAATTTGGCTAACTTGATTTTATTTGCATAGTTCTTGGGGTATAGTTCAGTATTGACAAATAAAAGCCATCGCAATTTTCTTAAATAGAAATCCTTATCTAGAATTAACGTTGATTCTGTTGAGCACCTTGGCCAGCTGTTCCAAAGTCATCCGTTAGATGGCGCTATTGTATACGCCATGAAAGGCGGAAATGTAGGCGCTAGCCAGGCTTAAGTGTTTAATGGGTTTTTGGGCGTTAGAGTGGGCGTGGCAAACTTTTATTTGGCCAATCGATAGGTATTGACGAAAAAAATACATATCAAAAAAAATTTTCATAATAGCATCAAAACTGTGGCCA
This sequence comes from Drosophila fuyamai, assembly GCA_018153365.1. Taxonomy (NCBI): domain Eukaryota; kingdom Metazoa; phylum Arthropoda; class Insecta; order Diptera; family Drosophilidae; genus Drosophila; species Drosophila fuyamai. The sequence continues at coordinate 117,151 of JAECXW010000364.1, read as the reverse complement.
CAGCTTGTGGCTTGTGGGCGTCAGAGGGGGCGTGGCACCATTTTTAAACAAACTTGCGCTGCGTAGGAACTCCAAAAATCTACATGCAAAATGCCAATCTTCTAGCTTTTATAGTTTCCGAGATCTCAGCGTTCATACGGACAGACAGACGGAGAGACGGACAGACGGACATGGCTAGATCGACTCGGCTAGTGATCCTGAACAAGAATATATATACTTTATAGGGTCGGAAACGCTTCCTTCTACCTGTTACATACTTTTGCACGAATATAATATACCCTTTTACTCTACGAGTAACGGGTATAACCAGTGCGTTTTCATTATTAACCAAAAATTGTGAACTTATCTCTTAACACTATTTCAAAAGTTTGTCCGATCTTTCCATTATCACTTTGCCTACCAATGTCGACTCAGTAACTACGGCTTCCACAAATTGGCAGACCTTATGGATGCAATTCACGGTTTAGTCGAGATGGATCAACGACGATAAAAAAATAGTTCTCTCTCCAAAAGTGGCTAGACGTGTCTTTGTTGAGCAATGTGAGGATCTTATCCGCAGCGTCACTGGCAACTTAACACACTGTATGAAGCTAGACCAAGTGTGAAAGCTGCATAAAAAGAAATACGGCTACCAGATTCAACCACAGACTCTGGGGGTCTCGGATATGGCTACGGCAGTTGAACTTTTGCCCTAAGTTGAGTTTAAGCAGACAGATCAGACAACTTGGCTTATTTTTCATATTAACGACATTGAGTTTCGTATTCTTTGCTACAGGGCTTGTAAGTATCTCTATCAGCGTGACATTTCTGCAACGGCTCTTGCAGCAGCAAGAAGCTTTTCACAAGACACAATTTTTAAGCGAATTCAATACCAAGCACGAGGTCGAGATCACAGAGCCTGCTCTCTTAGCCATGCGACATGCAATTGAGGTTAGTTATTGCCTATACTCATTTATCTTGGGAACCAATGGTATGATTGCATTGGTTCCCAGGATTTTTATAGATTTATAATAACGCCGGTGGACAGTGTGTTCGCCTTACTGGATTTATGAGACTGATAATTGCAATGAACTTGTGCGAAATCAAAAACGCTTTGAACAGTGGACTTGCTTTCACCTTTGAATTCGGATTTCCCAATCTGTATTCTGTGATTGCAGCACACGAAGACCTCTTTACGGTAAACAATGGACCAACGCAGGAACGAAGCGACATTTCTCTAAATGTAATCTGCGAGTGTGAGTATCACTCAGAATTTTTATATATTAAAAGTATATTTTGATTTTGTCCCCTTGACAGTGCGTCAGAGTTCCGGAACCAATAATCAACACATGGTTGGCATCGCAAAAACTTCATGTGTTAAACACAGAACCCAACAATCAAGCTGCTACGCACTCAGTCCTCTCACAGGAGCCTACCAATGGCCAACGATTATTCCGATGGCGTCGTCAATGCGTGCAATCTAAGCACGCAGCAGACTTTTTTGCAACGGAAAAAGGAATACTTCTGCCGCAACCAAGTTCCGGGTCATACCTTGAGAGCGGTAGTTTGTGCAATAGTTGCTGCAACAAAGAGAACTCGGTGAACTCATCGAATCAATTCATTTAACTCGTCTGACGAGCTGAATGCCAGTCTGGGAGCAGGAGACTTGACCCATATAACCTCCAGCACAGCTATTACGAGGTGGTCACAGCTATTTACATATTTACATAGCACAGCTATTTATATGGTCAGTCATCAACCAAACTTTGGCATAGACGTAATGCAAGCTTTTATAAGCTTTACCCAACCATGCTGATCCACTCCGTTGGCAGCAATGACGATATTTGCAACGTGGTCAACTGCGTTCCTTTAGAGGCTAACGCTAATAATAGAGGTAAGAGGAAACTAAATAAAATCCAATAAAATCCAATAAAATTATTGAAATTATGTTTATTCACCAAAAGAAACTACCGTTTTGGAATGATCCCATTTGGAGCGCACGATCGGAACATCTAAGCCACAATATTTGCAACACTCGACTTCCTGAACTTAAAACAAATAATATATGCCCTATGATTCTTTCACCCTACACCATTTCAAAAAATGAGAACTTAAAGCGACAGTTGTTCAATTTTGATAATTGCGATCGTAAAATAGCTTAATAAAGTAAAGTTAACTAACTTTATTTTTATCGATTTTGGCTAAAACTTTTCCCATACTCATGTATATTGTTTTGCATTAAGAAGAAAATCCATTAAATAACTCTTTTGATCCTTTGCTGGATGATTTAATATATTATATTATGTAATGCATTTTATTTCTTATGTGTAATTTCAGCCACAACAATCTTATTATTTGTATTGTACGTGCATTTAATTAGTAACACCTCAGCGCTTTGATTGCAAAGGGTATGCCTTTTGAAATTCTTGCGCAAGCCTCTGAGCTTTCTTAAGCCTGTTAACAAATATGAGGATACTCAGGAAGCGATAAATGTTGAAGTAACAAGGATACACAGCAATGGGGGCGGTAAAAATATCTTCCTTATTACAATTCTGTAATACTTACTAACGCCACAAAAGGTTACACTAATAAGTATTTTAAAATATTTTTAAGAGTTACATCTCGATCGTGAGAGTTACACTGTGCTACGGTCGTACTTTCAATTAAAATTAAAAACTGATTTGCAGGAAAGGGTCTATAAGAATATTCTAGAGTACTTGGTAAGACGAGTCTGCTGGCGTTCAAGGAAATTAAAAAACAGTAGAATTTATATTAAAAAATGTTTTGTTTTAATTATTAATTTTAAGTCCATAGCTGCACTTAGTTCATACAAGCGATTTTTCTCGGTTTTTTTTATTTTTTTTTTATCCATTTCTAATCTCAGAAACACTCTGCTCCAACAACAGACACTTGAAAATTTTAAATGTTTAATCTTTTCGGGCTTGACGCATGTTCATAAAAGATTTCAGGAGACTGGCAGCGATATTCTATTATATAGTACGATATATATATATATGTATATGTCGGTGACGTGCATATCGGTCATTCGAATATCCACGGAGCACTGGCCATCCGAGATCAACTGGTTGCAGCTCTTCGCTCAACATGAATGGAATTAAGGAAATGGTCTGCCAACAACTCAGCATTATTACAGGGAATCCCAGTTTCTCATTATACAACAAAGCACTTACCTAGACTTCTGGGTCTTAAAATAAAATTTGAAAATACCACATGCACATGCACTAAACGGTCTGTTCTTTCCACAGTGGCCTGTCTCTACGTTCGCTTAGGCTTCATCTCTCCAGTAATCACTACTGCAAGGCGATTCCGAAGGACTTGTGGAAATTTCAAGTACATCTCCCTCTCGGTAGTTCGACTTCTCTGCAGTGGGACAAAATCATCGCAGGTCCGCTGTTAGACCGTTGAAGCCAATTTGTTCTACATATACCAAACATCGAACAACTTAAGATACCACGGTGGCTCGAATTCAACTACAGAAATCTCCAATACCTTCAGATGCACATTTTCTGCGACGGATCCTTACAAGTTTATGTAGCCTGTTGCAATGTAGGAGCAGAACAAGTTGATAAAGGAACAGAACTCAAATGCCCTAGTAAAGAAAATTGTTGCGCTGGTCGGGAATGACAACTTTTATTTTACTCCTCTTGTTATTCACAAACCAAATCACAACCAAATACCTAGATGAGACCAGAAAGCCCTAGTAGACATATCAGGCTTTAAAAGAAAAATGTTTTTTCGCAAAAAATATTATAATCATAATCAACAAAAATAAAAATGGCGCAATCACTCTGTTATGTGGAACTGAAACCAGAAAGCAAAGTCTTGACGAAATCGCAAGTGCACTCGATCTGCAAACTGACATTCATGTTGCATAGAAGGATTACTACGGATTACGGTCCGCTTCAATGCACACACTGCTAGGAGTATAGACACACTAGAAAAACAATGGACTTCGATCAGTCTCCGTAGTTTGTGGATGCTTCCACAATTTTGAACAGTGCCCTGCAAGCAAAGAACACCCAAAGACGAAAAATGCGCTAACTGTTGAGGAGACCATACCGCAAGAAATGGTATGGTAGTATGATAGTAATCTAACTAACAGTCATAAGACTGGTACTGAGTAATGCGGCCTGAGAATTATTGATTTGGGGTGCTTTGAGTTTTTGTTTGTAGGTCGTCTTTTGTTGGTCAATTTCATCTTTTACTGCAAGAACTCCGAGGTCTCTGTGGATGTTTTGGATGCGAATATACCACGGTGCCCCAGTGATAGTCTTCAGGATGCTCTATTGTGCGCGCTGTATGATGTCAATGTTGGTGCTGCTCGCGTTCCCTCATAGCTGGGAGCCATATGTCCAGATAGGCTTGAGAGTAGAGTTGTAGAGCAGGACCTTGTAGTCCAGACGCAGGGGCGATCGAATGTTTAATATCCTATCCTGGCTTTTGGTTTCAGATGTAGTTTCTTGCATTCGATGTGTCTACTCCAGGTTTGCTGTCTGTCTAGGTGGACGCCTAGATACGATACTTTCTTGACTTGGGGAATCGGAGTACTATTCAATGATAGTGGAGGGCATGTTTGCCTGTTGAGAATAAACATTATGTGATTACAATTTTGTTCATTTAGTTAAATAGCCACCTCTCAACTACGATGGAGTGATTTGCTAGTTGCATTGTTGCTCGGCTTGGGCTCCTCCGACTTAGGATTGCAGTGAAGTCAGCGAACGTAGATGTTCTCAGCTGCTCGTTTGTAGGAATATCCGCTCTATATAGGACGAACAGAGTACGCCCAAGTGCGCTTTCTTGCGGGATTCCAGCTTCGATAATGTAGTCTTCAGATGTCTTTGTGTTGCACCTTACTGCGAAGACTCTGTTGTACAGATATACTTAAGTCCATCGAGCCAGACCCGATCAAAAGCTTGAGATACATCGATGAATATTTCCCTGCAATATTCCCGATTCACAAAGAAAATGCTGAATTCTGATGTTATTCCATTGTTTTTCGATTGTACCATGTCTTTGACGGAAGCCAAATTGATGTGCCGATTTAACATTGTGTTCTTTCGTATATGGTATTATGCGTGTAAGAAGGCATTTTTCGAACAATTTAGACAGACACGATAGTAAATTTATTGGTCTGTAGGATGAAGGAATTGTGTGGTCTTTTCCGGGCTTCGGTTTTATTATGATAGTAGATTTTTTCTATTTGCTCGGATAGTAGACTACGAGACGTATGATCCAATTGAAGAGTTTACAAATAGCCTCAATAGCAGAGTTTGGAAGTTCAATTATAATTTTTGGTGTTATTAGGTCACTGCCCGGAGCCTTTTTCGGTTTCAGATCCCCGATCACATTCGCTATCTCGTTTGGTTGAAGCAATGTTGGTAACGATTTAGTTTCCGATTCAATTTGTGGTAGGAGAAATGAACCAGAGGCAGGGTTCGGCTGAAATACGCTTCGGAGATATGAAGCAGAAGTTTCGGCTCTATCTTCGTCGCTGCGGGCCCAGCGACCTAATGTGTTTCTTATTGGAGTGACTGTTTCGATTGGAGAAGTCAGATTTCGGTGAGCCCTCCAAAGAGGATGTTTTGTATTGGTTGACGATAGTTTTCCGGTACCGCAGTTGTGCAATTTCAGCGTCTTTTTTCAGGACTCGACTAAGTGTGCGAGTTTCTTCCTTAAGACGTTGTTTTGAACATGGCGATTTATTGGTTTGCCAAGCACGTCTCATAAGGCCTTTTCCAGTACAAGTTTTTCCAATTGCAGATTAGTTTTCAAATGCTTGATTTGCATGTCCTTCGATTGTGGTGTTGAAATAGTGGCTGCTGCCACGAGGACATCTTTAAGAGCATCAGTGGATCTTTCGATGTCCGCTTCGATGTTGAGCTGCGGGGTTAGTTCGATGTGAAAACTTACATATATTTGATATTTTAATCAGTTTTTTCAGTACGATGAGGTGATCTGGGGGTGATCTGTAGTTTCTGGGCTGTAAAGAAGAGTTATCATCACTGGCGAGCGGTCAGATGAATGGTCCGAAAGCGCTTTGGCGATAATTATATTGCGTGGAATGTTTTTCGTCACCGCAAAATTTATTAGGTCTGGGACCTTTCTGGGATGTGCTGGCCATGTGTGGGGCTACCTGGGAAAGAATTGTTCAATATTGTCCAAGTAATTAGTAGCAAAGTTTTCGTGAAAGTGGTGTTTGATGCGTTCCCTGATTAGGATGACGGTTCCGTCGTGGGCTTATTTGGAAATTGTATTTCTTTGAGAGGTGCGTCTCTATCAGTAGCATAATGTCGATATGATTTTCACTCAGGAACTGTGTTTTTTCATGTTTGTGTCGAGTAACGCCATTGGCGTTCCACATTGTTATTGGTAGATTTGCCATCAGTTTTTTGGACTGCTTTGTTGCAAGCAACTGTAACACCATGTTCTGGTTTTGAACCAGTGGTTGCATCGTCCTTTTCATAAAGGACATAAATTCCATCATACTTTGTTGCATAGTAACCATCATAGCTTCCAGTGAGCTTCGGTACTGTCCTGGGACCAGCTGAACGTTTCCTAGATAAGACTGGAATGGGTGTTCCGTTCCAGTTCGAAGGGCATAGGCGTATGAGATTACCTTCTGTAACCAAAGGAGGATCTTGTAGCGGTCCCGAAAAATACTTCCGGCTTTCTTTTTGAGTAAGTGTACACTTTTTGAGTGTTTTGGTGGCGCTTTGTTGTCACTCGTCGCATGCGGACTTTGAACTCCTTGTAGACCACACAGCCCCTGTAGTTTGCCGTCTTATTTCCTCCGCAGTTTCCACATTTCTTCTTTTGGGGGTCTTCTTTGTTGGCAGGGCAATTGGCGGAATTGTGCCCGCAAACCACACATACTGATCGAAGTGTGCCGTATGTTCTGGTGTGTCCATACTCCTGATAGTTTGTACATTGAACTGGGACGTTCCTTTTATGAGGTTCTTCCACCATAATTCTTTGGTGTAATAGGTATTGCAGGTTATAGATGGGGTGCACTTCATTTTTCTTAAAGACTCTGCTGCCTGGCTCCAGCTCTACTTTGAAAAGTGGTTGCGGCTTTTTGTTCCTGTTAATGATGTTACTAACGTTCTTTGCTGAAATACCATTTTCTTTGAGGGCATCAATAACTTCATTGGGGGTTACGTCGGGCTCGATCCCTTTTAGTACAACTTGCAAGCCCTCGCTGATTTTTAGTTGCTTAGACACATCTCGGAAATGAAGTTTGGTTTCGTGAATATTCCCTTTAGTGTTTGGAACAACATGAAAATTTCCCCGACTAGCGCAATAGTTTTGTCAACCAGGGCGTTCGAGCTTTACTTTTGGTGGGGGCTTTGGTTTCGGTTGGGTCTCTTTACCCAGTTTTGGTTGAGTTTCAGCTGGGAGGGCAAATCTGTTGTTATTGGATCTGTCGGGTAATTTGTTGTCTCTTTGGACTCGGTTTAATTTTTGGTTATAACCACTGTAGTGTTCTCCGGGGTAAACTTACGCTTAATTTGGATGTAGCAATCCATGCCGGTCTGTATGGCCGCGCGCGCTTTTTGAATATTTACTTGATTTTAATTTGTCATAATTTTAGATAACGTTATATTTGGCGAAGTTTTACCTTGATGCTGATGTGCCATGGATCGATTCTCATGGTGGGGGGTCTTATATTAAGAACTCCACGCCTTTAGAGTGGGAGTAACAGAGAGTAAAAAGGGTGACAATGATCGTGCGTTGAGTATCGACTGACAGTAGAGCCGGATGGGTCTTTATAGACGGTTTTTGCACTTCGCTATCGGGCGTAGAGATATACGAGAAGTACCCGTCTCTTCGGCACACCGAGCTTATGCGCTCTTTATTTGAATCGTCGGTCATTAAACTTTTATAAAATAATTTTCACTTAATTTAATCATATCAATTTTTTTTTGTTTTTATTTTGTTTAAGCGTCTTTTCGCCTATTTGGTAGTACACCAATTTACTTTTTTTTAATTTGATTTTTCTTTAATACATCCTCTTTCTTCAGTTTTTCTCAGAGCTCGCGCAAAGCACGTCCACTCTCTTCGGGATTTAAATTATACATGAGGATTTGATAATCCGAAGGCGATCCCACAAGCTCAATGCTCTTAGCTGAATATAATAACCTCTCCGCAAGCAGTGGGACAAATTCCAAATAACATTAAAACCATGATGCTGACTTTACAACAAAATATAATGTACTTTATGTCAAAATTGCAACACGTTTTGCAAAATCAGAACATTCTAATAAATATGCTCGCATCCCAACAATTCAAACAATCGATGTATAAAGTTGGGTGCACAGAAAAGGTCGCAACGAACATATAGAATTCGACTGCAGTCTCTCTCACGCACTCCCTCTCACTTATTGTAATTATGTAATTTTTAAACTTCATCGAGAGCTGGTCACGTTTTTCATCTGATTTATATTATTTAAACCGCGTTTTAACAATTCATTTGATGGTTTCACCAAAGCTCAAGCTCAGGTTTTAAACACTCGAACTTCGACTGCGTGCAGACGTGTTTTTTTAACGCTCCGGGAAAACAATTAATAAATTAATAAACGCGAGGTTTTGCGTTTCGCGAAGCAAATCGCATATCGTAATCTAAAGTTTTAATTAATTAAATAATTAATTCTTTACGCGCTAACGATAAACAAATGAGTAAGAACGTGGATCAGCGCACTCAACGACAAAAACAAGAGAGAACGCTATAGTCTCTCACTTATTGTAATTATGTAATTTTTAAACTTCATCGAGAGCTGGTCGCGTTTTTCATCTGATTTATATTATTTAAACCGCGCTTTAACAATTCATTTGATGGTTTCACCAAAGCTCAAGCTCAGGTTTTAAACACTCGAACTTCGACTGCGTGCAGACGTGTTTTTTTAACGCTCCGGGAAAACAATTAATAAATTAATAAACGCGAGGTTTTGCGTTTCGCGAAGCAAATCGCATATCGTAATCTAAAGTTTTAATTAATTAAATAATTAATTCTTTACGCGCTAACGATAAACAAATGAGTAAGAACGTGGATCAGCGCACTCAACGACAAAAACAAGAGAGAACGCTATAGTCGAGTGCCTCGACTATTAGATCAGCTAAACAACTTAATATAAATATGCCTTCTTGTATGTTTTTCGCCGCTCGAATTAGCTCCCGATTTTTATGTTGAAATCGGTACCTAGGGAACACCTCCAATTTGGCTAATTTGATTTGATTTGCATAGTTCTTGGGGTATAGTTCGGTAGTGACAAATGAAAACCATCGCAATTTCCTTTAATAGAAATTCTTATCGAAATTTAACGTTGACTCTGTTGAGTACCTTGGCCAGCTGTTTCAAAGTCATCCGTTAGATGGCGCTATTGTATACGCCATGAAAGGCGGAAATGTAGGCGCTAGCCAGACTTAAGCGTTTAATGGGTTTTTGGGCGTTAGAGTGGGCGTGGCAAACTTTTATTTGGCCAATCGATAGGTATTGACGAAACAAATACATATAAAAAAAAATGTTCATAATAGCATCAAAACTGTGGCCACAGCTTGTGGCTTATGGGCATCAGAGGGGGCGTGGCACCATTTTGAAATAAACTTGCGCTGCGTAGGAACTCCTAAAATCTACATGCAAAATGCCAATCTTCTAGCTAGACAGACAGACGGACAGACGGACATGGCTAGATCGACTCGGCTAGTGATCCTGAACAAGAATATATATACTTTAAGGGTCGGAAACGCTTCCTTCTACCTGTTACATACTTTTTTACGAATATAATATACCCTTTTACTCTACGAGTAACGGGTATAACAACAAGACAAAGCCCGTGAAAAATTCAGAGAGAACAAGACAAACGTCGTGTTTTTTTGGCCCGTAACAATGCTTATTTTACGGTGACGAGTAATACTCTAGAACCGAAAGTGCTTGAAGGTGCAAGCTAGCTCTTGCCATGGAGTGAGCAATGAGAGACTCCAACAGAGCTTCTACTACAACGGTCCACAACGACTCCACTTTCTTCTTGTGCTGCGGGGAAAGCAATAACACAACCAAGTGAAAAAATCGGTGCAAACGGCAAAAACAAGGCTACGGTAGAAGAAATTACAATTCTGCAAGTGGGTTCGGCCATGCAGACAGGCATGGATCGCTACATTAATATCTCCAAGCGCAAGCTAACACCCCCAAAAAACTCGGACGGCAATAAGCCCAAAATAAAATAAGGCCCTGAAAATCCCGGGTCATTAGATGAAAATAGATTTTCCATTCTGGCGGAGTCTGAAACAGAGTCTGAACAATTAGCCCCAAGGAAACTAAAGACCCCACCTATTCTTATTCGGGAGAAGACATCGAATGCCCTAGTCAACAAAATAGTTGAGCTTGTCGGAAAAGATAACTTTCATGTTATTCCGCTTATGAAAGGGAATATAAGCGAAACTAAACTCCAAACCAAAACCGAAGACGATTTCCAAGCAGGGTCGAAGTACTTATACGATGCGAAAAAGAATTACTATACGTACCAGCTGAAAAGTTGCAAAGGCTTGCAAGTTGTGGTCAAGGGAATAGAACCCGATGTGACCCGCTCGGAAAATACAGAGGCCTTAAAAGAAAACGGCTTTTGCGCAAAAAATGTTATAAACATTATGAACAAAAACAAGAAGCCGAAACCTCTCTTCAAGGTGGAGCTGGAGCCAGACAGCAGAACTTTGAAAAAAAACGCAGTGCACCCGATCTACAAGTTGCAGTACCTTCTGCATCGTAGGATCACAGTGGAAGAGCCGCACAAACGGACCGGGCCAGTGCAATGCACAAATTGCCAGGAATACGGTCATACCAGGGCTTACTGCACCCTCAGGTCAGTATGTGTAGCTTGTGGAAACTGCCACGGCTCCGAACTGCCAACAAGGAAGATTATCTCACTAAAAAGTGTGTAAACTGCCAAGGAAACCACACAGCAAACTACAGAGGCTATCCAGTCTACAAGGTGATGAAAAGTCGGATGCAACGAGTGACAACGGCACGCTCCCTGAACACACAAAACACTTACATGAGATCGCAAACGACACCGGAAGATTTCTTCGCAAAAGCAGCCAGATCATCATTTGGCCCTTCAATTACCACCAACGGAAAGTCTTACGCCAGTGCTCTAAGATCAGGAAAATTGATAACATCCAGCAGGCCATGGGACAGCCACAAAGTAACATGGAATCAATGATGATTACTTTGCAGCAAAATATGATGGAATTTATGTCCTTCATGAAAACCATCATTCAAACCCTTATGCAAAACTAAAATATCTTGTTACAAATGCTTGCAGCTCAGTCCAAATAAACCATGTCTAGCCTTCAAATAACTCTGTGGAACGCCAACGGTGTTTCACGGCATACACCTGAAAAACCTCAATTGCTAAACGAAAACCACATCGACGTTATGCTGCTGGCAGAAACGCACCTCACCCGCAAATATAACTTTCAAATACGGTGATACACGTTCTACGGCACCGATCATCTAGATGGTAAAGCGCATGGCGGAACTAGCATCTTAATAAGAGAAAAATCTATTTGTCCTGGTTTTTGATAGTGTAGTAAAAATATACCATTCAAATTGTTTTTTTGCATTTGCATTTCTGTTGTGACGCCTGTGTCGAGGTTCCAAACGAGATGAAATCGTTCATGCGTCAACTGATGGCGGCTTGGTGGGGATGATTAGCTATTAGAAAAGCTATTAGAAAAGTGCCCTAAGCGCAAAAAAGCCGCTGGTGGTGAGCAGCAAAGGGGAACACCCCACAACCTCAAGCAAAGGAACAACAACATTCCGGCGGATCAGCAGCTGATTGCAGCAAACCCTCAAATGCTGCTAGGATCAGCAGCTAAAAAAGATTCGGTATCCAAACAATCCGTAGTAGAATGCATGCAGCCAGGGACCAGGGACCAGGGACTGCGAATTCCGATTTGTCCGCTGTGGTTCCCCGTACCCCTCAAAATATAGAGGCCAAACCAATGTACCAACTTAAAAAACTAACTTTTATCCTCCTTTAAGAGTCTTGCGTAGCAAGCTCACTAATTAAATTGTATTCCGATATCCTCTTACATTATCGTCTTTTCAGAAACCTGGTTAAAGCCCGAGATCTTTAGCTCCGATGTTATTCCTGGTGAGTACACTATAGGTATAATCGTCCGTCTAGGTAGACGGGGAGGTGGCCTTAAACCTCTCTTCAGAGGAGTTATTTTTGGCCTGCTTGACATATTGTTATCTAAAGTAAGTCATGTTTGAAATTCATTGAGTAGCCTACTTGATTTCTGTTTTTTATCAAATCCTGAAGGTGTGTTTCTGTCCAGAGTAGCACCACTCACGCAACCTGAAGATCCATATTATCTTACAATAGAACTTGCAATTGACTCAGCAACATTTCTAGAAAAAAAATTGTCAAAACGAATACATTGTTTTTACAAGTTAGAATTTCTGAGGCTAAATAATTTTATTTTTGGATTTGATTGGGCTGATCTTATGCAATAATATGTCTGACGCAGTTTTGGTTTTTTACACTGCAATAAACACAGATTTTATTTGTTAACGCAGATCTACCTTCTCTGATATTATGAAGCTTTGTGATATAGGGCTTCAATAGTAGTTTTCAAACAGACGTAATTTACACTGCTTTTAGTAAGACATTTAACGCTGTAGGTTTTCCAGTTGATCTCCTTATATGGTTGTCTAGTTACTTGAATGGCATATCACAAAGGGTATTACTTATGTACGCAGATGATGTAAAGTTACTGCAGGTAGTATGCATTTCCAGTCATTTTGATTTTCAATCCGATCTAGATAACTTTCAAAACTGGTGCCAAGATAATTTACTAAATTTAAACGATGATGACTTTTTATCTAGTCAATCGGAAATACGCGATTTACAGTTTAAGTTGCAGCTCTTTGGATAAAATAATTCTTGTAAACAATCTTGGCGTTCTTTTAACTCTAAACTAATATTTTCTAATCACATTTCGTCCATGGTTAATAAAGACAGAGGAGTGTTTGGATTTATGAAAAAGTTGTCCAAAAAATTCTATTGGGTCAGTGAGCTATTTCACTAACGCTAACCTTTGATGGTGCCCAATTAAAACAAAACCGCACAAGATTTCAATTAAATATGCACTTATTTTTATTCTAAAAGACACCAAGGCCTTAATTACAAAGTTAAATGTTTATGTTTAAGATTATTTGGTTGGGCAGGCAGACCGATTTGTCTATGCCTTTTAACTGGCGAAAGTATAAACGGAGAGAATAATCAGGCGATCTGCGAACGTGCCTTCAGCGAGCGAGTAAAAAATCGAAACTGAAATTAAGTAGATGCTTGCCATGGACAAAGGGCCAGGCAGCGATCGGCGAAGGAATTCAAAAGGAGTTGCAATTACAGTATTTGAAAGAGATGCCACGCAGGGCAAATAGAAAAGGCAAAAACAAACATAGAGAATTCAATATACGTTAAAATTAAAAACTTTAAGAATTTATTTAGGCTGCGGGATGACCGAACATTCTCCTCCCGTTGGAAGACCAGGGCTTTCAACCAAATCTTGCTTCGGCAGGACGCACAACTTGCGGACAGCTCTTCAGTGGTTCCAGTTGATGTTTGTATTACTGCCACACGAGTAACTCCATCAGATCCAGGCACCAATTCCATGACCCTGGCTAATGGCCATTTAACATTTCGCGAAACAGATGAAAGCGCAGACGTACGTCTTGCTTCGAACTCTGGTTTTGTAGAAAAATGGAGAAATCCAGACCAGTAACCATGAACGTTGTCGTTGCATTTACACGATCTTTAGGTAGGTCAGCCATTAAATGCTGAGATAATTGTGGTTAAGCTCGGAAGCATATGACGCACTGGGACGTTGCAGATGATACTGTTTTTCGGCCACCTATCGGCCAGAATGCAAGTTTTTCCGATGCAAGTCTAGTATGATAGCACTTGTAACTGGATGCTGGCGTGGTAGTATGACAGGATGCTGCGCATTGTAATCCAAGGACGAATTTTGTAGTCTGCCACCAACTCGCATCAGCCCAAAGCTATCGATGAATGGAGAAAGTGAGGCCAACGGGCTGGATGATGTAATTTGTCGCTTAGAATGCAGCCTCCAGTAGTCATCAACCAGGCTGCTCATTTGGATGTATCTGATAAGTATCTGAGTGCCCATTTTTACATCTTCGAGATCGAGACCAGGACGTCTTATGCGGTGAACAAATTTGTATACGTATCCAAAAGTATGTGTGATCATTTGAAAAGAAGTCACGAACTTGCATTTTGAAGATAGGTCCACTTTTTTAGCGACGCCGACCAAAATGCGCTTTCTGAGGTCGGGAAGAGTTTTCACTGGCATACAAGATTCAGGCCAACCGCGCTGATCCTAAAGAAGAAGAAGATTCCAGAAGCTCGCTCGGGGAAGCAGCTCGTGACAAGATGTCGGCTGGATTGCAGTCGGTCGGTACATAGCGCCAATTCATGCCACTGGATAGCTCTTGAATTAAAGATATTCGATTAGCAATAAAAACTTGAAAACGTGAAGGTTCATCCATGATAAAGCTACAGCAGAATTTGACCAGCAAAATAACGGGTAATCGAAGAGCTTCATGTTGCGTACGTCCCGCAGTTGAGCCAGTAATAAAGCAGCGCATAACTCTAATTTGGGAACAGTGAGAGTCTTCAAAGGTGCCACACGAGATTTTGAGCAAAATAGATGTACTTCTCGTTTGCCATCAGCTATTGAAACGAGATAGATACATCCTCCATATGCGTCGATGCTAGCGTCACAGAATCCGTGGATCTCAATAGCACCATTTGGATGCAGCGCACGTCGAGGAAACTTCATTTGCTGAGTATGACCCACGTCAGATGACAACTTCAGCCATGATGTGTTGAGTGCCTCAGGAAAGCTCTCGTCCCAATCCAACTTCTCTCTCCAGACTTGTTGCAGGAAGATCTTGGCCTTGGCAACCACAGGACCTATGAGACCAAGCGGATCATACAATCGAGCAATTGTGGAAAGCACCAGCCGTTTACATGGCTTTGGAGAGACCTGTATGGGAGAAAAAGAAAAACGAAAGACATCCACTGCAGGATCCCAAGCAAGACCCAGTGTCTTGGTAAAGTCGCTGCCATCATCAAACTTCAGGAATGTTTCTTTTTCCGAGTCAGGAACTTTATCAAGGACATCGCGCTCGTTGGAACACCATTTCCTGAGCTTAAAGCCACCTCGTGCAAGCAAGTTTGTTGTTTGAGACATGATTTCAAGGACTTCCTGTGTTGATTGGCCTCCTGTGATCAGATCATCAACGTAAAAGTCCCGCAAAATGATTTTAGAACCGATTGGAAATGTGCTCTTCTCATCATTCGCCAGTTGATTAGTTCCACTTATTTCCATAGGTCACGGTATCAAGCTTGAATACCTGCACCTCCTGATCCGAAGAGTCACGCCAAAGAATACATTGAAGTTAGCTATCGGGTTCAGCCACGCGAACACACCGATACATCTTGCAGATGTCACCAGTCAATGCAACAGGGAAAGTCCGAAACTGTAAGAGTGTGTTGAACAGCTTCTGTTGAATGGTAGGCACTGCCATGAGAACCTCGTTCAGCGAATGTTCACTTGACGTTTTGGCAGACCCATCAAAAACGACTCGCAATGTAGGCGTGGTGCTGTCTTCCTTGAAAACGCAGTGGTGCGGCAGAAAATATTTGCAAAGACTCAAGGAGTTTCTGGGCACGACCGACATGTGCCTCAAATGCAAATATTCACGAATGAATGCCGAGTATTGGATCTTGACTTCTGGCTTGAGCTCTAGCTTGCTCTCCAAATTGAGAAATCGACGATAAGCTTGATTGTACGATTCACCCAGTAATTCTAGAGTGTTCTTCGCAGGTAATCGTACGGAATATTCACCAGAGTCTAAACGACGAAAGTTGGTCTTGAAATGAGCTTCGCACTCCAGTTCTTCTTTGGTGGCTGTGACCACGCCTTCAGCACAGCTCTCAACTTCCCAAAAGCGACGGACTAATTCATCCATATGAACTTCAGCAGCAACCAATTCACGGTGCACAGCTTGGCCGTGTAATGCATTTGCCTTGAGAGTAGAAGATCCACCTCCTGTAACGATCCAACCAAGCCTTGTTTTCTGCAATAGGGGTAACCCAGCAGCCAACTTAATCTGCCCTACAAATGATAGCTCAAAGAACATGCTTGCGCCAATAAGGAGATCTATTCGCCGAGATTTATAGAAATCCGGATCGGCCAGCTTAATATTCGAGGGAATTTTCCAACCATCGGGTTTAACGGTCATACTGGGTTGATTGCTGGTAATCGCTGGAGCAACAAGAACAGATAGGCATGAGAAGTAATCAGAGGTAAGCGACTTTAACTTGATGCAAACGGAAACTCCTTCAGAGTCAAATCGAGCATCTCCAAGACCTGCAACTGATAAGGTAGACTTCGTTTTATGCAACTGCAACTGGTGAGCGAGTCGAGAAGTCACAATGTGGACTTGAGATCCCGAGTCTAGCAGCGCACGGCATGGGATCCAAGCACCTGATCGACTTTGAACGCTTATGACTGCAGTCGCCAGAAAGACAACGTCAGAATCCACATTCTGAGCCAGCAAAGAGGTAGAAGGGCTTGAAGTAATTGCAATTGGCGTACTTTGTTCTGCAGCTGGAGCTCGCATAACTGGATCGAAGACTGAGTGCCAAGGTGCAAAAGGGTGTGATGCTTGGACCTGCAAGTTCGACAGCAGCCTGACTTACAATAGCGCATTTGATGGCCCTTCTTTAAGCAATTAAGACCGAGCGCTAATTCGTTCACCTTTCGAATACGCTCTTGCACTGACAAATTGGCGAATTGACCACAGCTATAAATTGAATGGCCACTGTTGTCGCACACAAAACATCCATTTCCTAAAGTGTTAGTGGCAATTAAAATGCTTTTGTTGCGGCTTCTTCCTGATTGTGAACTATATGAGTACGATGCTGCAGTATGCTCTAAATTTTCCAATTTTTGACAACGCTTGGACAAAAATGTAGTAAATTGATCAATCGAAGAAATTTCATCAATAGCCGCAGATTCTTCCCAATTGGCCTGAGTTTTGCAATCTAATTTTTGGTGTAAACATTAACCAGAATGCAATTTGAGATTTGCTCATCCGAGCACATTGACTGAAGAGCACGTAGATTAACATTTATTTTATCAGATATATCTCTCAGCTTCGCTGCGAACCGCATTTCTACTTTAGGGAGACCCAAAATTGCAGTTATATGGGATTGGAAAATTAGACGCTTATTATTGAAACGGATATTCAATAATTCCAAGGCTACAGCATAGTTGCTGTCACAAATTTCTAATGAGCGTACTGTATCCAAGGCGGAACCCTTCAGGCTAGATTTAAATGCTGCATGTTAGTGAGCTCCACTTTGAACATGGATAGAAAGTGGACAAATTCACTATAGCCACCAGAAAATTCAGGCAATCTCAGTTCAGACAAATGAGATCTTTTAGCCGGCACAGAATGGAAATCCAGAGATGGCTCTGGCCTGAGCGTAGAACTTCGAAGTGCTGGACGTTGACGCTTACCCAATTCTCGATTTAGCATGATTTGTATTGATATGAAGAGCTCTTCAAAATCATCGCGAACCTGGCTGCCGATTTCATTAAAATCCAGTTCCTCAAGACTGTCATGGACCTGGGCAAATGCAGCCTTATTCTCCTCTGAGAGCTTAACACGAAGCTCTAATTCTTCCTCACTCATCGCCTGGAGCTTCTCAACAGTCAAGGCCTTCTCAGAGGACTTCGCCTTAGAAGCATTGACTCAGCCCTTAATTTAAGATGCTTCACTCCCTGAACTAAAGCAGATAAAGTTGTTTCGGTTGACATTTTAATAAATTTATTTTATATACATATTTTCCTGGGCTGTCTAGATCAGAACTTTCTCGCAATTTGAATCTTTCCACAACAGCATTGATATATTGGAAAATCGATGCTCCCCGGTACCCGTCCGTCATTAAACGTCCCACCAAGCACCTCGTTTATCGACATCGAGACCAGCCAATAGCACCGACCACAGAGGAAACATCTATAGCAAGCAGCTGAAATTGTATGCAATGTGGACATGCAATGTCGACAACTATGACTCTGGCGACTGCACTTGTCAGATTACACACGTTATCCCGCATCTGCTAAAATTGCCAGAATCGGAGACTCACGCAAATCTATGGTGCAACTGCCATTAAAGCGTTTTTTCGACCCTTCGTTGACATGTAACTTACCTCATCACGCCATATTCAAGAAGAAAGGCGTTACCACTAAAATCTGAGTTGTTTATGACGCTTCATGAACAACTTCGAATGGGAAAGCACTCAATGATGTCATTTGTACCGCACCAGCCCTACAAAATGATCTGGCGCACTGATCGATTCGTTTTTACTGCAGACATTCAGCGAGTGTAAAGGTTCATCGATATGCATCCAGAGGATGCGCAATACCAACATATTCTGTGGCGGAATGATCAAAACCAGATCTCGGAATATTTATAAAACGCCGTCACATTTGGGACAGCCCCCTACACAGCAATCATAGTCATGCTAAAACTCGCTCCAGATGAGCGCAAAAGATTCCCACTTGCCACAAATGCCCTCCCACACGAGATCTATGTCGATGAAGTGCAAAGCGGACATTCGACACGGAGCACTGGCCATCCGAGATCAGCTGGTGGCAGCTCTTCGCTCAACATGAATGGAATTAAGGAAATGGTCTGCCAACGACTCAGCATTATTACAGGGAATCCCAGTTTCTCATTATACAACAAAGCACTTGTGGAATTCCAAACCGGGAACCTATAAAAACGTTAGGCTCAATTGGCATCCTTACCTAGACTTCTGGGTTTTAAAATATAATTTGAAAATACCACACATTAAACGATCTGTTCTTTCCACAGTGGCCTGACTCTACGTTCGCTTAAGCTTCATCTCTCCAGTAATCACTACTGCAAGGCGATTCCGAAGGACTTGTGGAAACTTCAAGTAAATCTCTCTACCGTGAGTTCGACTTCTCTGCAGTGGGACAAAATTATCGCAGGTCCGCTGTTAGACCGTTGAAGCCAATTTGTTCTACATATACCAAACATCGAACAACTTAAGATACCACGGTGGCTCGAATTCAACTACAGAAATCTCCAATACCTTCAGATGCACATTTTCTGCGACGGATCCTTACAAGTTTATGTAGCCTGTTGCAATGTAAGAGCAGAACAAGTTGATAAAGGAATAGAGCTCAAATGTCCTAGTAAAGAAAATTGTTGCGCTGGTCGGGAATGACAACTTTTATGTTACTTCTCTTGTCAGAGGGAATATTCACAAAACAAATCTTCAAACTAAATCTGAATATCAACTTCAAGCCAACTGTAACCAAATACCAGGATGAGACCAGAAAGCCCTAGTAGACATATCAGGCTTTAAAAGAAAAATGTTTTTTTCACAAAAATATTATCATCATAATCAACAAAAATAAAAAAGGCGCAACCATTCTGTTAGGTCGAACAGAAGCCAGAAAGCAGAGACTTGACGAAATCGCAAGTGCACTCGATCTGCAAACTGTAATTCATGTCACATAGAAGGATTACTATTGATGAACCGCATAGACGGAACTGTCCGCTTTAATGCACAAACTGCCCGGAGTATAGACACATTAGAAACAACAGTGGATTTTGATCAGTCTGCGTAGTTTGTGGATGCTTCCACAATTTTGAACCGTGCCCTGCAAGCAAAGAACACCCAAAGACGAAAACTGCGCTAACTGTGGAGAACACGAAACCGCTAACTACAGAGGCTGCCCAGTTTATAAAGAGCTTTCTTTTGCGAAAGCAGTCAGATCTTCATTTGTCCTTTAAAACACAAATGGGGGAATCCTATACGATAGTGCCCTCAAAACCGGACTTGATAATGCGATGGCGATCCCACAAGCTCAATGCTCTTAGCAGAATATAATAACCTCTCAGCAAGCAATGGGACAAATACCAAACAACATTAAAACCATGATGCTGTCTTTACAATAAAACATAACTTTATGTCCTTCATAAAAACAACAATGCAAAACATTTTGCAAAATAAAAACATTCTATAAATATGCTCGCATCGCAACTATTCAAATAATCGATATGAAAAGTTGGGTGCACCCAAAAAGGTTGCAATGAACGGAAATAATTCGACTGCAGTCTCTCTCAGACGGTATAATATTAATACGCTCAAATCATATTATATTATTATTTTATTCGCATCCTAACTAAAAACCAGCCGCCGCTTCTCAGAGGAGAGTGTTATATTGTGTGCCTGAGGGTTTTGCGATCTTTGCAAAGACTTTTATTAAAAATCGAAGATGACGCACTAGTTGCCGTGCAGCAAGATATTTTAATTTACGTCCACAAAACCTGAGTCTGAACTTTAGCAATGATGGTAAGACATCATATTTTCATCTAAACTTACGGCAGGAATCTTTGAACGAGGAGTTCAATAAAAATCACCAACAGATTGTAAGGCTTTGATTTAAGAGTGGGCGGTGGTGTTTTCTTTTCTGCGCTCCGATTTTGTATTTTGTTTTGTTTAATCCCATCGGTGGATTTTATCAAAATATTGTTACATTTCAGTTATCTCTATATATTAAGCTATCAGTAAGAAAACTGGGAATCAACGCACAGCCAAAACCACTGGTTAACATTATTAATATGCATTTTTATTACATTCGAATAACTTTAAACTGATTTGCTAAGATTTATTGGGGCTTCCCAAGTGGCCCAAATCGCTTCCAATTGGAAAAAGGTCAATTTTCCTTTTAAAAATTCTGGACGTTAACCGTTTAACCAATCGAATCCGTGTTTTCGCCAAAAAATAGGTAAAGAAATTATAAATTTTCATTCGTTTCTGACTTTCAAAGTGAACGGTCGTGTTTTTTTTCTGCCCTTCGAATTTTGTATTGTGTTTTCGTTTATTCCCATCGGTGAGTGTTATCAAAACAATTTTAATTTTCTTCCGTGTTATTTAAACATAAATTTAAACTCCGTTCGCTTCGCGAGTGCACTTTGTATTTAATACTAAATAATTGTTTTATTTTCGTAATTCTTATCTGTGTTTTCTTTTCTTTTATCCACACCGTTTTCTCTTTTGTGCATGCACTTTAACTTAGTTACGCTCACGCTCCCTTGCTCTCTGTGCTTTGAAAGTTCTAAGCGTGCAGTTTCTGCGCTCTTGCGGTACTTATAACTGCTCGCTTATAAATTTCAATTCGCTTTCTTGGTGCAGTGGTCCCAATAAATACAATGAATAATAAAAATTTAGTCTGCTTCTGCAAGAAATGCAGCCTCGTAATCAGGGCTGACCAGTCGAATATGACTTGCTGGCTGTGTGAAAATATGGTGCACACCAAGTGCGTCGGTTTTACTGGCCGGACAAGTGATGACCTATCAAAGGGGCCCAATTTGCAGTTTTGTTGTGATGCTTGTGTCGAGGTTGCGAACGAGATGAAATCGTTCATGCGCCAAACTAAAGGCGGCCTGATGGGGCTGATTAGCTGTTTCGGTGTTGCTAGAGATAGTTTTCGCCGAGCTGATGATCTCCTCTCTGCGCTGGACTCGCAGTTTAATAGTCGTAAGCTATTAGAAGAGTCCCCTAAGCGCAAAAAGGCAGCTGGTGGCAAGGAGCAAAAGGGGAATACCCCGCAACCGAAATCAAAAGAACAACAGAGCATTCCGGCGGATCAGCAGCCGATTTCAGCAAACCCTCAAATGTTGCTAAGATCGGCAGCTAAAAAAGATTCGGTATCCGAACAATCCGTTTCAGAATGCATGCAAACAGGGACTTCTAAGAATTCCGATTTCTCCGTAGTGGTTTCACAATTAGTGGATACACCTATCTCTCAGAATGTAGCATCTCCACCACAAGGGACTACTGAGTCCGGATAACCGGCTCAAGTTGGTTTGGCAGAAGCAATGTCTGCTCTACCGAAATCCCTTTCAGTGGTTGCACTCAAGAAACAAATTTTCGTTTCTCGGCTTTCCCCTGATCAAACATCTTCTGATGTATTGTCTTATATACAAGACAAAACTAAAGCCGATTGTAATAGTGTAAAGGTGGAAAAGTTTTTTACACTGCAATAAACTCATTTTTTAATTCCTGTGTTCCGTGGTACTATCCGTCAATTTCCAATAAATCACCTTGGTTTAGCAAAGAGTTGTCACACTTAAGAAATGTAAAGTCCAGACTTTTTAGGAAACATAAAAATACCGGTTCTCAATCTGTTTTTACTAGATATTTAAGTGCTCGGTCAAGATTTACCGTGCTTAATGCTCAGTGTTATAACAGTTACTTAAACCGTTGTAAGGTCCAGTTCTCTCAGGACCCGAAACAGTTTTATAATTTTGTTAACACCAAGCGTAAATCTAATTCTTTTCCTTCCTCGCTATCGTTCGAAAACATGACGGCGACCACAGATCAGGCAATAGCCGATTTATTTGCCCAATTTTTTCAAACGACTTACTCTACTTTAGATTATTCATCACAGCCTTATTCTTACAACATATCCAAGTCAAACCTCATATTCTGTCCCACTTTAACAGAAAGCTCTCTTCTTTTGGATCTTCTTCGTATTAAACCTGTTTATTCGCCAGGGCCCGATGGTATTCCTGGGTGCGTGCTTAGGTATTGCGCTAAGGCCCTGTGCAAACCTCTTTACAAGTTGTTTACCTTATCAAGGAATCATTTGTTATTCCTCTTTTCAAAAAAGGTAACAAGTTAGAAGCCAGTAACTACAGAGGTATTTCTAAGTTGTCAGCTATTCCTAAGCATTTTGAAAAAATTATTACTCCTCATTTGCAGCACCTTTGCAGATCAATCATTTCTCCGTGTCTACACGGATTTATTAAAGATCCACAATCGCAAACCTTCTAGAGCTCACTTCATTAGTGATAAAAGGCTTCAATAGTAGTTTTCAAACAGACGTCATTTACACTGACTTTAGTAAAGCATTTGACTCTGTAAATCACTTACTTCTCATTCAAAAACTTGACCTTTTAGGTTTTTCAGTTGATCTGCTTAAATGGATTTCAAGTTATCTGAATGGCAGGTCACAAAGGGTCCTTTTTAAAAATTCAATTTCTGAAATTTTCCGTGTTACCTCCGGTGTCCCACAAGGGAGCCATCTGGGTCCGTTACTTTTAACATTATTTATTAATGATCTTCCCTCAATTATAAGTCATTCTCGCGTACTTATGTACGCAGATGATGTTAAGCTGTGCCTGCAGTATAAGGACATTTCCTGCCATTTAGACTTGCAATCCGATCTAGATAATTTTCAAAACTGGTGCCGATATAATTTACTAAATTTAAACGGTTCCAAGTGCAAGCTGATGACTTTTTATCGGGCCAATCCGATATACGCGACTTACACGTTAAGTGGCAGCTCTTTGGAAAGAAAACTCTTGTAAACGATCTTGACGTTCTCTTGGACCCCAAACTAAAATTTTCTAATCACATTTCGTCTATGGTTAATAAAGCCAGAGGAGTGCTTGGATTTATTAAAAGGTGGTCAAAAGAATTCGATGATCCTTATTTGACTAAAACTTTATATATTGCGCTAGTCCGTCCGATTCTGGAGTATGGGTCTCCCGTCTGGAGTCCACAATACGGAATACATATTGGTCGTATTGAATCTGTACAAAACAACTTCCTTCTTTTTGCTTTACGGCGCCTAAACTGGGATGCAAATCTTATCTTACCTTCTTATTCTAGTAGACTTCTTTTGATTAATTTACCATCCCTAGCCAACCGTAGAACGATGCTTGGTACTATCTTTATTTATAACCTTATACATGGTGATATTGACTGCCCCGACTTGTTAAGTCGGCTAAACTTTTCTGTGCCAAGTAGATTAACTAGAAATTATATTCCCCTAACTTTAAATCATTGTAGATCTAACTATGCCTTGCATGAGCCTTTCAGAGTATTATGTTCTGACTATAATAGACTTTTTCCTGTAATATCAAATTTTGACTCTCTGCCGCTCCTAAAACGATTAATACTTGCTTCATTGGCACAAGATTGATCTAACTATTACTTTTTCCCCGGACCTTTACCTTTATTTTCCTATTTCGCGTCTATCTTATCGCGAACCGTGCCGTACGATACACGGCTGCGCCCCTCGGTCGGTTGGGCGGGTAAGTGGACCGTGGGACTCCGCGCGAAAAACAAAAAAAAAATGTTTCAAAAATTTGACTTCTTAGATTTAAAAGTTTTTACTATTTATAACACCCGTTCCAAAATTACAATTCAGCCAAAAATATCTTCAAACGTCGAAAAATGGCACTTCTAAACTGAGTATCAAAAATTCCTTCGGTAAAGTTATTAATTTTAGTTTTTTTTTTTAGTTTTAATTTCTGTAGACCTTAGTTTATAGTTATTGGTGACCCATCCCCTACCAAAGTGCCCCAATTTCATTCAATTAGAAAATTAAATCCGGTACGCTAAGCCGTTTAACCAAGCGGTACCGTGTTTTCGCTAAAAAATAGTTAAAAGCATAGTAAATGTGTAGGATTTCTACCGAAATCGGTTTGCTGAAAATATTTTGTTGCGTGCAAGTACAGAACCAGTGGCAAAGGTCACCGCAATAAATACAGAACAAATTGGGCTGCGGAGAAGTAAATACGTCAAGATTTCTTTTCGTACTAATTTTATTGAGCATGGATCCGGGTTTATACACATGATTTGGGTTTACAAGGATATTTACTTAGGTCTAGTTTAGATAAAATGGAGGCAAATTGGGTAATGTTGATTGAACTGGAGTATTATCCTCCTTTATCAGCACTAAAGCTCCTTCATTTACGTTTGCCGAATTTCTTCTCCTTTTTCGGCGATGCTGAAGTTGTTGTAGATAGTAATTTGACCATTGAGTCCAAAACGCATGCTTTAATTTTGATACGGCTTGCCATCTCTGTCCCAATGATTGTGGTTGCTGAGATGGATCACTGTCTGCCTGTGCGGTTAACAGTTCTCCAATAAGAAAGTGACCTGGGGTAAGTGCCGTAATATCATTTGGATCGCTTGACATCGGAACCAAGGGTCTTGAATTCATGATAGCTTCTATTTCCACTATTACAGTTTCTAATTCCTCGTACGTCAAATTAGCTGTAGAAACATTTTTTTGTAATAAATGTTTAGCTGATTTTACAGCCGCTTCCCAAAGTCCTCCAAAATGAGGTGCTCTTGGTGGAATAAACTTGAAATTTACGCCTTTATTATTTCAAGTCTCCACTATAGACTTTCTGGCCTTGTCAAAAAGATAGCCTCTTCCAATTTCTGAAGCTTATTTCTGGCACCAACAAAATTGGTAGCATTGTCGCAGTTTAAGGTCTGCCATTTTCCTCGACGACTTATAAATCGACGAAGAGCTGCCAAGGATGCTTCCGTGGTTAAATCGCTAACTAGTTCCAAATGTACGGCTTTAGTCGCAAAGCAACAAAATATTGCTATGTAAGCAGTATGTGGCATCTTTCCACGAATTTTGTAATGAATCTTAAAGGGTCAACAATAGTCAACTCCAGAATTAAGAAATGGTCGAGCTTGTGTGACCCTTAGTGGTGGTAGCTGTCCCATTATTTGCTCCATTAATTTTGGCCTAGCTCTTGTGCATTTGACGCATTTTAAAATAACATTTCGAGCTATGGTTTTTGCCTTTATTTTTGCCTTGATGTGGCTAGTAGAGCTTGAGCACCACAATGCGTATTTTCATTGCGTATTTTACTAGTGTTTTCAAACACTAGTTTTACTACAGGATCATTATATGGCAATAGAATGGGATGTTTTGCATCGAATGAAAGTTCAGATGCTTCCAATCTGCCTCCAACTCGAATGAGATCATCCTGATCCAAGAAGGGTGTTAACGCGCTGAGATTGCTATTGTGAATCGAAGAACTATTATTCGAGATTGTTCTAATTCTTCAAATTTAACCAATGACGTTGTTTCTGATGATTTATTTTTAAAGCGCATGATGTAGGCTACAATTCTTAATAGCTTATCGAACGAATTGCCATGGCTTATACCATAAAGCCAATTCGGACTTCTCGTTGCAGCTAAGACTATTTCTGAGCATTCGTGGTGAATTGCATGCTGTTTTGATTTCGCAGAAGCAAAAGGTATTGGCCATTTTGATGGTGGACCGTACAAGAACAATAGACCATAGATCCAAAGACTAAAATTGTGAATTTGGAACCACTTGCTCCTCTTGACGCTATATCTGCAGCGTTGTTTTCCGATGCGACAAAGCGCCATTCCCTTTGTAAAGATGATTCTTGGATGGTGGTGATTCTTGTAGCCACAAATTTGTCCTTTATTGTTTTTGGGCTGAGTTATAGTTTCTTGTCGTGATAATTGATCCTTTATGGTAGCTGTTAATTGAGAACCTAAAACTGCTGCTCAATTCCAATCTCGGGAGTGTGATCCCATTTACTGGGGCCAAAGGCGATTTTGCACATAATAATTGTACAGTCACTCGTTTATCCTTGTGAACTACACGAAGATAAATGGATGCATTTCTGATGCGTCGACAAAAGTGTGTATCTCCTTGGATACCGGAATTTTTCCATCAAAAACATGACGAGGAATTTTAATGTCATTCAACGTTTTTAAGTATTCCCGGAATTGCTTCCATTCCAACTGTAAATGCGTAGACAATTCTTCGTTGTATTCGAATTTTTCTTTTGTCAAGCCTTGCATAAATATTTTGGCCTTTATGACTACTGGAGAAAATAGTCGAAGAGGATCGAATATTTTGAATATTTCCGAAACTACATAGCGTCTCGTTATTTTGTCTGTGGTCACGGCTTGGGTTTTTCCACAGAGTTTGTCTGTTGTAGAATTCCATGTGCTTCTAATGTTTTAATTCTGCAGTCCTTATAAGCAGCATCTTCAAATTTTACATTAGGAATTATATCATATATATTCAATCCTTGAAGAAGATGGTTGTTATTTGCGCACCATTTTCTTAATTTGAATCCGGAACTTAAAAGAATATGGTTAAGTTCCTTTTGAATATAAAGCCCCTCAGGAATTGAGGGGCAGAGGAAGATCCTATAGGATATTTTTGCATTCGCTTATCTGCTAAGTATTCCAAGCATTTCGTTGCCAGATATGGTGCCAACTTTGTGTCATATGTGACTGTTTTAAACCGATAATACTTGAGCCTTTCTGAAGGATCATTTCTCCATACGAACATTTGGTATTGTTGATCAATTGGATTTATCCAAATTTACCTGTACATTACCTGTACAAAACGTATTTATGCATTCTAAATCGAAGCAGTATTGACATTAAACTGTTTTGCACTGTAGGACCTTTGTGCAACAAATCGTTTAATGATTTCCCGGGAGAAGTCACTGCAGATGCGTCGAATACAACTCCTAATTTGGTTGTCTGACTGTCGGGGTTGAGCACACAATGATGCGGTATGAAGTAATGAGACTTCGGAAGATGTGTCTGGGGAACTTCCTTCATATGTCCAAGAGTTTCATATTCCTTCATAAACTCTATGTAACTTTCTTTGATAGCTTGATCCCTTTGCAATCGTTTCTCTAGCGATAAAAACCGTCTCGTGGCTATGTCACGACTCTCCCCCAGCGTTGATGTATGCTCCAAAAATGGTAGCTTTACAACAAATCTGAATTCATTCATCTCTATATATGTATAAAGCTATCAGTAAGAAAACTGGGAATCAACGCATAGCCAAAACCACTGGTTAACAATATTAATATGCATTTTTATTACATTCTAATAACTTTAAACTGATTTGCTCAGATTTATTGGAGCTCCTCGCTTCCAATTGGAAAAAGGTCAATTTTCGTTTCAAATATTCTGGACGATAAACCGTTTAAGCAATCGAATCCGTGTTTTCGCCCGAAAATATTTTAAGACATTATAAATGTTTTAAAAATTTAACCGACCTATTATCGAATTTAAGCGTCTCCATAAGCATCATACGTTTTCTACCTGCATATTACTATCTCTCTCTGCATTTTCATACAAATTGTCAACAAATGATTCCGTCTCCCTCCCTCATCCACTGCCATGCATTTCCCTGAGCTTTAATACGGTTTTAATTTCTGTAGACTTTAGTTTATAGTTATTGGTGCCCCACACACCAACAATGTACCCCAAACTCATTCAATTAGAAAAGAAAATTCTGTACACCAAACCGTTAAACCAATCGATACCGTGTTTTCGCGAGTAAAATAGTTAAAAGCATAATAAATGTTTAAAAATATGAGGGCTTCAATTTTTAACTTTGTACTATTTTTAATACCCATCTCTTCTCCACCCCCTGACTCTGCTTTATGATTGTCATTTATTTCTTCCAAATATTATTACAAATAATAATTCAAGTTGGTATAACTATATTTTCGCAAACCCAATACCAAATAGTAACTTCTTGAATATGTTCAAAAACAAACAAAAAACATAAATATAGATTGAAATATGCATATGCAAAAGCCCACACAGAAATACACACACGTTTTCGATCAAAAAAGGGAATTCATTTATCTATATATATAAATCTATCACTAAGAAAAAAAAAATCAACGCACAGCCAAATCCAGTGGTTAACAATATTAGTATCCATTGTTATTATATTCTAAAAACTTTAAACTAATTTGCTAAGATTTATTGGGGCTCCCCAAATGGCCCCAATCGCTTCCAATTGGAAAAAAGGTAAATTTTCTTTTTAAAAATGCTGGACGCTAAGCCGTTTAAATATACCAATACGTGTTTTCGCCCAAAAATAGTTTAAGACATTGTAAATGTTTTAAAAATTTGTCCGCTTAGATTTAAGGCTTTTTACTATTTTTAACACCCGTTCTTAAATTACAATTTAGCCAAAAATATCTTCAAACATCAAAAAATGGCACTTCCTAACTGAGTATCAAAAATTCCTCGGGTAAAGTTTTTCTTTAAGCTTTAACAATTCATTTGATGGTTTCACCAAAGCTCAAGCTCAGGTTTTAAACACTCGAACTTCGACTGCGTGTAGACGTGTTTTTTTAACGCTCCGGGAAAACAATTAATAAATTAATAAACGCGAGGTTTTGCGTTTCGCGAAGCAAATCGCATATCGTAATCTAAAGTTTTAATTTATTAAATAATTAATTCTTTACGCGCTAACGATAAACAAATGAGTAAGAACGTGGATCAGCGCACTCAACGACAAAAACAAGAGAGAACGCTATAGTCGAGTGCCTCGACTATTAGATCAGCTAAACAACTTAATATAAATATGCCTTTTTGTATGTTTTTCGCCGCTCGAATTAGCTCCCGATTTTTATGTTGAAATCGGTACCCAGGGAACACCTCCAATTTGGCTAACTTGATTTGATTTGCATAGTTCTTGTGGTATAGTTCGGTATTGACAAATGAAAACCATCGCAATTTCCTTTAATAGAAATCCTTATCGAGAATTAACGTTGACTCTGTTGAGTACCTTGGCCAGCTGTTTCAAAGTCATCCGTTAGATGGCGCTATTGTATACGCCATGAAAGGCGGAAATGTAGGCGCTAGCCAGGCTTAAGCGTTTAATGGGTTTTTGGGCGTTAGAGTGGGCGTGGCAAACTTTTATTTGGCCAATCGATAGGTATTGACGAAACAAACACATATCAAAAAAAATTTTCATAATAGCATCAAAACGTGGCACCATTTTGAAATAAACTTGCGCTGCGTAGGAACTCCTAAAATCTACATGCAAAATGCCAATCTTCTAGCTAGACAGACAGACGGACAGACGGACATGGCTAGATCGACTCGGCTAGTGATCCTGAACAAGAATATATATACATACTTTATAGGGTCGGAAACGCTTCCTTCTACCTGTTACATACTTTTGCACGAATATAATATACCCTTTTACTCTACGAGTAACGGGTATAACAACAAGACAAAGCCCGTGAAAAAATTCAGAGAGAACAAGACAAACGTCGTCTTTTTTTGGCCCGTAACAATGCTTATTTTACGTTGACGAGTAATACTCTAGAACCGAAAGTGCTTGAAGTTGCAAGCTAGCTCTTGCTCTCCGGCCCTGCTCTTCACCAACAGACTCCAACAGAGCTTCTGCCGCCTAGCACAACAACAAAAGCAACTACTACGACTACTACAACGGTCCACAACGATTCCACTTTCTTCTTGTGCTGCGGGGAAAGCAATAACACAACCAAGTGAAAAAATCGGTGCAAACGGCAAAAACAAAGCTACGGTAGAAGAAATTACAATTCTGCAAGCGGGTTCGGCCATGCAGACAGGCATGGATCGCTACATTAATATCTCCAAGCGCTAGCTAACACCCCCAAAAAACTCGGACGGCAATAAGCCCAAAATAAAATAAGGCCCTGAAAATCCCGGGTCATTAGATGAAAATAGATTTTCCATTCTGGCGGAGCCTGAAACAGAGTCTGAACAATTAGCCCCAAGGAAACTAAAGACCATACCTATTTTTATTCGGGAGAAGACATCGAATGCCCTAGTCAACAAAATAGTTGAGCTTGTCGGAAAAGATAACTTTCATGTTATTCCGCTTATGAAAGGCAATATAAGCGAAACTAAACTCCAAACCAAAACCGAAGACGATTTCCAAGCAGGGTCGAAGTACTTATACGATGCGAAAAAGAATTACTACACGTACCAGCTGAAAAATTGCAAAGGCTTTCAAGTTGTGGTCAAGGGAATGGAACCCGATGTGACCCCCTCGGAAAATATAGAGGCCTTAAAAGAAAACGGCTTTTGCGCAAAAAATGTTATAAACATTATGAACAAAAACAAGAAGCCGAAACCTCTCTTCAAGGTCGAGCTGGAGCCAGACAGCAGAACTTTAAAAAAAAACGCAGTTCACCCGATCTACAAGTTGCAGTACCTTCTGCATCGTAGGATCACAGTGGAAGAGCCGCACAAAACGGACCGGGCCAGTGCAATGCACAAATTTCCAGGAATACGGTCATATCAGGGCTTACTGCACCCTCAGGTCAGTATGTGTAGCTTGTGGAAACTGCCACGGCCTTCATGAAAACCATCATGCAAAACCTTATGCAAAACTAAAATATCTTGTTACAAATGCTTGCAGCTCAGTCCAAATAAACCATGTCTAGCCTTCAAATAACTCTGTGGAACGCCAACGGTGTTTCACGGCATACACCTGAAAAACCTCAATTGCTAAACGAAAACCACATCGACGTTATGCTGCTGGCAGAAACGCACCTCACCCGCAAATATAACTTTCAAATACGGTGATACACGTTCGACGGCACCGATCATCTAGATGGTAAAGCGCATTTTTTTGCATTTGCATTTGCATTTCTGTTGTGACGCCTGTGTCGAGGTTCCAAACGAGATGAAATCGTTCATGCGTCAACTGATGGCGGCTTGGTGGGGATGATTAGCTATTAGAAAAGCTATTAGAAAAGTGCCCTAAGCGCAATAAAGCCGCTGGTCACCACCAGCAGCAAAGGGGAACACCCCACAACCTCAAGCAAAAGAACAACAACATTCCGGCGGATCAGCAGCTGATTGCAGCAAACCCTCAAATGCTGCTAGGATCAGCAGCTAAAAAAGATTCGGTATCCAAACAATCCGTAGTAGAATGCATGCAGCCAGGGACCAGGGACCAGGGACTACGAATTCCGATTTGTCCGCTGTGGTTCCCCGTACTCCTTAAAATATAGAGGCCAAACCAATGTACCAACTTAAAAAACTAACTTTTATCCTCCTTTAAGAGTCTTGCGTAGCAAGCTCACTAATTAAATTGTATTCCGATAGCCTCTTACATTATCGTCTTTTCAGAAACCTGGTTAAAGCCCGAGATCTTTAGCTCCGATGTTATTCCTGGTGAGTACACTATAGGTATAATCGTCCGTCTAGGTAGACGGGGAGGTGGCCTTAAACCTCTCTTCAGAGGAGTTATTTTTGGCCTGCTTGACATATTGTTATCTTAAGTAAATCATGTTCGAAATTCATTAAGTAGCCTACTTGATGTACTTGTGTTTTTTATCAAATCCGGAAGGTGTGTTTCTGTCCAGAGTAGCACCACTTACGCAACATGAAGATCCATATAATCTTACAACAGAACTTGCATTGAACATTGTTTTCACAACTTAGACTTTTTGAGGCTAAATAATTTTATTTTTGGCTTTGATTGGGCTGATCTTATGCAATAATATGTCCGATGCAGTAAATGTTTTTTACACTGCAATAAACTTATTTTTTAATTCCTGTGTTCCGTGGTACTACGAGATAATCTACAATGTAAAGTACAGGCTTTTTGGAAAATATAAAAATACATGTTCTCAATCTTCTTTTGCTCGATATTTAATTGTTCGGTCAAGATTTACCGAGTCAGTGTCATAATAGTTAGTAAAGTCCTGATCTCTCACGACCCGAAACAATTTTATAACTTCACTAATACCAAGTGTTAATTCTTATCCTTCCCCGCTTTCGTTTGAAAACAGGATGGCAATCTTAGACCAGCCAGACATTTTCTACTCCATATCGTTCATCCAAGTATTATTCTTACACCATATCCAAGTCAATCCTGATATTCTGTCCCGCTTTAACAGAAAGCATACTTCTTTTGAATCTTTTTCGTATTAGGCCTGTTTATTGACCAGGTCCCGATAGTATTCCAGAATGCGAGATTAGGTATAGCGCTAAGGCCCTGAGCAAACGTCTTCAAAAAATTCTTATCTCTAGAAACTTCCCAATTTTCAAATATTTTGAAGGAATAATTTGTTATTCCTCTTTACAAAAAAGGTAACGTATAGGGAGCCAGTTAAAAAATTTTGTAACAAATTAACATTAAATGGTTAATGCTTAGGGACTGGAGAAACATGTGAGTGAGGCGATTATTGTATCCACTCGAGTGGCAGTTTATCTGCTCCCTGCTCCATATTTTACTATCCTACTCTAGTAGACTTCTCCTAATTAATCTACCATCCTAAGTAAACCGTAGAACGATGCTTGGCTCAACTTTTATCTATAAACATATTCACGGGAATGTGGAGAGTTCCGAATTTCTGGGTCGTAGTCTCGTACGTATTTCTAACTAAGTCTGTCTGCTTCTATATTGTCCTTTTTCACTTCTCATGATCTCGTTTTTACGCCCATTGGGTAATAGGGCTCCGCGCGTAACAAATTCAGCTTGGTGTCGTAAGGGCCACTTGTTTGCGCTGATCATAGTGCATCAACGTCCGAAAAGATACTTATGGAATTGCTGAGCCGTAAGTAAGACATTTGGGCAGTTTTGGACAGACTTCAGAAAGTTGATTTTAATTTTCCAGCGGAAAAACCAGGATTCAATCAGACTGAGCTCACATTGCAAGAGATAAGATGCTTCATCTCTGGATGAGTTTGTTTCCAGAATGGCTGTAGCGTCAGCATATGTTGCAACAGTGCAGTGGTTTGTTACTGGACTGATCCCAATACACTCCCTTGAGGAACGCCTGCATTTAGGAGAAGTAGTGTTGACGTATCATTTCTCTGCTGCACTTAAAAGGATCTCTTAGACAAATAGGATCTCAGTAGTAAATAGTAGGCTAAACTTTAACAGACTGATATAAACTTTAACGATAAAACAATGTTAAAACCAATGAAGTGTGGCAACTCACAATTGCAAAAAAGCTTCTCTGATCGTAACATTGCGGAGTTTCAGACTCTCTGCTTCTGAGTC
This sequence comes from Drosophila fuyamai, assembly GCA_018153365.1. NCBI lineage: Eukaryota > Metazoa > Arthropoda > Insecta > Diptera > Drosophilidae > Drosophila > Drosophila fuyamai. The sequence goes on along the minus strand of JAECXW010000364.1, from coordinate 83,379 downwards.
TGAGGTGACGTGCAGACGAAACTAGCTAGTCCTATCATAGTCGAGTTCACTCCCCAGTGAGTGCAAGTGTGATGAAAGTTAAGTGGAAAAAATCGTTGTGTTATAAAAGAAATTAAAATATAACCAACGTATGACCTCGAGTAATCCAGTAACTATAATTAATATTTTTACATTTTTATATTTTATTCTTTATATTTTTATGTTTCACTATAATTTTTAGACATAAAAATCTTAAACCTCAAATAGAAAATAGTTTCATTTTATCACACTTTTAAATATAATAAATATAAACCCTAGAAAATAACTTTATTACGAGGGAGATGTAGTATGCTTATATCGATGTCGCTTCTGACTTTCAAAGTGAACGGTCGTGTTTTTTTTTCTGCGCTTCGAATTTTGTATTTTGTTTTCGTTTATTCCCATCGGTGGGTGTTATTAAAACAATTTTAATTTTCTTCGGTGTTATTTAAACATAACCGTTCGCTTCGCGAGTGCACTTTGTATTTAATACTTATTAATTGTTTTATTTTCGTAATTCTTATCTGTGTTTTCTTTTCTTTTATCCACACCGTTTTCTCTTTTGTGCATGCACTTTAACTTAGTAACGCTCCCGCTCTCTTGCTCTCTTTTTTCTTTGAAAGTTCTAAGGGTGCAGTTTCTGCGCTCTTGCGGTACTTATAACTGCTCGCTTATAAATTTCAATTCCCTTTCTTGGTACAGTGGTCCTAATAAATAAAATGAATAATAAAAATTTAGTCTGTTTCTGCAAGAAATGCAGCCTCGTAATCAGGGCTGACCAGTCGAATATGACTTGCTGGCTGTGTGAAAATATGGTGCACACCAAGTGCGCCGGTTTTACTGGCCGGACAAGTGATGACCTATCGAAGGGGCCCAATTTGCAGTTTTGTTGTGATGCTTGTGTCGAGGTTGCGAACGAGATGAAATCGTTCATGCGCCAAACTAAAGGCGGCCTGATGGGGCTGATTAGCTGTTTCGGTGTTGCTAGAGATAGTTTTCGCCGAGCTGATGATCTCCTCTCTGCGCTGGACTCGCAGTTTAATAGTCGTAAGCTATTAGAAGAGTCCCCTAAGCGCAAAAAGGCCGCTGGTGGTAAGGAGCAAAAGGGGAACACCCCGCAACCGAAATCAAAAGAACAACAGAGCATTCCGGCGGATCAGCAGCCGATTTCAGCAAACCCTCAAATGTTGCTAAGATCGGCAGCTAAAAAAACATTCGGTATCCGAACTATCCGTTTCAGAATGCATGCAACCAGGGACTTCTAAGAATTCCGATTTGTCCGTAGTGGTTTCACAATTAGTGGATCCACCTATCTCTCAGAATGTAGCATCTCCACCACAAGGGATTACTGAGTCCGGACAACCGGCACAAGTTGGTTTGGCAGAAGCAATGTCTGCTCCACCAAAATCCCTTTCAGTGGTTCCACTCAAGAAACAAATTTTCGTTTCTCGGCTTTCCCCTGATCAAACATCTTCTGATGTATTGTCTTATATACAAGACAAAACTAAAGCCGATTGTAATAGTGTTAAGGTGGAAAAGTTTAAGTTTTCTTATGCTAGAGACATTTCATCTTTCAAGATAACTGTCCCCAACGAGCTTTTTGAAGCCATATGCTCGGGCGACTTTTGGCCGGATAATATGGTTGTAAAAGAGTTCGAGGCTAAGATAAAGAAGAAGGGGCCCGTGGGAATAAAACTTCCTAGTCGAGGCCAAACCAGTGTACCATTTTCAAAAAACTAACTTCTAACCTCCTACTTTCCTATCAGAATGCAAGAGGTTTGCGCAGCAAACTTACTAAATTGTATTCCGATAGCCTTTCCTTTGCATCTCATATTATTGTGTTCACAGAAACCTGGTTAAAGCCGGAGATCTTTAGCTCTGAAGTTTTTCCAGGTAAGTACACAATATATAGGTATGACCGTCCCTCTAGACGGGGAGGTGGAGTCTTAATTGGAGTTGATTCAAACCTCCCGTCTGAGGAGTTATTTTTTGATGAATTCAATACCATTGAATTTATTTGTGTAAAGTTATCGCTTCCTGGTAACTTTATATACATAACTTGCTCATATATTCCGCCGTTGTCTGAACTTCCTGATTATTTAAATCACCTATCCGTTATTAAGTCCGTTGCAAATAAGCTTTCCGATAGGGATCAGTTGATAGTTCTAGGTGATTTTAATATACCTGGAGTTACTTGGTCCACTGAGGATGGATCGAATGTCTTACTACCTATAGCACAGCATGATTTTATTGATGGCCTGCTTGACATATCTCTATCTCAAGTAAACCATGTTCGAAATTCATTAGGTCGCCTACTGGATTTGTGTTTTGTATCAAATCCTGAAGGTGTGTTTCTGTCCAGAGTAGCACCACTCACGCAACCTGAAGATCCATATCACCCAACATTCGAACTTTCATTTGATACGGGTAGAGTTATAGAAGAAAAATCAGAAAAATCCAAACGAATACGTTGTTTTCGCAAGGCAGACTTTCTGAGGCTAAATAATTTTATTTCTGGCTTTAATTGGTCTGATCTTTACCTATGCATTAATATGTCCGATGCAGTTAATGTTTTTTACACTGCAATAAACTCATTTTTTAATTCCTGTGTTCCGTGGTACTATCCGTCAACTTCCAATAAATCACCTTGGTTTAGCAAAGAGTTGACACACTTAAGAAATGTAAAGTCCAGACTTTTTAGGAAATATAAAAATACCGGTTCTCAATCTGTTTTTACTAAATATTTAAGTGCTCGGTCAAGATTTACCGTGCTTAATGCTCAGTGTTATAACAGTTACTTAAACCAGTTTTATAATTTTGTTAACACCAAGCGTAAATCTAATTATTTTCCTTCCTCGCTATCGTTCGAAAACATGACGGCAACCACTGATCTGGCAATAGCGGATTTATTTGCCCAATTTTTTCAAACGACTTACTCTACTTTAGATTATTTATCACAGCCTTATTCTTACAACATATCCAAGTCAAACCTCATATTCTGTCCCACTTTAACAGAAAGCTCTCTTCTTTTGGATCTTCTTCGCATTAAACCAGTTTATTCGCCAGCGCCCGATGGTATTCCTGGGTGCGTGCTTAGGTATTGCGCTAAGGCCCTGTGCAAACCTCTTCACAAGTTGTTTACCTTATCTATAGAAACCTCCCGATTCCCAAATATTTGGAAGGAATCATTTGTTATTCCTCTTTTCAAAAAAGGTAACAAGTTAGAAGCCAGTAACTACAGAGGTATTTCTAAGTTGTCAGCTATTCTAAGCCTAAGCTTTTTGAAAAAATTATTACTCCTCATTTGCAGCACCTTTGCAGATCAATCATTTCTCCGTGTCAACACGGATTTATTAAACGTAGATCCACAATCACAAACCTTCTAGAGCTCACTTCATTAGTGATAAAAGGCTTCAATAGTAGTTTTCAAACAGACGTCATTTACACTGACTTTAGTAAAGCATTTGACTCTGTAAATCACTTACTTCTCATTCAAAAACTTGACCTTTTAGGTTTTCCAGTTGATCTGCTTAAATGGATTTCAAGTTATCTGAATGGCAGGTCACAAAGGGTCCTTTTTAAAAATTCAATTTCTGAAATTCTCCGTGTTACCTCCGGTGTCCCACAAGGGAGCCATCTGGGTCCGTTACTTTTTACATTATTTATTAATGATCTTCCCTCAATTATAAATCATTCTCGCGTACTTATGTACGCAGATGATGTTAAGTTGTGCCTGCAGTATAAGGACATTTCCTGCCATTTAGGCTTGCAATCCGATCTAGATAATTTTCAAAACTGGTGCCGAGATAATTTACTAAATTTAAACGGTTCCAAGTGTAAGCTGATGACTTTTTATCGGGCCAATCCGATATACGCGACTTACACGTTAAGTGGCAGCTCTTTGGATAGAATAACTCTTGTAAACGATCTTGGTGTTCTCTTGGACCCCAAACTAAAATTTTCTAATCACATTTCGTCCATGGTTAATAAAGCCAGAGGAGTGCTTGGATTTATTAAAAGGTGGTCAAAAGAATTCGATGATCCTTATTTGACTAAAACTTTATATATTTCGCTAGTCCGTCCGATTCTGGAGTATGGGTCTCCCGTCTGGAGTATTGAATCTGTACAAAAAAACTTCCTTCTTTTTGCTTTACGGCGCCTAAACTGGGATGCAAATCTTATCTTACCTTCTTATTCTAGTAGACTTCTTTTGATTAATTTACCATCCCTAGCCAACCGTAGAACGATGCTTGGTACTATCTTTATTTATAACCTTATACATGGTGATATTGACTGCCCCGACTTGTTAAGTCGGCTAAACTTTTCTGTGCCAAGTAGATTAACTAGAAATTATATTCCCCTAACTTTAAATCATTGTAGATCTAACTATGCCTTGCATGAGCCTTTCAGAGTATTATGTTCTGACTATAATAGACTTTTTCCTGTAATATCAAATCTTGACTCTCTGCCGCTCCTAAAACGATTAATACTTGCTTCATTGGCACAAGATTGATCTAACTATTACTTTTTTCCCCGGACCTTTACCTTTATTTTCCTATCTCGCGTCTATCTTATCGCGAATCGTGCCGTACGATACACGGCTGCGCCCCTCGGTCGGTTGGGCGGGTAAGTGGGCCGTGGGACTCCGCGCGAAAAAAAAAAAAAAAAAAAAAAATTGTAGCGAAAAACCCACTGTACCATAGATAAGTACATCGCCCCTCCCTGACCGCTGCCGACGTACCATAAGTGTCAGAGCAGCCTCGAGCAACTACAATTTAAATTAACTCTCAATATTGCGATAAAACAATAAAAAACTTGCCTAAACCGCTGAAAATGAAATATTGGACTTCTCATTTTTGAAATCAAATCGTATTAAGATAATTGCTGATTGGAGCCAGTAGTTATTTTACAACACTACATCAGCCACCGACATTGACGGGCGTAAGAAACTAAGGAGTAGGGAACAAGAAAGATTTAGGGCAGCAACCTGGCTGCTAAAACCGAGGCAAGTACGGTGTGTTAAAAAGTCCAAAGCAAGGTAAAAACTCCAAGCAATGTTTTTTAAAACTTTTTTAAAATAAACACAACCGGGAAGATTGACAAAAACTTAATGTTTTGTTTAAAAACTGATAACCTAAAAACAGATTTATTTATTTTGATTTAAATGTTATGATACAGTCTTATATATAATACTTACGGTTGAAACATTATGATAGTGAGCTACCAGTAGATAGGGCATAGTGAAAAGCGTAGAGTACATAATACCCGCTGTCCAACTAAACACTAAAACACTTAGCTTTGCTCGAGTTAATGCCATTAAGGCCATTCCGATACAATAGAAAAGGAGTCCTCCAACGTACACAGATTTAGCTCTTTAAATAAAAAGACAGAATTTACAAATAAAATTTAAATTAATTTAAAGAAACACTCACCTAAAATGTTGAATAAGTTTTTCTATAATAAGTGAATAAAATGCACATGACAGAGAATACATTGCCATGCCCCAACAACCAAATCGAACTCCTTCTTCGTACCGAAGTTGAGGCACAGATCCTTGGTTTGCCTTGGGGTCTCCTTTAAATACTGCTTCACCCACAAAATCCGTAAAATAAAGTGAGTAACAAACATGCGCCATCCAGCAAAAAAGGTTGGTAATACAAATCATCTTCAATGATAACGGCATGTAGACAATAGAAAGTAAATAGTGGCGTAAAGATTCTATCTCCAAAGGGTTTTGCTTTTGCATTTCTTCTTCATTTGCACCTGCATTTCCTTGTATGACATCTGGATTTTCGTTTAAGCATGTTTCATTAACAAAGTCATTTTCTAAGGATATATTGGATGGATGTACTTCAGTTTTTACCTAAAAAAAAAATTTTATTACAGGTTTCTACAAAAAAAATTAACCATTAAAATTATTTTTCATCACCACTGTATAGCTAAGAATAACAAAATTTGACCTTTGACTATGTTTTGAACCAGAATTTTTTTTATTATAATGTCGGTTTTATTTATTGAAATTCTCCTTACGAGACTAACAATAAGTGTATCAAATCTTAAAATATTAACTTAGCTAACAGTCATATTGACCGGCACATAGTTATGTTTTCACTATTGTTTGGGTTCGTCTTTAACTGCGAGGATGTCAAAGTTCCTGTGGATGTTTTTGTTGGGGATATACTATGGTGCCACAATGATGGCCCTCAGAATTTTTATGGTGTGCGCTGTAGAACAACCCAACAGGATGGTAGGTCAGGCAATAAGGCAAGCTTAACCGTGTGGCTTCCAAACGACCTACCGTGGAAAATACTAGCAAGGAGAATAGATTGCCAATTCTGGAGGCCCAGACCAATGTTCTACCTTATACAGAAATTATATAGGAGAAGAGGAAGCCAAAACCGCCTCCAAGTTTTATATGAGAGAAAATTTCTAACTGCCTCGTGAACTACGTTATTCCTTTAACAAAAGGCAATATTCATGAGACTAAAGTCCAAGTCAAACACGAAGATAAGTTCCGAATTCTGAATAAATGACTAAATGACAACAAAAGGAACTACTACACTTATCAACTTAAAAGGTGCAAAGACCAACAAGTAGTAATTAAGGTCATTGAAGCAGACGTACTAACAACGGAGGGAGAACGGTTTGTTTTTTTATTATGCTTTGATATTTATTTATTGAAACTTCTTCTTTTGGATACTAACAATAAGTGTATCAAATCTTATAGTAATCTAACTAACAGTCATATGACTTGTAATGAGTTATGCGTCCCTGAGAATTATTGCTAGGTTTTAAGGTCGTTTCGTTGTTGGCGGTTTCTGAAAACCATAGTCGAGATGATTTGGGTGCACGGAGAGTTTTTCATTGTAGATCGTTTTTTGTTTATATATTTCATGTTATAATGCAAGAATGCCGAGGTATCTGTAGATGTTTTGGTTGCGAATATACCATGGTGCCCCAGTGATAGTCCTCAGGATTTTCGATTGTGAGCGCTGTATGATGTCTCGCTCCCCTACAGCTGGAAGTCATATGTCGACATGGGTTTAAGAGATAAGTTTTAGAGCATAATCTTGTAGTCTAAAAGTTATAAAAAAAAGAGGAGAAGGTCACCAAATTCTCTCAGAAATCATATCCAACGGCTCAAAAGTAGTAGAAGTGGAATCAAAATTGATCCCGTTACTCGAGGCTGATATCCTCAGATCCCTCGGTTTAATAAACATCAGGAAATCCCAACCTCTATTATGCGGTAGGGCCTAACGTATGCAGATGTGTCAAGACCTAGACTGCAGAGCGCAGAGCGCCTCAGAAGAGAGTAGAAAGACCCATCTATAGAATGTATGGCAGGATCTCCAACAGAGTAAACAGGTACAAGCAACACTTGGAAGAGAAGCAAAATACGCATTTCTGGAGAAAGCTAAACCCGCTGAGAGTTCAAAATTTTGAGCGCTGGAAACTCATGAAGAGATTTAAGAGGCAAGTTGCCCCGAAGTTTCGCTACAAGGACCTTGGAAAGGACCAGGTGGACACAGAGCACTACTATTTCTGTTACTAGTTTTGAACTCTGCACTGGAACTCGGACACCTTCCAGACCCATGGAAGAAGGTTAACGTAATCATGCTGCATAAAACGGAAAGCCTTCTTTACTCGTATCGTCCAATAAGCCTCCTGCCTCCTGTCAAAAGCATAATAAAACAAGAAAGGAAAGCTAACTTCGGGCGGAGCCGAAGTTGATATACCCTTGCAGAATATTCTGTAAATAATATTCTCCAAAATTATTCATATGATGCATTCTTAATACTCATAAAAATCCCAACTACCTAACTTTAACAAGAGAGAACGCTATAGTCGGGTGCCCCGACTATCAGATACCCGTTACTCAGGTAAAAGGAGTGCGAGGGAGATGGAGATAGAAACTTTGATCACGCATAACTTTTAAACGAATGGTCCGATTTGAAAAATTTCTTCTACATTTCGATAGGTATTGATAAACACAATAAAACTGCATTTTTACTTTTCCGAAATATTTAAATTTATATTTAAATAAAATCGTATATAAGCGATTGTGGGCGTTAAAGGGGGCGTGGCACCTTTTTGAAACAAACTTGCGCTGCGTAGGAACTCCTAAAATCTGCATGCAAAATGCCAATCTTCTAGCTTTTATAGTTTCCGAGATCTCAGCGTTCATACGGACGGACAGACGGACAGACGGACAGACGGACATGGCTAGATCGACTCGGCTAGTGATCCTGAACAAGAATATATATACTTTATAGGGTCGGAAACGCTTCCTTCTACCTGTTACATACTTTTGCACGAATACAATATACCCTTTTACTCTACGAGTAACGGGTATAAAAACACCAAAGTTATGGCATTTTCAATCGTTCAGTTATATGGCAGCTATAGGATATAGTGGGCCGATCCTTATAAAATTTGGTAGGTCGGATTGATTGGCCAAATATAAAACCCATAGAAAATCCCAACTTCCTAACTTTACAAACACCAGAGTTATGGCGTTTCCTATCGTTCAGTTATATGGCAGCTATAGGATATAGTCGGCCGATCCTTATGAAATTCGGCAGGTCGAATTGATTGGCCAAATAAAAAAGCCATAGAAAATCCCAACTTCCTAACTTTACAAACACCAGAGTTATGGCGTTTCCTATCGTTCAGTTATATGGCAGCTATAGGATATAGTCGGCCGATCCCGGCCGTTCCGACTTATATACTGCGTGCAAAGGAAAGAAGAGTGTGTGCAAAGTTTCAATTCGATATCTTTAAAACTGAGAGACTAGTTCGCGTAGAAACAGACAGACGGACAGACAGACGGACAGACGGACAGACGGACAGACGGACAGACGGACAGACGGACATGGCTATATCAACTCAGGAGGTGATCCTGATCAAGAATATATATACTTTATAGGGTCGGAGATGTCTCCTTCACTGCGTTGCACACTTTTGACCAAAATTATAATACCCTCTGCAAGGGTATAACAACAGATCTACTTGATTGTCAGAGCTTCTTTCTCAATCCCTCTTTCAAGACCGTCAGATCCGGCGTAACACAGGGAAATGTTCTGTACAGCCTGTATATGCATGACATGCCCTCAGAAGATAACATGATAGTCCTATATAAAGTTGTTGCATTTTGGTTCACCTATAAATGTTGTTCGCCTTAGTAGAGAAATAATGATAAAGAAGAGAAAATGTGATCCCTTTACAAGCCAAAATAAGACATTTTGGTGAAAATATCACACAGAAGACGTAAAGTACTGATAAGGTTTACTTTGAGAAAAAAAAAAAAATTTATACCGACACGATAATAATCTTATTGGTCTGTACTGTGTGGTCATTTCCGGTCTTTCGGTATGGTAGATTTTTCATCCCATTGAAGTGTTTACAAATAGCCTTTGTTTTGTAGGGGGCGATCCTTCCACAAAAAAAAACGAATTTAAGACACAAAAATTCCCACGGCGCAAACGCAAAGTCAGACGAAAGTGAGAAGTCGGGGGCGTCGTGGTGTATTTCAATGACGTTTATTCAGAGGTATACATGAGACTAATTAAAACTTAAAACTAAAACCGCGCTCCCGCCCGCTTTACTCCGTTCAAGCGAGAGCGGGAGATCGGCAGCGGCCGTCCGAGGAGTTCGGATGCGAAACCCGAAGTTCGCACTCTGGAGCGCGGACGTTGCGAGAGGCGAGCGAGGGAGCGCAAGAGGGGCGAGAGCGAAAGCTCGGAGAGCTCAGTGACCAGCGCCAATGCAGTGGGCCACTGACCTTAACATTCCGCCCCCCCTTGCAACTACTCGGGTTGCAACATAGCCTGGTTGCTCTTCTCACGGCTGGTGTCAGGCTCCGGACACGACCCACCCATACACGGTGCTCTGGGCCACTGGCAATCCATCCTGAATTTTCAGGAAGCCCGGCCGCATCACACTCGGATACATATCCGCGCCCAGGATGATGGAGATCGTCGCGGGGAGATAAAACCGCTCATCAGCCAGCGTAATGTCCCGGAAGTGGGTCCTTACCGCGTCGCTCAGCTCCCGGATTGGAGTGCGGATGCGCACGTGAGGCTCTATTTTAAAAATTGCGTCGAGTCGGACAGTGCTGTCGATTTTGGACCCCACGGTTGCCGAACAAATCTGTTTGCCTCCCACGTTGGTGGTCGGCAAGCGGAAACTCGACGCTAGCGAAGCGTCGATACAGCTCATAGGCGTACACGGGTCGATGAGCGCAGCAGTATCGAAGACTCGACTCCCGGTCTCTAAACGCACCAAAGCCGTCGGTAGGAGGTTGACGCTGTGCCGCTGTAGGAGGGACGTTAAGGACGGAGCGGTGACCGCAAGCTGCGTGGCACCCCGAGTAGCAGAAAATTGCCGCGGAGTGTCAGATGAGTGCCGTGGAGTGGCGGACGAGTGCCGAGGAGCGGCTAGGGGTGCCGTGGAGTGGCGGACGAGGGCCGAGGAGCGGCTGTAGAATGCCGTGGAGTGGCGGACGAGGGCCGAGGAGAGGCTGAGGAGTGTTGCGGAGTGGCAGCGGATCTCTGCGACCGGCGTGCTGCCGGGCGGGACTGCCGTGATGCCATCGGTGGTTCCGAGAGATGAAGCAGAGTGTGGTGATCCTGGCCGCAAGTTTTGCAGCGATCACCTCGCCGACACGCTCCGTCGGAGTGCTCGTGGGCCAAACAGCGTTGGCAGTACCGGTTGGCAAGGACAGCCCGGAGCCTCTTCTCGGCACTCAGACGGAGGAACCGACAACACTTCCGAAGTGGATGGATCCCGCTACAGACTCGGCAATTGCATACCTCGAGTTCGTCTGTGCTCCAATGCGATGGCGCTGCGCGGACGTGGAAACATCGTGTGAGATCTGGTTGGCGGAATAGGACAAAATAAAAAATTTGGATCAGTAGTGATAAGAACTGTGAATTGGAACTACGGGTTGGAACTATTAATTGACGCTACGAATCGAAGTGATGAATTGAACCACCGGAGTGAAGGGTCGACTGGTTATTGCGGGCAGACGGAATCTTCCATTGGAAGAAGGACGACCTTCGCTATGGGACGCTTAATGAGTCCCCGTGCAGTGCGGATGTCGACCACACGAACATGGCCATCGGCTCCTGGAAACACCGCGGCGATTCTGCCTAATCGCCACTCATTGGACGGAAGGTTGTCTTCCTTGACTACCACCATGTCCCCGGCACGGAGATTTCTTGTAGGCGTTCGCCACTTATTCCGCTTATGGAGTTCCGTGAGGTACTCCTCTTTCCATCGCAGACGAAATTGTTGATGGAGAGCCTTCAGATGCTGCCAGCGGTTTATAATAGATGTGGTGTCCCCCTTTATCTCGGGTTCGACCATGGCGAGGAGGGGCCCTCCAACAAGAAAGTGCCCAGGCGTAAGTGCCAACAGGTCAGTGGGGTCTTCGGAAATCGGCGCGAGCGGACGCGAATTCAGGCATGCTTCGATCCTAGCTAGAAGCGTGGACAGCTCTTCGAATGTGTATTTTCGCGTCGCCGTAGACTTGCAGAACAGGGTCTTGAAGCTCTTAACACCTGCTTCCCACAAACCTCCCATGTGGGGTGCTCCCGGAGGAATGAATTGACAGAGCAGCTGCTGGTGACTATAGGCACCTGTCACAGCTTCCTTGAGAGCTTGGAGAAACTCGCGGGAGAGTAAGGCAGCCGCACCCACAAAGGTCTTGCCATTGTCCGACTGAACTTGACGGGGGCATCCTCTTCGGGACACGAAACGGGCGAAGGCGGCGAGAAACTTCTCAGTCGTAAGGTCGGAAGTAGGTTCTAAATGGATGGCCTTAGTGGCGAAGCACACGAACACCAGCACATACCCTTTCGTAATGAGACAGGCTCGTCCCGTGTAGTTTTTGATGTCAAAGGGACCGGCATAGTCCACACCGGTATATGTGAAAGGGCGCGAGAAGGACATTCGTTCTTTGGGTAAGTCTCCCATCAGTTGCGTTTGCAACCTTTTTTTGTGGATGATGCAGACCTTGCATGAATATATGACGGACTTGACCAAATTCCTCACCCTCGGGATCCAGAACTTGGAACGGATCAGACGGATCATAAGCTGATTGCCACCGTGCAGCGTTATACGATGCGTAAAATGGACGAGGAGTCGAGACAGATGGCAGTCGTATGGAAGGATGACAGGATGCCGTTCATCATACTGGAGAAGATCGGAAGCCGTGACTCGGCCGCATGCTCTCATGAGCCCTTGGGAATCAATGAACGGGTTCAGGTTTTGGACCAGGCTGGATGCTGGCACTGGCCGTTTCTGGCTTAAGCAGCCCATCTCAAGGGCAAAGTGCATGCGTTGCGTGACGGAAATCAGGAGCCGCTCGGCCGACGCAATTTCAGGAGCTGCCAAGAGATCCTCAAACGGGGACATGAGTTTCCGCGAACGCTGGATGAACCAATGAGCGTAAGCGAGGACTCGCAACGCCTTGTCGAGTGTGGAAAAACGCTCCAGAATGTCTTCAGGGGGGCCTTCGCAACATGGACCTTGACTGCTCGCTTCTCGAGTTCAGTCACAGGGGGTTCATAGCCTTGAGTGGGCCACTCGCAGCGAGGCCACTGCAGCCAGGCAGGACCATGCCACCACAGCTGGCTGTCCGCAAGGTCTCGAAGCGCCACCCCCGGCTAGCGAGATCTGCCGGGTTATGCTCGGAGCGGACGTGTGCCCATTTCTCCACCTCGGTAAGCTGGGTAATCTTGGTCACACGATTTGCCACGAACGTTGTCCATTGGCACGCTGGCTTATGCAACCAGGCGAGAACAATCGTAGAGTCCGTCCAACAGTGCAGGGCGGACGCCTGCCCGGGCATCTTCGGAAGAACGGCGTTGGCCATTTCGGACAATAACAAGGCTCCGCACAACTCGAGCCGCGGGAGTGACACCGTTTTTACTGGGGCCACCCGTGTCTTTGCCGTGAGCCAGTTCACCATAACCGCGGACCCAGCCTCAACTCGGACGTAGAGGGCTGCGCCGTACGCCTTCTGCGAGGCTTCGCAGAACCCATGATGCTCAATTTTCAAATGTGGTCGGAAAGCGACCCATCGGGGAATGTGGATCTGGTCAAGAGCGGAGTAATTTTCCAGGAAGTCAACCCATCTTTGGCAAAAATCTCGAGGGAGGGCCTCGTCCCATCCTAGATTTTGGAGCCAAATGTCCTGCATGAGCATGTTTGCCCGGACTATGAAGGGGGAGAGCCAACCCGCTGGATCAAATAGTTTGGCGATTTGGGATAGGACTTGACGCTTTGTGAACGTTGAAGACAAGGTCAATTCGGGCGGAATGAAGAAAAACTCGTCAGATGTCGCCTTCCACCGCACTCCGAGAGTTTTAGCCGTGCTCTCTGCGTCGATTTCAAGGAAGTCCGCGCGAAGGATATGGTCACTCTGGATGTTGGCCAAAATCGCCTTGCTATTGGATGTCCATTTTTTAAGGGGGAATCCTGCTGAATCCAGGGCTTCCTGGAGCTCGCGGATAGCCGCTTGCGCTTCGGTTTTGGAGTCTGCCCCCGCGAGTACGTCGTCGACGTAAATGAACTGTCGGATAATCCGACTCGCCTGCGGATACCTCGACTCTTCGTCGTCGGCGAGCTGTTGCAGGACACGGATCGCTAGGAACGGGGCTCAATTGACCCCGAAGGTGACTGTTTTCAACTCGTAGTCGCGGATTTCCCCATCGGAATTGCGGAATAGAACGCGCTGCAAAGGAGTATGCTGGGGGTCTACCCAAATTTGCGGATACATCTTCTCGATGTCGGCGTTTAAAACGAACCTAAAGTATCGCCACTTCAGGATTTGAATCGTGAGGTCGGATTGTAAGACCGGGCCCGCGTAAAGTATGTCATTCAGACTGGTCCCGTTTGCGGAAGGGCGTTGAAAACCACCCGCACTTTAGTGGTTGTGCTCTCGGGCTTAAGAACGGCGTGATGTGGAAGGTAGTACGTGGCGGAACTGCTCGTCAAAGGGACCTCGGCCATGTGACCTAAGTCGAGGTATTCTTGGATTACAGAGTCATACCGGGCCTTCAGGGGAGGATCACTTTTTAGGCGCTGCTCGTTACGCAGAAATTGAGCCAGAGCAAAGGATAGTGAAGATCCGAGCTCGGAACCATTATGCTCGGGATCGCGCAAGGGGAGCATCACAACGTATTTGCCACGATTGTCCCTTCTTGTAGTCTGGACAAAATTGTGTTCGCAGATGGAATCAGACTCGGGGACTATCTGTGTGGGCACTTCCTCCACTTCCCAGAATTTGGTAAGGATATGATCCAACGAGTCGTCGAGTCCGCAGGTTACTCGAGTGGAGAAGGCGGACAAATTGCGGGGGCCGCTGGAGATATGGGGCCTGTCAACACCCATCCAAAAATGGTTTCCTGGCCGAGAAGTGAACCGCAAATGTTAGCCCTGGCGTTGCCGAGGAGGATGGACGGAAGAATATCGGCTCCTATCAAGACATCGATTTGGGAGCTCTCGAAGAACTTGGGATCTGCAAGGGGGATGTCAGGAATTCCCTTAAGAAGATCTGGACTGGATACGAAGGCAGACTCCCGGCCAGCTGCAGAAGAACGTAAGCTGAAGTTTCTAAATGCAGCCCGGGTCTGGAAGGCGATCGAATAGAAAAATGACAGAGTTTCGTGGACTGAGCGGCAACGGTTTGATTAAGACCAGAGACTTGGGCCTGGATAGTCTTGAATGGAAGTTTGACGAGGTTGAAAAGTCTCTCCGTAATAAAGGTTGCCTCGGAACCAGAGTCGATTAGGGCACGCGCCTGGAAATTGCACCCTAAATGGCAAATGTTAATGAGGGCTGTGCACAGTAAGACGGCTCTCGAGCCGGAAGCGAAGCACACTTGCACATCAGAATGATCCTCTGTGGGGCTCGTGCCTCTTGTAGTAGGCGCGGGTCGAGACCTAGATGGCGCAGACGGACTTGGAGCGGCCGCGAATGGATTACCGCGGTGCAGGAGGGTGTGATGACGGCTGTGGCACGTGAAGCAGCTATGGGCACTAGTGCAATCCCGTTGCAAGTGCCCTCGTGCAAAACAGTTCAGGCAAAGCTGCTTTTTCTTCATGTAGTCGGAGCGACCATTTACATCCATCTCAAGGAAGCGCGGACATAAGCGAACAGGATGATTCTCTCTGGAGCAGAGATCGCACCCTCTTGGGGCTGGAGTCACTCTGGCCTCGTAAGAATTAAGCCTACGCGCTGGGGCGCTCGCAGGTGTCGACCTGGGCGGAACCTGACCCGAACTGCTAGGCCTGATGTCATCGATAGCCTCCAGAGTGCGATGACGCTCTGTCAAGAACGAGTCTAACTCATTCCATGTTGGAATCTCAGCCTTGTTGTGAATGGATTGCTCCCACATCGAAAGCGTGATTTTGGGAAGCTTTAAAGAAACCATGTAAACCAGGAGACAATCCCAAGTCTCGACTTGAATAGAGGACATCTCTAAGGCTGTCAGGCAACTTTGGATTGTCCCTTGCAGCTCCTTCAGAGCGGCTCCGGACTCTTGGGGTACTGCCTGAATGTTGAAGAGGATTTTTAGCTAACCGCCGATTTTCGAAGAGGTCGGTGAGGCTTCGCCACGCGGAGATAAAACCTTCGTTGGTCAGCGGGGCTTTGGAAACAATGGCGTGCGCATCGCCACTTGTTTTGGACAATAGGTGGAACAACTTCTCTACCGGTGTAAGACGCGAGTTGTGTATGTATATCGCGGTAAAAAGATCTCTGAAGGTGGGCCAACGCAGGTAATCACCAGCGAAAACTTCGGTGTCGACTGGTGGCAAACGACAGCCCGTAGACGGCGGTGTTGGAACACTGACAGCAGCCTGAATGGGCTGGGAGGCGGCCTTGTCTATTACGTCCTGAAGCTGGACCAAACATCTCGAATATACGGAGTAGCAGTAACTGTACTTGGATTCAAGCACTGTCGAGGTGGCCGTACTGTCGGTGGCCGCGGAAAGAAGATCGGAGCAACTTTCATAGCTCTTCTCCACCTTTTCCCACAAGGCCCGGATTTGGTCCCGATGGACTTGGCACATGCCAGGGGAAAGTCGTTCTTGTTCAGCGGCGCTCGGTGTATGAATATCCGCTTGAAATTGGCTAACCCGGTCTGTTGTGGCAATAAACTTTTTGAGGGCGATGTCTATCGCGGTTTGAGCCATCTTGGACACCGACCGAGAAAGCCTTGACGGGGGACCGGAGATAGTCTCGACGGACTCGTCGCTTTTTGCCCTTGGAATGGCAATGGCAGCCTTTGGTGTTAATTGAGACGGCCGCGGAGACGCGGATTGGGACCTGTCCAAACGGATAGATGGGATCGACCTCGATTTCTTGTCGTCTCCCGTGGGCATTCTTGGACTCGAACTTTGCGGATCAGCTCTTGTCGACTGACCTGAGCAAGGGGCTTCTCGTTCAGAACGTGAGGATATTCACCGTTAAGCTCTCGGCGCGATCTGAGTCGCCAACGAGTTGGTCGTCGCTGCCAATGAACGCACGCAAAAGAAAAGAAAGCCACAGAGAACGGTCACACTGTTAATTTGTGCGGAGTAGAAAGCACAGTGCCATAAACAACGAGAAGAATCGGAAGAAAATATTTGGAAATCGATGAAACTGTATTGATTGTTTAGATATTTGTATATCTTGTTACTCCCTTTGTTGACTTCTGTTTTTTTTTATTCTAATTTTTCCCTTAGTGTTGCCAAATAATTTTATTGTATTAAGGTTTTTATTTATTTTTTTTTTTTTTGGGTTTGGAAAATATTGTTGATTGAAAAAAAAAATCCGGAAAACCGCAATAAAAATAAATTAATTAATCCATTAAATAAATTAATTACTTTGCCCTAAATAATTAAATAATATTTATAATTAAATAGTAATTATAATTATGAATTAATAATTTGTATATTTAAATAATAATTATAATTATAAATACTTATTTTTTTTTTCTCGGAGCCGGAATGGTGGAATTAGATATGGGCATGCATGCGTTTATGGATATGTGTATGTTCCTGTAAGTGGAGGCAGAAAATAATTCTATGTAGATATGGGCATGCATGCGTTTTTGTGTAAGTATGTATCGGTACAGTAGAGCGTCGAAGAGTGGACTGTATTTGAAATGACGGAACAGATGAAAAGAATCAGCAACAATAATAACACAGCCGTTGGGGCGGTTAATTGCGGCAATTTGGAGAAAAACAATCACGGTCGCACCCGTGTGGATTTGAATTTATTTTATTTTATGTTCCTGTATGTGGAGGCAGAAAATATATTTATGTAGATATGGGCATGCATGCGTTTATGGATATGTGTATGTTCCTGTATGTGGAGGCAGAAAATACTTCTATGTAGGTATGGGCAGGCATGCGTTTATGTGTAAGTGTATATCGGTACAGTAGAGCGTCGAAGAGTGGACTGTATTTGAAGTGACGGAACAGATAAAAGTATGTGGAGAGAAAAAAAACACAAGGCAAAAAAATATCTCGACAGCGGCGGATTGTACGGCGAACAGGGAAACTCCCGAAATTACTTCACACCGAGTGGCTGATATTAGTTATGCCTTTTTATTTTCCACCACACAATTTTACTTTTTGTCGTATTTTTTTGGGGGCAGAATTGCACTGCACTATGTACACAAGTTGTCACGCGCGTGTATGTGTATGTCTGGATGCACATATGTATGCCTTGACCGTTGGCAAGTTGATGTACAACGGGGAACGAAAGAAAAACGGCAAGGAGTATGGCGACGCACACAAAGCGGAGACGGATAGAAAATTTTTGGAATTGAAGGAATGTTAAATTTCTCGACAGCCGTTGTGTCGGGAAAACTCGGACGTGGAGTTGACACGAAAAAAAATCTTACTGCAGTGTGAACGAAATTTAATGTTCGAACCACTGCTAAAGACCGGCAGCGAGAGGGAGTCGGAAAATGCTCGTACTTATCTTTTTGCGGAAGAAATCACAGGAGCTGCTGGTCGAATGGCAGACGGATATTCTTATACGGTTCGAAGGGACCAAAATGTTTGTAGGGGGCGATCCTTCCACAAAAAAAACGAATTTAAGACACAAAAATTCCCACGGCGCAAACGCAAAGTCAGACGAAAGTGAGAAGTCGGGTGCGTCGTGGTGTATTTCAATGTCGTTTATTCAGAGGTATACATGAGACTAATTAAAACTTAAAACTAAAACCGCGCTCCCGCCCGCTTTACTCCGTTCAAGCGAGAGCGGGAGATCGGCAGCGGCCGTCCGAGGAGTTCGGATGCGAAACCCGAAGTTCGCACTCTGGAGCGCGGACGTTGCGAGAGGCGAGCGAGGGAGCGCAAGAGGGGCGAGAGCGAAAGCTCGGAGAGCTCAGTGACCAGCGCCAATGCAGTGGGCCACTGACCTAAACAGCCTTAATAGCAGAGTTTGGTAGTTCAATTATCATTTTTTCTGTTTATTGCGCACTTGGCGAGTTTATTTAATTTTTCTAGTTTTAAGGCGAGAGCGGAAGCCAATAAAGCTTTCATCCGCTCTTGCGAATCTCTAGCCCCCTCAGCTAGGGATAGCTCTAACAGATGTGTGTTGAAATTAAAATGCTAGTGTTTGACTGGAAACTGCGTTGGAAGTGTCTGCCGATCCCTTTGTTGCTGCTGCTGCGTGGAGTTAGACCCAAAGTAAGTTTCAAACCCCGAGTGCTTAAAGTTGAAAGTTAATCTGTTAATCTTAATCAACTCGTCAACAGCCGGAGAGTGCAGACGTGTGTTGCGCGAGCTCCAGAAAAAACCGCTCAAAAGTGAAAAAAAAACGACAACTAAAACTACTAGAGTGGTGTAATAAAGGCAATCTTATTGCTAAAAACAGTAAATAATAATTAGTGCTATGTATAAAACTAGTGCAAAGTTATTATAAAAACTAAGAAGTGCCACGAGTGATAGCTCGATGAGCGGCGATTCAAAAAATGAGCGTAGAAGCTCCGTAGACCAGAGAAACAGTTATATCTCATATTTCTCAACCCGTGATACAGAAGTAGAAAGAACTTCTTCAAAGAGCAACTCAGCCCTACTGACCATTGACAGTGCGAGAACACGGTCTTGTTCTCCCGCCCTACTCACACAAACTCCCACTTCATGGAGCTTGCAGTGTAGAACCCCACCCCCAGCTTCGACTCACAGCTCACCAGCCACGAGCACTGCGACCCCGTTAATTTCTGCAACCGCAGCCACTGCAACAACAACATCAACGGTCGCCGTTAACAACAACGCGATTTCGAATGCGTTTGCAACTTCTACAGCGCCGAATAAAACTACAAAGCCAATTGTAAGTACGAGTGCCAATATCGGCAATATCAAACAACAACAAGTGGGTCCGGCTATGCAGACTGGCATGGACCGTTACATCCAAATCAAACGGAAGCTAAGCCCGCAAAATAAAATGGTTGAAAATAAACCAAACAAAATTGGCCTAATAAAGGCAGCGAACAAGCAGGGGCATCTAGTAAAAACAGATTCGCCCTATTGTCGGAAATTGATAATAATCAATCCGAATCTGGGCAGGCTGTTCAGAAGAAACCAAAGCCCCCACCAATTTACATAAGGGAACAGAACTTAAATGCCCTAGTAAAGAAAATTGTTGTGCTGGTCGGGAATGACAACTTTTATGTTACTGCTCTTGTTAAAGGGAATATTCATGAAACAAAGCATCAAGCTAAATTGAAGATCAATTCAGAGCTGTAACTAATTACCTAGACGAGGCTAGGAAACCCTACTACACGTACCAGCGCAAGAGTAGCAAGGGCTTACAAGTAGTGCTAAAGGGCATAGAGCCCGAAGTATCCACCAATGAGATAAAAGAGGCACTGAAAGAAAAAGGATTCTTCTCCAAAAATATTATTAGTATTATCAACAAAAATAAAAAGCTATGCAATTCCTGTTGCATAGAAGGATTACTGTTCATTGTGCGTCTTCACAGAGAACGGTCGTGTTTTTGTTTTGCGCTCCGAATTTTCATTTTTCTTATTGAAACCACCGGGGTTTACTTAAATCTCTTTAACGTTTCTTCACCTTTAAGTGTTTTCTAACAACTTTCCGTTCGCTTCGCGAGTGCATCGTGATTAACTTGTGTTTAGAAACAATTTTTATCATAATTTAATTCGATGCTGGTTTGTTGTTATTGTTTTCCATTGCCCCTCTTTTCAGTCTTTCTCTTCGTCGTTGAGCGCTGTTGGAACGGCACGCTCTCCAACGATAATATCTCTCTGAGGTGTTTTATACCGGAGTTAATCGGTTAATAATCCCGCTCTCTCTCTCTTTTCGTTTCTATTTCGTTTCGTGGTGCCTAACATCAAAGTTCTGATCGATCTCTCATTAAAAAGTTCTTGAGCGCTTTCGATTTTTTTGTCCGCTATAGTGCACAGTGGTCCTTGGTCAGCGAAAATGGCTTTATGTTGCTAATTGAGCCCGATTCCCCAAAGCTCAAAAAAGTCGCGGTCGGTGGGCATTCTATGGCAGGTGCCATGCAACCTATTGCCTGCGATTCGATTCTAGCTCAGCTGCCAATCTTAGGCGTCACTCAAATGGTACTAGGATCGGGGGCAAAAAGTGATTCAGTAACCGAAGTTGCCGGAATCGATGTGGCTCCGCTATGTACTTCCGCTCTGTCCGATCAAAATAAAGTAGTGGCCCCAACACCTCATGTAGACTTAACGTCCGGATTACCGGCCGATACTGGTAGTACAGATACAAATTCTGTAGTACCAAAAAGGGTTGCATGTGTTGTACCAAAACCGGTTACTTGTGTTCGGGTGCCCCAGCTAAAACATGTATTTGTTTCACGGCTCGCCCCAGACCTCTCATCACTGGATATTACGGCTTATATCCGTAACAAATTCCAAGTTGATGATTTGAAGGTCGAACAATTTAAATTTTCTTATGCTAGGAAAGTATCATCATTTAAGATTGGTATTCCTTGTGCTCTTTTTGTATCTTTGTGTTCCACCAGTTTCTGGCCCGAGGGCATATTTGTAAAAGAGTACGAAGCTAAGAGAAAAAAGATTAGTTCAGGGGAAATGGAAAATACCATTAAAGAACCATCCCCAGCCCCCTCCACATCCTCTTCTGTCCCAAAAAACTAGCCTCCTCTTTTCTTCTTTGCTATCAGAATACAAGAGGCTTACTTAGTAAGCTGACTAAATTGTATTCTGATAGTTTTTCTTTCTTATATAATATTATGGTATGTACAGAGACCTGGTTAAGGATGGATATTCTTAGCTCCGAAATTCTCCCAGGTAAGTACACTATTTATAGGCTTGATCGTCAGTCCAGACGGGGAGGTGGAGTCCTGATTGCTGTCGACTCCACCTTTTCGTCTGAATTACTAACTTTCGAAGAATTTTATGACATCGAATTCCTAGGTATAAAATTTTCGTTTCCCGGTTGTTTTGTATATATTACTTGTTCATATATCCCACCATCATCTGAGTTCCCTATTTACGCAAATCATCTTTCCTGTATTCAGTTAATTTCCAAAAAACTGTCAAATCGAGATCAGTTAATAGTATTGGGTGATTTTAATATACCTAGTGCGACATGGTCCCCTGACGAAAACTGTAACATGTTGCTTCTTTTAGCGCAGCATGACTTTATTGACGGCTTGCTTGACATTGCGCTATCCCAAGTGAACCATGTTAAGAACGCCTTAGGGCGTTTACTTGACTTGTGTTTTGTTACAAATTCAGAAGGCGTTTGCCTATCAAGAACGGGACCACTTACACAACCAGATGATCCTTATCATCCAACTCTAGAGCTGACTGTAGACGTAAGAACAGAGCTGAATAAAAAATCCGAAAAGTCGGTTAAACGAATCCGATACTTTCGTAAGGCAAACTTTCATCTTTTAAATACTTTTATATCCGGCTATGACTGGTCCGAATTTTATTCATGCACTAACGTGGCTAAGGCCGTTAATATCTTTTATAATGCATTGAACTCATTCTTTTATCTGTGTGTTCTGTTATACTATCCGTCAATTTCAAATAAACCTCCGTGGTTTAATAAAGAGTTGTCACACATAAAAAATATTAAGTCCAGACTTTTCAATAAATTTAAAATGTGCGGTTCACAATCTGCCTTCTCTCGGTACCTAAGGGCTCGGTCAAATTTTATCGTGCTTAACGCCCGGTGTTATAAAAGCTATTTGACTCGTTGTAGGGTCCAATTTTCACAAGATCCAAAACAGTTTTATCATTTTGTTAACACTAAGCGTAAATCAGCCTGTTACCCTTATCATTTGAAAACTCTACGGCAAACTCTGATCAGGAAATTGCCGATCTATTTGCCCAGTTTTTCCAGACAACATATTCTGTTTCATCCCGTCCAAATCCGTCTTATTCAAATGCCATACCCAAGTCGAACTTGATTTTTTCTCCTAGATTACTGTGCTGAAACTCTGTGTAGACCTCTGTACAAATTTACCTTGTCTTTAAAAACATCTCATTTCCCACTTATTTGGAAGGAGTCATTTGTCATTCCCCTTCATAAGAAAGGAAATAAATGCAATACAAGTAACTACAGCGGCATATCCAAATTTATCCAAATTATACTATTACACCCCATTTGCCACATCTTTGTAGATCGATTATATCTCCTTGTTAACATGGATTTATAAGGCGAAGATCTACGACGACAAACCTCTTGGAGCTAACGTCTTTTGTAATAAATGGCTTTAGAAATAACATGCAGACTGACGTAGTTTACACTGATTTTAGTAAAGCGTTTGATTCAGTAAATCACTCGCTTCTTGAATTAAAGCTAGACTTATTAGGGTTTCCATGTGATCTTCTAACATGGATCTCAAGTTATCTGAGTGGTAGGACTCAACTAGTCCTCTTTAAAAACTCGATCTCGGATTTGATCCGAGTCACTTCAGGGGTCCCACAAGGAAGCCACCTTGGCCCACTTGTCCCTCTAGTCTTGACAAAGTCGCGTGTCCTTATGTACGCACATGACGTTAAGTTATGCCTGCAATATAACGAAATTTCTAGCAGTTCCGACTTACAATCTGACCTAAATGCTTTTCAAACATGGTGTTGTGAAAATCTTTTGGATTTAAATAGCGCTAAGTGCAAAGTAATGACATTTTTTCGGGTGAAAGCCCCAATACGCAACGTATACGCTAAGTGGTTGCGCGTTGTCTAGAATTACGCACGTTGATGACCTTGGCGTCCTCCTTGACCCAAAACTTAAGTTTTGTGACCATATTACTTCTATGGTAAATAAAGCCAGGAGATTTATTAAAAGGTGGTCAAAGGATTTCGATGATCCCTATGTTACGAAGACTCTGTTCATTTCACTAGTCCGTCCAATCCTTGAGTACTGTTCAGCAGTTTGGAGTCCTCAGTATGGTGTACATATAGACCGGATAGAGTCTGTGCAAAATTACTTTTTATTATTTGCTATACGGAGCCTTAACTGGAATGCAAGCCTTATTTTACCATCCTACTCTAGTAGACTTCTCCTAATTAATCTACCATCCTGCTTTTTAACTTCTCGCGATCTCGTTTTTACGCCTATAAGGCTCCGCGCGTAACAAGCACTGCTTGGTGTCGTAAGGGCCACTTGTTTGCGCTGATCTTAGTGAATCAACGTCCGAAATATAAAGAACCGCATAAGCGGAATGGCCCGCTGCAATGCACAAACTGCGAAGAGTATGGACACACCAGAAACAACTGCTGGCTTCGTTCAGTCTGCGTAGCTTGTGGTGGCTTCCACAAGTCCGAACCTTGCCCTGCAAGCAAAGAAGACCCAAAGACAAAGAAATAACCATACCGCAAACTACAGAGGCTGCCCGGTCTATAAAGAGCTGAAGAGTCAGTTTCAACAAGCAAAACAAGCACGCTCCCAGAATGCACGAAATGCGTACGTGCAATCCCAAACCACACCTAATGTGTTCTTTGCGAAAGCAGCCAGATCTTCATTTGGGCCCCTCAACACGAATGTTGGAGTTTTATACGCCAGTGCCCTAAAATCAGGAATTGCCAATCAGACGGAGTTCCCACAAGCTCAATGCTCTGAGGAAAATATAATAACATCTCAGCAAGCAAGGACAAATACCAAACAGCATGGAAACCATGATGCTGACTTTACAACAGGGTATGATGGAATTTATGTCCTTCATGAAAACAACAATGACAAACCTTATGCAAAATCAAAACATTTTAATAAATTTGCTCACATCCCAACAATCTAAATAATCGATGTCTGGTCTTCGAATATCCATGTGGAATGCCAATGGCGTTTCACGGCACAAACTTGAAATAACTCAATTCCTCAATGAAAACCAAATAGATGTAATGCTGCTGGCAGAAACGCATCTCACAAGTAAATACAACATCCAAATAAGAGGTTATACTTCATACTGCACAGATCATCCGGACGGTAAGGCTCACGGAGGAACTGGAATCCTAATCAGGGAAAGCATTAAGCACCATTTTCAGCAGAGGCTTGCAACAAATTATTTGCAGGCTACATCTATAAAACTACAAGCAGGCAACGGCAGTATCACTATGGCCGATGTCTATTGCCCACCGCGCTTTACAATAACTGAAGAGCAATTCTTGGACTTCTACAATTCACTCGGAGATCGCTTTATAGCAGGAGAAGACTACAACGCCAAGCACACGCACTGGGGATCAAGACTCGTGACGCCCAAAGGAAGACAACTGTATAAAGCAATCATAAATTTGAGCAACAAACTCGACTATGTCTCCCCTGGCAGCCCCACATATTGGCCAGCTGACCTCAGAAAACTCCCGGACTTAATTGACTTCGCTGTGACCAAGAACATCCCAAGAAATTTAGTAAGCGCCAAATCGCTATCGGACTTATCATCGGACCACTTGCCTGTTCTAATAACTCTCGTTTAAAGCCCGAAAGTAATCGAGCACCCCTTCAGGCTGACCTCGACTAGAACTAACTGCCTAAGGAACAAAAAGTACGTAAGTTCCCACATTGAACTAACACCATAGTTTAACACAGAGAACGACATCGACTCCTTTGCTGATGCCCTGGAGTCAGTACTCGTGGCAGCAGCAAAAATCTCAATACCAGAAGAGACAATCGTGCGTAGCAAATAATACAAAACTAATCTGGAAATCGAACAACTGGTTCGGGAAAAATGACGTCTACGAAGCGCTTGGCAATCCTGCAGATCGCCCCATTCGACTCTTCAAGAAGAGGAGCTTGCGCAGCGCCAGTACATCGAGAAACTGTCGCCGACCAGTACAAAGCATCCTTTGTGGAGAGCTCACCCAAATTTAAGCTCTCCGATAGAATCAGTCACTCCGATTAGAGCGACGAAGACAGAGCCGAAACATTTGCTTTACACCTACAAAATGTATTTCAGCCGAACGCCGCCACAAACTCTCTTCAACTACCGCCGCTTAGCTCTGAAATCGCAATTAACCCGATTTTGTTTCAAGCACCTGAAATTGCTAAAGTCATTAGGATGCAAATAAAACCGAAAAAGGCTCCAGGGGGCGACCTAATAACCCCAAAAATTATAATTGTACTTCCAAACTCCGCAGTGGATGTTATATGCAAGCTATTTAACGGGATCACAAAACTTGGCTACTACCCCAAAAAATGGAAAAAGTCCGTGGTTATAAGATACCTAAGCCTGGGAAAGACCACACAATTCCCTAATCGTACAGGCCAATAAGCTTACTATCGTGCCTGTCCAAATTGCTGGAAAAATGCCTGCTCACGCGCATTACACCATATTTAAGAAAACAAAACTCATAAAATCATAACATTACTGCCAGAAAACACTCATAAGTTACTTAAGTCGTACCTCTACCACAGAGTCTTTGAGGTTAGATGCAATACAACGACATCCAACGAGCCGGAGTCCCACAAGGTAGCGCCCTGGGCCCTACCCTGTTTGTCCTATACACATCAGACATCCCTACGAAGGAGAGGCTGACTACGTCCACGTTTGCTGACGACACCGCAATCCTGAGCCGCTCGAGATGCCCAACTAGAGCAACAGCTCAACTGGCTGATCACTTGGTGGTAGTTAAGAAGTGGCTATCAGACTGGCGAATCAAAATTAATGAACAAAAGTGTAAACATATAACGTTTACCCTTAACAGACAATCGTGCCCCCCGCTAACCTTGAATAGTACGCAGATTCCCCAAGCCAGCGATGTAACGTATCTCGGCGTCCACCTCGACAGACGCCTAACCTGGCGGAGGCACATTGAATGCAAGAAAGTACATCTCAGACTTAAAGCTAGCAGCCTACACTGGATTAAAAATTCTCGATCACCCCTGTGTCTGGACTTTAAAGTTCTTCTCTACAACTCCACCCTTAAGCCCATTTGGAACTACGGCGCTCTGGGGGAACGCGAGCAACAGCAACGTTGACATCATACAGCGCTCACAATCAAAAATCCTGCGAACAATCACTGGGGCACCATGATATGTTCGGAACGAAAACATCCACAGGGATCTGGGCATTCCACCGGTCAAAGATGAAATAGCAAAGCAGAAAGCAACCTACCATGAAAAGCTTACACTGCACCCAAATAATCTCGCAAGGAACCTAGGAAAGGTTTCGAACAGAACTCGTCTGCATCGTAACGATCTACCGCCCAGCAATAAATATTAGGGCCCGTTAGTCTAAATTCAGTCTACATGACTGTAAGTTAAGTTATATTCTTAAGATTTGATATACTTATTGTTTGTCTCATATAGAGAAGATTCAATAAATAAAGCATATATTAAAAAAAAGAAATCTGTGGCGTTTGTTAAATGTGTTTGGCTCACCTTTCAACTTTTTGCATTCGTGTAAAAATCGGTAAATAGTGAGAATTCTTACCAAGAAAATAAAAACTTGCATGTGCTAACATATGTACATAAATATTTCGAATTATACAGAAGAGAATCGCTTTGGACATTAAAAAACAAACAAAAAATTCATGGCCGACCCAATTAGAGCAACATTAATTCCTCCCTTTTCGTCGTAGTGCGCAACAAATTAGGGTATAATTAAGAAAGCTGGAAAAAAGAACAAATTTTAACAATTTATAAAATCGATGCAAATAACCAGCGCATTTCATAATTTTTTCCGCTCTTTTTATTAATTTCCCGCGCCTTTCAGCATCAGGCTTATGTATTCGTTGCCCCTAGTTATCAGAGTTGAGCAGCTCGCCGCGTTCAGATACATAAACACACCGACACCATTGCCGTGTTTTTGAGTTATCTTTGTCGTTTTCGTTCTCGATCTCGGCAGCAGTGCAATTGTTGGTTTGCTCTAACGCTTGTTCGTTGGTTTTCGGTAGGCTTGAACACTTAGCTCCCCTACACCGGGTGCGTTCGCCATATTACTTGTTAGTCGTTTAAAATATTTGACATTATTAAACAAATACATAGTATTAATAGTATAGTTTTAATATTGAATGCCTTTTCGATTTCAAAAACAAGTGAGAACGCTATAGTCGAGTGCCTCGACTACCCTTTACTCAGTTCAAATTATCAATTTGAATTCGGTGATCTCTTAGAGCTGGCAGCTTCACAGCACGACCATCAGCACCAGCGCTGCTTTAGCGCAGGCAGCTTTTGTCCTGCACCCACTGCTGTGTTTATGTTTATGTTTCTAAGTGAAATGCTTACATACATACACACATACGCCATTGTTTGACTCAGACCTCCAATTTGGCTAACTTGATTTGATTTGCATAGTTCTTGGGATATAGTTCGGTATTGACAAATGAAAACCATCGCAATTTCCTTTAACAGAAATCCTTATCGAGAATTAACGTTGACTCTGTTGAGCACCTTGGCCAGCTGTTCCAAAGTCATCCGTTAGATGGCGCTATTGGTACCACGGGCCATGAAAGTCGGAAATGTAGGCGCTAGCCAGGCTATGGGTTTTTGGGAGTTAGAGTGGGCGTGGCAAACTTTTAATAGGCCAATCGATAGGTATTGAAGAAACAAATACATATCAATTATAATTTTCATAATAGCATCAAAACTGTGGCCACAGCTTGTGGCTTGTGGGCGTCAGAGGGGGCGTGGCACCTTTTGAAACAAACTTGCGCTGCGTAGGAACTCCTAAAATCTACATGCAAAATGCCAGTCTTCTAGCTTTTATAGTTTCCGAGATTTCAGCGTTCATTTGGACGGACAGACAGACGGACAGACGGACATGGCTAGATCGACTCGGCTAATGATCCCGAACAAGAATATATATACTTTATAGGGTCGGAAACGCTTCCTTCTACCTGTTACATACTTTTGCACGAATACAATATACCCTTTTACTCTACGAGTAACGGGTATAATAAATAAATAAAAAATAATCGTAATGGCAACCAAGGGTATCGAAGAGCTTAAACGCAAACGAGATATTTGAATTAAAAGCTTAAACCAAACGTTGCGATACGTTAAATTTCGTTAAATTGTCTGTTAAGTAGTGTTCTTTAGAAATCCTATATTCGCACATTGAAAATGCTTCACTTCTTCAAAACCAAATAGAAGTGAGAGATGCAAAAGATGCCTTTCGCAAAGAGTGGGAGTTAACACAATCATTACTGATTTTGATTTTAAATGACGCTAAATAAATACTGTAGAATAATCCGTTTAGCAAGCAAGTCGGCCGCCTCAATGCCGCCTGCTGAGCATCGCTCTTTCAACATTTAGCAGAAAAAATTACGAATTTAAAAATTGTATAAGCCTTTTTGAAAATTTTGTTCACAAAGATGATATAAAATATTGAGAAAATTAATCATTTGATTTCGTGTTTAGTTTGAGACGCACTACGAACAGTTAGGTCATTTCAAGTCACTTCAAAAAATTATCCCCAAGCCCTTGCTAGCCTGAAGCCTGAAGGTGTACGATTAGATTGACTTATTTTTTCTGACAACATATCGATACTTTCTAATTTGCTAAAAATTATCCAGCCGTCAGCAAGAGCCTTGAGAACCCTCATCGTCACAGTCACAGCTCTTTATGACTTCTTGCGGTTTATTGGGCACGATAAACGAATTAGTAAGGCTTTTTTAATACTAATATACTAATGTGGTAATGAGCAAGGCCGATGCAGGA
This sequence comes from Drosophila fuyamai, assembly GCA_018153365.1. Classification (NCBI taxonomy): domain Eukaryota; kingdom Metazoa; phylum Arthropoda; class Insecta; order Diptera; family Drosophilidae; genus Drosophila; species Drosophila fuyamai. Next base: position 54,241 of record JAECXW010000364.1, on the reverse strand, counting down.
ACTAAAAGAAAATGGGAAGAACAATTAGCTTATACTTCGCTTGCTCTTTGGAGCGAATGAGCGACGACATTAAACAGGCATTACTAATACATGGTAGCGGAACTGTTCAAAACTGTTCAGCAAGTCCAATCTAATCCTAAAAAGAATGGAAATATAAGTTTTTCGTATGTCGCTGCAAGGAACGACCCGGTACAATGCGTGTCTTGCAACTTAGCTGAACAACAAATTGGAAACTGCGCTTCTTTCGCAGCTCCAACAGTTCAGCAAAGATTCGATTTCGCTAAAAGAGCACCCTTGTGCATTAACTGCCTTCAAAAGGGACACACTGTCAAAAAATGCAGATCAAACAGATGCAGAGTAACCAATTCAAAATTCGTCAATTCAAAGGTTCCTGCAAACACTAATCTCGCTTTGCCACCCCCTTCTCAGCCCGTGCTCATACAGGAGACTCCATCCGCTTCGCATATTTTGCATGCGACTGCATCGGATAGAGTCATTCTTGCAACTGCTATTGTTCGTTCAAACAAAATGTGGGGAACTTGTATTGGCTCGAGCGTTGCTCAACTCAGGATCACAAATAAGCTTTGTGACCGATGAGCTCGCTCAGCGACTTGACTTCTATTTGGTTTTGAAGAAGTGAAGCTTTTCTCAATGTGCGAATTTAAGATTTCTAGACGACACTCTAGCTCAACCGGATTAAAAGACAATTTAACGTAATTTAAGTTGCGATACGTTCGGTTTATACTTTTCATGCAAATATCTCGTTTGTGTTTAAGCTTTTCGATATCCTTTGTTGCCATGGCGTTTTTTATTCCCGTTACTTGTAGTAAAAGGGTATATTGTATTCGTGCAAGAGTATATTGCGATGGTTTTCATTTGTCAATACCGAACTATATCCCAAGAACTATGCAAATCAAATCAAGTTAGCCAAATTGGAGGTCTGAGTCAAACAATGGCGTATGTATGTATGTATGTAAGCATTGCACTCAAAAACATAAAGATAAACACAGCTGTTGGTGCAGGACAAAAGCTGCCTGCGCTAAAGCAGCGCTGGTGCTAATGCTCGTGCTGTAAAGCTGTAAGAGATCGCCGAATTCAAATTGATAATTTGAACTGAGTAACGGGTATCTAATAGTCGAGGCACTCGACTATAGCGTTCTCACTTGTTTTTTATTTATAATTTTGTGGGTTCGCATTGTCAGCCGTTTTCGCGACAGATGAGATTTTAAACAGATATACTCCGCGTATATTCTTATAATATATGGATGTGTACTATACGCGCTCTTTGCATGGGCATTCGTTCGTGCTCTCGCAACAGGCGAGATTACATACCTATATGAATACTCCGAGTGTATAGGTATGCGAGAGCGCTGCATGCTATAAGAAGTCTTTGGATGGGCATTCGTTCGTGCCCTCGCGACAGACGAGATTGAGAGTTTTTTATATTTATTTTATAAATTAATATTAAACGGAAAATTTATTTATTTAAATATTAGTTAATATTAGTTAGTTCTATAATTAAAAAAAAACAAATCTAAAGTGATAATAGAGTTAATCAAAACATTGTTGTAGTGCTTTTGTATACTATAGTGTTACTATATTTTGTATACATTATTACAAGTGCTGCTCGTCATCACGTAAGTAAACTATTATTTTATTTGGTAAATTTTGTTACGTAAATTATACGTACATAAACAAAGGCAACACGTTATTAAATACAATTATTTAAAAAACAAGAAGAAAAGCTAACTTCGGGCGGAGCCGAAGTTGAAATACCCTTGCAGAATATTCTGTAAATTATATTTTCCAAAATTATTCATATGATGCATTCTTAACACTCATAAAAATCCCAACTTCCTTAACAAACACCATATGGCAGCTATAGGATATGGTCGGCCGATCCCGGCCATTCCGACTTATATACTGTGTGCAAAGGAAAGAAGGGTGTGTGCAAAGTTTCAATTCGATATCTTTAAAACTGAGAGACTAGTTCGCGTAGAATCAGACAGACGGACAGACAGACGGACAGACGGACATGCTTATATCAACTCAGGAGGTGATCCTGATCAAGAATATATATATACTTTATAGGGTCGGAGATGTCTCCTTCACTGCGTTGCACACTTTTCACCAAAATTGTAATCCCTCTGCAAGGGTATAATGAGAAACAATACTATTAGTATACGCATATGTAGGTATATATCAGCTGTCTCGTTCTTCGGCTAGGGAGACAACTTCCTGTTTTACCAACAGTTACATTACAAGAATACAAGTTTGCCGCTAGCGCTTAAAAAGGCGCTGCATTTAAAGTTTAAAGTTGATAAAATTTTACAAAATTACAGAAATTTAACAGAAAATTAACTCAATGCTCATTTTAGCTAAGAATTAAAAAAACTGAAAAATCGAAAATATACTCATTTTATTAGAGAAAAAAAAAATATAATCAATTTATTACAGAATTTCACAAGGGACGTGAATCGAAAATCGAATCGGAAAATTGCTAAAAATTTAGGAAAGCCGGAAAAGTAGGAAAACCCGAAAAATATATATGCTACGATTATAGCTTTAAAAATCCGTCATCATCAAACCACCGAACCGCGTAGATGTGTCTTTTGCTCGCCCTAGCGAAAAACTCTTAAAAATCTACAAAGTGACCACCAAAAATAAGAAAAATAGCGAAACGACGATGGCAGAAATGCCATATCCCAGTCGTGGAGTTCACAATGCCCGTCACCTCTCTCTCTTATTGATGCACCGACTACTTCGGCTTGTGCGCTTACCAGCTGGCCTACATACTGTACCCTCGCTTTAACGTCTGCGGCTACCCAGTGGCCTATCTCAACACCATAAGTAAAACTTAGCTCTACTGACCCTCTTACGAATAATGCTCTCGTACAGACGGGGATCGATCGGTATGTACAAATAAAAAGAAAGCTTAGTCCACAAAAAATCGTAAACTCAAATTTGCCAAAAGTACCGAAAACTTTAGGCAACACACGAACATCCAAAAACAGATTTGCCATACTTGGCGAGACCGAAGAAGACAAGGGTCAGGCGCCTCAAGTCATGAAAGCTGTAAAGCCACCGCCAATATACATTAGGAAACACAACAGTGTCGATCTCATCAATAAGATTAAACAAGTAATCGGGCCTAACCATTTCTATATCAACACCCTAAAAAGAGGAAACATATTAGAAGTAAAACTCTAGGTTAACAATGAAGACAACTTTCGTTCTGTAACAAGATATCTTGACAATGAGCTTATAAATTACTACCAACTTAAAAGTAAGAAAGGCCTACAAGTTGTACTTAAAGGTATAGAATCGACTGTTGCGGTAGCAGAAATAGCTGAAGGCCTCACGTTAAGCACATCGTGAACATAATAAACAGGATAAAATTCCTCAACCACTGTTTAAGATTGGAGCTGGCTCCAGAGACGAAACCTCTAAAGAACAAGAGAGAACGCTATAGTCGGGTGCCCCGACTATCAGATACCCGTTACTCAGGTAAAAGGAGTGCGAGGGAGATGGAGATAGAAACTTTGATCACGCATAACTTTTTAACGAATGGTCCGATTTGAAAAATTTCTTCTACATTTCGATAGGTATTGATAAACACAATAAAACTGCATTTTTACTTTTCCGAAATACTTAAATTTTTAAAATCGTATATAAGCGATTGTGGGCGTTAAAGGGGGCGTGGCACCTTTTTTAAACAAACTTGCGCTGCGTAGGAACTCCTAGAATCTGCATGCAAAATGGCAATCTTCTAGCTTTTATAGTTTCCGAGATCTCAGCGTTCATACGGACGGACAGACGGACAGACAGACAGACGGACAGACGGACAGACGGACATGGCTAGATCGACTCGGCTAGTGATCCTGAACAAGAATATATATACTTTATAGGGTCGGAAACGCTTCCTTCTAGCTGTTACATACTTTTGCACGAATACAATATACCCTTTTACTCTACGAGTAACGGGTATAAAAATGCAGTGCATCCTATTTACAATCTGCAATATCTCCTTCACCGAAGAACCACCGTAGAGGAACCGCATAAGCGGAACGGCCCCCTACAGTGTACAAACTGCCAGGAGTTCGGGCATACAAGCCTACTGCAGAACCTACTGCACCCTGCGACCAGTTTGTGTCGCCTGTGGAGATTTGCATTGCATTGAGGCATGCCTGGGAAACAAAGAAGACCCTACTCTGAGGAAATGCAGTAACTGTGGGGGAAATCATACTGCCAACTACCGGGGCTGTCCGGTCTGCAAGGAACTCAAGATCCGCCTATATCAGAGACGCAGTAATCCATTCGCCGCTCAACACTCTGCCCAACCAAACAACTTCCCATCAACAACCACTCCCAAACCTAAATGATTTTCCGCTCTTAAGCCAAAATGGCCAAACAACAACTCAACCTTCTACGCAGCAAAACCAAAATCTTCCCGCACAAACACTTAGCGTTCTAGAATCTACACTAGCTACTCTTGCAAACGTCATGATGACTATTCAAAGTTTCCTTCAAGAACTACTGCGAAACCAGAGCCTTCTAATGGAACTGCTGATCAAACAAAAGTCTGTATAAATGGACTCCTTAAGAATATGCTTCTGGAACGCAAACGGCGTTTCCCGGCACAAAAACGAACTCCTACAGTTCCTAAATAGCCACTATATCGATATCATGCTACTTTCTGAAACCCATCTAACTAATAAAAACTACTTCCATATCATCGACTATATATTCCACGCGACCAACCACCCGGACGGTAAGGCACACGGAGGTACCGGTGTACTCATAAAACAACGCATAAAACATCATCATCCCTTGGAGACATTCGCCACTAACTAGCTGCAGGCCACATCCCTACGTATAAACCTAATTGGCGGCCCACTTACCCTATCCGCCATATATTGCCCCCACGCTTCAGTATTGCAGAAAATGAGTTTATGAATTTCTAAAACTCACTAGGACGCTGCTTTATAGCTGCCGGTGATTATAACGCAAGCATCCCCACTGGGGATCTCGTCTTACCAACCCCAAAGGTCGCCAATTATACAACGCTATCATCACTCCTGGTAATAAGCTTGACTTTGTCTCACCAGCTAGGCCTACATACTGGCCCACAGATCCAAATAAACAACCTGACATTATCGATTTCGCTGTTATTAGAAGAGTTTCGCACAGGCTGATAAACGTAAAATCCTTAGAAGAGCTTACATCGGACCATTCGCCAGTTCTCCTCTGTCTATCTGAACAGCCGCAGCTTCTGGAACGCCCCCAACATCTAACGTCAAACAAAACAAACTGGCTGAAGTACAAAAAATATGTAAGTGCACACATCGAACTTGATCCTGAAATTTCCTCTGAATCTGACATTGATAAGTCGCTTAAACACCTCACGGACATATTGTCCTCTGCCGCCAAACATTCTACGCCAGAACCCTCAGCCACAATTCCGCTAAGAACTGGACACTCAAGTATCCAGATCGAGTCTCTCCTACTTGAAAAACGTAAACTTCGCAGAGACTGGCAGACTCATCGGTCCCCAGCTACTAAGAAAAGACTTAATGAAGCATCTCGAAAATGGTCGAAGGCCCTCTCTACCGAAAAGAACCAGGCCATTGCGAAACTATCCCCGACGGGTAACAAATTACCACTATGGAGAGCTCACCCAAACTTGCAACCACCAATAGATCCCGATTGGCCAATTCGGTCATAAACAGGTGCCTGGGCGCGCAGTGACGAAGAAAGAGCTAACACCTTTGCCCATCACTTGGAAAACGTCTTCAACCCTCACCCGCCATCCAACGAATTCACTCTACCGAATGTCTCGCCAGTGTCGAAACCAGCACAATACTAAAGGCCATTAAAGAACACATAAACGCTCCTGGTCACGATTTTATTTCTCCAAAAATGATAATTGAACACCTGCATGCGCAGTCAGATGCATCGCATTTATATCCCGAAGCCAGGAAAAGACAAATCCCAGCCTTCCTCGTACCGGCCCATCAGTCTGCTCCCATGTCTATCAAAGCTATTTGAAAAACTGCTCCTTGCTCATCTAGTTACACATCTTCAAAACATCTACACCAATTCGGATTTAGGGAAAAGCATGGATCTATCGAACAGGTAAACCGCTTAACATCTGAAATTCGCACGGCCTTCGAACACAAGCAATATTACAGTGCCTTATTTCTGGACGTATCACAAGCATTTGATCGCGTCCGGATCGACGGTCTGGTATACAAAATTAAAACCCTCCTACCGGAAAACACCCACAAGTTGCTTGATTCATACCTCAGAAAAACAGTTTTCACCGTGAGATGTAAAACCTTTACTTCAACAATCCGTAACATCGAAGCTGGAGTACCCCAAGGAAGTGTGCTTGGACCAATCTTGTACATCTTTTACATGGCAGACATCCCAACAAGCCGCCAGACCCTCATTTCAACCTTCGCTGACGACACTGCCATTATCAGCCGCTCGAAATGTCCAAAAACAGCAACAGCCCATTTAAATGAACACCTGATAGCTGTAAAAAAATGGCTCGCAGACTGGTGTATCAAAGTCAACGAGCAAAAGTGTAAGCACATTACATTTACACTAAACTTGTCGAAATGCCCACCACTAGCGCTAGACAACATGCCGGTTCCACAAGCAGACGAAGTCACCTATCTGGGCATACACTTAGACAGGAGGCTTACCTGGAGAAAGCATATAGAAGCAAAGAAGACCCATTTAAAACTAAAGGCCAGCAGCCTTCACTGGCTCATGAACTACCGCTCTCCCCTTCCACTCGAATATAAAGTACTACTGTATAACTCGTGCTTAAAGCCGATCTGGACCTACGGCTCCGAGCTCTGGGGATTATTCAAAGAGTACAATGAAAGACCCTACGAACAATAGCTGGAGCTGGTACAACCACAACGCAAAAATTCAGAGAGACCTGGATATAAATCCCGTAAAAGAAAAAAATGTTTCCAGAAAAATTAAATATAAAGCCAGACTATCAAATCACCCAAACCTGGAACGATTTCCCATCCCTTTTCAATAACATAAATTAACGTAACATAGATTAAGATTTGAAAACTTATTTTTAGTCTCTTAAGTAATAGAGAAGATCCAATAATTAAGAATAAAGTATAACAGAAAAAAACAAAAATCTACATTTTTATTTTTGATTATAGATTTATCTTGAAAATGGATGCGGATGATTCAAATGATGCTCGAAAAATAAAAAACTCGATAGATGACTCCACTTATTAGGATAAAGTAGAAAAAGAAAACAAGAAAAAAAAATATGATAATCTATACAGAGAGAAATATTACATAAGTCTGACTTGGCGAAACAAGCGAACAAAGATTATTGTAAACGATACTGACCAAACGTTTGTACAACAAAGGGTACCTCCTTAAATCCATAGAGCTATTGTTTCAGTTTTAGAATTTGATGAAAATCCTGATAATAATGATGAAATCGCTGATAATGATGATGTAAGAGTTAATGAAATTATGGATGAGAATTAATACATTTTTTTATCTACTATTTCCTTATATTTACTCATTTAAATAAAACCACTTCCTACGAAGACAGTTTCTATATTATTATACTTCATGTCCATTCAAAAAGTGCCCACATTGCTTTGATAAAATTGATTTTTTATGTACAATTTCTCATATCGCGAGCGCACCTAAAAATATGTTTTTTTTTACTTCTGCCTGCACTCCCGGAGTTCAACCATCCTTTTTTTTTGTTATGAATCGAAGAGGTATTATATATATATATATATATTTTTTTTTTTATTGATACTGTTGTCGGGTGGGATCCTTCCACAAAAAGAAAGCACAAAAATATTCTCACGGCGCAAACGCAAAGGAAGATGAAAAAGTAATAAGTCGGGGGCGTCGTGGTGTACTTCAGTGTCTTTTATTCAGCTGCATACAAATTAACTTTCTCACTTGTGAATTAGTTAATAAAATTTATTTTTATTTTTTATTATCACTTATTCACTATTACAAATTTTCAATAGGTCGAACTTATTTTATTCACTGCTCTTATTCTTTTCACTTGATTCTTCTTTTGTGCTCGGTTTAGATCCCAAAAACGGACTGCCCTCCTCGAGTTCAATGATCAATAATCAAACCTCGGCTTAAGAGATTTATCTCAAAAAATTTATAAAGAGAATCACTCAAGAGAGTAGGAAAATAGGATGATGCAATTTGCCAATTAAATTTGAAATCTAAATTTGGCTGGATATTGGTGTTTACATTAGCGAACTTTAGGGATTGCTTTCGAAATCTTTGTTTGCATTAGCGGACTCAGGGCTCGCTTGGGGGCTTCGATGTTTACAGTATCGGCTTGGATGTTTACAGCATCCGTTTGATGCGGACTGGGTGAAATTGATCTGGGTGGGAATAATTGAGAGGCGTGTTGACAAAAATAGGTGACCCCGGTTTTATCTCGGGTCTTGTCAGATTTAATTGGAAATTAGCTCTCGACTCAAAGTTGTTTATAAAAGAGTTCATTGGAAATTGGCTCTTGGCTTAAAGTTGTTTATAAATTGGGTAAGAGCCCCCAAGTAATGTGTCATATAACTCCCCCCATTCTAAATTGAATTGTCCCGATTCATTGGAACTGATGGGTATATTGAATGTATTTGGTTGGTTAATTCAACAATGATATTTTCTTCTAGGGTATTTTCATTGACGGGGATATTATTTATTTCATTATCGGAAATTTGGCTTTCTGGTTCGATTTCTATATGAATTTGCCATGGTTTGAATATTAAAAATTTTCTGTATTTGATCACATCCATAATAATTAAATATATAACTGTAAAAATGATTAATATTAACGTAACTGGTATTTGAGTTTGTTTAATTTGAATAAAAGCATTTAGTATGTTAATATTATCAAATGAGAGTTCCGAATCATTGGATATAATATATTCGGATACTAAAAAATCTGTATATTTTCGAGCGGTGATGTATTCCAATATCTTATTGTCTACATTGGTGTAAGATATTTTATTAATTTTAGAGGTGCCTTTAAAGGTTATTAAATATGACCCATTTAAATAAGTGTCATTAACTATATTTTGTCCATTTACAAAAATGGCTCCATCTTGGATTACATCATTATTTTTATTTTTTCTCGGATTTTGTTACATATAGATTTTTCCTCATTTAGTAATCTTGGTAAAACAAGAATCTTCAGGGTTAAGTGTGCAATAATTATTGAATATTTCTGTCTTAAAATTAGACATTACATAGTACTTTTTTCTACATTTTGCGACGTGATTGTCTATTAATAATTTTCCATCATTATGTGAAATGGATCTTGAATTGTAAATTTCACAACGATCGGTAATAATAGGGTATTTTATGTAAATTATAATAAGATCTTGGTGCAAAGCGATTTTAAATTCAGATAAGTAAGTAAGCAAGCGCAGACGATATTTTCTGAGTGGAACTTCTTGATCCTTAAAAACTGTTTTGAATTCTTCAGATAAAGATTTTATTTCTTTAAATATTTTAGAATTAATAACGAATTCATCGTTTTTATTTTGTATTAAATTATCGATTTTATTTTGGACAGTTATGAAATCATCATGATCTGGTGTTCCCGCTATCCATTTCCCAATGGTGCCTAATTAATTAATGCCTCTTTTCGACCTACTGGGTATTATTTGAGAGATAAGTGTTTTGATAATTTTTAAATCGTGGGATATTTCCCAAAGAAAATTCTTGCTGTTATGATTCTTTAAAAATTCTGCTTCAAGATTAATTATATCTCTATAAAAATTTATATTAGTCATATGAAATAAGTCTGCGTATGATTCATAAATAAGAACATCTTTGATATCCTTGTAAAGAAGGAAATCGTGGTTCGTGTAATCCATTATTTCGGATTTGGTTGTACCTACCAGCAATAATAAGTACATTACTGAAAACATTATCTGGAATTTGAAACAACTTATTTTATATTATCTTTACGAATCGTACGGTTTCTGTTATTTATAATAACTTTATTTGGGAGATTTTCCTTAACTACTTGTTTTTTATATCTATAATTAAGCTTGTTTCTTTCCCCGTGTTTCTTTTCATAAATTACCTCTCCTACATAATTCTTATTTTGTCTATCTTTATTGTGAAATGCAACGATTTCTCTTGAGCTTGTTGCGGTAATTTAGGAGTTTATATTCGATTTTATTAAATAATATACAAAAGGTCTTTGGTTGGTTATTGAGTGAATTGTTAAATTATATTTTTGTGCAGCTCTAATTATGATTTCAGAATAATCAATTAAATTAAGTTCATATTTAATGCAGCAATTTCTGTTAAGGTAGAGTGTGCCCTTTCTATTTGACCATTCGACGTACTATGTCGTGGATCTGCAAAGTATGATATGCAATGATATCCCATTTCTTTGTGCAAAGGATTTAAATTGGGATGAAGAAAAACTTGGTTCGTTATCTATCATCAAAGTTTTTGGTTTTTGTTGTAAAATTTCTCAAACATTATTTTCTATATTTTGCTTATAAGGAATTTGTTTTAAGACTAAGTATTTGGAATAAGAATCTATACAAGTAATGAATATAAGATTTTGGGCGTAATATATGTCAAGATGCAAACTTTCACCTTCTCTTTCTGGGATAGGTGCTTGACCGATAGGAATTTGTATTGGGTGTCTGTTGTATTTGTTTTTATTACAGATAGTGCAACTCTTTATAAACTCCTTAAGTTTTTTGTATAAATTAGGCCAATAATAAAGTCTAGATATTTGTTTTTAATTTTCATCAAGCCGTCTGTGAGCTCTACAATGAGTTTCTGTGATTATGGTAGATCTGTCCTCAGCGTTTTCGACATCCTGGACAAATATCTTAGCGTATAAAAATTTATTCATAAAATTGTCTTTAAGTGGTTTTTGTATTTTATAAAAATCTTCTAGAGTACAGTGAACTCCTATTGTGATACTTTATTAAATGTCTAGAATTTCCGAATACATTAATCGACTCATGTATTGTATACCTCCCCGTTGCTATTAGCAATTTTTGCATAAACTGGTTTAAGGGTTTTCGGGTTTCTTGTATAACATTCTCAAAACTACTCTCTGCTGCATGCTGAGTATTTTGATCTGAGACCGATTCATTACTATCCGTTAGGTTATTTATTTGGATCTTTGATAAGGCGTCCGCAACAACATTTGTTGCTCCAGGCTTATAAATAATTTTTTTTTTTTTTTTGCGGAGTCTCACGGCCCACTTACCCGCCCAACCGACCGAGGGGCGCACGGCACGATTCGCGATAAGATAGACGCGAGATAGAAAAATAAAGGTAAAGGTCCGGGGAAAAAAGTAATAGTTAGATCAATCTTGTGCCAATAAAGCAAGTATTAATCGTTTTAGGAGCGGCAGAGAGTCAAGACTTGATATTAAAGGAAAAAGTCTATTATAGTCAGAACATAATACTCTGAAAGGCTCATGCAAGGCATAGTTAAATCTACAATGATTTAAAGTTAGGGGAATATAATTTCTAGTTAATCTACTTGGCACAGAAAAGTTTAGCCGACTTAACAAGTCGGGGCAGTCAATATCACCATGTATAAGGTTATAAATATAGATAGTACTAAGCATCGTTCTACGGTTGGCTAGGGATGGTAAATTAATCAAAAGAAGTCTACTAGAATAAGAAGGTAAGATAAATAAGAAGGTAAGATAAAAAAAAACTTTCTCTGACTTTCAAAGTGAACGGTCGTGTTTTTTTTCTGCGCTCCGAATTTTGTATTTTGTTTCGTTTATTCCCATCGGTGGGTGTTATCAAAACAATTTTAATTTGCTTCCGCGTTATTTAAACACATGTAAATTTAAACTCCGTTCGCTTCGCGAGTGCACTTTGTATTTAATACTAATTTATTGTTTTATTTTCGTAATTCTTATCTGTGTTTTCTTTTCTTTTATCCACACCGTTTTCTCTTTTGTGCATGCACTTTAACTTAGTTACGCTCCCGCTCTCTTGCTCTCTTTTTTCTTTGAAAGTTCTAAGCGTGCAGTTTCTGCGCTCTTGCGGTACTTATAACTGCTCGCTTATAAATTTCAATTCGCTTTCTTGGTGCAGTGGTCCCAATAAATACAATGAATAATAAAAATTTAGTCTGCTTCTGCAAGAAATGCAGCCTCGTAATCAGGGCTGACCAGTCGAATATGACTTGCTGGCTGTGTGAAAATATGGTGCACACCAAGTGCGCCGGTTTTACTGGCCGGACAAGTGATGACTTATCAAAGGGGCCCAATTTGCAGTTTAGTTGTGATGCTTGTGTCGAGGTTGCGAACGAGATGAAATCGTTCATGCGCCAAACTAAAGGCGGCCTGATGGGGCTGATTAGCTGTTTCGGTGTTGCTAGAGATAGTTTTCGCCGAGCTGATGATCTCCTCTCTGCGCTGGACTCGCAGTTTAATAGTCGTAAGCTATTAGAAGAGTCCCCTAAGCGCAAAAAGGCCGCTGGTGGTAAGGAGCAAAAGGAGAACACCCCGCAACCGAAATCAAAAGAACAACAGAGCATTCCGGCGGATCAGCAGCCAATTTCAGCAAACCCTCAAGCTAAAAAAGATTCGGTATCCGAACAACCCGTTTCAGAATGCATGCAACCAGGGACTTCTAAGAATTCCGATTTGTCCGTAGTGGTTTCACAATTAGTGGATCCACCTATCTCTCAGAATATAGCATCTCCTCCACAAGGGACTACTGAGTCCGGACAACCGGCTCAAGTTGGTTTGGCAGAAGCATTGTCTGCTCCACCAAAATCCCTTTCAGTGGTTCCACTCAAGAAACAACGACCAATATGTATTCCGTATTGTGGACTCCAGACGGGAGACCCATACTCCAGAATCGGACGGACTAGCGAAATATATAAAGTTTTAGTCAAATAAGGATCATCGAATTCTTTTGACCACCTTTTAATAAATCCAAGCACTCCTCTGGCTTTATTAACCATGGACGAAATGTGATTAGAAAATTTTAGTTTGGGGTCCAAGAGAACGCCAAGATCGTTTACAAGAGTTATTCTATCCAAAGAGCTGCCACTTAACGTGTAGGTCGCGTATATCGGATTGGCCCGATAAAAAGTCATCAGCTTGCACTTGGAACCGTTTAAATTTAGTAAATTATCTCGGCACCAGTTTTGAAAATTATCTAGATCGGATTGCAAGTCTAAATGGCAGGAAATGTCCTTATACTGCAGGCACAACTTAACATCATCTGCGTACATAAGTACGCGAGAATGACTTATAATTGAGGGAAGATCATTAATAAATAATGTAAACACCGGAGACACGGGGACACCGGAGGTAACACAGAGAATTTCAGAAATTGAATTTTTAAAAAGGACCCTTTGTGACCTGCCATTCAGATAACTTGAAATCCATTTAAGCAGATCAACGGAAAACCTAAAAGGTCAAGTTTTTGAATGAGAAGTAAGTGATTTACAGAGTCAAATGCTTTACTAAAGTCAGTGTAAATGACGTCTGTTTGAAAACTACTATTGAAGCCTTTTATCACTAATGAAGTGAGCTCTAGAAGGTTTGTGATTGTGGATCTACGTTTAATAAATCTGTGTTGACACGGAGAAATGATTGATCTGCAAAGGTGCTGCAAATGAGGAGTAACAATTTTTTCAAAAAGCTTAGGAATAGCTGACAACTTAGAAATACCTCTGTAGTTACTGTCTTCTAACTTGTTACCTTTTTTGAAAAGAGGAATAACAAATGATTCCTTCCAAATATTTGGGAATTGGGAGGTTTCTATAGATAAGGTAAACAACTTGTGAAGAGGTTTGCACAGGGCCTTAGCGCAATACCTAAGCACGCACCCAGGAATACCATCGGGCCATGGCGAATAAAGAAGAGAGCTTTCTGTTAAAGTGGGACAGAATATGAGGTTTGACTTGGATATGTTGTAAAAATAAGGCTGTGATGAATAATCTAAAGTAGAGTAAGTCGTTTGAAAAAATTGGGCAAATAAATCGGCTATTGCCTGATCTGTGGTTGCCGTCATGTTTTCGAACGATAGCGAGAAAGGAAAAGAATTAGACTTACGCTTGGTGTTAACAAAATTATAAAATTGTTTCGGGTCCTGAGAGAACTGGACCTTACAACGGTTTAAGTAACTGTTATAACACTGAGCATTAAGCACGGTAAATCTTGACCGAGCACTTAAATATCTAGTAAAAACAGATTGAGAACCGGTATTTTTATATTTCCTAAAAAGTCTGGACTTTACATTTCTTAAGTGTGTCAACTCTTTGCTAAACCAAGGTGATTTATTGGAAGTTGACGGATAGTACCACGGAACACATGAATTAAAAAATGAGTTTATTGCAGTGTAAAAAACATTAACTGCATCGGACATATTAATGCATAGGTAAAGATCAGACCAATTAAAGCCAGAAATAAAATTATTTAGCCTCAGAAAGTCTGCCTTGCGAAAACAATGTATTCGTTTGGATTTTTCTGATTTTTCTTCTATAACTCTAACCGTATCAAATGAAAGTTCGAATGTTGGGTGATATGGATCTTCAGGTTGCGTGAGTGGTGCTACTCTGGACAGAAACACACCTTCAGGATTTGATACAAAACACAAATCAAGTAGGCGACCTAATGAATTTCGAACATGGTTTAATAGCTTTCAATAAAGGAATACCATCTTTTCATTTTGATAATTGGATTTTTTTGAGAAATGGAGAAAGAAAGAGGTTGATGATCGGTATAGATCTCGATGTCGATAACCCCATATAAGTAATTTCGAAGATTTTTAAAAGCCCTTACTATGGCTAGAAGTTCTTTTTTATTTGTTGCGTATAATTGTTCAGTTTTGGTTAGAGTTTTTGAAATAAATGTAATTGGTTTTCCTTCCTGAGAAAGAACAGCACCAATAGTGAAAGTGTAGAGGGGCGGTTCTCCAATGGGGTTGATTCAGTCCAGTAAAATTATTTTCGTTTCAATTTAACGTAGAGTTTATTTCAAAGAAAAACTAGTTCACTTCACTTCCATCTTTATACTCTGGTAGATTAGAACTAACTTAATGCTACGGGGTGGATGTTTGAAGAGGCCGCTTGGAGAGCGGAGTGGAGACACTTAACAGTGCGAGAGAACGAGATGCGAAGATCTGGAAAAAACTGTTCTCTCGACTGTTAGGACTCCAGGGTTCCGGTTCACCCGAAACTGGAAGAGCCGCTTGGCGCGAACATTCTCCCCCCCTGCGGGAGAGTTCCTTGAAGCAGGACATCAGGACTGACGGCAGGCTCCCGACACGATCCATCCAAACGCCGTGCTCTGAGCGACAGCAGCCATCTTGAAGGTTTAGAAACCCGGGTTGGATCACTTTCGGGTACACGTCGGATCCCAACACCAGGGAGATGGTGGCTGGACGATGGAACTGGTCATCGGCTAGTCGGATGGTATCGAATTTAGCCAGAACCTCATCGCTCAGCGCACGAATCGGTGTTCGGATTCGCAGGCTGTTGTCGATCTTCAGGACCATATCCATGTTGAAATCGCCAGACCTCGACCGGATGGTCGTTGAGCACACTCGTTCGTCTCCAACTTGAGTGGTCGGCAGCCGAAAAGCTTCTGCCAGCGAGCTATCGATACTGCTCACGGGGGTACACGGGTCGATGAGCGCGCCCGTCTCATAGCTGTTGGCCCCTGTGTCGATGACCACAATGGCCGTCGGCAGAATATGTATACTCCTGTGCTGCAGGAGCGAGGTCACGGATGGGGCCACAATAGACGGTGGGGCAGACGATCGATACTGCGATTCCGATGCCTGCTGCTGTGGTGACTGCTGAGGAATCGGGGACGGAGAATGGCGACGTTGCGAGACCGGCGAATGGTGGCGTTGCGGGGAAGGCGACTGTCGACGTTGCTGGAAGGGCGATCGGCGAGTTATCGCGGGCATCTCGTGCATGTGGAGCAATGTGTCCACATTTTTTGCAAACGTCGCCACTGCGACATGAGCCAAACAATTGTGGCAGTACTTGTTCACCAGTACTGCTCGGAGACGCTTCTCTGAACTGAGCCTCAGGAATCGGTTGCATTTCCGTAGCGGATGTATACCCTGGCAGACTCGGCAGCGGTAGGATTTTATACCTCGAGAACATCTGCTGACAAGGGTCTGGGAAGTGCGTGGGCGAGGACGAGGAGCCATTCTGAACCTTTACTTGGAAGAGAAAGCAAAACAACAAACAAATCAGAAAAGAAGTCGCTTTAGTGATGTTTACGGGGTGGGCAGCGGGAACAGAAGGCATTATTGTGGAGATTTGGAGGTTGCCTTAGCCTCCATAGGAAGGAGAACTACTTTGTGGACCGGACGTCGGATAGTTCCACGAGAAGTAAGAATATCTACGACGCGTACTATAGTATCAGCTCCTGGGATAGCAGCTACGATTCTGCCGAGCCGCCAGTCATTTGATGGCAAGTTATCGTCTGGGCCTTGAGATGTTGCCATCGATTTATAATCGACTTGGCTTCGCCTTTGATTTCAGGCTCCGCCGTGGAAAGCAACGGACCCCCGATCAGAAAATGGCCTGGCGTCAGTGCCAGCAAGTCTGTCGGGTCCTCTGACATTGGAGAAAGCGGTCTGGAATTAAGGCAGGCTTCAATCTTGGCAAGAAGCGTGGAAAGCTCTTCGAAGGTATACTTGCGAGCGGACGTGGATTTGTAAAACAGAGTTTTAAAACTCTTTACTCCTGCCTCCCACAGGCCTCCCATATGAGGAGCTCCTGGGGGTATGAAACGCCACACGAGTCCCTGATGGCTATACGCATCAGTCACCGACTCCTTTAGCGCTTGCGCAAAGTCACGGGAAAGAAGACTTGAAGCGCCCACAAAGATTTTGCCGTTGTCGGAATGGACCCGCTGAGGACAACCTCGGGCTACAAAACGTGCAAACGCTGCTAGAAACTTCTCAGTTGTAAGGTCGGAGGTGGGTTCCAAATGGATGGCCTTCGTAGAAAAACACACAAACACACAAACATATCCCTTAGTGATGAGACATGCTCTCCCTGTGTAGTTTTTAACTTCAAAGGGGCCGGCATAATCGACGCCGGTGTAAGTAAATGGCCTTGAAAAAGAGGCTCGATCAGTCGGAAAATCGCCCATCAATTGGGTTTGCCGTCTTTTTTTATAAATGGTGCACACCTTGCATGAATTCACCACTCCCATTACCAGATTCTTGACTTTAGGAATCCAATATTTGGATCGCACCAAGCGCACTATCAATTGGTTGCCGCCATGAAGTGTAATCTGGTGCGTGAATTGGACAAGCAGACGAGATAGCCGACAGCTGTACGGGAGTATAACAGGATGGCGCTCGTCATACTGCAGGACCTTGGAGGCAGTTAAGCGACCACATGCTCTTAAGAGGCCATGTTGGTCTATAAATGGAAATAAATTCGCAATTTGGCTTGATGCGGGTATGGAGCTTTTACTTCGCAACAATCGAAGCTCGAGCGCGTACTCTTCACGCTGGGCAACTATTATGTAGGTTTTCTCAGCTTCCCGGATTTCCCGATTACTGAGCTGCCTATCCGGACTTCCCGGAGCCTTCCGACAGCGATTTAGGAACCTTTGGACGTAAGCTAGGACTCGTAATGCCTTGTCTAGTCTGGAGAAACGTTCAAGGAAATCATCAGCGGGGAGCTTTACGAAGTGAACCTTCACCGCGCGCTGCTCTAACTCAGTGACTGGGTGTGGATCCGAAGTTTCTGGCCATTGAAGTTTGGGCAGTTGTAACCATTGGGGCCCATGCCACCAGAGGGTGCTATCGCCCAACTCTTGCAGGGACACGCCGCGACTAGCTAGGTCGGCAGAATTGTGTTCTGATCGCACATGTGACCAATTCTCAATTTCGGTTACACGGTTGGCTACGAATGTGGTCCAGGAGCAGGCTGGTTTTTTTAACCATGCCAGGACAATGGTGGAATCTGTCCAGCAGAAAATTTCAGAGCTGTCTGACAACATATTTGGAAGGATAGTGGATGCCATATCTGCCAGCAATAGGGCACCACATAGCTCAAGTCGGGGGAGGGATACGGTTTTCACAGGGGCCACCCGGGTCTTTGCCGTAAGCAGATTAGTCAATATCTGCTGACCGACTTCAACCCTGACATAAAGCGCAGCCCCATAGGCCTTTTGGGAAGCGTCACAGAAACCGTGAAGCTCGATTTTCACCTGGGGCTGGTAACCGACCCATCTCGGAATACGGATTTGATCGAGATCGGAATAACTTTGCAGGAACATTTGCCATCTATGGCTCATTTCGGCGGGAAGGTTGTCATCCCAGCCTAACTCTTGCAGCCAGATCTCCTGCATAAAAATTTTGGCCCGGACGATGAACGGGGCAAGCCATCCAGCGGGATCGAATAGCTTTGCGATCTGGGAGAGAACTTCTTTTTTTGTATAGGAGGATTTGACGGATATTTCTGGGGGCACAAAGTAGAACTCGTCGGTGGTTGCTCTCCAGCGAACGCCGAGAGTTTTGGCTGTGCTTTCGGCATCAATATTCAGGAACTCAGCATGGAGAAGATGCTCATTTGCAATGTCCTTTAAAACCCCCTTGTGGTTGGAAGTCCACTTTCTAAGCGGAAAACCGGCAGAATTCAAAGCGGTTATTAACTCATGGATGGTAAGTTGAGCTTCTTCTTGAGAATTTGATCCTGCTAAAACGTCATCAACATACATGAAGTTGCGGATTATGTGACTGTCTTTCGGAAACTGCTGATCTACGTCATCAGCCAGCAGATGCAGCACTCGGATGGCGAGATAGGGCGCGCAATTGACACCGAATGTTACGGTTTTCAGCTCGTAATCTCGAATGTCACCTTCCTTGTTTCGGAATAGAATCCTTTGAAAGGGCGTGTGCTTTGGATCGACCCAGATCTGCCTATACATTTTAGTGATGTCCGCACTAAAAACATATTTGAAATAGCGCCACTTTAAAATCTGGATCGTTAAGTCAGATTGGAGGACTGGACCGGCATGAACCACATCGTTCAAGCTAGTCCCATTTGCTGAAGGGCTAGAAGCGTTGAATACCACCCGCAGTTTCGTGGTGGTGCTTTCGGGTTTTATTACCGCATGATGTGGGAGGTAGTAGTTTGGAGAATTGTGAGTGGGCGAAACCTCTCTCATATGGCCTAAATCCAAATATTCTTGGATCACGGAGTTGAACTGCTCATTTAATGGAGTGTTTTTTCGTAAACGATTCTCGTTTCTCAGAAACTGAGCAAGTGCTATAGACCTTGAGTATCCCAACTCAGATCCACAATGATCGGGGTCGCAGAACGGTAACGTCACTACGTACTTCCCGCTCACGTCTCTCGTTGTGGTTCGTAGAAAATTACTTTCACAGACGGAGTCGGACTCTTTTACCATTTTTGATGGTAGATTTCCCACCTCCCAAAACTTCGTAAGAAGTTTGTCTAAGGACGCCTCAGTTGGCTTCGTAACTTGAGTCGTAAAGGCTGAGACTTGGTTGCTTGTGGACATGGAGACTGGACCAGTGAGCACCCACCCGAAGATGGTCTCTTGCCCAAAAAGAGATCCGCAGATGTTGGTCTTTGTGCCGCTCAGCAGCACGGATGGAAGGATATCAGCTCCGATAAGAACGTCTATCTGGGAACTCTGGAGAAATGTGGGATCTGCCCATTGAAGGTTTGGCAAATCTCTCAGGACATCTTGTGGAATGGAATGTGAGGGTAATCTGCCTGCTGATTCTGGCAGAACGTACGCTGCGGTGTCTAACTGCAGGCCCGGCTTAGTAGGAGACCGAATGGAGAAATGGCAAAGCCGTGTTGACTGGGCAGAAACTGTCTGATTTAAACCAGACACTTGAGCTTGAATGGGGCGGAACGGCAGATTGACCAACTTGAAAAGGCGCTCCGTAATAAACGTCGCCTCCGATCCCGAGTCAATCAGAGCGCGTGCTCGGAAGTGGGTACCGAGGTGGCAGATATCAATCATTGCCGTGCCCAAAAGAACTGCCTTTGAGCCTGAGGCAAAACAGACTTGTACATTTGAATGTTCATCTGGAATGTCTGAGCCTCCCGCCGGAGGATAGGCTCTCGGTCTCGCATTCCCAATGGGAATTGGATTGTTGGAAAAAGGGGTGCCTCGATGCAAAAGCGTGTGATGTCTCCCTCGGCACACGAAACAGCTGTGCGTACTGAAACAATCCCGGAGCTGATGGCCTCTCGCGAAGCAATTCAAACATAACTGCTTCTTTTTTATGTAATTTTCCCGCGCCTCGATTGCCATCTGAATGAAGCGAGGGCACAACCGCACTGGGTGACTCTCTTTAGAGCACAAATCACAGCTCTTTGGTTTGACACTCACTTTGGCTTCAAAGAAGTGAAGCTTTTTCGTAACCTGGGGATTTTTGGAAGTTGACGGACCACCAAGACTTTGCTTCATATCCTCAATGGCTTCTAAGGTTCTATACCTATCGCTAAGGAACGCGTTCATCTCATCCCATGTAGGAATATCGGACTTTGATGTAAGGGATTGTTCCCACAGGGACAGGGTCAACCTGGGCAACTTACTGGCGCACAGGTATACCAGCAAGCAATCCCAATTTTCCGTTGATATTTTGGAATGACAGCATTACTGTCAGGCACCCTTGGATGGTGCTCTGAAGCTCTTTTATGGAGTGGCCAGTTTCGGAATTAACAGAACTCAAGTTAAATAGGAGCTTGAGCTGGCTGTTCACTAAAAGCCGTTTGTTTTCGAATCGGTCTCGAAGCGCCTCCCAAGCGGAAGCGAAACTATCATTAGTGAGCGGGGACTTGGCAACAATTGCCTTTGCCTCACCGCTCGTCTTCGCGTTGAGATGGAATAACTTCTCGACCGGCGTCAACCGTGTGTTGTTGACGTAGACGGCAGTGAAAAGGTCTCTGAATGTTGGCCATTTGAGATAGTCTCCCTCGAATACCTCTGTATCACATGGAGGCAACCGGCACCCGGACGGAATGTACGCGGACTGATTGTCGGTGCTCGACATCGGTTGCTGTGAACTGGCTCGGTCAATTAGCTCGCTGAGCTGAACCGCCAGCTCTTCGTACACCGAATAGCAGTATTCGTATTTGCGGTGCAGAGTTGCCAAAATCTCCTCCGCCCTTTCAGTCGTAATACTGGAGATCGTGTCTAAACACGCATCGAATTCTTTTTCGGCTTTGTCCCATAGCGAGCGGACTTGCTCCTTACGGATTTTGCAGGTGTGGACAGACGGAGGTGACGGCCCTGGAGTTTCAATTGTCGCTCTGAAATGACTCATACGGTCAAACACCGTGATGAACCGCGCGAGGGCTGCAATTGCAATTTCGTTGCTCATTTTTGCCTGAGAACGAGTTGGTAGCGACTTTATGGACTTGGTCTGGATTTGTGACCTAACTTTAGGCGTGAGCGGACTTAGAGACAATTGTTTCTGATTGCTCGTAGGAATAGACAACTTCTTGTCGCCTTCTTGGGTGGCTAATGAAGTTTCGCTCTTTGCCTTCGTTATTGATTTTGGGGCAAGTAGGCTTGAGGTGAGCGCGCGGGATGATGCGGATAGCGATCGCGCTTTATTTGCAGACGGAACTGTTAACTTCGTTATGTCTTCTGGCATTCTAGAAATCAGATCAACTGGGCAAATCTATCTGGTTTTGTAAAAATTAGACCCGCCCGGAAAAGTCTGTCCTGGAATGTGGTCACGCTGTTGCGGATCACCGGGTTGGATTCGAAAAGAAAAAAGGACGACGAAATCGATAACTTCCGGAAGATACAGGTCCTCACCTGTAACCCAAAAATTTCGAAAATCCTAATAGCGGAATGTCAACAATGTCAATGTATGGTGGAATGACGCGACAAAAAAAAATCGTATAGAATTAATTTAATTTTGTTTAAAAAACAAAACAAAAAAAATAATATATCGCAGTGGTAAATATCCTTGGTATAGATTGGAAGCGGTCCGCTTGTGTTTGCTATTAGCGTTGCGGCTCCGATCTATTTTTGGAATATGTGGAAACGGAACACTAGTACAAATTTCAAAGTTTTCGAGGAAAAAACCGATGATTTGGAAATAATATTCTACAAGATATTTGCAGTTGGATGCTGTGCTGCTAAAATGAGCTGTATGAATTTGAAAAAAATATATATTGCGCACCGTCACGGCTTGCACAAAAAAATGTATTTATTTATTTTTATTTAATAGATGTGAGCCGACGGTGTGTGCGAATTAGCGCTGCTGAAATAAATATCATGCAAATTCTGGAAAGGCGTGTCGTGGTAATGGGATCGGTGGAATCGAGTTTTTTTGGTAATATGTATAATATATAATATATATATTAATATATGTATCTTAATCAGCATGCATCAGGATTATATGGATTACTTCTTATATTTGGAAATTATAAATTATGTGGACTGTATTGTAAATGTCGACTTCGAAGTGTTTGTAGGGTGTACCGCGAAAGAACGTATGTGGGTTATCGTGCTTACGTTGACTTACGTTACGTTACGACTTTTTTTTATATGCATATGTTGAAATGGATAAGTAGGTATGTACTTACATTAATAAGCATGCATTAGGGTTATATGTGTGTATGTATGGGCGTAAGGATATGTGTGTCTGTGGGAACTCGGTGATGTATGTGTATAAATTGTAATTTAAAATTATAATTTGTGATAAATTTGCAAATTGAAGATAATGTGGACTGTATGGTAAATCTCGCTGTAGAAATTTTTGTAGGGTGTACCGCGAATGAAGGTATGTGTATGTTTCCTTACCTACATATGTTGAGATGGTCAGGCATATGTACATACATTAAAGAGTGTGCATCTGGATTATATGTCCGTATGAACAAGAATATGGAAATGGAAAAATATGAAGAAAGAAGCTGGAAAATGGCGACCGTATGAAGATGGAAATAGCAATACGAAAAGGAAGCCGGAATATGGCGATCGTATGCACAATGGAATGGCCGACAGATATAACAAATTGGATTTAATTTAAATTGGAAATATCTGGCTGGTCGGCAGAAATGAGTATAAATAAGAACGGTCGTACTTATCTTGAATGTTGAAAGAGAAATACGGGAAAATCCGCCGGTTGAACGCTGGTGCTTGGAACTTCTTCTCCTCTTCTGGAATTATCCGGTCGATGGATCATGAAAGTGTAGAGGGGCGGTTCTCCAATGGGGTTAATTCAGTCCAGTAAAATTATTTTCGTTTCAATTTAACGTAGAGTTTATTTCAAAGAAAAACTAGTTCACTTCACTTCCTTCTTTATACACTGGTAGATTAGAACTAACTTAATGCTACGGGGTGGATGTTTGAAGAGGCCGCTTGGAGAGCGGAGTGGAGACACTTAACAGTGCGAGAGAACGAGATGCAAAGATCTGGAAAAAACTGTTCTCTCGACTGTTAGGACTCCAGGGTTCCGGTTCAACTGGAAGCGCCGCTTGGCGCGAACAGATAAGTCCGAAGCATCAGTTGTTAGGGTAAATTTTTTATTATAATCTGGTTGTACTAGTTCTACCTGTGCAATTAAATTTACTTTAAACTCGTTAAAAGCTCTTACAGCTGAATCATCAAGCTGTATTAAAGTTTTACGTGATGTTTTTTTAGATACCTTGCCATTTTGTCCTTCTAAATATTTTGTTAAAGGTTTAGCTATCTATGCGTAATTTTGCACAAATTTTCTGTTATATCCTGTAAGGCCTAGGAAGCTTCTAAGCTCTCGAATATTTTTAGGGATCGGATATTTTACAATTCTAGACATTTTTTTCGGGATCGGTTTTGATCACATTGTGAGAAACAACGTAACCTAGAAAGTTTGCTTCTAATTTAAAGAACTTTGATTTTTCAATCGAAATTTTCATGTTTGCGTTTAGCCAAATTTTAATTATAACAATTAAATCTTTGTAATGTTGTTTAACTGTTTTGGAAAATATAATACTGTCATCCATAAAATATCATCCATCATAAAATATCATCAATATTCTAGGAGGGTTTGTCAAACCGAAAGGCATTCTTAGGAATTCGTATTTGAAAATAAGGTTTTCTGTATGTCTGGTTAACTCATCAGAATCTGATGAAATTCAGATTTCAAGTCAATTGTTGAGAAATATTTGGCTTTTCCAAGATTTGATAAAATCCCTGAAGGGTCCTGCATTGGACATCTATCCGATATAGTATTTTCGTTAAGTTTTTTATAATCTATTACGAGTCTGAGCTTTTGAGTTCCATCTTCATTGAAACCCTTTTTTGGTACCACCAGTATAGGTGAATTATAAGGACTTCTACTTGACCTTATAATTTCTTCTTTTAGCATTCGACTTATTTCAGAATTTACAAAATCTGAAGCTGATAGAGCGTAAGGGTATTGTTTACTGTAAGTGGCCCTATCTTTAACGGTGTTTATTTCACCGCGTATATCTGTCCTAAAAGGAATCTGCATATTTATTTTCGAATGTTCTTCATTGATAATATTTAATATTTCGTCCTCCAAATCTTTTCTTTGATCTGCAGATGATATTTTTATGTTGTTTAATTTTTTATTGTCGGATAATTCAACGACGGCGTGTTCAGGATTTTTATATCCCAAACTAAATTCGCTTTGATTACCCATTTCAGACTCGGATCTGATTTGAGTCTTTTCATCAAAGTATTTTTTTAATATAAATTCTTTTAATGGAAGAATAATTTTTCCTTCTGTTAAAGAAAGTTGGTTTAAGATTTTTCCGTTTTCATAATTTAATACTCGTTTATATATTGGAAGCTCATTCTTATTTTTATAAATTCCTGTTCTAATATAACAAGCGGTTGCTCCAGTGTCAATTAATATTTTTAATTTTTTATTTATTTTTTTATCATTTCTAATTAAGTAGGGTAAGTCTACTCCTGACATTTGTCTAAAAAATGGTCCTCCTCAATATTATTTAATCTCATGGTCTTGTTAGCCGGTTGGTTAACAGTTCCAGTTGGTAACCTCTTATTTTGGGCTTGACCTTGCGGAGTGCTCTGGGTCTCAAATTGTTTAGTTTGATACCACTTGTTCAGTCTGTAATTATTACTTTTATGATTAATATAGGTTTGATTGAATCCGTTATTAGGCCTGTTCTGAGTCTGTATAGGCTCGTCTATTTCCATTGGTTCTGGCTTATTTTGAGGCTGCCTATAAGTATTCCACGATATCCTCCTTTAATGGATTTAATTCAAAATTTGTTTTATTAAATCTCCTACATTTAACATTGTATTGTTTGTAACCGCCGGATAGTTCGTATTTTCTTGAGGCGTATTCATGTGGAGCCTTTTATTTACTCCAGTCTGGCTGGTTGAGGGTTCCGACATTTTGAGAACTTTATTGAAATCAGAAATTAAGTCTTCCACTTTGATTCTTTTTATTTCCTTTTTTACCAATTTCTTATATAATAATAAAAAAAGGTTTTATCGCTCACGAATTGTCCTCTTTATTTTTCTTATAGTTGCTTGCTGATCCTTTTGGTCTTCCTTCTCTTTTTTTTGTTGATCCTGCATGGGGTCGTCCTTCTTTATTGGTGACTTTGGGTCTTACTTCTTTTTTAATAATTATTTTTGGCGAGGGATTGCCCTTCAGCCTTTTTTCTTTGAATTTCACTTTTTAATTTTTATAATGTCTGAGCAGTGCATTTCTTGTTACGATCACTATTTTGTAGTTTGAGATTTAAGGAGATTATTTCATTAATTATTTTCTACCTTAGTTTTTTTGATCAACACAAACTTTTTTATTTTTTTGCCGGTTGTATCGATTTTAAGGGGATTATTGCATTTATTAATTTCCACCTTATTTTTTTGATCAACACAAGCTTATTTTTTTCGTCGGTTGTATCGAGTTTTTGGCCACGCTAAATTCCTTTTTTACTTTAAAACTTTTTTAACTTTTATTTTAAAGCCTTGTTTTAGATTTGTTTTTAATCGCACGGCCCCACGCTGGGCGCAAATTAACTTTCTCACTTGTGAATAAGTTTTAAAAAAATTATTTTTATTTTTTATTATCACTTATTCACTATTACAATTTTTCAATAGGTAGAACTCTTTTACTTTTCACTTGATTACTTTTCACTTGATTTTTTCTTTGGTGCTTGGTTCGAAACTCCATAACGGACTGGACTCCTTGAGTTCAATGATCAATAATCAAACCTCGGCTTAAGAGATTTATCTCTAAAAATTGATAAAGAGAATGTCTCAAGAGAGTCGAAAAATACGATGATGCAATTTGCCAATCTAAATTTGGCTGGAAATTGGTGTTTACATTAGCGGACTTTAGGGATCACTTTGGAAATCTTTTCTTTGCATTAGCGGACTCAGAGCTCGCTTGGGGTCTCCGATGCTTACAGTATCGGCTTGGATGTTTACAGCATCCGTTTGATGCGGACTGCGTGAAATTGATCTGGGTGGGAGTAATTTAGAGGCGTGTTGACAGAAATAGGTGATTACGGATTTTTCTCGGGTCTTGTCAGAGTTAATTGAAAATTGGCTCTCGGCTCAAAGTTGTTTATAAATCGGGTAAGAGCCCCTAAGTAATGTGTCATATAACTTGCATGCGTTTATGGATAAGTATTATCGGTACAGTAGAGCGTCGAGGAGTGGAGTGTATTTGAAGTGACGGAACATATGAAATTATGTGCAGAGAAAAAAAACAAAAACAAAAAAATATCTCGACAGCGGCGGACTGTTCGGCATACAGGGAAACTCCCGAAATTAGTTCACACCGAGTGGATGATATTAGTTATGCCATTATATTTTCCACCACACAATTTCACTTTTTGTCGTATTTCTTTTTTCTCGGAGGCAGAATTGCACTGCACTACGTACACAAGTTGTCACGCGCGTCCATGTGTATGTCTGGATGTACATATGCCTTGACCGTTGGGAAGTTGATGTACAACGGGGAACAAAAACGGCAAGGAGTATGGCGACGCACACAAAGCGGAGACGGATGGAAATTTT
Source organism: Drosophila fuyamai (assembly GCA_018153365.1). Taxonomy (NCBI): domain Eukaryota; kingdom Metazoa; phylum Arthropoda; class Insecta; order Diptera; family Drosophilidae; genus Drosophila; species Drosophila fuyamai. Next base: position 27,212 of record JAECXW010000364.1, on the reverse strand, counting down.
TTTTAGAATTGAATAAATGTTAAATTTCTCGACAGCCGTTGTGTCGGGAAAATTCGAACGTGGAGTTCACACGAAAAAATGGATCTTGCTGCAGTGTGAACGAAATTCAATGTTCGAACCACTGCTGAAGACCGGAAGCGAGAGGGAGTCGGAAAATGCTCGTACTTATCTTTTTTTGCGGGAAAAATCACCGGAGCTGCTGCTCGAATGGCAGATGGATATTCTTATCCGGCTCGAATGGACCAAGATTTGTGAAGGGGGGCGATCCTGCCACAAAAAAAGAGTTGGTTGGCCCAAGAAAATTCCCACGTTGCAAACGTAAATGGAGACGAATAGAAAATAAGGCCGGGTAGTCGTGATATAATTCAAAGTGCTTTATTCGAGACTACTGACTTGCGCGCTCCGCCGAAGCGAAAGCAGGAGATCGGAAGCAGCCGTCCGAGGATGCGAAACCCGAAGCTCGCACTCTGGAGCGCGGACGTTGCGAGAAGAGAGCGAGGGAGCGCAAGATGGGCGAGAACGAAAGCTCGGAGAGCTTAGTGAACAGCGGCGATGCAGTGGGCCACTGACCTAAATAGTTAATATGTTCGGTTTAGAATTGCCATTTATAACACATAGCAGATTTGCGAGTTTGCTGTTTGAGCTCTCTTTATTCATGATCTTAAGTTCTTATACAATTATTCCTATTGCTAAAAGCGGCGGAGCTGCACCGCCGGTGACGCCGGCAGAGAAGCTGTCAGTTTTCTTATAGATGTAAGTATATATAAGTGTATATATTATATATAAGTAAAGTCTTGCTAAGAGCCACCTCGCCAGAGAAGAGGTATTATGTTCACATGGTGACAGAACCGTCTCGCATGTCAAAAATGCAGACGCAGCATTTCCCATTTCCATCGCTTATCAATGGTTGGAACTTGGATTTGTATACACATATGTATGTGTCCAAGTGCTAGTATGTATGTGTTATACTATTTATGCATACCATTGAGTACAGTGTGCATTCGATATGTGAGCATACTACACTGGAAATAGCTAAAAACTTAGATATACCTCTATAGTTACTGGCCGCTAACTTGTTTTTTTTTGTAAAGATGAATAACAAATGATTCCCTCCAAATATGTGGAAATTGGGAAGTTCCTAGAGATAAGGTAACCAACTTGTGAAGAGGTTGCACAGGCCCTCAGCGCAATACCTAAGCAAGCACCCACACCCAAAAAAAATAGACATACAAACGAAACTATTCTTACATGAATTCTACACTATTCAGTATAAACATTTATATATATAATATTAAATAAATAACTTAGATAGTATTAAAATTCAACTTTCGATGTTATCAATTTTTATATTCCCGAGTATAAAATGTAAACTCACTTGGTATACTTATACCCATACTCCTAGTTTATTTAGTATACCAAATATACTGTGCTAAAGGCATGTAGTATGCATTTCATATTATTTCGTATAACCCGTCTACTATTGGCTGCGAGCTGTGGTATACTTTTTTAAAAAGAAATCCGAATTTGTATTTATTTTATTTTTTATTCCTTTATTAAATTTAATATACATGTGTTTTAATAATTATATTTGTATAATATTGTTTTTACTTACCTAGGAAAATAACTATAGTATTTGAAAAACTTAAAATAATTAATTTGTCGTTACAATGTACATGTAATTATAGAAATTAATTAATTTTTATACCCTTGCAGAGGGTATTATAATTTTTGTCAAAAGTGTGCAACGCAATGAAGGAGACATCTCCGACCCAATAAAGTATATATATTCTTGATCAGGATCACCTCCTGAGTTGATATAAGCATGTCCGTCTGTCTGTTTCTACGCAAACTAGTCTCTCAGTTTTAAAGATATCGAATTGAAACTTTGCACACGCCCTTCTTTCCTTTGCACGCAGTATATAAGTCGGAACGGCCGGGATCGGCCGAAAATATCCTATAGCTGCCATATAACTGAACGATAGGAAATGCCATAACTCTGGTGTTTGTAAAGTTACGAAGTTGTGATTTTCTATGGCGGACTATATCCTATAGTATTTTTAAAGTTAGGAAGTTGGGATTTTCTATGGGTTTTATATTTGGACAATCAATCCGACCTACCAAATTTTATAGGGATCGGCCGACTATATCCTATAGCTGCCATATAACTGAACGATTGAAAATGCCATAACTTTGGTGTTTTTAAAGTTAGGAAGTTATGATTTTTATGAGTATTAAGAATGCATCATATGAATAATTTAAGAGAATATTATTTACAGAATATTCTGCAAGGGTATATCAACTTCGGCTCCGCCCGAAGTTAGCTTTCCTTTCTTGTTTTGAATAATTTATCAAAATGATGTGAATAAAGAAACGTATATCTATATATAATAACAAATTCGGGATTTAACACTTTGAAAAAAATATAATTTTTATATTATCAAAATAGTGTAAACGCGAACTGGGAGAGATAGGTCTGCTCCTTACAAGATTCAACTTAAAACTCAAACTTATAAACTAAGCTGGCGCTTATCAAACCTTCGATTGGGAGAAATAACTTTATTGATAAATTGAGAGTGTCCAAAATGAGAGCACTGAGCATGAGAGCGATCTAGGTTTGAGCTGCGTCTGCAATTTTACAGTATTGGGGGATAAAAGCTTTTTGGAGTTTGGGGACATTTGTTTATAATGCAAGAGGATGTTTACATTAATTGGTAAGTCGTGGGAGCCGACAATTTGGGGTTCTTTCATTTGTTTATAACTCAAGAGGATATTTATATTAATTGGCGACTCTTGGGAGCCGATGATTTTTGGGTGTGACAAATGCGTAATGTAAATATGTTTATGTGACAGATATGTGGGTGTGGGTATGTTACTATATATACGAGGTGTGTTCAAAAAGTAAGGTGACTTTGTATTTTCAAGAAAAACTATTAATTTATTTATCAATATTTATGTTGTCCCCTTCAAAGTAATCCCCCTCAGATACAATACACTTATGCCAGCGGTTTTTCCAATCCTCAAAGCACTTCCCATAAGCACTTTTCGGTATAGCCTTGAGCTCTTGCAGCGATGCAGTCTTTATCTCTTCAATCGTTGCAAATCTCCGTCCTTTCATAGGTCTCTTCAGTTTTGGGAACAAGAAAAAGTCACATGGGGCCAAATCCGGTGAATATGGTGGCTGAGGCATTATTGTGGTGTTGTTTTTGGCCAAAAAATCTCTCACAAGCAAAGATGAGTGAGCAGGGGCATTATCGTGATGGAAAAGCCATGAATTGTTTTTCCACAATTCTGGACGTTTCTTTCGTATTGCTTCTCGCAAACGGCGCATAACTTCCAGATAATACTGTTTATTGACCGTACGACCATATAGTAAGAACTCCTGATGCACCACGCCATGGTAATCGAAGAAAACAGTGATCAAAACTTTGACATTTGATCGAACTTGGCGTGCTTTTTCGGTCTTGGCTCGCCTGGGCTCTTCCATTGGGACGATTGGGCTTTGGTTTCGATATCATAACCATATACCCATGATTCGTCACCAGTTATGACCCTTTTGAGTAAATCTGGGTCGTCGTTGACGTCATTCAACAGCTCTTGAGCGATGCTCATGCGACGGTTCTTTTGGTCAAAATTCAGCAATTTCGGAACAAACTTCGCTGACACACGACTCATACCCAAAACGTTTGAAAAAATTTCATGGCACGAGCCAAGCGATATACCGACATCTTCAGCAACTTCTCTGATAGTGATTCGACGATTTTCCCAAAACAATTTTCGTCACTGCTTGAACGTTTTCATCAGTTGTTGACGTGCTTGGGCGTCCAGAGCGAGGCTGGTCATTGGCATCTTCCCGGCCATCTTGGAAGAGTTTGTACCACTTGTACACATTTTTTTTACTCAGAACAGTTTCACCGTATGCCACTGTCAACATTTCAAGTGTTTCAGAGCACTTAATTTTATTTTTTACACAAAATTTGATGCAAATCCTTTGATCCATATTTTTCGATAGCAAAAAATCGCCGAGCTCGCAAAATAACTTGTAACTTTACGCCTCTCACAACCAAACAAAAGAGGATGTTCCATTGAAACTTGGTACAGATGTTAGGGAAGAGTGTACCAATATAACAAAACAAAAAAATCGATAATCGAAAATATGTTGCCCGCGAAATTTGAAAAGTCACCTTACTTTTTGAACACACCTCGTATAAAACTGTTCATTGAATACTAAGAAACAACGCACAGCATAAACTAATTAAATGACCCTATTAAAATTCTTTACCATTCAATTCTTATAACACTAAACTGAATTGCTAAGATTTATTTTGGCCACAAACATACCCCCCTTTTCTTCCAGTGGCAAAACCCCCAATTTCTATAAAAAATCTGGACGCTATACGCGTTAATCAATCGATGCGATTTTTGGCCAAAATTCCTCTACATAATAAAGATTCTATTTAATTTAATATTGGATATTTTAATGTTTACTATTTTTTATCGATATTTGAACATCTAAGAATCTTCCTTATTTTTCCTAACGGCAAAATTAGCAATGTGAAAATTTATCGAGGGAATCCTGATACTTTAAGGATTCATATGGTGGTTTTACTGAAGCTCTAGGTCAATTCTAAAAAAAGTTTCATTAGCTTAAAGTAGGAATAATAATTGCAACAAATTATATAAAATAAATAAAAACATTTTAGTTTCAGTTAAAAACTGAAAGTGTAAAGAAAGAAAACCTCAATTACATTAAATTATATAGTTAATACTCTATTACTTTTAAATAAGAACTCCAGCTTTAAGATAAATGCGAATAAGGAATATACAGATGTGGAGAGCTATCCGCAAAATATACAGACTTATCTACATTCAAAATTATCCACCGCAAGCAAAGCTGCGGGCACCTTGCTAGTCTTTATAATAAACATAACTGGATATTTCCCTGGTAAGAATTGATTTACCTAAGTGATTTGCGTACGAGTCACCGATAACCAACTACCCATACTTCCTCACATATAGGGCCGTTCTATAAAATCTAGAAAACATAAGTGGGATGCGGACTGCCAAACACCCCGCACTCCGTATACATTAAAAATGGGGAAATTGTTGTCCGAGTTATAAAATGCAAGCCAACCAGTCGGCAACTGGGTATAAGCGGCAGCGTCCGAAGAAATGCAGCATAGGCAGAACATAGGAAGCGGCGACTGAACTCAACTACAATTCAGTGCACATTACAACAAATAATAAAGAATCCCTAGTACGAAAAATCATATTGTTACCAAGTTCATTAACGCTTCAACCCACGACTGGTAACTTGCGCAGCCGGACTCCCCGTTGGACAGGAAAAAGGTCCGACGATGAAGAACCTCTAAGGAACAATTATATAATATTAGCTATGTGAGTACATAAATGGCAAACTGAAAGTAAATGTGCATGGTTACAAAAGATTAATAGCAATAAAAAAAGAAGAAAAAAATAAGAAAGAACAAGTCAAAAAAACATATGAAATTATGTATTAAAAGCGAAATCATAGACGCAGAATCTGATTAGCTTAGCAGTGTTCTATTCGTTCAGTGCACTGGTCTAAGAGAAATCTTACAGTTAGCCTGAGGTGCCGAAGGAATATCGGTCGAATAGTTCGCACACCTAGAGTTTGTAAAAATCTACGATAAGATATTATACCAAATGAATAAAGAAAGTAACAGAGTTAAAGTAGTGTAATTCCGTGCAAGAAAGTAGTAGATATTTCTCTTTTTGTATTGGGCAGAACGGAAGATACATAAACACAATACTGAGACTTTTAAAAATTAAATAAATAAAGAAGCTTGAGTTTATTGAAAAGGGAAAAACCGTGTTAATGATTTTCTCCGACTGCATTGGGCAGATCGGTCCTTACAATAGTCAAGCAGAAAAGGACGTTAGAAGAAAACAAAAATTTTAAAAGAAAAAAAAAAACTTTAAAGAAAAGTCACGCATATAGAAAATTTGCATTGTCACTGGTATTCGGGATTTTTTAAAAAACATTTTTGTATATAAGAACAAACATCATACACCATCAAAAAAAAAATACAATAGTTTTTAAGACCACCCATAAAAATAAAAAACTTTAACTAATAGCTGCAAGAAAACCTTGAGCTCAAATTCGACCCTTGGAAAAAAAGAGACCCACTTCAGTTTAAAGGGATAACCAAAATGTCACTTGACATAGAGGTCAGAAAACGATTCTCTATTTTGAAAACTAAATCCATTCAAGTGGAAATTAGAGCAACACATTATCGGAGTCCGATAAAATAATACAACATGATACAGATACATTGTTAAACACAGATTCGGTGAACCAAGAAATATAGTAAAGGAGAAAAAACATTAATGTCAAGTAAGATACCAAAACAAAGGATATATCCGTTGACAGATAGGTTGACAAGATCGGCGTCGAGACAGGGAAGTCCATTAGATCAGATTATTAAAGTAACTGATGAAACGAACTGATTTTTTATGTTTGGCTCGCTACGAAGTTCGGCTAGCTCAGTAGAATTTGTGCGTTCGTCCCACCAAATTTATATTAAACGTGACCGCCCGATTAACAGAACAACACTTCAGAATTCTTCACGTGGCGTTTATTTACGGCTCTGGTTTACAATATTTGTGTATATCTTGTGCTGGTGATGCTCCTGCGACGTCGCTCGGTGATTTCTCGCTGCTGGTTGTCTTAGCCGCTCCGAGTACTTTCGCTGCCACTCGTAGACGAGGGCGTGGAGTTGGACCGTTGGTCTTAGGGAAGCGTCACCGTTCTCAGACTAGGATGAACAGGCACCACGCTCGCACGACCTTCGTCACGCCAGCCGCAGCCTCCTGTCCCTTGCTCTGTCCCGGCCGGTCCCGCTAGACGCTCACTCAGTTTCCTTTGACGCTCCGGTACTACGGCCAGATTACGTCAGCAGTCCCTGTAGCTAACGCCCAGAGAAAGACGAACGTTCCACCCTGGCCTTCCCTCCCGACTGTTGCGATCGTACTTGCGGCTCGGCTCTTGGCACGGTCTCTGGCTGCTTGTTCCCGTCGTCGTCCTGCGCGACTGGCTGCGGCTTTGTTCCACGTCGCTCCCTTGAGGCCCGTTGCTCGTGCTGCTCACCCTGCTGGTATTGACGGGCCGGGCTAAGTCTGTCTATAACCGGCGCAGCTGATCGGTACTACGGCTGACGCAGCTGAACTAATCGGTATTACAGCCAATGTAGCCGGACTGGTTGGTATCACAGCCGGCACCGCTAGCCTGATTGGTATTACAGCCAATGCAGCTAAACTGACCGGTATTACAGCCAACCTAGTCGCACACAGTTAGACAAATCGGTATTACAGCCAATGTAGCCGGACTGGTTGCTATTACAGCCGGCACAGCTAGCCTGATCGGTATTACAGCCAATCCGCTAAACTGACCGGTATTACAGTCAACTTAGTCGGACCAATCGGTATTACAGCCAATCTTGATCCTTTGCAGACTTGGCCGTGTGTTGCCTTTCGAGGACTCAGCCACCTGTGTCTCAATTCGGTGACTTGCTCCGTCCTGAACGTCTCGACGTGGCGATCTTGTTCCCGGCTCGTTCCTACGGTTGAATATCCTGACTTTGACTTTTACTAGACGTTGTTCCCTCGCGGCTTGATGCTCGATGACTGGTCCTGATTCCAGCGCTGGGCCCGCTTATATAGGCCTCCGGGTCCCGTTAATCCTCGGCCTCTCCTTTTTTTCTCTCCACCCCAAGGTCCAAAGTCCACGGTTTTACCGTTTGACCTTTCGCCCTCTGCACACGGCACTCCACTGAAGTCCAAAGTGCAGCGCTGTACAATCTCTCCAAACTCTCTTTGGATTCGTACTCTATATTTTCTCTCCTCTCTCTCTTCAACTGCTTTCTCCAAACTCTCTTTTCCTGCGTTGCCGTTACTACGCGAAGTAGTTGCGTAAGTAGCAACTGGCAGGTTCTCCATGCAGTTATTTTCCGGATATTTTGTGTGGAGTTATTCAACTCCTCACATTCCCCCCTTTCTTCGGATAACGAAAGTGAGCTCGATCCTTCTCTCTGGCTGTTACCCTGTGTATCCTTGTAGCCTTCGAGTCCTCTCGCTCTTCTTCCCGCTCTGGTTCCATCCTTAGACGTACCACTTCTCGTTGTTCCTCGCCGGCTTTCATCCTGGGTATCATTATTGCCTTTGAGTCTTATTGATCCTTCCATCGACGCCCACAGCTCCTCCCACGTAGCTTCCCTCGTCGATGTATGCTTCCTTAAATCCCGATGTTGCCGTTGAGATTTTTAAATATCCCGCTCCCACCTGGTTCGCGGTCTCCTTTGGTTCGTCTGGGTCACACTAATACTTTGCGATTGATAACCTGACTTGCATATCGATATTACCTTGAGGTAGCGTTGCCAATTCATCATCGCGACGTTTATTAGTGTGCCTCCCATATGCCGATGATTCCAATGTCTCTTCCCCATCGATCGGCTATCATACGATAGTGCCAATCGACCGCCCAATATCGCTGGCGCCCCCTTCCCTAAGCACATGGTGACGAGCAGAAATTTTCTCGCTGGTAAGTTTTCTCTTTAATTTCCCAATTCCCCTTTCTCTCATTCTGCTTTCTCTTTAAACCTCCCCTTTCCCTTGACTTTCCCTTGGACTGTGGCCCTCGCCTATGAGATGGAAAGAGAGAGGATAAAGGGTAAAACGGCTTGACTGCCGCCCCGATCGTCCTCCCCCGCATTTCAGCAGCTACCCCTCCCATTGTTCCAAAGTACACGTGAGTTTGTGCCTTTCCTTTTTTTCTTTATTGCTCAACTGATACCTGGTGCCTTTTTTTTTCGTTTCCAGATGAACGGCTTTCCCAAGGAGATAACGAAGAAGATGACCTGGGACATACCTAGATTGACCGTCGCCACGGCCCCCCCCGCGTTTCAGCCGCTACCCCTCTCCACCATTCTTTAATGTTCATGTGAGTTTGTGCCTGCGATTTTGCTTTTGACATTCAACTGATTGGGTTTTTTTTTTTCTTTTCAAATGAACTGCTTTGCAAAATAAACTCCCAACTTTTTATGGTGTTATCATTTTAAGTGTTTGTGCTAGTTCTGTCCGCGTTTTAAGTCCCAGTGTCAGTGTTTACGTGTCTTTTTTTTTAATGTTTTCCTTTTTTATTATTTTTTTTCTCTTTAGGGCCAGCTATCAAAACGGCGAACGCTAACATGGCCTGAGGCCGCCAAACGGATGCGGTACTTCTTGTAGCCTACCTCTGCCATCACGCAGCGCCGTCCTCCTCGTCGCATGGCATGCTTTACCACCGGCTGCTCCAATAGGCCAGCTGGCCACTCCTCCTCGGCGATGTCCTGCCAGGATCCGCCCTCTGTCCGGGACGCCATTCGCACCAATGCAGGTCTGACCACTGGGACGCGCGCCTCTGGGGCGGAGACCTGCCGCTGGAGTTTGGGCCTCGGGTTGCCCGTAGGTGTCGGCCATACCTATGGCCCTTTCTCCAGGACATCTCCCGTCTCCGGTGTCGGCGGCAACCACCCGGCGTCTTCGCGGTGTACCCTTGGGTCCCGCGGATTTGATTTTTGAGGGTCCTGCGCTGGGGTCTCTGTCTCCTCCGTGGCCTTCGCCTTGTCGCCGGCAGGCCAGGTCCACGTGACGGTGTGTTGCCGCCACTGGATTCTGCCAGCCACAAACGCATTTAATGCATGTGCGACGTGGGCCTGCGGGATCTCCGTGCGGCAGTACTGCCACTGCTCCTCTCCTCCTCCTGGTCTGGGAGCCTCCTCCTCGGTGTGATCCTCCGGTTCCTCCTCTCGGACCTCCTGGCCATGCCGAGGCGTGGGCGGTCGGGGCGGAGTCCACTTCGGTGGGTGCGGGTTCTCTGCCTCTGGATGACGTGGAGGGGGGCTGGGAGTGGTATCCCGGTTGCTGTCCTCTGGCTCCTCTCCTCGGACCTCCTGGTCATACCGGGGCGTAGGCGGTCGGGCCGGGGTCCACTTCGGTGGGCGTGGGGCCTCCGCCTCCTGTTGACGTGGTGGGGGGCTGGGAGCGGGATCCCGGTCGTCATCCTCCAGCCATTCTTGCGGGCGGGGGGTCGGAGGTGGCTCGTGCCAATCTTGGGGATGTGGGTTTGGATATTGGTCGGAAACCCATCCATCCGCTTGGACCCACCGGCTCGGGGCCAGGGGTCCACGACTGGCACCTCCGATGTCGCCGGATCGGGGAGTCGGGGGAATTCCCTGCATCCCTCCTGGGATTAAGGGCACATCTTCCACCAGGACCTCACCCGACCACAACTGGCGCTCCTCCTCTTCCCACTTCTGCAGCCGCTGTTGCCATTCGGTGTCCTGGCCCCGCTTCACCTCCTCCGCCCTTCTCTTGGCCTCCTCGACTTCCGCCGCCTTCCGGGCTTTCTCCTCTCCTTGCTTGAGGCGATACACCTCCTGCACGATGGCTTCAGCGGCGGCTTGCTTCATCCACTCCCATTCACGCTGCGCTGTGGACCTGCGGATCCCTAGCCCTCTTTAGGCGCCACTCCCGCCTCTCCTTGACCGGGTCCTCGGCCCACTCCACATCGCTCTCATCCGAGGTGACTATGGGCTCGGGCTCCGAGCGAGCACCATCGTCCTCGGCACCGCGTCGCGGGGTTTGGGTGGTCCGGAAGATAGGCAGCGGCCTAGCCTCCGACCGTCCTTTCTCCGCGACGGGTCCTTCAGGACCTCGCTGAAGTGCGGCCTGCCTCCTTGCTGCTGCTCTCGTAACTCGGGTACTCATGTTGACTTCTTGATTTGATTTGCCCGTTCCCTTGCACTTCCCTTTACCATGATGCCTCGGTTTCGGGGATTCCTTTTATGCCGTACCGTTATGTCCCTATCGGCTCTCTTTGCGGCTTATCTTCTCTTTGGAGGGGACCGTTTTCTCTTAACCCTGCGTGTCTGATGCTGACACTTTCCTCCGGTGCCTAGGCCTACTCTCGTTTTTCTTTTCTTTGCTCGGTCTCTTCAGTTACTTTTTGGTGGCCGTTGATGACGCATGGTACTAGCTTTAGGGTACCCCGTACCGTCTCTCCCCTTTCCTCGGTGACATGTATTCTGTTTTTGTTCTCCAGATGTTTTCCTTGTGATCGTTTCGCAGGTCTGGTGAGTGCTTTCGTGGATATGTGCCTTTCTCTGTGGTATGCTCCGTTGACTCCGGTCTTTGGCCTGACGTAGAAACGGTTGCCTCTGCCCCATTTAGTCTGGGATCTGCTAGTTTTCATTTGCAAGATCGTCGTTCTTGTCTGTCCAACTCCCTCTTCCGTTGACTCAGGCTCTGTCCTGACGATTAAACGGATTCTCGCAATCCCGATCCTTTGTTCGTCGTTGACTTGGGTGTATGCTGGCATGATTAGAGCCCTTGCTCGTGTGTGGCGTACTCCGTTGATTCCGGTTTTGGCCTGACGATTAAACGGTTGCTCCTGTCCTACGCAGTCTTGGACACTTGTTGTTCTGCATATTAAACATTATCTTGTCTGTCTGCTCACATCCCTTTCCGTTGACTCCGGCTTTGTCCTGACGATTAAACGGATTCTCGCAATCCCGATCCTTTATTCGTCGTTGACTTAGGAGGGTGCTGGCCTGATCAGAGTCCTTGCTCGTGTGTGGCGTGTTCCGTTGACTCCGGTTTTGGCCTTAAGATTAAACGGTTGCTACTGTCCCACGCAGTCTTGGACACTGGTTGTTTAGCATTCGCTTGACGATTAAACGATATGTCTCCTGTTTGTCCACTTTCCGTTTCGTGTGCCTTCTCCTGCTGCTTTAGATCACTGATGTGCACTGTGCGTTGCTTCTTGCTTCTTTGGTGGCGAATTTTGCAGATTACTGGGGATATAAAATCGTCTACCTGATATGGACCATCATATCTCGGCGCTAGTTTGGCCGCGAAGCCTTCTGCCGCTTTAGATAAATGGTGCTCCTTGGCCCAGACGACATCGCCGATTTGTGGATTCCATTGTCTCCTTCTGAGGTTGTAGTGCCTCGCTTGATCCTGCGCTGCCTTTTCCAAATTTCGTCGGACAATTTCGAAGAGTTCCTTCAGTTTTTTGGCATTCCCCTCTGGTGACTCTGTCTGCCTTCCTGTGCCCAGCGTTTCCCTGTCGTACAACGCGTTTGGCAGACGCGGTTCTCTGCCCTGCGTTAGAAAGGAAGGCGAGTATCCTGAGGACTCGGATATGCTTGAGTTAACTGCTAGCATTATCTCTGGCCACTTTTCGTCCCAGTTCCTTTGGTTTTGTCCGGCAAACTGTGCGATCATGGTTTTTACGGTTCGGTTCGCGCGCTCGGTGGGATTTTCTTGAGGAGTGTATGGTGCTGTGAACTGTTGTTTTATTCCCATGTCGTGAAGAAACTTCTTAAATGCCCGACTGGCAAACTGCACCCCGTTGTCTGTAATCACCACTTTTGGAACTCCAAATCGTGCGATTATCCGTTCTTTAAACGCCCTTTTCAGGGTTTCTGCTGTAGCAGTTCGTAATGGCACTAATTCTGTCCATTTTGAGAAACGGTCGATTAGAACCAACAACATTTGGTTACCGTGCTTCGATCTTGGCAGGGGCCCAACAAAATCCGCGCACACCGTTGCCCATGGTTCCTCAGGGACTTGTGTCAGCATCTTACCCGCCGCCTGTCTCTGGTTTGGCTTAAATTTCAGGCACTCTTCGCATTTCCGAACGTATGCTCTCGCGTCTCTTTGCATTCCTGGCCAGTAGTATCTGGCAGCTAGACGGGCAATCGTCTTTCGGCTTCCTACATGGCCGGCGGCTGGGGTGTCGTGGTTTTCTTGTAAGACCTTTTCCCTTAACTCAGTGGGGACGCACAGTTTCCAGGCCACCACATCTTCGTTGCCTGCTCTGTGTGGGATCTGCCTGTACAGCGTTTCGCCGTCGAACACATAGTCCGGGAATTTCTGTGGGTGTGTTTTTATCTTCTCGCGCATATCCCTGATCCAGTTACATTCCAAATTTTGCACCAACTCTTTTGCTCTCCGGAGGGTTTCCGGCTTCGGCTGTCTGGACAGCGCGTCGGCTACCACATTCAATTGGCCCTTTCTGTACGCAACCTCGAAGTCGTATTGTTGCAACTCAAGGGCCCACCTGGCGATTCTTCCAGACGGGCTTTCAATGCTGTTCAGCCATTTTAGTGCCATGTGATCTGTTACCACCTTGAAGTGGTAGCCTTCCAGGTAGGGCCTTAGTTTTCTGATTGCCCAGACAATGGCCAAACACTCTTTCTCCGTTGTAGAGTAGTTTTTCTCGGCTCCGTTTAACGTCCGGCTGGAGTATGAGATAACTTTCTCGCCGTCTTCCGTGTTCTGTGTCAGAATCGCACCTATGCCGTATTCGCTGGCGTCTGTTTGCAGGATGAATGTTCTTCCAAAATCTGGACACGCTAATACTGGGTCAGACACCAGTCTCGCCTTCACCTCCTCGAATGCCTGCTGATGGTATTGCGTCCATACCCATTTTACGCCCTTGCGGAGTAGGTCTGTGAGCGGCTTAACGATGCGTGCGAAGTCTGGTACAAATCGTCGGTACCACGATGCCACCCCTAGGTACTGCCTTAGCTCACGGACAGTTGCAGGTGGTTCAAGCTGTGCTATGGCAGCGACCTTGCCTGGGTCTGTACCAATTCCTTGGCTTGTGACTCGATGTCCCAGGTACAGCAGCTCCTGCTTGAAGAACTGACACTTCTCGGGGTTTATTCTCAGGTTTGCCTCCTTCAGACGGCGAAACACTTCTCTGAGATTGTCCTTGTGTTCTCGCTGAGTGCGTCCGGTAACGATTATGTCGTCCTGATACGCAAACGCATGTGGAGACATCTCGGGTCCAATCACTTGGTCCAAGGCCCTTTGAAATATTTCTGATGCCGAGTGTAATCCGAATGGCATCACTTTCCATTGGAAAAGCCCCTTTCCTGGCACCGTGAACGCCGTGAACTTTCTACTTGCTTCTTCTAGTGAAATTTGCCAGTATCCATCCTTTAAATCCAGGCTGCTGATATAGCGTGCTTCTCGTAGTTGGTCCAGGATGTGGTTAATACGTGGCATTGGGTATGCGTCCTTAACCGGTTTCGCGTTTATCTGTCGGAAGTCGACACACAATCTCCACTTGCCGGTTTTCTTTTTTACCATTACTATAGGCGAGCTATACGGGCTCTTCGAGTGTTCTATGCAACCCATTTCCAAAAGTTCATCCACCTTTGTATTGATCTCACCTTGAACTTTAGGGTTCTTAGGGTAGTATCTTTGTTTTATAGGTTTGTCGTCCTTCATGGTGATCTGGTGCTCGGCCACATTCGAAGTTCCGCTCATTGTTTGGAATTCTGCCAGCTCTGCTTCTAGGAATTGCTCGATGTTTCCTTCCTCGCGGTCTTCATGAACAACTGCCACCGACAATTTTTCCTCCAGCCATCCGTTGTGTCTGTTCCTGGCCGGTATGCGGATTTCGTGACCTGCGCACTTTATCTCAGCCCCAACCTGTGTGAGAAAATTCCAGCCCAGCACCAGTGCGTGTACTACTCCTGGTAATATCAGCAGACTCAGTCGTTTGTTGCCGAATGCGACTTCTACCTCGAGCTGCGCGCTTATTCCGCTGCACCTTCCGTGTGCCAACCTAACTTGCCGTCTCGTCCGTGTAATCTTTCCCAGAGCAGCCAGATTGTCCGCCAGCTCTTCGCTAATAAAGCTCGCTGTTGCCCCGGTGTCGATTGTGGCTATGATCGAGTTCTGACCAATCGTCACCGCTGCGGACAACTGCTGCTCTTCTTCGATTAGCATGCCAGTTAGATTACAGAGGTATCCGCGTGCGACCCCCGCTCACCCCTCTGCGGCTGGGATCGCTGGCCATTTTCTGCTCTCTGGCAGCATTCCATGCATCTCACTCCCACCTTTCCGCATATCCAGCAGAACAGCGTGTGATGGTCAGCTTTGTATGTGTACGGCTTAAGTCATATACATACGTAGTTTTGAGAGTCACTTTGTTTGTCTTATCTTATCTCTAAAACAAAAGCTCAAAAGATAAAGCCACGCTTGTGAAAGAGAACTTTGGTTAGCTGATTTATCTTAGTCAGCAATACTATCTGTTTTTTTTTGAAGTAAGCTTATCCTACGCCCACGCGGTTCATGGAAAATTTTTAAGCATGTGCATTTAGTTGGTCAGAGCCTCTCAAATAAATCAGATCGTTCTTGGAGTAAATAAAATCGTACACTTAAAACACGTGATAATTTTTGCACATGCCAAATAAATATAAAAGGCAATTTTATTCAAAGTGCGTTACAAAAATATTAAGTGCATAATAGGAAACCGATCAAGAGACGTAGGAAGAACCTAACTTGGCAAAACATATATACATATGTGCAGGTAAAATTTGTCACGAAAAATATCAATACATGTGACTGAAATAAAACATAAAGTTTCAGGATTTGTGGTTGGATTTAAATCCACCAATTATTGAAACTGCACCTTCTGAAGAAGCACCATAAAATAATTTAGCTGCCAAGCTGGCCAAGCGACGTTCAACCTGGGCAACTAAAAACTCACAGCAACTCGCAGCAAAAAGAAAATAATTTGGATGAGATTTAAAACTATATACTGGACTATATACTACCACAGATATTTTATTTTTAATTAATAATTTTTATATTTATATAACCTAACCTAACCATTAAAGTTACAGCCACTCAGCTACAGGCCTGCATGCACACGTGGATTTAAAAAGGTAACAAGTAAAAACAAAAATAGAAAAAATAAATAAAATTTAATAAGATTATTATGCAAATATATATATAAGAAATTCAACAAAAATTTAAAAAATGGTAGTCAAGTAAAACAAACAAAAAAAAAAAGAACAAGAAAGGAAAGCTAACTTCGGGCGGAGCCGAAGTTGATATACTACTGCAGAATATTCTGTAAATAATATTCTCCAAAATTATTCATATGATGCATTCTTAATACAAATAAAAATCAACTTCCTAACTTTAAAAACACCAAAGTTATGGCAATTTCAATCGTTCAGTTATATGGCAGCTATAGGATATAGTCGGCCTTTCCCTATAAAATTTGGTAGGTCGGATTGATTGGCCAAATATAAAACCCATAGAAAATCCCAACTTCCTAACTCTAAAAACACCAAAGTTATGCTATTTCCTATCGTTATATGGGAGCTATAGGATATAGTCGGCCGATCCTTATGAAATTTGGTAGGTCGAATTGATTGGCCAAATAAAGAAGCCATAGAAAATCCCAACTTCCTAACTTTACAAACAGCAGAGTTATGGCATTTCCCTATCGTTCAGTTATATGGCAGCTATAGGATATAGTCGGCCGATCCCGGCCGTTCCGACTTATATACTGCGTGCAAAGGAAAGAAGGGTGTGTGCAAAGTTTCAATTCGATAGCTTTAAAACTGAGAGACTAGTTCGCGTAGAAACAGACAGACGGACAGACAGACGGACAGACAGACGGACAGACGGACAGACGGACAGACGGACGAACGGACAGACGGACAGACGGACAGACGGACATGGCTATATCAACTCAGGAGGTGATCCTGATCAAGAATATATACTTTATAGGGTCGGAGATGTCTCCTTCCTGCGTGCACACTTTTTGACCAAAATTATAATACCCTCTGCAAGGGTATAAAAATCAATTTCTATAGTTTTATAGTCTTGTTCAATTGAAAATTATATATTCAAATTAATTATTTAAACATTATTTACCCTTCGATAAGTTAAGAATACATATATTAGGATAAGCATTCTTCCAAGAAATTAAAAATGAAGTATTTGTTAATAATTAGAAAAGAGATAAGATAAGGCAAAAATGAACGTTATTATTTTTATACCCTTGCAGAGGGTATTATAATTTTGGTCAAAAGTGTGCAACGCAGTGAAGGAGACATCTCCGACCCTATAAAGTATATATATTCTTGATCAGGATCACCTCCTGAGTTGATATAGCCATCTTGTCCGTCTGTCCGTCTCCGTCTGTCCGTCTGTCTGTTTCTACGCGAACTAGTCTCTCAGTTTTAAAGCTATCGAATTGAAACTCTTGCACACACCCTTCTTTCCTTTGCACGCAGTATATAAGTCGGAACGGCCGGGATCGCACTATATCCTATAGCTGCCATATAACTGAACGATAGGAAATGCCATAACTCTGCTGTTTGTAAAGTTAGGAAGTTGGGATTTTCTATGGCTTTATTTGGCCAATCAATTCGACCTACCAAATTTCATAAGATCGGCTGACTATATCCTATAGCTCCCATATAACGATAGGAAATAGCATAACTTTGGTGTTTTTAGAGTTAGGAAGTTGGGATTTTCTATGGGTTTTATATTTGGCCAATCAATCCGACCTACCAAATTTATAGGGATCGGCCGACTATATCCTATAGCTGCCATATAACTGAACGATTGAAATTGCCATAACTTGGTGTTTTTAAAGTTAGGAAGTGATTTTTATTTGTATTAAGAATGCATCATATGAATAATTTTGAGAATATTATTACAGAATATTCTGCAGAATCAACTTCGGCTCCGCCCGAAGTTAGCTTTCGTTTCTTGTTATAGATATTTATTGCTATTAAGAACAAGAATTATATTTGAATGTTAACATGGAATTGAAACTGAACTAATTTAATATAATGGGGTACTAAAAAAAACAAACACACATCAAATACTTAAGGGTTAACACACAAAATTCAATGCATTGCAAAGTGTTAACAAGGTTGGGCGGGTAATATAGAGCACTTACACCTAGCTCATAACAAAAATAAAACAATACGCCTAAACATAACTAAAAATTGTAACATCTGGCTAGGTTAGCACATTCTCTTGTAATTTCGTTAGCTAGATTTGATAAAAGATCCCCCGCAATCCGACGAAGTCCCTAGCCGAAAACGTCCCAGCGCTAACCGCTCTTAAACC
Organism: Drosophila fuyamai; assembly: GCA_018153365.1. Taxonomy (NCBI): domain Eukaryota; kingdom Metazoa; phylum Arthropoda; class Insecta; order Diptera; family Drosophilidae; genus Drosophila; species Drosophila fuyamai. Next base: position 9,239 of record JAECXW010000364.1, on the reverse strand, counting down.
AAAAAATCTAGTTAAAAGGCAACTCCTGTTGCCACGAGAATCATTACAAAAGTGGCGCCCAAAGTGTAGGCAAAGAACAAACAAAGGCATTAAAAATCAATAAAGAAAATGGTTGAATTTAACACCAACATCCGTTAAGCCTTATTCGTTCAAAGCTATGTCTAAGCAATTAAAATCATTGTTGGAGAAACCTCTGGAATACAGCTGATGTAGTGGTACAATACTGTACATAGCCGTCCGAAGTATGCGAAAAACAATTGTTTTATGAGCTAAAGTAAGAATTTTGTGATAGGAATGTAACATTGCCTGTGGATCTCTTTAAGGTTATTATGCTAGTCATTAACTTTACTGCCCGGAACAATTTTCCTTTTGCATTGACGTAACGTCCTTATTAAAGACAAAATATTTAAATAATTGTGGGAAAAGTTGAAGTTTGCGTATATAAAAAAAAAAAAATGATGTGTTTTGTTTTTTTTATTAGTACCCCTGAAAAAAAAAAAACTTTTGAGAATTCGTCGTTGTGAGTGAAATAAATTAGGAGCAAAATGTCAGTGAGACACAGTTTAGATCGGCCAAGTATGCCAAGCAATGAAAGTAGTTGTAAAATATGTTTCTCAGCCAATGACACAATTAGATATGAGATTAATTACTAGATGTATGCATACTTTTCACAGATTGTGTATATTGAATTGGCTTGATAGTTCTCGTTTATGCCCGGTTTGTAACCATAACGTAACAAGAAATAGTCTTATGGAAGTCGTTCCAAGAGAAGGTTTAGAGCAAAACAGGGAAACCGATTCCAACGGAAGATTGTTATTATCGAGCGGACAAAAGAAGAAAAAGAAAAGAGTACCCGAGTCAGAGGTAACAGCCGCTAATAACGAACAAGTTACACCTAGAGACGAAAATATAGAAAATTGTTTTAATTCTGAGGATAATAGGCATTTGAATTCAGTAGAAGTATAACTCCTGTAGGATTAAATGGAGAAGCTCCTCCTTTCGTTCCAAGTATTTCTCAAGGCCAAAATAATCAAGAAAGAATGAGCAGGAGTAATAGCATCAGTGCAGATATTGGAAAAATAGTAAATGTTATAAGTGATTGGAAATTACAGTATAATGGTTCTAGAAATGGTATGCCTGTTGGAAAATTTATTTATATGGTGACTGCCTTGACAAATGATTGTTTGGACGGTAAAATTTGAAATTTTGTGCGATCATATCCACATACTTTTTAGTGGGAGAGCGAGTGAATGGTTCTGGAGGTATAGGCGTACGGTTGACAAAGTAGTATGGAAAAGTCTCTTTTAGTTCTTATTTTCACGATCCATTGTCAGATGACGACGTCAGAGAATTAATAAGGGATAGAAAGCAACAACCCAATGAGAGTTTTGATGAATTCCATAATGCAATTATGTTGTTGGTAGATCGGTTACAATATCCAATAAGCGAAAGTCAATTAGTTTCAGTACTTAAACGTAACCTAAGACCTTTTCTGCGAAAAGAGCTTTTCTATTTGGAAATAAATTCTTTAGGTAACTTACGAAAATCTTGTAACACGAAGAGAAGCTTTTAGTGAGGAATTTAAAAAATAATTATAATACAAAGATTAATCCGAAAAGTAAATGAAATATGTATAGACGATCGAAGTATGAACGATTATTTAATTGAAAATGAAATTTGTGAAATAAAAGGAGATAAAGCTGATGATATGAAAATACTGTGTTGGAATTGTAGAAAATATGGACATAAATTCATAGATTGTCAATTTGAAAGAAAATATTTTGTATGGGATGTGGCACAGAAAATGTGAAACGACCAAATTATGAGTTATGTCAGAAAAACAGAAGGTAGAATGGATATGACAACACTCAACTATCGTTCCAATCCAAAAAACTGATTAATTTGGATGACTTAACTCATCCATCGCCAAAGTATATTAAAAATATAAATATAGGACAGAATGACGTTAAAGGAAAATTATATCCTATAATTTCATATCATGTTCGATTAAGAAATTATATTAGAGTCCGTAACAAAATCTTTAACCAGAGTAAAGAAATTGGAATTGATGTTAGGAACAGACCCAAGCGAAACTCTTTACGATTGCGTAATTTTTTTAAAAATTAAAGATAAATCGCAAAGATTGACGGTTAGTTTAGATGCAACGTAGCAAAGACAAAGAAGTTAGACCATTTGTAGAAGTGTTAATTTTTGGTATAATTTATGGCGGATTATTAGATTCTGGTGCATCTGTCTCATGTTTAAGTGGACAAGCAGCCAAGGAATATTTAAACAAAAATAAAAGATTTTAAAGTTAGTAATTCACTAGTAGAAACTGCTGGAGGTCAAAAATATAATGTTCTTGGAACTGTTGAAACCGAAGTTACATTTCGTAATCAGTCTAAATTGGTAACGCTTTATATAATACCTGAACTGAAACAAGATCTTTATTTGGGAATTGACTTTTGGTACATCTTTTTGGTTTAATGAGTCAACTAAACCAATCAATATATACGTTAGCGAACTGAATTTACCAGACACTCTAAGTTTTGAACAAAAAACAGCAAATGACGAAAGTTATATCATTGTTTCCAAATTTCAATAGGGATGGCTTAGGAAAAACATATATTTTAGAGCATGCTATTGAAATTATTCCCGAACAAAACCTATTAAGCAAAGATATTTTTTCGGTTTCTCCTGCGATAGAGAAAAAATACAGAGATTGATGAGATGATCAAATTAGGAGTGATAGAAACCGCACCTCCGACATGTTCATGGAGTAGTCCTGTAGCTGAGTACAGAAAGGAGAAAAGTTTCGAATAGCCTGACTCTCGCAAAAGTAAACGCAGTATCTATTAAAGATGCGTATCCACAATTAATGGAATTCTTTAAAGATTACCCAAAGCAAATTTATAACTTCTTTAGATCTAAAGCATGCATTTTGGCAAATAGGTTTGGAAGGAATCTTGTAGAGATTTAACTGCATTTACTGTGCCAAACCGACCTTTATACAGATTCAAGGTAATGCCTTTTGGCTTAACCAATGCAAAGGCTCAAACAATGTGTCGTTTAATGGACGTTATTATTCCACCTGATCTTAAAAGCCGTGTATTTGTTTATCTTGATGACTTATTGTTGGTCAGTGAAACATTTACTCAGCACATAAGTCTGCTTATTTCCAAGTAATGGCTGACGTGTTGCGAAATGCAGGTTTGACATTAAACTTAGAAAATGTAAATGGTGTGTTCCTGAAGTTCGTTATCTTGGATTTGTGATAGGCAACGGCTGTATTAAGGTAGATCCAAAAGAGTATCAAGTAATAAAAGATCTACTTCCTCCAAAACTGTTAGAGAATTGCGTAAATTTTTAGGTTGTGCCGGTTGGTATCTATAGGTTCCTGGAAAATTATGCAACAATAACAGCACCTCCACGGATTTAACCAAAAAGAGCAAAGACTTTAAATGGACGGATGAGGCTAACCAGGCATTTGAAGAGGTAAGAAAGTAGATTAACTTCAGCACCATTATTAGTGACACCATTTTGAGAAGCCTTTTTATTATTCAACGATGCTTCAAAACAGGCGTTGGTGGTGTTCTTGCTCAACTTGATGACGATAATATAGAAAGGCCAATTGCATTTTTTTTCACATAAATTAAACCAGTCACAGCAGGAAATTTTGTGTCACAGAATTAGAAATGTTAAGTGCTATACTGAGTATCGAGAAGTTTAGGGAATATGTGGAAGGCCTCGAATTTAAAGTTGTTGGATGACGCGAGCTAAAATGGTTGACGGCACCTGATCTCAACGGTCGCTTAGCTAGATGGGCGTTAAAATTGGAACATTATACCTTTGAAATTGAACACCGAAAAGGAAGCCTAAAATATAGTTCTGATGCATATCGCGAATGCCAGTCAAGGAAATTAATGAAAATAGATGAAGAAAGCACCAGTAATCGATTTGGATTCTTTCACCTTATTTTTTGTACTAACGACTACGTTTGCAGAAAAATGTCATACTAGAGAATCAAAATCGTTTACCAGATCTCAAGTTGTGGATCCGCATTATATCGAGAAATCAGTTTACTAGAGACAACGTATGCGAGTCAAACTGCTGGAAGCTATGGGTACCATCCGAGTTGACCAATCAGTTTATAGAGAACGGTCACTCTCACCACCTCTATAATGCTCATGGAGGTATAAAAAAAACCTTAGAGAGAATTCAAAAGAATTTCTGTGGCCAAGCATGGCGATAAATTGAAAAACTTTATTGCGCGGTGTAATGTTTGTAAACAAGCACCAAAATATCACACTGAAACAACCACCTATGGGAAACCCGGCAATAGGTGACAGAAAGGCGTTTTTAACGCCTTTATATGGATTTTATTGGACCCATCTAGTATCAAAGAGAGGAAATATAGGAGGTTTTATTGTGCAAATCACTAACTAAGTTTCCATTTGATAAAACCGTTGCGAAAATGTACAGCAGATCTTGTTGTAGACTTTTGAGTACCAATATTTTTCATGTATTTCGGTGTATTAGAATGCATTGTATCGGATAATGGAAAAACAATTTAAATCCTCAATGTTTAAGTCATTTCTTGAAAGGGGCATGGGATAAAACTCTCTAACAGCTATTTACAGTCCACAATCAAACGCATCTGAACGCCTCAATAGATCTATAATATCAGGCATTCGATCATATCTTGGTGCAGATCAACGGTTATAGGATGAGAAAAATCAGCAACATTCAGCAGCCATTACGCTCAGCTTATCATTCAGCAATCGGCTGCTCCCCATACTTGCACTTTTTGGAAACAATATGGTTTCCTTGCATAAAAAAGATTATGACCTGTTGAAAATTAGAAAGTCTTGAAATAGGTGAAAGAATTTTTTGTGATTCAGCAAGATACAAATTATGCGGGAAACCATAATGGCAAATAACAGCAAGGCATATATATCTAATAAAAGGGCCTATGATCTTCCGTACCAGGTTTGTGACATATGAACTAGGAGAACAAGTTTATAGGCGAAATTTGCTTGAGATAATAAAAAAGAAACTCAATGCAAAGCTTTGCTCAAAGTTTTTAAAAAGCAAAAAATTGTTCGCAAACACGGTAACCATTGTTACGAATTAGAAGAGAATGGTAAAAGTAATTGGAAAATTTCACGAAAAGATCTGCAAAAGTGTGTGACTTAATGAATCTGACCATTTTTCAGCTTCTTTATCCTGTAAGCAAATAAAAATAATCTGTGTTGTGATGGACCGCTTTGTATGTGTACGGCTTAAGTCATATACATACGTAGTTTGAGGAGTCACTGTTTGTCTGTCTTATCTCTAAAAAAAGCTAAAAGAAAAAAACCACGCTTAAAAAAAGAGAACTGGTTAGCTGATTTATCTTTAGTCCAGTAATACTATCTGTTTTTTTTTGAAGTAAGCTTTATCCTACGCCCACGCGGTTCATGGAAATTTTAAGATGTGCATTTAGTTGGTCAGAGTCTCTCAAATAAATCAGATCGTTCTTGAGTAAATAAAATCGTACACTTAAAACACGTGATAATCTTAGAACATGCCAAATAAATATAAAAGGCAATTTTATTCAAAGTGCGTTACAAAAAATATTAAGTGCATAATAGAAACCGATCAGAGACGTAGGAAGAACCTAACTTGGCAAAACATATATATGTGCATGTAAAATTTGTCACGAAAAATATCAATACATGTGACTGAAATAAAACACAAAAGTTCAGGATTTGTGTGGTTGGATTTAAATCCACCAATTATTGAAACTACACCTTCTGAAGAAGCACCAGAAAATAATTTGAAAGCTGCTAAGCTGGCCAAGCGACGTTTTTAACCTGGGCAACTAAAAACTCACAGCAACTCGCAGCAAAAAGAAAATAATTGGATGAGATTTAAACCATATACTGGACTATATATACTACCACAGATATTTCATTTTTAATTAATAATTTTTTCTATTTATAAAACCTAACCTAACCATTAAAGTTAGAGCCACTCAGCTACAGGCCTGCATACACGTGGATTTAAAAGGTAACAAGTAAAAACAAAAATAGAAAAAAGAAATACAATTTAATAAGATTATTATGCAAAAATATATATGAGAATTAACAAAAATTTAAAAATGGTAGTCAAGTAAAAACAAAAAAAAAAAAAACAATCTATAGTTTTTCATAGTCTTTGTTCAATGAAAATTATCTATTCAAATTAATTATTTGAACATTATTTACCCTTCGATAAGTTAAGAATACATATATAGGGATACAGTCTTCCAAGAAATTAAAAATGAAGTATTTGTTAATAATTAGGAGAGAGATAAAAGATAAGGCAAAAATGAACGTTTTTATTTTTATAGATATTTATTGCTATTAAGAACAAGAATTATATTTGGAATGTTAACATGGAACGAAACTGAACTAATTTAATATAATAAGGTACTAAAAAAAAACAAACACACATCAATCACTTAAGGGTTAACACACAAAAATTCAATGCATTGCAAAGTGTTAACAAGGTTGGGCGGTAATATAGAGCACTTACACCAAGCTCATAACCAAAGGGCCAAAACAATACGCCTAAACATAACTAAAATTGTAATATCTGGGTAGGTTGGCACATTCTCTTGTAATTTCGTTAGCTAGATTTGATAAAAGATCCCCCAATCCGACGAAGTCCCTAGCCGAAAACGTCCCAGTGCTAACCGCTCTTAAATCAAAATCTAGTTAAAAGGCAACTCCTGTTGCCACGAGAATCGTTACAAGCGTTCGCTGGTTTCTGAGGCCTCTTGCCCAAATGCCCGTGTCCGCCACATTTGCGCCATGCCTCCTGTGGGTTGGTTATGTATTCCTGGGCTTGGTTGTTTCCTGCTGTCGCGCTTTGTGGTCTCTGGGTAGTGTTTGGTGGTCTCCATAGAGTATTGGTCTGCTGCCTTTGATATTCTGTTTTCTGCGTGTTTCGCGATGTTTCGGCTGGCCTGCCTTGCCTGCTAGTATCCTCGCATCTTCTGTCACCTGAGACGGGACTGTCGTCTTTGTCCTGCTGAACTTATTTTCCTGGGAGAACATTTCCCGCTCCTTTTCGAGCTCTTCGTATTCTGTGGCCAGGATCATGAGGGTTTCCAGGTCGTCGATCTTGTACGTTGGAGGGAAATTCGTAGGTCAGGTGTGCTGTTCTCCTTTATGACCTCGAGTACTTCCTCTGGACTGTACCCGAGTGGCCTTTTCATGGTCTGCATAGTCCACCATGTAATCCTTGAACGACTCTCTGAATCCCTGCTTCCGAGCTTTGACTTGGTCCTCTAGTTTTGCCAAATAACCTCTGGGCAGAAAACTCTCAATAAAGTCTCCATACGTTCTCCAGTGCTGGTTGTTCGAGATAAACCACTTTAATGCTCTGCCTTGTAGTAGTCCGGCATTGCTCGCGGTACCATGTCTAAGTCCAAACCGTATGTGCTCGCGGACCATTTCACTTGTTCCAAGAATTCAAGAGGTTTCTCTGTGCCCTCGAATCCAAAGACCATTCTCTGACCTGCTTCGCGACTTTAGCGTAGTCGGGTTCGCTAGGTCTTTGTGCCTTCGGGGCTGTCTTTCCATCTTGAATTGAATCTCTTTGCTGGCCCCTCTTGTACATCTCTTCAATGCTATGGCCTGTCCATGCGTCTTCTCCTCGGGGATTGTTAATTTTAGACCTGGTTTTTCTGGGTACATAGCTTCTAGTTCGGACCAGAGTTCTTTGAGTTCTGGATTGTTTTCCGTCTCGTTGTAGTATTCCACCAAGGCTTTCCGCATGTCTTTCAGTTCTACCCGTCAAGGAAATGCGTAGCCTTTGTGCCACATTAGTGAAATCCTCTTTCTTGAGGCGGTAGATCCAACTTCTCCCCCATTCTGGTGTTTTGTGTGTATTTACTGCCGGAGCAATCACGTTTTGGGTGCCAGATGTAACGAACTGATTTTTTATGTGCTGGCTCGCCTTTTGAAGTTCGTGCGGCTAGCTCAGTAGAATTTGTGCGTTCGTCCCACCAAATTTATATTAAACGTGACCGCCCGATTAACAGAACAACACTTCAGAATTCTTCATGTGGCGTTTATTTACGGCTCTGGTTTACAATATTTGTGTATATCTTGTGCTGGTGATGCTCCTGCGACGTCGCTCGGTGACTCCTCGCTGCTGGTTGTCTTAGCCGCTCCGAGTACTTTCGCTGCCACTCGTAGACGAGGGCGTGGGGTTGGACCGTTGGGCCTAGGGAAGCGTCACCGTTCTCAGGCTAGGGTGACAGGCACCACGCTCGCGCGACGCTCGTGCGCCAGCCGCAGCTTCCTGTCCCTTGCTCTGTCCCGGCCGGTCCCGCTAGACGCTCACTCGGTTCCTTTGACGCTGCGGTACTACGGCCAGATTACGTCAGCAGTCCCTGTAGCTAACGCCCAGAGAAAGACGAACGTTTACCCTGGCCTTCCCTCCCGACTGTTGCGATCTTTTTGGCTGGCTCTGCTTTTGATTTCTCTGACTGCTTGTTCCGTCGTCGTCCTGCGCGACTGGCTGCGGCTTTGTTCCACGTCGCTCCCTTGAGGCCCGTTGCTCGTGCTGCTCACCCTGCTGGTATTGACGTGCCGGGCTAAGTCTGTCTATAACCAGCGCAGCTGATCGGTACTACGGCCGACGCAGCTAGACTAATCATTATTACAGCCAATGTCTTAGCCGGACTGGTTGGTATCACAGCCGGCACCGCTAGCCTGATTGGTATTACAGCCAATGCAGCTAAACTGACCGGTATTATTACAATGAACCTAGTCGCGCACAGTTAGACAAATCGGTATTACAGCCAATGTAGCCGGACTGGTTGGTATAACGGCCGGCACAGCTAGCCTGATCGGTATTACAGCCAATCAGCTAAACTGACCGGTATTACAGTCAACTTAGTCGGACCAATCGGTTTTACAGCCAATCTTGATCCTTTGCAGACTTGGCCGTGTGTTGCCTTTCGAGGACTCAGCCACCTGTGTCTCAATTCGGTGACTTGCTCTGTCCTGAACGTCTCGGCAATGGCGATCTTGTTCCCGGCTGGTTCCTACGGTTGAATATTCTTGACTTTGACTTTTACTAGACGTTGTTCCCTCGACGCTTGATGCTCGATGACTGGTCCTGATTCCAGCGCTGGGCCCGCTTATATTGAGCCTCCGGTCCCGTTAATCCTCGGCCTCTCCTTTCTACTCTCCCCCCAAAGT